>JBCEWE010000110.1:0-683150 GCA_039877035.1 Silurus lanzhouensis
GAAAGATTAGTGATTGGGGCACTTTAATGGGCATATGTAGGTGAAGGGAACAGAGTGATGAGAGGTGATGGGTAGGTATGGTTTTAAGGAGAGGAATGTAGAAGGGCAGATGGTGGTAGATTTTGCTAAAAGGATGGAAATGGCAGTGGTGAATACATATTTTAAGAAGAAGGATGATCATAGGGTGACCTATAAGAGTGGAGGAAGGTGCACACAGGTGGACTACGTTCTATGCTGGAGATGCAACCTGAAGGAGATTGGACACTGTAAAGGTGTTGGCGGGGACAGTGTAGCTAGACAGCATCGGATGGTGGTCTGTGGGATGGTTTTGGAGGCGAAGAAGAAGAGGAGGAGGGTGAGGACTGAAAGAAGAATAAGATGGTGGAAACTGAAGGAGGAAGAGTGTAGTGTGAGGTTGAGGAAGAGGTCAGACAGGGGCTCGTTGGTGGTGAAGCGGTATTGGATGATTGGGTAACAACTGCAGGAGTGATGAGGATAGCAGCTTTGAAAGGTACTTGGTGTGAACATCTGGAAATAGGAAGGAAGACAAAGAGACATGGTGATGGAATGAGGAAGTGCAGGAGAGCATAAGGAGAAAGAGGTTGGCAAAACAGAAGTGGATACACAGAGTGATGAAAAAAGTAGGCAGGAGTACAAGGAGATGCGGCAGCAGGTAAAGAGGGATGTGGCAAACGCCAAGGAAAAGGCATATCAGGAGCTGCATGAAAGGTTGGACACTAAGAGAGGAGAAAAGGATTGGCCAGGCAGAGGAAGCCGGGAAGGATGCACTGCAAGTTAGAGCAATAAAGGATGAAGATGAAAATGTGTTGACTAGTGAGGAGAGTGTTGTAAGAAGGTGGAGGGAGTATTTTGAGCAGGTGATGAATGAGGAAAATCAGAGAGAGAGAAGGTTGGATGATGTGTAGTTGGTGAAGCAGGATGTGGATAGGATTAGTAAGGAGGAAGTGAGAGCAGCGATTAAGAGGATGAAGAGTGAAAAGTCGGTTGGACCAGATGACATACACCTGTAGAAGCATGGAGATGTCTAGGAGAGATGGAAGTGGAGTTTTTAACCAGATTGTTTAACACGATTCTAGAAGGTGGGAGGATGCCTGAGGAATGGAGAAGGAGTGTGCTGGTACCGAGCTTTAAGAATAAGGAGATGTGCAGACCTGCAGTAACTACAGGGGAATTACGTTGATCAGTCACACATGAAGTTATGGGAAAGAGTAGTGGAAGCCAGGCTGAGAAAAGTGACCATCTGTGAGCAACAGTATGGTTTCATGCTGAGCAAGGGCACCACGTATGCCTTATTGCTTTGAGGATGTTGATGGAGAAGTATAGAGAAGGACAGAATGAATTGCATTGTGTATTTGTGGATTTAGAGAACCTCGTACGACAGAGTGCCAAGAGGGAGTTGTGGTATTGTATGAGGAACTCAGGTGGTTCAGAGAAGTATGTGAGGGTGGTGCAGGACATGTATGAGGATGTGCAGTAGGAACGACATACTGGTTCAGGGTGAAGGTTGGACTGCATCAAGGATCGGCCCTAAACCTTTTCCTGTTTGCAGTGGTGATGGACAGGTTGAAGGACGAGGTCAGACAGGAGTCTCCTAGACTATGATGTTTGCGGATGATATTTTTTAACATTTGTGGTGAGAGTAGTGAGCAGGTTGAGAAGAGCCTGGAGAGGTGGAGATATCGCTGGAGAGAAGGGGAATGAAAAGTCAGTAGGAGTAGGGCAGAGTACATGTGCGTAAATGAGAGGGAGGGTAGTGGAGTGGTGCGGTTACAGGGGAAGAGGTGGAGAAGGTGGAGGAATTCAGGTTCCTGGGGTCAACAGTGGAAAGTAATGGAGAGTGTGTTAGAGAAGCAAAGAAAGAGCGCAGGCAGGGTGGAGTGGACGAAGAAGACTCCTGTCACTCCTGTCATTTGTAATAGTAGGGTATCTGCAAAAATGAAAGGGAAAGTTTATAGGACTGTGGTGAGATGTTGTATGGATTAGAGAAAGTGGCATTGAGTAAAAGACAGGAGGCGGAGCTGGAGGTAGCAGAACTGAAGTTGTTAAGGTTTTAGTTGGGAGTGACAATGATGGACAATATTAGAAATGAGTTTATTAGATTGACAACCCATGTAGGATGTTTTGGTGACAAAATGAGGGAGGTGAGATTGAGATGGTTTGGACATGTGCAGAGGAGCGACATGAATTATATTGGTAGAAGAATGCTGAGGATGGAGCCACCAGGTGGGAGGAAAAGAGGAAGTCCAAGGAGGAGGTTTATGGATGTGGTGAGGGAAGACATGCAGGTAGTTGGTGTGAAAGAGGCAGATGTAGAGGACAGGGTGGTGTGGGGACAGATGATCCGCTGTGGCGACCCCTAATGGGAGCAGCCGAAAGAAGATGAAGAAGAAGAAGAAGAAGAAGAAGATGAAGAAGAAAAAGAAAAAGAAGAAGAAGAAGATATAAAAGATGCACATGCTATGTGGTTCCTCGCTTAGGTAACCTTTATACACCCGACAAAAATACCCTGCGGTTTCTAGCCTTGCTAATCCGCTTGTTGTTGGTAAAATTTTGCACACTCTGCAAAACTGCACCGGTTTGTTCTGCTATTAATACTATTCTCCAATAAACCTATCATACTCTTATCCGACTACCTTTATTTTGTTTTTATTATTGAGCAGAATATATTTTTGAATATATTATTTTATTCTACTCTATTTTTATAACTAAACTAGCTAGAAATGCAGTAGCCCATGGGATCGGGAAAGGCCAGCCCATTGGAATTTTAAAAGGTGACAGTTTAGTAGTTGAAGACAGAGTCATTCTCGTTTCTTTGAGCACTGCCGGGAGAACAACAGTCCAATTTCGGCCTGTTTCGATCTGTAGGTGTTGGAAGGGTTGCTCAGGAAAAGTAAGCGCATCATGTCATACAGGTCAATGTATGTTAGTTTTGGCACAAGTCAAACCTGAATCTAACACTAGCTTGGTTGTTTTAGCTACATCAGCAATACAGTATGATGAGTTTATAGCCTGTGTGACTTTAGCTGTGCTAATGTGTGACATCCCATGGTAATGCTTCACCAACACTATTAAAGCTTGTTTAGGCAAGCAATTTTTTTCATCTGCATCTCTAATGATACCAGCAGAATATGATTTACATTGTTTAGAAGCCCAATACTTTATGTCTTCCTCCACTTCTGACTCTGAAGTATGTGCTATGGGCTTTCCATCAGTTGTTTTACAGTGTCTTTGCTTCCATGTTTTGGCAAAATTATGCACAACATCATAAGCATACTTAGAATCAGTGTATATAGTCACTACTTTACCTTCAGACAACTGACATGCTCTTGTAAGTGCGACCAACTCTGCAGCTTGTGCAGATGTGTATGGTAATGGTTTACCTTCAACTATTTCATCAGGTAATCTTACAACCGCATATCCACATAAATCCACATCAGAGGGTTTTGAACACGATCTATCTAGATCAGGGGTCACCAACGTGGTGCCCACGGGCACCAGGTAGCCCGCAAGGACCACATGAGAAGCCCGTGGCATTTTTCTAAAAATAGCTGTTTCCTACTTTGTTAAATCATTGTTGATACTTATGAGAAATCATTAACATGATCAGTGTCTTCACATAGATACATATAATTAATTATTAATAATAACATATAATCAAAGGTTAATTGAGCAAATTTGTTATTTCAGATCAAACTAAAAACTGTGTCTATCAAACTGTTAGCTCTTCACATTAATGGTACCCAAGAAGTAGCTCTCAGTTTCAGAAAGGCTGGAGCGTGATTTCATAACCAGATCTACGTCGTGCTGTCATATCTTTTGTGTTGAGGTTATGTTAAATAGCTGTTACCTGATGTGAGGTGTACAGTATCAAAGGATGTCACAGCACTGTTTTCTCAGCATCCCGGGCCATCAGACCATCAGCAGCCACTGCACGCATGCATGAGGGCAACCCTTGTGCTATGTTGTCTAAAGATTTGGAAAGAAATCTGGGCAAAATTTGTTACCATGTTCCTGGGCTAGAATCCCTGCAGCCGTACGACCAGGTTCATGCAAATAAAGGTGAAAATTATGAGTATAAAATGTAATATTTTAATAAAAACATTTTAAAAACTTTTTTATAAAAGAAAGTCAGATTTTTTTCAAACCATTGTTTGTCATCACATTCTGCAGTGAATATTTGCACTTTCAATGGTTTTTAGTTAATAATGCTTATGAATATGAGTAGTCAAAATTTCACAATAACTTGTAAAAATAATTTGTAATATCATGTTTTTTATTAAATTTTTGCACTTTTTTTTTTTTTTTACAGATTTCATGAAAATATTCTAATGAATATAAAAATTCACATTTTACCTATTAATTTCATATTCATAAGAGAAAAGTCATTTTTATGTCAAAACATGATATATAATGAAACCTTTTTCATTCACTGATTGCATTTTTTGGTTATGAGTGTAAAATGTAATATTTTAATTAAAACAATATAAAAAAAAGTTTTTTTCAAGCCATTGTTTGTCATTAAGTTTGCGTTAATTTTTGAACTTTTAAAGTTTTTTAGTTAATTTATGCTTATTAATATGAAAATGTAAATTTTCATAGTTTTATGAAAAAGTTAATTTTTTTAATGAAATATTGGTTATGAATTAAAAAATGTGGTATTAAAAAATATTTTTTAAACCATTATCAGTTTGTTATCATCGTTTCTAATGAATATGAAAAGTCATATTTTTTACTATATATATTTTAAAAACTTGATTTGTCATTAACGTTTTTTTATTGAATATTTTATTTTAATTGATTTTTTTACAGTTTCTCGTTAAATTTTTCCTTGTATATAAACATTCCTATTTTACCCAAGTATTTCATATTCATCTTAAAATTCATCTTTTTGCACTTAAAAAAAAACGATTTGTCATGTCATGTTTTTAATTATTTATTTCACTTTTTTTTTTTTTACAGCTTTTCATTAAAATTTTCCTTTGGATAAACAAATTCCATTTTACCAATTATTTCATATAAAAAAACCAAAAATCATATTTTTGCCAAACATGGTTATAATGAAACCTTTTTTGTTTACTTATTGCATTTTTTCAACAGTCTTCCATGAAAATATGCTTCTGTATATGAAAGTGTATATTTTACAATAAATGTATATTTATGTAAAACGTCATAACCATGGTTTGTGATGTGAAAGTTTTTCATTTACGTATTGCACTTTTTATTGGTTTTTAATGAAATTTTGCTTATATATATATATATATATATAAAACTCATATTTTCAGAAACTCATATTTTGATGAAAAAGTTAACTTTTTAAATAAAATTATGATTATGAATATGAATTTTATATTTTAATAATTTTTTTTTTAAGTCAGATTTGATTCAAACCATTGTTTGTCATTACAGTTTTTGCGATGAACATTTCCACTTTTAATGTTTTTTTTGTTGTTAAATGATGCTTATGTTTATGAAAAGTCTATAATTTCACAATATCACATTATCAATGAAAATGTCATATTTTTGTCAAACATGATTTGTATGGTCACTTTTTGTTTGCAAAACAGACTTGCGGAATTGCGTTTTCAGGCGTTAAGAAACTCATTCTTGACAGCACGTAGAATGATTTGCCAAATATGTGCTGCTGTTTCGATTTTAATGAATTATGACTTTAAAACCCTTTTTCATACGCTTTTTGCAGTATTCTACAATTTTTATGAAATTATGATTATTATTATGAAAATTAATATTTTTGAAATAATTTTAATATTTTTTTGAGAAATATCATATTTTGGTGAGGAAATGTTGTGTTATATTATATCTCATCATAAACATGTAAAATTATCATGGACAAGTGCATGCCTGCTTGTACAAATAAGCTTGGTTTGAAAAACCGCTTTCTCTTCGTCCTAGAAGCCTGAGACTTGCGGAATCGCGTTTTCAGCGGTTAGGAAACTCATTCTTGACAGCACGTAGAAGGATTTGCCAAATATGTGCTGCTGTTTCGATTTTAATGAATTATGACTTTAAAACCCTTTTTCATACGCTTTTTGCAGTATTCTACAATTTTTATGAAATTATGATTATTATTATGAAAATTATATTTTTGAAATAATTTAATATTTTTTGAGAAATATCATATTTTGGTGAGGAAATGTTGTGTTATATTATATCTCATCATAAACATGTAAAATTATCATGGACAAGTGCATGCCTGCTTGTACAAATACGCTTGGTTTGAAAAACCGCTTTCTCTTCGTCCTAGAAGCCTGAGACTTGCGGAATCGCGTTTTCAGCGGTTAGGAAACTCATTCTTGACAGCACGTAGAAGGATTTGCCAAATATGTGATGTTGTTTCGATTTTAATGAATTATGACTTTATTACCCATTTTTATACTCTTTTTGCAGTTTTCTACAATTTTTAGAAAATTATGATTTTATTATTATGAAAATTCATATTTTTGAAATAACTAATATTTTTGTGAGAAATATCATATTTTGGTGAAGAAATGTTGTATTATATTATATCTCATCATAAACATGTAAAATTATCATGGACAAGTGCATGCTGCTTGTACAAAAACGCTTGGTTTGAAAAACCGCTTTCTCTTCGTCCTAGAAGCCTGAGACTTGCGGAATCAAGTTTTCAGCGGTTAGGAAACTCATTCTTGACAGCACGTAAATGGATTTGCCAAATATGTGCTGTTGTTTCGACTTTAATGAATTATGACTTTATTACCCATTTTCATACACTTTTTGCAGTTTTCTACAATTTTTATGAAATTATGATTATTATTATGAAAATTCAAATTTTTGAAATAACTTTAATATTTTTGTGAGAAATATCATATTTTGGTGCGGAAATGTTGTGTTATATTATATCTCATCATAAACATAAAAAATTATCATGGACAAGTGCATGCCTGCTTGTACAAATACGCTTGGTTTGAAAAACCGCTTTCTCTTCGTCCTAGAAGCCTGAGACTTGCGGAATCGCGTTTTCAGCGGTTAGGAAACTCATTCTTGACAGCACGTAGAAGGATTTGCCAAATATGTGATGTTGTTTCGATTTTAATGAATTATGATTTAATTACCCATTTTTATACTCTTTTTGCAGTTTTCTACAAATTTTATGAAATTATGATTATTATTATGAAAATTCATATTTTTGAAATAACTAATATTTTTGTGAGAAATATCATATTTTGGTGAAGAAATGTTGTATTATATATATCTCATCATAAACATGTAAAATTATCATGGTAAGTGCATGCTGCTTGTACAAATACGCTTGGTTTGAAAAACCGCTTTCTCTTCGTCCTAGAAGCCTGAGACTTGCGGAATCGCGTTTTCAGCGGTTAGGAAACTCATTCTTGACAGCACGTAGAAGGATTTGCCAAATATGTGATGTTGTTTCGATTTTAATGAATTATGACTTTATTACCATTTTAAACTCTTTTTGCAGTTTTCTACAATTTTTAGAAATTATCATTATTATTATGAAAATTCATATTTTTGAAATAACTAATATTTTTGTGAGAAATATCATATTTTGGTGAGGAAATATTGTGTTATATTATATCTCATCATAAACATGTAAAATTATCATGGACAAGTGCATGCCTGCTTGTACAAATACGCTTGGTTTGAAAAACCGCTTTCTCTTCGTCCTAGAAGCCTGAGACTTGCGGAATCGCGTTTTCTGCGGTTAGGAAACTCATTCTTGACAGCACGTAGAAGGATTTGCCAAATATGTGATGTTGTGTCGATTTTAATGAATTATGACTCTATTACCCACTTTTATACTCTTTTTGCAGTTTTCTACAAATTTTATGAAATTATGATTATTATTATGAAAATTCATTTTTTTGAAATAACTAATATTTTTGTGAGAAATATCATATTTTGGTGAAGAAATGTTGTATTATATCATATCTCATCATAAACATGTAAAATTATCATGGGTAAGTGCATGCCTGCTTGTACAAATACGCTTGGTTTGAAAAACCGCTTTCTCTTCGTCCTAGAAGCCTGAGACTTGCGGAATCGCGTTTTCAGCGGTTAGGAAACTCATTCTTGACAGCACGTAGAAGGATTTGCCAAATATGTGATGTTGTTTCGATTTTAATGAATTATGACTTTATTACCCATTTTATACTCTTTTTGCAGTTTTCTACAATTTTATGAAATTATGATTATTATTATGAAAATTCATTTTTTGAAATAACTAATATTTTTGTGAGAAATATCATATTTTGGTGAAGAAATGTTGTATTATATCATATCTCATCATAAACATGTAAAATTATCATGGGTAAGTGCATGCCTGCTTGTACAAATACGCTTGGTTTGAAAAACCGCTTTCTCTTCGTCCTAGAAGCCTGAGACTTGCGGAATCGCGTTTTCAGCGGTTAGGAAACTCATTCTTGACAGCGCGTAGAAGGATTTGCCAAATATGTGGTGATGTTTCGATTTTAATAAATTATGACTTTATTACCCATTTTTATACTCTTTTTGCAGTTTTCTACAATTTTTATGAAATTATGATTATTATTATGAAAATTCAAATTTTTGAAATAACTTTAAAATTTTTGTGAGAAATATCATATTTTGGTGAGGAAATATTGTGTTATATTATGCATAAACATAAAAAATTATCATGGACAAGTGCATGCCTGCTTGTACAAATACGCTTGGTTTGAAAAACCGCTTTCTCTTCGTCCTAGAAGCCTGAGACTTGCGGAATCGCGTTTTCAGCGGTTAGGAAACTCATTCTTGACAGCGCGTAGAAGGATTTGCCAACTATGTGATGTTGTTTCGATTTTAATGAATTATGACTTTATTACCCATTTTTATACTCTTTTTGCAGTTTTCTACAATTTTTATGAAATTATGATTATTATTATGAAAATTCATATTTTTGAAATAACTTTAATATTTTTGTGAGAAATATCATATTTTGGTCAGGAAATGTTTTGTAATATTATAATCCCATCATAAACATGTAAAATTATCATGGGTAAGTGCATGCTGCTTGTACAAAAACGCTTGGTTTGAAAAACCGCTTTCTCTTCGTCCTAGAAAATTTTTAATTTATGTATGAAAAAAATATCTAAACAAAATAATTTTCGTCAGTTTATTGCTCACAATATTTGATGATTTTCAATTAAATTATTCTTCTAAATATAAAAAAATTAAAAATTTTCTTTTTTTTTGTCAAAACATGTTAGGTTTATCTTTTTTTATTTTATGTAATATACATTTATTACGTTTATTTTTAAAATGCTTATGATTTTTTTTTTATGAAAAGAGGCATATTTTTGTCCTTATTTTGTCTTTTCTTTTTCGTTTCATTAAATAATGCTTATAAATAAGAAAATTCATATTTTCACAACTTATTTTTTATGATAAAGGTTAACGTATTTTTTATGAAATTTATTATGAAATGTAATAAAAATAAAAAATATTGTTTATTAAAAAAACTTAAAAAATACTTTTTTTCAAACCATTGTTTGTCATCACATTTTGCATTGAATTTTTGCACTTTTTAGTTGATGATGCTTATGAATATTAAAAGTCAAATTTTTCACAATAACTTGTAAAATATTATATCACGTTATTTATTAACAGTTTTTCATGAAATTATTAGTATGAATATGAAAATGTATATTTTACCAATTAATTTCATTTTTATTTAAAAAAAAGTTATATTTTTCTCAGACCAATGTTTTTCATGTAAGTTTTTCGCTTACATATTGCACTATATTTTCTATTAAATGATGCTTATAATTATGGAAATGTATATTTTCACAATAACTATCAAACTTTTTTTAATGTAAAAGTCATTTTTTTGTCAAAACATGAACTGCATTGTCACTTTTTTGTTTTTCATTCACTTATGGCACTTTTTTTAAAGGTTTTCCAATATCATGTTTTATATTTTCACAATTACTCATATTTTTATAGTAAAGGTTACCGTGGGTTTTTTAAATGAAATTATGTTTATGAATAAGAAATTATATATTTTAATAAAACATAAAATCTTATATTTAAAAAAAGTAATTATTTTCAAACCATTGTTTGTCATATGACGTTTTTCCTTGAATTTTTGCCTTTTTTTTTTTTTTTTACCAATATTTCATAAAATAATTCTGAAGAATATGAGAATTTATAAGTTGCCAATTAATTTCAAAATATGATTTGTATGGTCACTTTTTATTTTTTGTTTCTTAATGGCAATTATTTAAAGGTTTTCCTTGAACATATGCTTCTGAATATGAAAATATCATATTTCATTATGTAAAAAGTCATACCATGGTATTTCATGAAATCTTTTTCATTCACATTACACTTTTAATGATTTATTTGTGAAAATATGAAATTATATATTTTAATAAAACAATCCATCTTTTATTTAAAAAAAAAGTCATTTTTAAACCAGTGTCAAGTTTTGCATGGAATTTTTGCACTTTTAATGGTTTTTAGTTAAAGGATGCTAATGAATATGAAGTCATATTTTTCACAATTGTTTTTTTAAACATTGCTTGTTTAACATGTCTATAAGCAGTATTATCAGGTATACTGTCAGAACCCTGTGCCTGAGCGGATGTTGGTCACGTTTGGTTCTGACCTGTGCTCGTGTTCTCTTCGTTGTGTCGTGGAATGACGTGTCTTTACAACTTTGTTGCAGCAGTACTGGAGAGTTTATTGTCACCAACAATCAAACAATTCTGGATGGAATACAGAAATAATAAAAATAAAAGTGGCTGCTTCGCCAGCTTTACCACCTCTCCTCAGTATGCACAAAGTAAACTAATAAAACAGAAATACAAATTTATTTAAACAAATTATAAAACATTAGAAGTTACTGTACCTGGATGGAATACAGAAATAATCAAAATAAACGTGGCTGCTTCGCCAGCTTTACCACCTGCACAAATCAAATTGCAACTATTAGCTCACTAGCATCACTAAGCCTAACCAAAGCACATGCTTATTCGGCTTGCTGTACTTATCAAATAAGTCGCTTAATCCTCTCCATCCATCCACAAATCACTTTACATATCACATATTACATTAATAACACTTTTAACAATAATATTTGAACACGTTATGAGTGAAATTCAAATGTGTAAAACTTTTTTGCAAGTAATCCCGGGAGAGCACAGCTAACAGCTTACCTCTCCTCAGTATGCACAAAGTAAACTGAGGAGCAACACGGGCTTCCTGAATGATGCCATGCCGTAGCACAGCTTAATCGCAAGAGAAAACACTTCTGCCAAAAATAGAATAAATTTATTTAAACAGGACATAAAACATATTGAACAAATTAAAGCAAATAAAACAATTAGGAAGGATTTTTTGTGAAATGCATATATTTACATTGTAAATATACATACATAAAAATTAACATTAGTCACATTCACCCCTCCTGAATTTCACTAAAATCCTGACTGGACTAGACAATGGAAACAATAGAATCAGATTGCTGGTCTAAGTTACTAGGGTCGGAGTCTCCATCTACATCATACATTCGATCGAGACACCCAAGCTTCCATTCTATCATCGGAACCATCCTCTTTAGTTGGATCGAACTGTTCCGACATGCAAGGTTTGGTCTTCGCATTCCCAGCACTTGACGGAACATCCTCATCTTGGGTTGGTTCAAATAGGTAGAAAGCTGTTGTCCAGAATTAGGTTGTGATGCACCACTTTTGACTTACCCTTCACATCAATCAATTTGTATATGTTCACCCTAAGATCCTGTTCCTTTACAGTATAGACATTTGGATCCCATCTACCTATCAACAAGTTTTTTCTTTCCTCTCTCACCCTTCTTGGCGAGCAACACTCTATCTCCAATGTTCAAACATTTTGATTATAGAAGTTGGCCTGCTTTCTCTACTCTTTTTTGGTATGTTTCTGAGCTATGTATGCTGCTACTTTGAAGTGAAACATTAGCGTTTGCACATAGTTACTATGGTCAACAACCATAGGGTCACGAAACACCTGCCCAAAAATGACATCAACTGGCAACTTTGGGATACAGCCAAACATTAACTGAAATGGGGCGTAACCAGTGGTCTCATGCACCGTGGCATTATACGCAAATGTCAGAGCCTGTATCAGCTCGGGCCATTTTTGTTTCTCCTTGAGAGGCAAGGAGCGTAGCATACTGCCCAAAGTTTGATTGAACTGCTCTGTTACACCATTCCCCATCGAGTGGTATGCTGTAGTGTGTGACATATTAACATCAGCCAATTTAAGCAATTCTGCAATGAGTGCACTTTCGAAATTAGCCCGTTGGTCCGTATGAATACGTGTCGGAAAACCATAGATGCAAAAAACATGATCCCACAACTTTTTGGCTATCTGTTTCCCTTTCTGGTTTGCGCACGGAAAAGCATGAGCCAACTTAGTAAAATGATCAGTAACAACTAATACATCCATGGATCGTTGCTTGCTGCCCTCAGCACACCAAAAATCCAAACACACCAACTCCATCGGTACTGAAGTCTTAATGCTCTCAAGAGGGGCTAGAGCAGATGGCTCTGGTGTTTTGGCCAATACACACCTCTGACAATACTTGATATACTCCCTAATATCATACTCCATCCTAGGCCAATAAAAACATTGTCGAGCTAATTGGAGGGTTCTTGACTGTCCCTGATGTCCAGCAAGATCATGTACACGGTTTAAAGCCTTAGCCCTAAGACTTGATGGAATTACAAGTTGGAACCTTTTGTGATTGCTTAACGGATCTTTCGAGATGCGATAAACTACTCCGTTTTGCAATTTCAACCTATCCCATTGCTTAAAAAGAGATAAAGTTCCAGGGTCCATTCCAATCAGCTCTCTCCTTGATGGTCGTTTTTTCTGAGTTAAAAAAGAAATCACTTTCGAGATTGATAAATCTGACTCTTGATCCTGCCTGATTTTCTCTAAAGGGATTGCTGAGATGGTATCACACCAAGGCGCTGCCATATACTGAATGGATTGAATTGTCTGCATGGCCCTCAGCTCGGTTACCCTTTCCCACTGATCATGAAGACCTAAAAGGGTTCTGACTGTATCATGATCGTAAGACACTCTATTAGCCAAGGGCGTTACATGGAGACTGTTCACTTGCAAATGAAAAGTGTTCTAAACCCATCCTCATCAACACAGTCCTTTTAACCAAAGGGTTAATTTTTCACATACACTCCACTTCAAGGCTAGAAACTCAAGCTTATGTGCTGGATACCTCTGTAGAGAGTTACTTAGAGTCTTGCTTGTGACTGCAATGGGGCATGCTTTCTCCTCTCCAGCCGGTATCTGTGATAGCACAGCCCCGAGTCCATCTAGAGATGCATCAGTTGACAAAATTGACGAAAGAGAGAAATCAGGATGTGCTAGAACCACGCTCTGCAATAAGCTCGCTTTCAGTTTAGAAAGGGCCACATCACACTCAGGAGTCCAGTCAGTTCAACTTCCTATAAGTGCCTGCCCTAATCCCAGTTTTGATCTTTGTCTTTCTTTTCTGTGCAGCTGTCAAAGAAAACAATGGTTTGGCTATTGAGGAACAACTTGGATGAAATGCTGATAATAGAGAATCATGCCCAAAACAGACTAAATCCTCTTCCATGAAGTCCTCTTTTGACAATTTGGCTATGGCTTTAACCTTCGAAGGATCGACAGATACACTATTCCCGTCAATTACGTGACCTAAAAATTTAACAGATGTTTGCTTGAAATGGCACTTTTTTGGACTTAACTTGAGGTTGTAAATTTCTCCAACGCTGCCTCCTCATCAGGTGCAAACACCAATGAGTCGTCCAAATAACACAACAGGCTACTGAAATTCAAGTCCCCAAAGATATTCAGCATCATGCGCAAAAAAGATGCCGGACTGTTACACAGTCCCTGTGGCATCCTATTATACTCATGAAGGCCCACTGGAGTTGCAAACGCAGTGTATTTTTTATCTTCTTCAGACATGGGGATGTTATAGAAACCTGATGTCAGATCCATAGTGCTGAAGAAAGCGTTTCCTCCTAAGGCAGCAAGGCAGTCTGAGTGATGAGGGTTTGCATATACAAGATGCAAACCCAGCCATTATGGAGGAACAAGCCAGTGCACCCTTAGTGCCGGTCCCAAGCTCAGATAAATGGGGAGGGTTGCGTTAGAAAGGGCATCCAGCGTAAAACCGAATATGCGGATCACAAATTAGAATTTCATACCGGATCGGTCGAGGCCCAGGTTAACAACAACCGCCACAGGATACCGGTGGAAAATAGGCTACTGTTGGCCAAAGAAAGAGAAGGAGAGAAGGAAGACGTCTACAGAGACAGCAGGAAAAGGAGAAGTGTAGGAGAGAAGAGGTTTGGGTTGGTACTTTAAATGTTGGTACTATGAATGGTAACGGGAGAGAGATAGCTGATATGATGGAGAGGAGAAAGGTAGATATGTTGTGTGTTCAGGAGACCAAGTGGAAAGGGAGTAAGGCCAGGAAAATTGGAGGTGGGTTTAAACTGTTCTATCATGGTGTGGATGGAAAGAGAAATGGTGTAGGGGTGTTCTGAAGGAAGAGTACAGAAAGAGTGTAGTGGCGGTGAAGAGAGTTTCTGATAGGGTGATGAACATGAAGCTGGAAGTTGAAGGGATGATGATAAATGTCATCAGTGCCTATGCTCCACAAGTCGCCTGTGAGATAGAGAAGAAGGAAAGACTCTGGAGTGAATTAGATGAAGTGGTAGATGGTGTACCTAGGAAAGAAAAATTAGTGATTGGGGCAGACTTTAATGGGCATATGTAGGTGAAGGGAACAGAGGTGATGAGGAGGTGATGGGTAGGTATGGTTTTAAGGAGAGGAATGTAGAAGGGCAGATGGTGGTAGATTTTGCTAAAAGGATGGAAATGGCAGTGGTGAATACATATTTTAAGAAGAAGGATGATCATAGGGTGACCTATAAGAGTGGAGGAAGGTGCACACAGGTGGACTACGTTCTATGCTGGAGATGCAACCTGAAGGAGATTGGACACTGTAAGGTGTTGGCGGGGGAACAGTGTAGCTAGACAGCATCGGATGGTGGTCTGTGCGATGGTTTTGGAGGCGAAGAAGAAGAGGAGGAGGGTGAGGACTGAAAGAAGAATAAGATGGTGGAAACTGAAGGAGGAAGAGTGTAGTGTGAGGTTGAGGGAAGAGGTCAAACAGGGGCTCGTTGGTGGTGAAGCGGTATTGGATGATTGGGTAACAACTGCAGGAGTGATGAGGATAGCAGCTTGAAAGGTACTTGGTGTGACATCTGGAAATAGGAAGGAAGACAAAGAGACATGGTGGTGGAATGAGGAAGTGCAGGAGAGCATAAGGAGAAAGAGGTTGGCAAAACAGAAGTGGGATCCACAGAGTGATGAAAAAAGTAGGCAGGAGTACAAGGAGATGCGGCAGCAGGTAAAGAGGGATGTGGCAAAAGCCAAGGAAAAGGCATATGAGGAGCTGCATGAAAGGTTGGACACTAAGAGAGGAGAAAAGGATTGGCCAGGCAGAGGAAGCCGGGAAGGATGCACTGCAAGTTAGAGCAATAAAGGATGAAGATGGAAATGTGTTGACTAGTGAGGAGAGTGTTGTGAGAAGGTGGAGGGAGTATTTTGAGCAGGTGATGAATGAGGAAAATCAGAGAGAGAGAAGGTTGGATGATGTGGAGTTGGTGAAGCAGGATGTGGATAGGATTAGTAAGGAGGAAGTGAGAGCAGCGATTAAGAGGATGAAGAGTGAAAAGTCGGTTGGACCAGATGACATACCTGTAGAAGCATGGAGATGTCTAGGAGAGATGGAAGTGGAGTTTTTAACCAGATTGTTTAACACGATTCTAGAAGGTGGGAGGATGCCTGAGGAATGGAGAAGGAGTGTGCTGGTACCGAGCTTTAAGAATAAGGGAGATGTGCAGACCTGCAGTAACTACAGGGGAATTACGTTGATCAGTCACACCATGAAGTTATGGGAAAGAGTAGTGGAAGCCAGGCTGAGAAAAGAAGTGACCATCTTTGAGCAACAGTATGGTTTCATGCTGAGCAAGAGCACCACGTATGCCTCATTTGCTTTGAGGATGTTGATGGAGAAGTATAGAGAAGGACAGAATGAATTGCATTGTGTATTTGTGGATTTAGAGAACCTCGTACGACAGAGTGCCAAGAGAGGAGTTGTGGTATTGTATGAGGAACTCAGGTGTGTCAGAGAAGTATGTGAGGGTGGTGCAGGACATGTATGAGGATGTGCAGTAGGAACGACATACTGGTTCAGGGTGAAGGTTGGACTGCATCAAGGATCGGCCCTAAACCTTTTCCTGTTTGCAGTGGTGATGGACAGGTTGACGGACGAGGTCAGACAGGAGTCTCCCTAGACTATGATGTTTGCGGATGATATTTTTACATTTGTGGTGAGAGTAGTGAGCAGGTTGAGAAGAGCCTGGAGAGGAGGAGATATGCGCTGGAGAGAAGGGGAATGAAAGTCAGTAGGAGTAGGGCAGAGTACATGTGCGTAAATGAGAGGGAGGGTAGTGGAGTGGTGCGGTTACAGGGGGAAGAGGTGGAGAAGGTGGAGGAATTCAGGTTCCTGGGGTCAACAGTGGAAAGTAATGGAGAGTGTGTTAGAGAAGCAAAGAAAAGAGCGCAGGCAGGGTGGAGTGGACGAAGAAGACTCCTGTCACTCCTGTCATTTGTAATAGTAGGGTATCTGCAAAAATGAAAGGGAAAGTTTATAGGACTGTGGTGAGATGTTGTATGGATTAGAGAAAGTGGCATTGAGTAAAAGACAGGAGGCGGAGCTGGAGGTAGCAGAACTGAAGTTGTTAAGGTTTTAGTTGGGAGTGACAATGATGGACAATATTAGAAATGAGTTTATTATATTGACAACCCATGTAGGATGTTTTGGTGACAAGATGAGGGAGGTGAGATTGAGATGGTTTGGACATGTGCAGAGGAGCGACATGAATTATATTGGTAGAAGAATGCTGAGGATGGAGCCACCAGGTGGGAGGAAAAGAGGAAGTCCAAGGAGGAGGTTTATGGATGTGGTGAGGGAAGACATGCAGGTAGTTGGTGTGAAAGAGGCAGATGTAGAGGACAGGGTGGTGTGGGGACGGATGATCCGCTGTGGCGACCCCTAATGGGAGCAGCCGAAAGAAGAAGAAGAAGAAGAAGAAGAAGAAGAAGATATACAAGATGCACATGCTATGTGGTTCCTCGCTTAGGTAACCTTTATACACTAGACAAAAATACCCTGCGGTTTCTAGCCCAGCTAATCCGCTGGTTGTTGTTAAAATTTTGCACACTCTGCAAAACTGCACCGGTGTATTCTGCAATACTATTCTCCAATAAACCTATCATACTCTTATCACGACTACCTTTATTTTGTTTTTATTATTGAGCAGAATATATTTTTGAATATATTATTTTATTCTACTCTATTTTTATAACTAAAACTAGCTAGAAATGCCAGTAGCCCATGGGATCGGGAAAGGCCAGCCCATTGGAATTTTAAAAGGTGACAGTTTAGTAGTTGAAGACAGAGTCATTCTCGTTTCTTTGAGTACTGCTGGGAGAACAACAGTCCAATTTCGGCCTGTTTCAAATTTCCTTCTGGTGGCATATGTTTGAAATCGATCTGTAGGTGTTGGAAGGGTTGCTCAGGAAAAGTAAGCACATCATGTCGTACAGGTCAATGTATGTTAGTTTTGGCACAAGTCAAACCTGAATCTAACACTAGCTTGGTTGTTTTAGCTACATCAGCAATACAGTATGATGAGTTTATAGCCTGTGTGACTTTAGCTGTGCTAATGTGTGACATCCCATGGTAATGCTTCACCAACACTATTAAAGCTAGTTTAGGCAAGCAATTTTTTTCATATCTAATCATAATTCATCTCTAATGATACCAGCAGAATATGATTTACATTGTTTAGAAGCCCAATACTTTATGTCCTCCTCCACTTCTGACTCTGAAGTATGTGCTATGGGCTTTCCATCAGCTGTTTTACAGTGTCTTTGCTTCCATGTTTTGGCAAAATCATGCACAACATCATAAGCATACTTAGAATCAGTGTATATAGTCACTACTTTACCTTCAGACAACTGACATGCTCTTGTAAGTGCGACCAACTCTGCAGCTTGTGCAGATGTGTATGGTAATGGTTTACCTTCAACTATTTCATCAGGTAATCTTACAACCGCATATCCACATAAATACACATCAGAGGGTTTTGAACACGATCTATCTAGATCAGGGGTCACCAACGTGGTGCCCGCGGGCACCAGGTAGCCCGCAAGGACCACATGAGAAGCCCGTGGCCCTTTTCTAAAAATAGCTGTTTCCTACTTTGTTAAATCATTGTTGATACTTATGAGAAATCATTAACATGTTCAGTTATTAATAATCATTAATTATTAATAATAACATATAATTAAAGGTTAATTGAGCAAATTTGTTATTTCAGATCAAAATAAAAACTGTGTCTATCAAACTGTTAGCTCTTCACATTAATGGTACCCAAGAAGTAGCTCTCAGTTTCATAAAGGCTGGAGCATGATTTCATAACCAGATCTACGTCGTGCTGTCATATCTTTTGTGTTGAGGTTATGTTAAATAGCTGTTACCTGATGTGAGGTGTACAGTATCAAAGGATGTCACAGCACTGTTTTCTCAGCATCCCGGACCATCAGACCATCAGCAGCCACTGCATGCATGCATGAGGGCAACCATTGTGCTATGTTGTCTAAAGATTTGGAAAGAAATCTGGGCAAAATTTGTCACCATGTTCCTGGGCTGGAATCCCTGCAGCCGTACGACCAGGTTCATGCAAATAAAGGTGAAAATTATGAGTTTTAAAAACTTTTTTATAAAAGAGAGTTTTTTCAAACCATTGTTTGTCATCACATTCTGCAGTGAATATTTGCACTTTCAATGGTTTTTAGTTAATAATGCTTATGAATATGAGTAGTCAAAATTTCACAATAACTTGTAAAAATAATTTGTAATATCATGTTTTTCATTAAATTTTTGCACTTTTTTTTTACAGGTTTTATGAAAATATTCTAATGAATATAAAAATTCACATTTTACCTATTAATTTCATGTTTATAAGAGATAAGTCATTTTTATGTCAAAACATGATATATAATTAAACTTTTTTCATTCATTCAAAATGTAATATTTTAATTTAAAAAAAAGTTTTTTTTTCAAGCCATTGTTTGTCATTAAGTTTTGCGTTAATTTTTTAAACTTTTAAAGTTTTTTAGTTAAATTATGCTTATTAATATGAAAATGTAAATTTTCATAGTTTTATGAAAAAGTTAATTTTTTTAATGAAATATTGGTTATAAATTAAAAAATTGTGGTATTAAAAATATTTTTTAAACCATTATCAGTTTGTTATCATCGTTTCTAATGAATATGAAAAGTCATTTTTTACTATATATTTTAAAAACTTGATTTGTCATAAAACGTTTTTTTTATTGAATTATTTAATTTAATTTGATTTTTTTACAGTTTCTCTTTAAATTTTTCCTTGTATATAAACATTCCTATTTTACCTAAGTATGTCATATTCATCTTAAAAAAACTCATCTTTTTGCCACTTTAAAAAAAAAACGATTTGTCATGTAATGTTTTTTTAATTAATTATTTCACCTTTTTTTTTTTTTTTTTTTTTTAAAGCTTTTCATTAAAATTTTCCTTTGGATAAACAAATTCCCATTTTACCAATTTATTTCATATAAAAAAAATTATTAATATTTTTGCCAAACATGGTTATAATGAAACCTTTTTGTTTACTTATTGCACTTTTTTCAACAGTCTTCCATGAAAATATGCTTCTGTATATGAAAGTGTATATTTTACAAATAACTGTAATATTTATGTAAAACGTCATAATTTTGTCAAACCATGGTTTGTGATGTGAAAGTTTTTCATTTACTTATTGCACTTTTTATTGGTTTTTAATGAAATTATGCTTATGAATATAAAAATTCATATTTTCAGAAACTCATATTTTGATAAAAAAGTTAATTTTTTAAATAAAATTATGATTATGAATATGAAATTTAATATTTTAATATATATATTTTTTTAAGTCATATTTGTTTCAAACCATTGTTTGTGATTACAGTTTTTGCGATGAACATTTCCACTTTTTAATGTTTTTTTTTGTTAAATGATGCTTATGATTATGAAAAGTCTATAATTTCATAATATCACATTTTCGATGAAAATGTCATATTTTTGTCAAACATGATTTGTATGGTGACTTTTTTGTTTGCAAAACAAAGACTTGCGGAATCGCGTTTTCAGCGGTTAAGAAACTCATTCTTGACAGCACGTAGAAGGCTTTGCCAAATATGTGCTGCTGTTTCGATTTTAATGAATTATGACTTTAAAATCCTTTTTCATACGCTTTTGCAGCTTTCTACAATTTTTATGAAATTATGATTATGAAAATTCATATTTTTATAATAACTTTAATATTTTTGTGAGAAATATCATATTTTGGTCAGGAAATGTTGTTTTTTATTATATCTCATCATAAACATGTAAAATTATCATGGGTAAGTGCATGCTGCTTGTACAAATACGCTTGGTTTGAAAAACCGCTTTCTCTTCGTCCTAGAAGCCTGAGACTTGCGGAATCGCGTTTTCAGCAGTTAGGAAACTCATTCTTGACAGCACGTAGAAGGATTTGCCAAATATGTGCTATTGTATCGATTTTATTGAATTATGACTTTATTACCCATTTTCATACTCTTTTTGCAGTTTTCTACAATTTTATGAAATTATGATTATTATTATTATGAAAATTCATATTTTTGAAATAACTAATATTTTTGTGAGAAATATCATATTTTGGTCAGGAAATGTTGTGTTATATTATATCTCATTATAAACATGTAAAATTATCATGAGTAAGTGCATGCTGCTTGCACAAATACGCTTGGTTTAAAAAACCGCTTTCTCTTCGTCCTAGAAGCCTGAGACTTGCGGAATCGCGTTTTTAGCGGTAAATAAACTCATTCTTGGCAGCAACCGTAAAATCGCTTTGCAAAATATGTGCTGTTGTTTAGATTTTAATGAATTATGACTTTATTACCCATTTTCATACACTTTTTACAGTTTTCCACAATTTTATGAAATTATGATTATGATTATGAAAATTCATATTTTTTAAATAACTATAATATCTTTGTTAGAAATATCATATTTTGGTGAGGAAATGTGTTATATTATATCTCATCATAACATGTAAAATTATTATGGGCAAGTGATAAATCAATAACTGTCAAACTCAGTTTTGTATGAAAAAAATATCTAGAGAACAACAGTCCAATTTCGGCCTGTTTCAAATTTCCTTCTGGTGGCATATGTTTGAAATCGATCTGTAGGTGTTGGAAGGGTTGCTCAGGAAAAGTAAGCACATCATGTCGTACAGGTCAATGTATGTTAGTTTTGGCACAAGTCAAACCTGAATCTAACACTAGCTTGGTTGTTTTAGCTACATCAGCAATACAGTATGATGAGTTTATAGCCTGTGTGACTTTAGCTGTGCTAATGTGTGACATCCCATGGTAATGCTTCACCAACACTATTAAAGCTAGTTTAGGCAAGCAATTTTTTTCATATCTAATCATAATTCATCTCTAATGATACCAGCAGAATATGATTACATTGTTTAGAAGCCCAATACTTTATGTCCTCCTCCACTTCTGACTCTGAAGTATGTGCCATGGGCTTTCCATCAGCTGTTTTACAGTGTCTTTGCTTCCATGTTTTGGCAAAATCATGCACAACATCATAAGCATACTTAGAATCAGTGTATATAGTCACTACTTTACCTTCAGACAACTGACATGCTCTTGTAAGTGCGACCAACTCTGCAGCTTGTGCAGATGTGTATGGTAATGGTTTACCTTCAACTATTTCATCAGGTAATCTTACAACCGCATATCCACATAAATACACATCAGAGGGTTTTGAACACGATCTATCTAGATCAGGGGTCACCAACGTGGTGCCCGCGGGCACCAGGTAGCCCGCAAGGACCACATGAGAAGCCCGTGGCCCTTTTCTAAAAATAGCTGTTTCCTACTTTGTTAAATCATTGTTGATACTTATGAGAAATCATTAACATGTTCAGTTATTAATAATCATTAATTATTAATAATAACATATAATTAAAGGTTAATTGAGCAAATTTGTTATTTCAGATCAAAATAAAAACTGTGTCTATCAAACTGTTAGCTCTTCACATTAATGGTACCCAAGAAGTAGCTCTCAGTTTCATAAAGGCTGGAGCATGATTTCATAACCAGATCTACGTCGTGCTGTCATATCTTTTGTGTTGAGGTTATGTTAAATAGCTGTTACCTGATGTGAGGTGTACAGTATCAAAGGATGTCACAGCACTGTTTTCTCAGCATCCCGGACCATCAGACCATCAGCAGCCACTGCATGCATGCATGAGGGCAACCATTGTGCTATGTTGTCTAAAGATTTGGAAAGAAATCTGGGCAAAATTTGTCACCATGTTCCTGGGCTGGAATCCCTGCAGCCGTACGACCAGGTTCATGCAAATAAAGGTGAAAATTATGAGTTTTAAAAACTTTTTTATAAAAGAGAGTTTTTTCAAACCATTGTTTGTCATCACATTCTGCAGTGAATATTTGCACTTTCAATGGTTTTTAGTTAATAATGCTTATGAATATGAGTAGTCAAAATTTCACAATAACTTGTAAAAATAATTTGTAATATCATGTTTTTCATTAAATTTTGCACTTTTTTTTTACAGGTTTTATGAAAATATTCTAATGAATATAAAAATTCACATTTTACCTATTAATTTCATGTTTATAAGAGATAAGTCATTTTTATGTCAAAACATGATATATAATTAAACTTTTTTCATTCATTCAAAATGTAATATTTTAATTTAAAAAAAAGTTTTTTTTCAAGCCATTGTTTGTCATTAAGTTTTGCGTTAATTTTTTAAACTTTTAAAGTTTTTTAGTTAAATTATGCTTATTAATATGAAAATGTAAATTTTCATAGTTTTATGAAAAAGTTAATTTTTTTAATGAAATATTGGTTATAAATTAAAAAATTGTGGTATTAAAAAATATTTTTTAAACCATTATCAGTTTGTTATCATCGTTTCTAATGAATATGAAAAGTCATTTTTTACTATATATTTAAAAAACTTGATTTGTCATAAAACGTTTTTTTTATTGAATTATTTAATTTAATTTGATTTTTTTACAGTTTCTCTTTAAATTTTTCCTTGTATATAAACATTCCTATTTTACCTAAGTATGTCATATTCATCTTAAAAAAACTCATCTTTTTGCCACTTTAAAAAAAAAACGATTTGTCATGTAATGTTTTTTTAATTAATTATTTCACCTTTTTTTTTTTTTTTTTTTTAAAGCTTTTCATTAAAATTTTCCTTTGGATAAACAAATTCCCATTTTACCAATTTATTTCATATAAAAAAAATTATTAATATTTTTGCCAAACATGGTTATAATGAAACCTTTTTTGTTTACTTATTGCACTTTTTTCAACAGTCTTCCATGAAAATATGCTTCTGTATATGAAAGTGTATATTTTACAAATAACTGTAATATTTATGTAAAACGTCATAATTTTGTCAAACCATGGTTTGTGATGTGAAAGTTTTTCATTTACTTATTGCACTTTTTATTGGTTTTTAATGAAATTATGCTTATGAATATAAAAATTCATATTTTCAGAAACTCATATTTTGATAAAAAAGTTAATTTTTTAAATAAAATTATGATTATGAATATGAAATTTAATATTTTAATATATATATTTTTTTAAGTCATATTTGTTTCAAACCATTGTTTGTGATTACAGTTTTTGCGATGAACATTTCCACTTTTTAATGTTTTTTTTTTGTTAAATGATGCTTATGATTATGAAAAGTCTATAATTTCATAATATCACATTTTCGATGAAAATGTCATATTTTTGTCAAACATGATTTGTATGGTGACTTTTTTGTTTGCAAAACAAAGACTTGCGGAATCGCGTTTTCAGCGGTTAAGAAACTCATTCTTGACAGCACGTAGAAGGCTTTGCCAAATATGTGCTGCTGTTTCGATTTTAATGAATTATGACTTTAAAATCCTTTTTCATACGCTTTTTGCAGCTTTCTACAATTTTTATGAAATTATGATTATGAAAATTCATATTTTTATAATAACTTTAATATTTTTGTGAGAAATATCATATTTTGGTCAGGAAATGTTGTTTTTTATTATATCTCATCATAAACATGTAAAATTATCATGGGTAAGTGCATGCTGCTTGTACAAATACGCTTGGTTTGAAAAACCGCTTTCTCTTCGTCCTAGAAGCCTGAGACTTGCGGAATCGCGTTTTCAGCAGTTAGGAAACTCATTCTTGACAGCACGTAGAAGGATTTGCCAAATATGTGCTATTGTATCGATTTTATTGAATTATGACTTTATTACCCATTTTCATACTCTTTTTGCAGTTTTCTACAATTTTTATGAAATTATGATTATTATTATTATGAAAATTCATATTTTTGAAATAACTAATATTTTTGTGAGAAATATCATATTTTGGTCAGGAAATGTTGTGTTATATTATATCTCATTATAAACATGTAAAATTATCATGAGTAAGTGCATGCTGCTTGCACAAATACGCTTGGTTTAAAAAACCGCTTTCTCTTCGTCCTAGAAGCCTGAGACTTGCGGAATCGCGTTTTTAGCGGTAAATAAACTCATTCTTGGCAGCAACCGTAAAATCGCTTTGCAAAATATGTGCTGTTGTTTAGATTTTAATGAATTATGACTTTATTACCCATTTTCATACACTTTTTACAGTTTTCCACAATTTTTATGAAATTATGATTATGATTATGAAAATTCATATTTTTTAAATAACTATAATATCTTTGTTAGAAATATCATATTTTGGTGAGGAAATGTGTTATATTATATCTCATCATAAACATGTAAAATTATTATGGGCAAGTGATAAATCAATAACTGTCAAACTCAGTTTTATGTATGAAAAAAATATCTAAACAAAATAATTTTCGTCAGTTTATTGCTCACAATATTTAATGATTTTCAATTAAATTATTCTTCTAAATATAAAAAAATTAAAAATTTTCTTTTTTTTGTCAAAACATGTTAGGTTTATCTTTTTTCTTTTATGTAATATACATTTATAACGTTTATTTTTAAAATGCTTATGATTTTTTTTAATGAAAAGAGGCATATTTTTGTCCTTTTTTTGTCTTGTCTTTTTCGTTTCATTAAATAATGCTTATAAATAAGAAAATTCATATTTTTACAACTTATTTTTTATGATAAAGGTTAACGTATTTTTTATGAAATAAATTATGAAATGTAATATAAAAAAATAATTGTTGTTAAAAAAACTTCAAAAATACTTTTTTTTCAAACTATTGTTTGTCATCACATTTTGCATTGAATTTTGCACTTTTTAGTTGATGATGCTTATGAATATTAAAAGTCAAATTTAAATTTAATAACTTGTAAAATATCATATCACGTTATTTATTAACAGTTTTTCATGAAATTATCAGTATGAATATGAAAATGTATATTTTACCAATTAATCTCATTTTTATTTAAAAAAAAGTTATATTTTTCTTAGACCAATGTTTTTCATGTAAGTTTTTCGCTTACATATTGCACTATATTTTCTATTAAATGATGCTTATAATTATGGAAATGTATATTTTCACAATAACATTTAACTTTTTTTATGTAAAAGTAATATTTTTTCTCAAAACATGAACTGCATTGTCACTTTTTAGTTTTTCATTCACTTATGGCACTTTATTATTATTTTTTTTTTTAAGGTTTTCCAATATCATGTTTTATATTTTCAATTACTCATATTTTTATGGTAAAGGTTAACGTGTTTTTTTTTTTTTTTTATGAAATTATGTTTATGAATAAGAAATTATATATTTTAATAAAAACATTACATCTTATATAAAAAAAAGTAATTATTTTCAAACCATTGTTTGTCATATGACGTTTTTCCTTGAATTTTTGCATTTTTTACCAATATTTCAGAAAACAATTCTGAAGAATATGAGAATTTATAAGTTCCCAATTAATTTTAAAATATGATTTGTATGGTCACTTTTTATTTTTTGTTTCTTAATGGCAATTATTTAAAGGTTTTCCGTGAACATATGCTTCTGAATATGAAAATATCATATTTCGTTATGTAAAAAGTCATACCATGGTATTTAATGAAATCTTTTTCATTCACATTACACTTTTAATGATTTATTTGTGAAAATATGAATGTGAATATGAACATTCATATTTTCACAATAACGTGTAAAAACTTGGTCATTTCACATTTTTCATTGAATTTTTGCACTTTTTACAGTTTTTCTCAAATGCTAAAACACAAAAGCCAATCCTCTAAACCAAATGACCAGTTGTCTAAACACATTTACTAAATTTAGCCATCATTTTCCAATATCATAAACACATTTCACATGAAGACACAATTCACAAAACACAATCCTCCGTTCTCATAAATCTTAACACATTTTTCTTTGCTGAAACACAAGTTGCAAAAGAACTCTGCTCATATTCTCAAATGAAAGCTCATGTGATGCAAAATGCTTGCCACATTCAGCAATATTTGAACACAATGAACACACCTGGCGTCATTCATTACACACAACGAGTCAAAATTGAAGACACTTGTTGCTAATGCTGTGACCACATGTACAAAAGCAAGTTCAGAGTGCACAGTTTGCTAAAGATTCCAAACAAACAAAATGGATGAAGGCAGAGTCAGGGGAAGAGGAATTCGAGTCAAAGAAGGGAGAAGAGCTGGCCATGGAAGAAGAGGAGCAGGCCAACGTGGAAGAGGAGGTAAAATCAGAGGAGGAAGAGGAGCAGGCCAACGAGGAAGACGGAGAGCAAGACAACCTCGCACCATCATTACGGACGAGATGCGAGCAACAGTCATTGACCATGTCATTGTCCATGGCATGACAATGGCTGAAGCAGGACTACGAGTCCGTCCAAACCTGAGTAGGTTCACCGTGGCCACCATTATCAGGGCATTCAGACAACATAACAGGTATTGTACTCTATTGCTTTCTTTGTCACAATACAATTTTACAAACCTGTGAAAGTAGTCTATTGGTTTCAAATCAGTTGTTACTGTATTGTAAAACTGACAACACATGTTTCTTTATTTAGAGTTGAAAGAATGCCACATAGAGGTGGGAGGGTTGCCATATTTACAGCGGCACAAGAAACCCTCATTGTGGATATGGTTTGTGAGAACAACCTCAACAGACTCCAGGAGATCAGAGACAAAGTCATTGCCGATAATGTCAACTTTGAGAGCATTGATGATGTCAGCTTGGCCACAATAGACCGAGTTCTCCGGCGCCAAAAGATGCGGATAAAACAGGTCTATAGGGTTTCCTTTGAGCGCAACTCTGCGCGACACAAAAACCTACGTTACGAGTATGTGCAAGTAAGTATACATCCATGTTCACAGTACAGTTAGTGGACATACTGTGTTGCTCAGTGGCCTACATTACTTCTGGACAATACTGTGCTACCTGATTGACTGTTGTTCTGAACACCTGTGCACTTTCACATTTTCACAGAGGATATTACAGTTGGACACGATGGCCAGACCTCATGAGTACCTCTTTCTGGATTAAGCTGGCTTCAACCTGCAGAAACAAAGGCAAAGAGGCCTTTACATTATTGGCCAAAGAGCCATCACTGGGGTTCCTGGCCAACGGGGGGGTAATATTACTCTTTGTGGGGCCATGGGTTTGGAGGGGCTTGTCCACCGGCATGCTGTCCTTGGGTCTTACAACACCCAACGTCTCCTCACCTTCCTAGACGAGCTAAAAGACATCCTCCTGGACCGCCAACAACACCATCCTGGGCCCGCACATCAAATTTATGTGATCATTTGGGACAATGTATGCTTCCACAAAACAAACCAAATCAGAGAGTGGTTCACCACCAACAGTAACACTTTTTAACCGTCTGTTTGCCACCCTACTCCCCTTTCCTGAACCCTATAGAGGAGTTCTTCTCATCATGTAGATGGAAGGTTTATGACAGACAACCATACACTAGAGAGAACCTCCTAAGGGCAATGGAGCTGGCCTGTGTTGACATCCCAGTGGAGGCCATTCCAGGGCGTTTTTCCCGCAGTGCCTGGCAAGAGACAATATAGCCTGCGATGTGGATGAGGTGATGTGGCCCGATGTAGCTCAGCGACATGATGCCTCACAGTGATTGTGGTGTGTGTGTGTGTGTGGTGTGAATAAAGTAAATAAAGAACTTCACACCCTGATCATGTTTTCAAGAGTACTGTTGTGTGCAATAGATTCTGTTTTTGCATTGAGTTGTGTTAAAGTAGTGTACATGCAGAATTTACTATAGATTTATACTTTTCATATGAAGCTCTCAAATCTAAATGCCCAGTCCTCTGCAGAGATCTAAGAACATCCATTACTGTAAAGTTTAAAAAATATGCATTGGCAGTTATGAAACAAAGAACCTTCTCAAAAATTGAGCATTGTGTTTTCAATTGTTTTGCTGTAGTGTGTAATGATGTGTATAGTGTTTACATTTTAAAAGCTTTAAGCTGCTATTTTGGTGTGAAAGTTTGAGTTTTGAAAGGTGTGGTTGTGTTTATGTAGCTTTAGAAAAGGGTTTTGTGTTTAGACATTGGGGAACATGGAGGAAAAGTTTGTGAAATGTGTTTTAGCATTTGAGAAAAACTGTAAAAATTTTATCGTTATTAATGGGAATTTTCATATGCAATAAGCAGCCATTAATGAAAAAACGTTAATGTAAGCGACAAACCTACATGATAATGATTTGAGGGAAAAAAGCATTTTTTTAAATAAAAATTTAATTAATTGGTAAAATATAAATGATCCTATTCATCAGCATAATAATTATTAAAACAACTGTTAAAAAGTGTAAAATTCAATGAAAACGTGAAATGTCAAATCAAGTATTTACAAGTTATATTCATAAGCGTCAGTTCACAAAAAAATTGTTAAAAGTGCAAAAAGTGAACTTAAAAGTTTTCATTATAAACTATGTTTTGACATGAATGACTTTTCTCATGTAAATTATATACATTTTTATATTCAAAGGAATAATTTAATGGAAAAATGAAAAAAACAAAAAAAAGTACATAAATTCAATCAAAAACGTCATATAACAATTCAAGTTTCTACAAGTTGTGAAATTATATCATATTCATAAGCATCATTTAACTAAAAACTGTTGAAGGTGCAAAGATTCAACGCAAAACGTGATGGCAATGGTTTAAACAAAATCTGACTTTCTTTTATGAAATAAAATGTTTTTATTAAAATATCACATTTCATATTCATAAACATAATTTCATTTATAAGAAATCGTTAACTTTTTTATAAAACTATGAGTAATTGTGAATATATGAATTTTCATAAGCATCATTTAACTAAAAACTGTTAAAAGTGACATGACAAAATGATGTTTTTTTTTATAAAAATTGTTATGGTAAAAATATGAATATTCATATTCATAAGATTAATTAAATGAAAAAGGTTAAAAAGTGCAATCCGTATCCATATTTTCATGGAAGACTGTTGAAAAAAGTGCAATAAGTAAACAAAAAAGGTTTCATTATAACCATGTTTGGCAAAAATATGAATTTTTTTTTTATATGAAAAAAATTGGTAAAATGGGAATTTGTTTATCCAAAGGAAAATTTTAATGAAAAGCTGTAAAAAAAAAAAAAAAAAAAAAAAGGTGAAATAATTCATTCAAAAACATGACATGACAAATTATTAAAAGTTATTGTGAAAAATGTTTGGCAAAAAGATTAGTTTTTTTAAATATGAATATGAAATACTTGGGTAAAATAGGAATGTTTATATACAAGAAAACATTTTACGAGAAACTGTAAAAAAAATTACAATAAAATAAAATAATTCAATAAAAATACGTTATATGACAAATCAAGTTTTTTAAATATTTAGTAAAAAAATATGACTTTTCATATTCATTAGCAACGATGATAACAAAATGATGACAATGGTTTAAAAAAAACATTTTTTAATACCAAATTTTTTAATTCATAACCAATATTTTAATAAAAAAAGTAACTTTTTCATAAAACGCATAATTTAAGTAAAAAACTTTAAAAGTTCAAAAGATTTACGCAAAACGTAATGACAAACAATGGCTTAAAAAAAACTTTCTTTTGTATTGTTTTAATTAAAATATTACATTTTATACTCATAACCAAAAAAAGTGCAATGAACGAAAAAGGTTTCATTATATATCATATTTTGACATAAAAATGACTTATTAATATGAATATGAAATTAATAGGTAAAATGTGAATTTTTATATGCATTAGAATAATTTCATAAAAACTGTAAAAAAAAGTGCAAAAATTCAATGAAAAACATGATATGACAAATAATTTTTACAAGTTATTGTAAAAATTTGACTACTCATATTCATAAGCATTATAAACTAAAAAACATTGAAAGTGCAAATATTCACTGCAGAATGTAATGACAAACAATGGTTTGAAAAAAATCTGACTTTCTTTTATAAAAAAGTTTTTAAAGTGTTTTTATTAAAATATTACATTTTATACTCATAATTTTCACCTTTATTCGCATGAACCTGGTCGTACGGCTGCAGGGATTCTAGCCCAGGAACATGGTGACAAATTTTGCCCAGATTTCTTTCCAAATCTTTAGACAACATAGCACAATGGTTGCCCTCATGCATGCATGCAGTGGCTGCTAATGGTCTGATGGTCCGGGATGCCGTGAAAACAGTGCTGTGAGATCCTTTGATACTGTACACCTCACATCAGGTAACAGCTATTTTACATAACCTCAACACAAAAGATATGACAGCACGACGTAGATCTGGTTATGAAATCACGCTCTTGGCAACAGAAAACGTAACCATTAAGCCTTTTTCTCAGCCGCATTCAGCTGTAGTAATGGATTGCCTATATATAGATCAGGGGTCACCAGCCTTTCTGAAACTGAGAGCTAATTCTTGGGTACCATTAATGTGAAAAGCTAACAGTTTGATAGACACAGTTTTTATTTTGATCTGAAATAACTAATTTGCTCAATTAACCTTTAATTATATGTTATTATTAATACTTAATGATATGTATCTATGTGAAGACACTGATCATGTTAATGATTTCTCATAAGTATCAACAATGATTTAACAAAGTAGGAAACAGTTTTTTTTAGAAAAGGGCCACGGGCTACTCATGTGGTCCTTGCGGGCTACCTGGTGCCCACGGGCAACACGTTGGTGACCCCTGATCTAGATAGATCGTGTTCAAAACCCTCTGATGTGTATTTATGTGGATATGCGGTTGTAAGATTACCTGATGAAATAGTTGAAGGTAAACCATTACCATACACATCTGCACAAGCTGCATAGTTGGTCGCACTTACAAGAGCATGTCAGTTGTCTGAAGGTAAAGTAGTGACTATATACACTGATTCTAAGTATGCTTATAATGTTGTGCATGATTTTGCTGAAAAATGGAAGCAAAGACACTTTAAAACAGCTGATGGAAAGCCCATAGCACATTTTAATCTCATAGACCTCTTAAATGCTGTTCATTTTCCTGCCAAAGCGGCCATAGTTAAGGTTAATGGACATGCCGCAGGTGATTCCGAGGAAATTCGGAGAAACACATTAGCGGATAAAGTAGCTAAGGAAGCAGCAAAACAACCAGTAGATTTGGACACAGTACAGACAAATCCTGAGATCCTGACCTAAAACATACTTCAGAGTCAGAAGTGGAGGAGGACATTCAATTCAATTCAATTCATTTTTATTTGTATAGCACTTTTAACAATGAACATTGTCTCAAAGCAGCTTTACACAGATAATGTGGTGATCAGATGTAAATATGTTCTTTGTAAGTATGTTTGTCCCTGATGAGCAACTGTGGCAAGGAAAAACTCCCCGAGATGGCATAAGGAAGAAACCTTGAGAGGAACCAGACTCAAGAGGGAACCCATCCTCATCTGGGTTGCACCAAATGTCCATTTGAAGCATATATACAAAGTTGCAGGGTGCAGTGATGATGATCAGAAGCAAACTGCACTCCCGAGTCAGTGCAGCAGACCGCCGACACCAACTACAGTCCAATCCGTCCTCAAAGCACCCGTTCTACTCCGGAATTACATGGAACCACCCAAGGTGTTGAGGAGAGACCGTCCCAAGCTGCACAGAAGTGTGAAGATCCGCGGAGGGGAGAGGGGCAGAAACAGTGGTCACTGGAGCCTCAGGAGCATGTTTAACTCGACCGAGAGAGAGAGAGAGAGAGAGAGAGAGAGAGAGAGAGAGAGAGAGAGAGAGAGAGAGAGAGAGAGAGAGGGTGACAGGAAGGGAAGGATATGGATTATTAAGTGTCCCTATTGGTGTATGAAAGTTGATGTCACTGTGCAGTTTGGACTCCGGCAAGACTCGCTATGGCAGCATAACTAAAAGGGAGAACCAGAAGGTAACACAGACATGAGGGATCTCTGGGATAAGAGACGACCCACCACACCACCGTCAACAAACCCGAGTGAACGTGTGAATGTGAGGGGACGACAGCATACAAATATACCAGTTCACCAAACACTCTATATCCATGTTTCCTCCAGATCTGCACCTTTACCTAAGAAAAATCTACTGATCAAAGACTTGACTAAATAAATAAGTTTTCAGCCTCGACTTGAACACTGAGACTGTGTCCGAGTCCCGAACACTGATTGGAAGGCTATTCCATAACTGTGGGGCTTTATAAGAGAAAGATCTGCCCCCTGCTGTAGTCTTCATTATTTGAGGAACCAAAAGATAGCCAGCACCTTTTGATCTAAGTAGGCGTGGAGGATCATACTGGTACAAAAGTTCACTCAGATACTGCGGTGCGAGACCGTTAAGTGCTTTATATGTCAGTAGTAGTATCTTATAATCAATGCGAGATTTGATTGGGAGCCAGTGTAGACTGATTAAAACAGGGGTGATGTGGTCGTATTTCCTAGATCTGGTGAGGACTCTTGCTGCTGCATTCTGGACTAACTGAAGCTTATTTATGCACTTACTCGCACACCCAGACAGTAAAGCGTTACAGTAGTCTAATCTAGAAGTAACAAAAGCATGAACTAGTTTTTCTGCATCCTGTAACGACATCATATTTCTAATTTTAGCAATATTTCTAAGGTGGAAGAAGGCGATCCTGGTAATATTATTCACGTGAGACTCAAAGGAAAGACTCGGGTCAATAATCACACCAAGGTCTTTGACAGCCGTACATGCTGAAACAGAAACACCATCCAGAGATGCTACGTAATCAGAAAGTTTGCTTCTAGCTGCATGTGGTCCTAGTAAAAGTACTTCCGTCTTATCTGAGTTGAGCTGAAGAAAATTATTAAGCATCCACTGTCTAATGTCCTTTACACATTCCTCAACACTGTTTAGCTGATCTCTCTCATCTGGCTTTGCTGAAATATACAGCTGTGTGTCATCAGCATAGCAATGGAAGCGAATCCCATGTTTATGAATGATTTCACCAAGAGGCAGCATATATAAGGAGAAAAGCAGTGGGCCTAAGACAGATCCTTGAGGAACACCAAACTTTACCTCATAGAGTGTGGAGAACTCACCATTTACATCCACAAACTGATAGCGATCAGTCAAATAAGACCTAAGCCAAGAGAGAGCTGTTCCCTTTATTCCTACAACGTTCTCAAGTCTAGCAAGCAGTATAGTGTGATCAATGGTGTCAAAAGCTGCACTAAGGTCGAGCAAAACAAGTAAGGAGACAAAACCCTGATCGGAGGCCAATAACAGGTCATTTACCACCTTAACTAGCGCCGTCTCTGTGCTATGATGAGGCCGAAATCCTGACTGATACATTTCAAAAATGTTATTCGTAAGTAGGTGTGAGCATAACTGCTGTGCTACAACCTTTTCTAAAATTTTGGATATAAAGGGGAGATTTGATATCGGTCTGGAGTTGGACAACTGACATGGGTCAAGGTCAGGTTTCTTAATAAGGGGGTGGATAACTGCCAGTTTGAAGGATTTAGGTACATAACCAGTGCTAATGGAAGAGTTAATTATTTTTAAAACTGGTTTGATTACCTCTGGAGTTATCTGTTTAAAGAAACTAGTGGGCAGGGGATCAAGAAAACAGGTTGATGATTTTGATGAGGAAATTAATGAGATTAAGTCATTCTCATGAATAGGAGTGAAGCTTTGTAGTTGATTGTCCGTTATAATTACACTGCTGTCTACAGGGTTACTTGTAAAATAATTTGAATTTATATTAACCGTCTGGATTTCTTGCCTGATGTTTTCAATTTTATTATTAAAAAAGTTCATGAAATCATTCTCTTCATACTATTAAAGTATTGGGCTTCTAAACAATGTAAATCATATTCTGCTGGTATCATTAGAGATGTAGATGAAAAAAAGTTGCTCTGCCTAAACTAGCTTTAATAGTGTTGGTGAAGCATTACCATGGGATGTCACACATTAGCACAGCTAAAGTCACACAGGCTATAAACTCATCATACTGTATTGCTGATGTAGCTAAAACAACCAAGCTAGTGTTAGATTCAGGTTTGACTTGTGTCAAAACTAACATACATTGACCTGTACGACATGATGTGCTTACTTTTCCTGAGCAACCCTTCCAACACCTACAGATCGATTTCACACATATGCCACCAGAAGGAAATTTGAAACAGGCCGAAATTGGACTGTTGTTCTCCCGGCAGTACTCAAAGAAACGAGAATGACTCTGTCTTCAACTATTAAACTGTCACCTTTTAAAATTCTAATGGGCTGGCCTTTACTGATCCCATGGGCTACTGGCATTTCTAGCTAGTTTTAGTTATAGAAATAAAGTAGAATACAAAAACAATAAAAAAACAAAATTCAAATAGTCGTGATAAGAGTATGATAGGTTTACTGGAGAATAGTATTGCAGAATAAACTGGTGCAGTTTTGCAGAGTGTGCAAAATTTTAACAACAACAAGCGGATTAGCTAGGCTAGAAACCGCAGGGTATTTTTGTCTGGTGTATAAAGGTTACCTAAGCGAGGAACCACATAGCATGTGCATCTTGTAAATCTTCTTCTTCTTCTTCTTTCGGCTGCTCCCCTTAGGGGTCGCCACAGCGGATCATCCGTCTCCATACCACCCTGTCCTCTACATCTGCCTCTTTCACACCAACTACCTGCATGTCTTCCCTCACCACATCCATAAACCTCCTCCTTGGCCTTCCTCTTTTCCTCCCACCTGGTGGCTCCATCCTCAGCATTCTTCTACCAATATAATTCATGTCCTTCCTCTGCACATGTCCAAACCATCTCAAACTCACCTCCCTCATCTTGTCACCAAAACATCCTACATGGGTTGTCAATCTCATTTCTAATATTGTCCATCCTCGTCAATCCCAACGAAAACCTTAACGACTTCAGTTCTGCTACCTCCAGCTCCACCTCCTGTCTTTTACTCAATGCCACTGTCTCTAATCCATACAACATCTCACCACAGTCCTATAAACTTTCCCTTTCATTTTTGCAGATACCCTACTATTACAAATCACTCCTGTCACTCTTCTTCACCCACTCCACCCTGCCTGCGCTCTATTCTTTACTTCTCTAACACACTCTCCATTACTTTGCACTGTTGACCCCAGGTACCTGAATTCCTCTACCTTCTCCACCTCTTCTCCCTGTAACCGCACCACTCCACTACCCTCCCTCTCATTTATGCACATGTACACTGCCTTACTCCTACTGACTTTCATTCCCCTTCTCTCCAGCGCATATCTCCACCTCTCCAGGCTCTTCTCAACCTGCTCACTACTCTCACCACAAATCAAAATATCATCTGCAAACATCATAATCTAGGGAGACTCCTGTCTGACCTCGTCTGTCAACCTGTCCATCACCACTGCAAACAGGAAAAGGTTTAGGGCCGATCCTTGATGCAGTCCAACCTTCACCCTGAACCAGTATGTTGTTCCTACTGCACATCCTCATACATGTCCTGCACCACCCTCACATACTTCTCTGACACACCTGAGTTCCTCATTCACTACCACAACTCCTCTCTTGGCACTCTGTCGTACGCATTCTCTAAATCCACAAATACACAATGCAATTCATTCTGTCCTTCTCAATACTTCTCCATCAACATCCTCAAAGCAAATAAGGCATACGGGGTGCTCTTCCTCAGCATGAAACCATACTGTTGCTCACAGATGGTCACTTCTTTTCTCAGCCTGGCTTCCACTACTCTTTCCCATAACTTCATTGTGTGACTGATCAACGTAATTCCCCTGTAGTTACTGCAGGTCTGCACATCTCCCTTATTCTTAAAGCTTGGTACCAGCACACTCCTTCTCCATTCCTCAGGCATCCTCCCACCTTCCAGAATCATGTTAAACAATCTGGTTAAAAACTCCACTTTCATCTCTCCTAGACATCTCCATGCTTCTACAAGTATGTTACTAATCCTATACACATCCTGCTTCACCAACTCCACATCATCCAACCTTCTCTCTCTCTGATTTTCCTCATTTATCACCTGCTCAAAATACTCCCTCCACCTTCTCACTAGTCAACACATTTCCAACTTCATCCTTTATTACTCTAACTTGCAGTGCATCCTTCCCAGCTCGGTCCCTCTGCCTGGTCATTCCTTTTCTCCTCTCTTAGTGTCCAACCTCTCATACAGCTCCTCATATGCCTTTTCCTTGGCTTTTGCCACATCCCTCTTTACCTGCTGCCGCATCTCCTTGTACTCCTGCCTACTTTTTTCATCACTCTGTCGATCCCACTTCTGTTTTGCCAACCTCTTTCTCCTTATGCTCTCCTGCACTTCCTCATTCCACCACTGTGTCTCTTTGTCTTCCTTTCTATTTCCAGATGTCACACCAAGTACCTTTCAAGCTGCTGTCCTCATCACTCCTGCAGTTGTTACCCAATCATCCAATACCGCTTCACCACCAACGAACCCCTGTCTGACCTCTTCCCTCAACCTCACACTACACTCTTCCTCCTTCAGTTTCCACCATCTTATTCTTCTTTCAGTCCTCACCCTCCTCCTCTTCTTCTTCGCCTCCAAAACCATCTTACAGACCACCATCCGATGCTGTCTAGCTACAACTGTCCCCCGCCAACACCTTACAGTGTCCAATCTCCTTCAGGTTGCATCCCCTGCATAGAACATAGTCCACCTGTGTGCACCTTCCTCCACTCTTATAGGTCACCCTATAATCATCCTTCTTCTTAAAATATGTATTCACCACTACCATTTCCATCCTTTTAGCAAAATCTACCACCATCTGCCCTTCTACATTCCTCTCCTTAAAACCATACCTACCCATCACCTCCTCATCACCTCTGTTCCCTTCACCTACATATGCCCATTAAAGTCTGCCCCAATCACTAATCTTTCTTTCCTAGGTACACCATCAACCACTTCATCTAATTCACTCCAGATTCTTTTCTTCTCCTCTATCTCACAGGCGACTTGTGGAGCATAGGCACTGATGATATTTATCATCATCCCTTCAACTTCCAGCTTCATGTTCATCACCCTATCAGAAACTCTCTTCACCGCCACTACACTCTTACTGTACTCTTCCTTCAGAACACCCCTACACCATTTCTCTTTCCATCCACACCATGATAGAACAGTTTAAACCCACCTCCAATGTTCCTGGCCTTACTCCCTTTCCACTTGGTCTCCTGAACACACAACATATCTACCTTTCTCCTCTCCATCATATCAGCTATCTCCCTCCCGTTACCATTCATAGTACCAACATTTAAAGTACCAACCCGAACCTCTTCTCTCTTACACTTCTCCTTTTCCTGCTGTCTCTGTAGACGTCTTCCTCCTCTCCTTCTCTTCCTTTGGCCAACAGTAGCCTATTTTCCACCAGTATCCTGTTGGCTAACGATACCTGTGGCGGTTGTTGTTAACCTGGGCCTCGACCGATCCGGTATGAAATTCTTATTTGTAATCCGCATATTCGATTTGACATGTTTTACGCTGGATGCCCTTTCTAACGCAACCCTCCCCATTTATCTGAGCTTGGGACCGGCACTTATTGCTTGTACCTCCCTAATGGCTGGGTTTGCATCATGTATATGCAAACCCTCATCAATCAGACTGCCTTGCTGCCTTAGGAGGAAACGCTCTCTTTAGCACTATGGATCTGACATCAGGTTTCTATAACATCCCCATGTCTGAAGAAGATAAAAAATACACTGTGTTTTCAACTCCAGTGGGCCTTCATGAGTATAATAGGATGCCACAGGGACTGTGTAACAGTCCAGCATCTTTTTTGCACATGATGCTGAGTATCTTTGGGGACTTGAATTTCAGTAGCCTGTTGTGTTATTTGGACGACTCATTGGTGTTTGCACCTGATGAGGAGGCAGCGTTGGAGGAACTGGAGATAGTCTTTCAACGGTTGAGGGATTACAACCTCAAGTTAAGTCCAAAAAAGTGCCATTTCAAGCAAACATCTGTTACATTTTTAGGTCACGTAATTGAAAAGTTGTAAAGACTCGTCATTCCATGACACAAGAGAACGCAGAGAACACGAGCACAGGTCAGAACCAAACGTGACCAACATCCGCTCAGGCACAGGGTTTGAGTTCTGACAGTATACCTGATAATACTGCTTATAGACATATTGAACAAGCACTGAGTAACAAGTGTCTCATGATGTCTTGGAGAAGATGAACTCTGCCGACAAAGTTTTTTGAGATGATTAAGAATTGATTCACGAGTGTTTGTTATAGGATTGATTCTTGTATTGATTGTTGGAGTTGTACTTTGTATGTTGCCATGTTTGATAGCAATGGTAAGACAGGCCATAAAGGCCTTGATTGGAGTGGTAATGATGAAGGATTATATGCATGTAGGGACGGAATGAAATGAAATCTGTTGTTTTTGTTTTGTCTTTATCTTTTCATTTGCAGTTTATATTCAATTCAATTCAATTTATTTTTATTTGTATAGCGCTTTTAACAATGAACATTGTCTCAAAGCAGCTTTACACAGATAATGTGGTGATTAAATGTAAATATGTTCTTTGTAAGTAAGTTTGTCCCTGATGAGCAACTGTGGCAAGGAAAAACTCCCCGAGATGGCATAAGGAAGAAACCTTGAGAGGAACCAGACTCAAGAGGGAACCCATCCTCATCTGGGTTGCACCAAATGTCAATTTGAAGCATATATACAAAGTTGCGGGGTACAGTGATGACGATCAGAAGCAAACTGCACTGCCGAGTCAGTGCAGCAGACCGCCAAAACCAACTACAGTCCAATCCGTCCTCAAAAGCACCCGTTCTACTCCGGAATTATATGGAAGCACCCAAGGTGTTGATGAGATACCGTCCCAAGCTGCACAGAAGTGTGAAGATCCACGGAGGGGAGAGGGGCAGGAACAGTGGTCACTGGAGCCTCAGGAGCATGTTTAACTCGACCGAGAGAGAGAGAGAGAGAGAGAGAGAGAGAGAGAGAGAGAGAGAGAGAGAGAGAGAGAGAGGAAGAGAAGGATATGGATTATTAAGTGTAACTATTGGTGTATGAAAGTTAATGTCACTGTGCAGTTTGGACTCCGTCAAGACTCGCTATGGCAGCATAACTAAAAGGGAGAACCAGAAGGTAACACAGACATGAGGGATCTCTGGGATAAGAGACGACCCACCACACCACCGTCAACAAACCTGAGTGAACGTGTGAATGTGAGGGGACGACAGCATACAAATATTCCAGTTCACCAAACACTCTATATCCATGCTCCCTCCAGATCTGAGCCTTTACCTAAGAAAAAAATCTACTGATAAAAGGCTTGACTAAATAAATAAGTTTTCAACCTTGACTTGAACACTGAGACTGTGTCCGAGTCCCGAACACTGATTGGAAGGCTGTTCCATAACTGTGGGGCTTTATAAGAGAAAGATCTGCCCCCTACTGTAGTCTTCATTATTTGAGGAACCAACATTTAGCCAGCACCTTTTGATCTAAGTAGGTGTGGAGGATCATACAGGTACAGAAGTTCACTCAGATACTGCGGTGCGAGACCGTTAAGTGCTTTATACGTCAGTAGTAGTATCTTATAATCAATGCGAGATTTGATTGGGAGCCAGTGTAGACTAATTAAAACAGGGGTGATGTGGTCGTATTTCCTAGATCTAGTGAGGACTCTTGCTGCTGCATTCTGAACTAACTGAAGCTTATTTATGCACTTACTCGCACACCCAGACAGTAAAGCGTTACAGTAGTCTAATCTAGAAGTAACAAAAGCATGAACTAGTTTTTCTGCATCCTGTAACGACATCATATTTCTAATTTTAGCAATATTTCTAAGGTGAAAGAAGGCGATCCTGGTGATATTATTCACGTGAGACTCAAAGGAAAGACTCGGGTCAATAATCACACCAAGGTCTTTGACAGCCGTACACGCTGGAACAGAAACACCATCCAGAGATGCTACGTAATCAGAAAGTTTATTTCTAGCTGCATGTGGTCCTAGTAAAAGTACTTCCGTCTTATCTGAGTTGAGCAGAAGAAAGTTGTTAAGCATCCACTGTCTAATGTCCTTTACACAATTCTCAACATTGTTAAGCTGATCTAGCTCATCTGGCTTTGCTGAAATATACAGCTGTGTGTCATCAGCATAGCAATGGACGCGAATCCCATGTTTATGAATGATTTCACCAAGAGGCAGCATATATAAAGAGAAAAGCAGTGGGCCTAAGACAGATCCTTGAGGAACACCAAACTTTACCTCATAGAGTGTGGAGAACTATATCACCGATCCTGTTCCCAGGAAAGAACATCCTATTTTATTGGTTTGTGATGCTAAATCATAAACGATTTAAAGTGGCTATTGTTAGTGTTAAGATGGTTCTCATTTAACAGATGCCCTTATCCAGAGCGATGTACAAAAATGCTTGGAGTCGCTAGCAATGAATAAATCTACACTGGTATGCAAGATTACAAACACAACATTCACACATTTCTCACACTGGTTCACACACACATTCCTTTGTCTGTTCAGTGTCTATAAAATATTTATGATGTTAGTACATAAGGTATACAGGGAGTCTTTATCTGGGACCACACATCTCCGGCTAGTATGGCTTCTTATCCAAACAAGAAACAGCTTTAGGTCAGGCTTTAGTATATATATATATATATATATATATATATATATATATATATATATATATATATATATATATATATATATATATATATATATACTTGACTGTTGCATGCAATAAACCAACGATTAATGGAAAACCATTGAGAAAAGTGCAATAAGTGAACGAAAAAGGTTTCATGATAACCATGTTTGGTAAAAAATAATAATTTTATGAAATAAACTGGTAAAATAGGATTTTGTTTATCCAAAGGAAATTTCATGAAAAGCTGGAAAAATAAAAAAACTGTTAAACAAAGTAAAAAAGTTTAATAAAGAAACGTGATATGACAAATCAAGTTTTTAAAAAACAATTGTGAAAAATATGACTTCATATTCATTAGAATCCTTTAACTAAAAACCATTAAAAGTGCAAAAATTCTATGCAAAACTTGACTGGTTTGAAAATGACTTTTTTTTTTAAATAAAAGATGGATTGTTTTATTAAAATGTATAATTTCCCATTAAAAAAACATAATTTCATTAAAACACGTTAACCTTTGCCATAAAAATATGAATAATTCTGAAAATATAAATCATATGATCATGTAAAACCTTTAAAAAAGTGCCATAAGTGAATCAAAAACAAAAAAAATTACCATGCAAATCATGTTTTGACAAAAAAGATGACATTTTCATCAAAAATGTGATAGTTAAAATGAAAATATAAATGTTCATATTCATAAGCATCATTTAAAGGAAAACAGTAAAAAGAATGCAACATGTAAGCAAAAAATTGCTAAAATAATAATTCTCATCAGAATAATTCCATGACAAACTGTTACAGTTTTTCTCAAATGCTAAAACACATTTCACAAAAGTTTCCTTCATGTTCCCCAACGTCTAAATACAAAACCCTTTTCTAAAGCTACATAAACACAAACACACCTTCTCACTTCAAAACTCAAACTTTCACACCAAAATAGCAGCTCGAAGCTTTTAAAATGTAAACACTATACACATCATTACACACTACAGCAAAACAATTGAAAACACAATGCTCAATTTTTGAGAAGGTTCTTTGTTTCATAACTGCCAATGCATATTTTTTTAACTTTACAGTAATGGATGTTCTTAGATCTCTGCAGAGGATTAGGCATTTAGATTTGAGAGCTTCATATGAAAAGTATAAATCTATAGTAAATTCTGCATGTACACTACTGTAACACAACTCAATGCAAAAACAGAATCTATTGCACAAAACAGTACTCTTGAAAACATGATCAGGGTGTGAAGTTTTTTTATTTACTTTATTCACACCACACACACACCACAATCACTGTGCGGCATCATGTCGCTGAGTTGCATCGGGCCACATCACCTCATCCACATCGCAGGCTATATTGTCTCTTGCCAGGCACCGCGGGAAAAACGCCCTGGAATGGCCTCCACTGGGATGTCAACACAGGCCAGCTCCATTGCCCTTAGGAGGTTCTCTCTAGTGTATGGTTGTCTGTCATAAACCTTCCATCTCCATGATGAGAAGAACTCCTCTATAGGGTTCAGGAAAGGGGAGTAGGGTGGCAGACAGACGTTTAAAAAGTGTTACTGTTGGTGGTGAACCACTCTCTGATATGGTTTGTTTTGTGGAAGCATACATTGTCCCAAATGATCACATAAATTTGATGTGCGGGCCCAGGATGGTGTTGTTGGCGGTCCAGGAGGATGTCTTTTAGCTCGTCTAGGAAGGTGAGGAGACGTTGGGTGTTGTAAGACCCAAGGACAGCATGCCGGTGGACAAGCCCCTCCAAACCCATGGCCGCACAAAGAGTAATATTACCCCCCCGTTGGCCAGGAACCTCAGTGATGGCTCTTTGGCCAATAATGTAAAGGCCTCTTTGCCTTTGTTTCTGCAGGTTGAAGCCAGCTTAATCCAGAAAGAGGTACTCATGAGGTCTGGCCATCGTGTCCAACTGTAATATCCTCTGTGAAAATGTGAAAGTGCACAGGTGTTCAGAACAACAGTCAATCAGGTAGCACAGTATTGTCCAGAAGTAATGTAGGCCACTGAGCAACACAGTATGTCCACTAACTGTACTGTGAACAAGGATGTATACTTACTTGCACATACTCGTAACGTAGGTCTTTGTGTCACGCAGAGTTGCGCTCAAAGGGAACCCTATAGACCTGTTTCATCCGCATCTTTTGGCACCGGAGAACTCGGTCTATTGTGGCCAAGCTGACATCATCAATGCTCTCAAAGTTGACATTATCGACAATGACTTTGTCTCTGATCTCCCGGAGTCTGATGAGGTTGTTCTCACGAACCATATCCACAATGAGGGTTTCTTGTGCCGCTGTAAATATGGCAACCCTCCCACCTCTATGTGGCATTCTTTCAACTCTAAAGAAAGAAACACGTGTTGTTTCAAAAACTGATTTGAAACCAATAGACTACTTTCACAGGCTTGTAAAATTGTATTGTGACAAAAAAAAGCAACAGAGTACAATACCTGTTATGTTGTCTGAATGCCCTGATAATGGTGGCCACGGTGAACCTACTCAGGTTTGGACGGACTCGTAGTCCTGCTTCAGCCATTGTCATGCCATGGACATGGTAATGTCAATGACTGTTGCTTGCATCTCGTCCGTAATGATGGTGCGAGGTTGTCTTGCTCTCCCTCCTGGACCTTCTTCTCTCCCTTGTTGGCCTGCTCCTCTTCCTCCTCTGATTTGAACTCCTCTTCCTTGTTGGCCTGCTCCTCTTCCTCCTCTGATTTGAACTCCTCTTCCTCGTTGGCCTGCTCCTCTTCCTCCTCTGATTTGAACTCCTCTTCCTCGTTGGCCTGCTCCTCTTCCTCCACTGATTTTACCTCCTCTTCCACGTTGGCCTGCTCCTCTTCTTCCATGGCCAGCTCTTCTCCCTCCTCTGACTCGAATTCCTCTTCCCCTGACTCTGCCTTCATCCATTGTCTATGTTTGGAATCTTCAGCAAACTGTGCACTCTGAACTTGCTTTTGTACATGTGGTCACATCATTAGCAACAAGCGTCTTCAATTTTGAGTCGTTGTGTGTAATGAATGACGGCAGGTGTGTTCATTGTGTTCAAATATTGCTGACTGTGGCAAGCATTTTGCATCACATGAGCTTTCATTTGAGAATATGAGCAGAGTTCTTTTGCAACTTGTGTTTTAGCAAAGAAAAATGTGTTAAGATTTATGAGAACGGAGGATTGTGTTTTGTGAATTGTGTCTTCATGTGAAAAGTGTTTATGATATTGGAAAATAATGGCCAGATTTAGTAAATGTGTTTAGACAACTGGTCATTTGGTTTAGAGGATTGGCTTTTGTGTTTTAGCATTTGAAAAAAACTGTAAAGCTAGTTTAGGCAGAGCAATATTTCCATCTACACCTCTATTGATACCAGCAGAATCTGATTTACATTGTTTAGAAGCTAATAATTTATGTCCTCCTCAGTAGGCTCACTCTGAAGTAATTCTTTAGGTGATCACAGGATTTTTATGTACTGTGTCCAAATCTACTGGTTGTTTTGCTGCTTCCTTAGCTACTTTATCCGCTAACGCGTTTCCTCGAATTTCCTCTGAATCACCTGGGGCATGTCCTTTAACCTTAACTATGGCCACTTTGGCAGGGAGTTGAACAGCATTTAAGAGGTCGCCCTATGACATTAAATCCATCAGCTGTTTCCATTAGCTGTTTTAAAATGTCCTTGCTTCTATGTTTCGGCAAAATCATGCACAACACCATAAGCATACTTAGAATCAGTGAATATATATTGCTTTGCTGTTTTTTTTTGCACTACATTGTTCTGTTCTGTTCTGTTTGTATTCTCTCCTGGGTATAGTTTTTACATTTCTCCTTCACAGTACTGTATAATCAAGTATACAGCAGGTTTACTAGTCGGCACTATACTTGTTTTTTTGTCTTTTGTCTTGTCTTGTGTTGTCTGTCTGCACTGTCTGTCTCTACTGTTTTTTTGTTTGCACTGTTTGCACCAGGTTGCACTCGATGCACTTTATGTTTGTGTTGTAGCTCTATGCTGCTGTTGTTTAGTGTAGCACCAGGGTTCCGAAGGAACATTGTTTCGTTTTTACTGTGTACTGTGTACCACTGTGTATAGTAAAAAATGACAATAAAAGCCTCTTTACTTGACTTGACTATAGTCACTACTTTACCTTCAGACAACTGACATGCTCTTGTAAGTGCGACCAACGCTGCAGCTTGTGCAGATGTGTATGGTAATGGTTTAGCTTCAACTATTTCATCAGGTAAACTTACAACCGCATATCCACATAAATACACATCAGAGGGTTTTGAACACGATCTATCTACATATAGGCAATCCCCTCCTTCCAGGGCCGTATCTAAAAGATCAGGCTTACAAGAGGTCTCTTGTACAATGTGCTTAAGCCAATCATGTGCGCCATCAAAGCCATCTAAGTTAATAAAGTCTAGCACAGGGGTCACCAACGTGGTGCACGCAGGCACCAGGTCGCCCACAAGGACCACACAAGCCTTTTCTAAAAATAGCTGTTTCCTACCTTGTTAAATCATTGTTGATAATTATTGTAAGAAATCTTTAACATGATCAGTGTCTTCATATAGATCAGGGGTGTCAAACTCACTGTCAAATCCGGCCCGCGAGATGATTTAATAAAGATCTATTATTATTGTTATTAATGTCCCGGCGATATAAAGTGCTGATAACACAAACTACAGATCCCATAATGCAGCGCTTCAGCTGTCTTACCGAACACTAGGCGACCTGGGAAAATTCCATCGTCAATCAAGTCAAGCTTCTGTTGATGTATTTAACCCTATTGTAAAGTTATTGTGAAGCCCCTCACAATGGCGAAGAGAAAAGTTGATTCTGAAAACAGAACGTTTCAAAACCGATGGGATTCTGAGTTTATGTTTACTGACACTGCCGGTAAACACGTGTGTGTTATTTGTGGAGCGAATGTGGCTGTAATTAAGGAATTGAATCTAAGACGGAACTACGAGACAAAACATCAGAAGAGGGCTGAAGAACCTAAATGCAGAGCAGAAGATACAGAAAGTAGAAGAGTTAAAGAAGAATCTGACATTTCAGCAGAAGTTTTTCACCAAAGCAAAATCACAAAGTGAAGCTGGTGTGAAAACAGAGGAGAAATCAGAGTCACATCAGCCGGTTATTTACTGATGGAGAGTTTCTCAAGAGCTGCATGATGAAGCTGAAGATGTCTGGTGTTTGACAGGAGATATTTTAATGGAGAGCAAAATATTTTCGTTTATTTGAAGCTTAAGATTATTTTTTTATAAAATGGCAAAAGAGCAAAGAAATCTGATTGTTTTGATTTGTTGTTATTTTAACATTTACTTAAAAGCACAATTTTTATTTATTTGTTCTGGGTTTTTTCGCAGCATGTTCATATTTCTAATTTGTATAATTTTGACAGGATATATTTTTATGGATAGCTATTTATTTGAAGTTTAAGTTGATTTATTCTGGAATAATATTCTTGTCTGTTTTTATTCATAGTTATGTTAAAAAAACATTGTTTTAGTGTGTTCAATAAATGTTTTTTGACCTCAAGTGTGCTTTGAGTTTTGGCCCCCCCTTGTACTAGATGAATATCATTAATTATTAATAATAACATATAATTAAAGGTAAATTAAGCAAATTTGTTATTTCAGAATTGTGTATCATACTGGTAGCCCTTCACATTAGTCGGTACCCAAGAAGTAGCTCTTGGTGTCAAAAAGGTTGGTGACCCCTGGTCTAGCAGATCACTCAGCGCTGCTACAGCTGAATGCGGCTGAGAAGAAGGCTCAATGGTTACTTTTTCTGTCATCAAGAGCGTGATTTCATAACTAGATCTATGTCGTGCTGTCATATCTTGTGTGTTGAGCTTTTGTAAAATAACTGTTACCTGAATGTGAGGTGTAGAGTATCAAAGGATGTGACAGCACCGTTTTCTCAGCATCCCAGACCATCAGAGCTGCTGCAGCCACTGCACACAAGCAACCCTTGTGCTATGTTGTCTAAAGATTTGGAAAGATACTAGAAGATGTTCAGGCATTGAGAGGCCTACTTGAAGAATATTTGTTTACTGTTATATCCTCTGATTAGGATTCGGACTGGCCAATGTGCCTCCTTGAGCAGGTATCGTTAGCCGAGCACAAGGCTCTAAGCGACTCCAGGACCATAATAAATGATTAATTGAAAAGAAGGAATGCTTGAAATAATCTATTAAAATTAAAGAAGAAGTACAACCAATAAGGTGATCATCTTGAATTAGATTATAGGAGTGATTGGAGTCAGATTAAAGGTTAAAATTGGATTAATGTAACAAAGTGCAATCCATTTTAGTAATTTTTTTATTAATCTTTTACAGCCCAATGAGAAGGACTAACCTACCTTCACCCACACCAGTGAATTCTGTTGTTGGGCCATTGGGTGGGAACCCTACAACAGTATATAGATTTGTTTCTGATCCAATCGACTGCTGTCATTTCTTACAAAAACAGTCAACAATAAAACCCAAAAAATGAGAAAATCATATTCTGTTGCTGGTGTGTGTTCTTTCTAATTCCACCTGGTTGCACCTGTTCTTTTATTCTGTTCTTTTTACTACTATTTTCAGAACAATTAGTGAAACTCCAGCTTTCTACCCAATGGCATCTCTTCAGCCTGAAAAGGATTCACACCAGGTTTTATATTCGAGCTCAGCAGGATTAGTGGTGAGAAACCTTAAGAGCTGCACTTTTATTTCTTTGGTTGTAACTGACTATTAACTGTGCCAAAGGATACGAGCAGCAGATTTTATTTTCCAGTATCCGGAACTGGAACATCTGTAGATGCAGACAATCATCTCATGTTAGCATCCAATCAGAAGGTAAATTTTGCTAACATTAATAGTACTCTTCTGTTTTGAATCTTTAACTGCACTTAACACAAAACTAATCGGACGGCTTTGACTCACTTTGTGGATGGATGTTCTTGTTGGCATTGGGTCTTGGGTATGGGCAGGGTTTTGAAGGCGAGATGGTTTCTACCTTCATGCCGTGACTTCGTCCCTGGGTGGTCTAAAAGGGACTTAAGTACACAGTCCTGCTGCCCAGCACCCTGTGAACATACATGACATACTTCAGACAGGTCCGTCATCCACATTACAGTCCAGATTTCTCAGCAGCAGAGTGACTGTCTACAGAACAACAACATCCAGTGTGTTCATGACTTCATTTACATTTCTTTAGCTTAAAAAACAGAACAAACACAGCTGTACAATATAAACATTCAGCATTGGACTTTTGAATAAGTTGTGCTGTGTGATTTATGATAATCAGATGTATGGTGAGATATAAACACCTTTAACAAAGTCAGACTCATAAATAATAATTTACCTGATTATCTACACACAGTTATACATTTTCTCACATTCTCTAAAGTCTCCAAAAGTCCAAAGGACCATCTGCTCCTCCACCTTCTGCTCCTCCACCTCCAAAGAAGTGTCAGATAGAGATGGGTTATATATAACATTCAACATGCGCCCAATATAACAAGAAGAGTATCTGTTCTTGATGAAGAATGTTTGGTCAGGTAAAATAACACAAGGCAGAACTTTCTCCAGACGGCAGGTCAGAGTTTTTGCTAGGTTTTCGTATCCTGGTCCAGGTGATTTACCAGATGGCATACTTGCAATGCTATTTCTGTATCAGATATAAACTCATCCAATTGTAATGCTGTACCTACACTTATTGTAGGAATATTGTAGAAAAAGGCCTCTAATGTTGAAGTGTCAGCAGATAAAGGAGCAGTATATAGTCATTTATAACATTTGATGAAACAGTCATTGATTGTTAAATTATCAGTACACTTCGTATTATGATCATTTTACATTTCGGGTATACAGAATCTATCCTACTGCAAGTGTGTGCTACTTACACGTGATGGAGTGAGGGGATGATTTGGGGAAAGGTAGAAGGTTATTACTCTTTTGCCATCACTCAAGAGGGGCAGATTTGATTTTACCTCTCTGACATCTGCTCTAATGTCTGATAAAGAGAATTTGTGAGATGAAAACGGTACTTGGCAGCAGAGGTGCTTTTAGCTTGAATGGTGCCGTGGGTGAACCACGTCATGACCTGCCCCCATCCTGCTGCCACCTAAAAAGATAAATAACTAACAACAATCTGCACTTCTTTATCTTGAATAAGAATTTACAGTAATTACATAAAAGAATACATAAATAAAATATAAAAATAAATAATAATAAATTAACAATTCAAACAACAAACAAATTAAATAAATTTTTCACTACAAAGTAACTTCCCTAAACACAGACCTTTCCCTTGTTTGATACAAAGTCATCAATTACATCATCGTTGCAAATCTGACCAGCAATTGTATGGTTGATATTTGTGACAGCGAAGCTGCTGAGGTGCTCTTGTGACATGGTGGATCTTAGGTATGATTTGATTAGTTTCAGTTTTAAAAAGCTGAAAAAGAGGGCAATTCATAACAGACCCCCACAATACTTATAATTCTTATTATTATCATCATAACTGCAGTTGGTTATAGAAACAGATGAATTGTAACACACAAGTCACATCCTCAAGTCAGTCTCACACTACGCTCTAGTGGCAGGGTCGGGCATGCTTTTTTGCTTAATTCTGTATAAATATTATTAATCTTTATTTGCTTTAGTTATATTTAATGTTGATCTCTGTTCTTCTTGTTTCTTCTCCTCCTGTGTGTGTGTGTGTGTGTGTGTGTGTGTGTGTGTGTGTGTGTGTGTGTGTGTGTGTGTGTGTGTGTGTGTGTGTGTGTGAGACAGTGAGGAGTGTGTAGAAGCCAGAAGTGTGTACTGAATGTGTATCAGCACTTCACTGAACTGTACACTCACCTGAAACACACACACACACACACACACACACAGCTGCATTTATACATTTAAATCGCTATCTCTCTAATCATACTTAATTTCTCCAGGAGTAATTACAGGTTGGGTAACCTCTAACCTCTGGTGTGGTGCTGATGTTCCTCCTCAGAAGTCCGTCTGCTGCCTGAAGTTTCAGCTCCACCCTCTTCAGGTCATCAGACTTCATCAGGGTTGTCAATTATAAACACAACCTATGTTTATCTACACTTATGATACCAGGACGAGAAAAAACAACCCTCTGAAGATGTTCTTCTTAATGACTGAAATCCGTATCAGACCTCTTTTATAGAAATATATATATATGACTGTATAATGCTGCTGCCATTAGAACATTATTTCACATCACATGAATCTGCTGCACTTGTGAGTGGATTTGATTCAGACTTTTCTGATAAGCGTCTCAATAGATCAGTGTAATTATTATAATATTAACGCTTAGTGGCGTCTCACCGTCCAGACAGTCTCTGACTTAGCGCCTTCTGCTTCAGCTGATCAGCGGAAGTCATACGGTGCAAGTTCATCATCACTGAGAGAGGCAGAGAAACTACAATTATCTCATACATACAACCGAGCATATTATTTAAACTCACAACTAGAGGTCGACTGATACAGGATGACCAATATTAAAAGACTTGAATGCATTTATTATTCAGATGAAAGAGAATATAGCAGAAGAGAAAAAAGAGAAAGCCTTTCTGCTACAGATGGTGCAAAAGCTGGAGGCTACTTTGGCTTCTGAGCAAAAGCAGTGGGAACAGGACATAAATCATAGAAATGACACACACCTCCAGTACATCACTGAGCTCCAGTCTTTCCTGAAACTCTACGAGAAATCTGTAGAACGTGAGAGAGAGATCTGCGCGAGAAAACAAAAACAACTGCTGGAACGTGTTGCTCAGCTCGAGGTCGCTTTAAAAAGAGAGAGAGAAAAGAAGGCCAAACTAGACATGGAGGAGAGGAACAATATACCACTCCAGGCCATCAGAGAGCTTCAGGATTCATTAAATCTCTGTGAAAAAGAGAACAATAATTTGATGAGAGACCAAGAGCAACTGGAGACACGTCTTGCTCTTTGCTTTCTGAGCAAAATAAACTCAGGAAAGAAAAAGAAAAGGCCAAACAAGACCTGAAGGAAATTACCACAACACACCTCCAAAACACCAGGAAGCTCCAGGATTCCCTCAACCACAGTGAGGAAGAGAAAAAGAGGGCAGAGCACAAGAGAAATAATTTGATGAGAGAACAAGAGCAACTGGAGGACCTTGTTGTTGAGCTGGAGGAAACTTTGGAATTTGTGAGTGAATTTAAGAAAAAACTAAAGACCCAATAAAACATCACTCGCTTTAATACCAGATTCCTCAATAATTCACGAGGAACAGGAAATAACAGCACTAAAGAGCAACAATCTACAAAGTTTTGGGCAGGTTTGAATTCAGCCATGCCATACATATAATAAAGTACAAAACACATCAATGTTTATTGTTATATTTTTTAAAAAATGTATATGTTAATATTGTGTGTGTTGTGTGCCTTTTATTAAAGTGTTGGACTTCCTCTTTTCCTCCTACCTGGTGGCTCCATCCTCAGCATTCTTCTACCAATATAATTCATGTCCCTCCTCTGCACATGTCCAAACCATCTCAATCTCGCCTCCCTCACCTTGTCACCAAAACATCCTACATGCGCTGTCCCTCTAATAAACTCATTTCTAATCTTATCCATCCTCGTCACTCCCAACGAAAACCTCAACATCTTCAGCTCTGCAACCTCCAGCTCCACCTCCTGTCTTTTACTCAATGCCACTGTCTCTAAACCATACAACATCGCAGGTCTCACCACAGTCCTATAAACTTTCCCTTTCAATTTTGCAGATACCCTACTATCACAAATCACTCCTGTCACTCTTCTCCACCCACTCCACCCTGCCTGCACTCTTTTCTTCACTTCTCTAACACACTCTCCATTACTTTGCACTGTTGACCCCAGGTACTTGAATTCCTCCACCTTCTGAAGCTCTTCTCCCTGCAACCGCACCACTCCACTGCCCTCCCTCTCATTCACACACATGTATTCTGTCTTACTCCTACTGAGTTTCATTCCCCTTCTCTCCAGCGCATATCTCCACCTCTCCAGGCTCTTCTCAACCTGCTCCCTACTCTCACAACAAATCAGAATATCATCCGCAAACATCATAGTCCAGGGAGACTCCTGTCTGACCTCGTCCGTCAACCTGTCCATCTACACTGCAAACAGGAAAGGGCTCAGGGCCGATCCTTTGATGCAGTCCAACCTTCACTCTAAACCAGTCTGTCGTACCTACTGCACACTTCACTGCCGTCACACTGTCCTCATACATGTCCTGCACCACCCTCACATACTTCTCTGACACACCTGACTTCCTCATACAATACCACAACTCCTCTCTTGGCACCCTGTCGTACGCCTTCTCTAAATCCACAAATACACAATGCAATTCCTTCTGTCCTTCTCTATACTTCTCCATCAACATTCTCAAAGCAAATAAGGCATCTGTGGTGCTCTTCCTCGGCATGAAACCATACTGTTGCTCACAGATGGTCACCTCTTCTCTCAGCCTGGCTTCCACTACTCTTTCCCATAACTTCATGGTGTGACTGATCAACTTAATACCCCTGTAGTTACTGCAGGTCTGCACATCTCCTTTATGCTTAAAGATCGGTACCAGCACACTTTTTCTCCATTCCTCAGGCATCTTCTCACCTTCCAAAATCCTTTTGAAACAATCTGGTCAAAAACTCCCCTGCCATCTCTCCTAAACATCTCCACGCTTCTACTGGTATGTCATCTGGTCCAACCGACTTTCCACTCTTCATCCTCTTAATCGCTGCTCTCACTTCCTCCTTACTAATCCTATCTACATCCTGCTTCACCAACTCCACATCATCCAACCTTCTCTCTCTCTGATTTTCCTCATTCATCAGCAGCTCAAAATACTCCCTCCACCTTTTCAACACACTCTCCTCACCAGTCAACACATTTCCCTCTCCATCCTTTACTGCTCTAACTTGCAGTACATCCTTTCCTGCTCGGTCCCTTTGCCTGGCCAATCGGTACAAATCCTTTTCTCCTTCGTTAGTGTCCAACCTCTCATACAGCTCCTCATATGCCTTTTCCTTGGCTTTCGCCACATCCCTCTTAACCTGCTGCCGCATCTCCTTGTACTCCTGCCTACTTTTCTCATCACTCTGTCTATCCCACTTCTGTTTTGCCAACCTCTTTCTCCTTATGCTCTCCTGCACTTCCTCATTCCACCACCACGTCTCCTTGTCTTCCTTTCTATTTCCAGATGTCACACCAAATACTTTTCTAGCTGCCTCCCTCATCACTCCTGCAGTAGTTGCCCAATCATCCAACACCTCCTTAACACCACTGAGCCTCTCTCTGACCTCTTCCCTGAACCTCACACTACACTCTTCCTCCTTCAGTTTCCACCATCTTATTCTTCTTTCAGTCCTCACTCTCCTCCTCTCCTTCTTCGCCTACAAAACCATCCTGCAGACCACCATCCGATGCTGTCTAGCTACACTGTCCCCTGCCAACACCTTACAGTCGCCAATCTCCTTCAGGTTGCATCTCCTGCATAGCACATAGTCCACCTGTGTGCACCTTCCTCCACTCTTATAGGTCACCCTATGATCCTCCTTCTTCTTAAAATAAGTGTTCACCACTGCCATTTCCATCCTTTTAGCAAAATCTACCACCATCTGCCCTTCCACATTCCTCTCCTTAAATCCATACCTACCCATCACCTCCTCGTCACCTCTGTTCCCTTCACCTACATGCCCATTAAAGTCTGCCCCAATCACCAACCGTTCTTTCCTAGGTATACCATCTACCACTTCATCTAATTCACTCCAGAATCTTTCCTTCTCCTCCATCTCACAGCCAACTTGTGGAGCATAGGCACTGATGACATTTATCATCATCCCTTCAACTTCCACCTTCACGATCATCACCCTATCAGAAACTCTCTTCACCTCCACTACACTCTTACTGTACTCTTCCTTCAGAATCACCCCTACACCATTTCTCTTTCCATCCACACCATGATAAAACAGTTTAAATCCACCTCCAATTTTCCTGGCCTTACTCCCTTTCCACTTGGTCTCCTGAACACACAGCATATCTACCTTTCTCCTCTCCATCATATCAGCTACTTCTCTCCCTTTACCCGTCATAGTACCAACATTTAAAGTACCAACCCTAACCTCCACTCTCCTACACTGCTCCTTTCCCTGCCGTCTCTGTAGACGTCTTCCTCCTCTCTTTTTCCTCCTTCGGCCAACAGTAGCCCAATTTCCACCGGTACCCTGTCGGCTAACGATACCTGTGGCGGTCGTTGTTAACCCGGGCCTCGACCGATCCGGTATGAAATTCTCATTTGTGATCCGCATATTTGATTTGGCACATGTTTTACGCTGGATGCCCTTCCTAACGCAACCCTCCCCATTTACCCGGGCTTGGGACCGGCACTAAGAATGCACTGGCTTGTGCCTCCCTAATCGCTGGGTTAGATTAAAATCAATCACATCCTTCATTAATGTTTTTTCTTTTTTAAATCAATTTTTTTTTACTCCCCCTAATGGTCACTTTCATTATAACACAAAAACAGGTCACACATGCAGTACAAACTAATTAAACCGCAAATTAAATCCCACATTTTTTATCAAAATCACATTCCAAACTGCAAACACGGAGCCACACCTTTGACGGAGTCCTGAGGCCAAGCAATGATCTTGGCGGAGTTCCTTGATCACCCTCGGGGGAGAAGCATACGCGAACACACCTCAACGCGAACACATGTGAATGGGCATAAACGTGCAATAACGGACCCGGAGTGTGGGTGAATGTGGGGTTTATGTAGGTGGTGTGATGAGCGATTGAATATGCCTCAGGTGTTCTCAATGAAGCCCGTTCGCGAGAAGCTCCATGTGGGCGGGGCACACATTTGAGACGGAGCAGGGCATTCCCCGAAGCACCGAGGCATGACAGCCGCCGAAAGGGGCGTGGCAGGGGGATTCCTGACAAGCACTTATAAAATATTTGTACTAACAACATTGTGGATGCTCAAGACTGGTGCAGTATTGCATGACTCTGTTCTGTTCACAGTTTTAACTAAAAGTTTATAATGATTTCTGTTTAACTTAAAGTTAGTTTTTTTTATTTTGTAGATAAATTTAACATTGCCAAGTGCAGAGGTAAAAAAGGCAACATCAGAAGGCCAATGAATGCCTACATGGTTTGGCCGAGGAAACAGCAGCCCTTCTTTTCCAAGGCCAACACACATAGCAGCTCTGCAGAGATCAGCATGCAGCTTGGGATCGAGTGGAACAAACTGAGTGAAGAACAGAAGAAACCCTACTACACTGATTCATGGAGGAACACGAAAAGTTGTTTCCTGGTAGGTGAACTTTTTTTTTAGACAAATGGCAAAATATCAAAACAAACGCATTAAATCTGACACTTTTTATTGTTTTTATGTCGCTTCTTACTCTTTAAATTCTTCTTTTCTATCATGCAAATTGGGTTTATAAACCGCTTCCAAAGAAGGGAAGGAGAAAAGGCAGTTTGCAGAGTAGTGACTCACAGAGGAGACCTGATCATCAACCAAACCACCATATAGTCATGAACATGCCAGAAGAAGTACCAGTCCATGACCTCGTGCCTGAAGTTAGTGATCAGATCCCCGGCCTTAGCCACCAAGAACTGTTGTCTCCTAAAGACATCTGCTTTGATCCTCCTCGTTCCCTTCTGTTTCTGAACTGACTTTCTGCCAGACCAAGTGAGTTAGTGAACTGCATTGGAACAGTTTCAGAAGAATGACATGCAAATGAAGTTTTAATCTGCATCTTAAATAAACTAAAATTGTGCACTTCTGTTTACAGAACCTGCTATGGGTCTGACTGTACAAGCAGTGAAGTTTAGTTTGAGGACGAGGATGAAATCACTTTGCTCAACAACGACATCTTTTCCATTTTAAATGAGGATTGTGACTTTTTTTTAACCAGTCTGGAGAACAGAATTATACTGAAGACCCCCACAACAGCACAGAGATCCTGGATTCTGTACCAGCCTTTGACATCGACAGCTTCGAGGATCTGTTTAAGCAACTTGAACAGATGGACAATGATTCAGGAATAGAGGAAAATGGTGAAATTTGAACATTTAATGTACTTTAGTGTGCATGTTTTTTTTACCCATCTTTAATTTATAAAAAAATTCTAAAATAAAGTTTATTTAAAGAAATAAATCATGTCTAATGTCTCTTCATCACAGAGAGCATTTAATCACTTCATTTTCTTTCCTGAAATCCACTTTAGTAAATTCAGTGATGTTTGATGTTCTTAAAGAAATTTTTTTTACAGAAACTGAAGTTGAGGTATTTTCTTGCAGCTTTAGTGCTTCAATGTGGGGCAGAACCTGATTCACTTAAACATCTGTACTTCATAATTGAGCGCATTGATTGGCACAAGAAATTTAAATTTTTGTTCAGGAGATGATTCTAAGGACGTCAGCAAAGTAGATGATCTTTCAGCAGTCATTCTGACAGGGTTAACACTGGATTCACCTCACAACACCTGAACACTACTGCTGGATGGAGCAGCGGGTGCGTGCACGAGCGGCGGTTGGTGAATGGAGGGTGGAGCCGGGGGGAAACGAGCGGTGAGAAGCAGATCTGTGGCTGATGGAACTAATCAGTGTGCTCTGTTTTAGTGACTGGTGACGAGGAGAAAAAGGAGAAAGACACAGAGCAGAGCTAAGCACGTGTGGGTGTGTGTGTGTGCGTGTGTATTTGTTCCCCACTGCAAAGTGCAAGTTAAATGCAGTGATGTAAAGTGTTTGAGTAAATGTACTTCGTTACTGTACTTGAGTAACCATAAGTGACTTCCTGTCTGATTAACTGTTCTGTACTGGTCCTGTTTACTTCAATAGTAAGGAATTCAATCTGGTTGATTATCAAGCAAGTTATTTTTTTAACTACATTTAAGTTCCTTGTTATCGTATAATTTACAATTTTGTAAATTCCAACTTTAATACCTTTAATACGTTAATACGTAAATATTCCTGATAATTCCCATGGGAAGTTTCCAGTCTTGAAAATTCCTGCAACTACATTCCTGCCAAATGCCGCAAATGTAAATGTAAATGAAATGCATGAGCTGTTCCTTAGTCTTGGGCACAGGGATATTTTGCCTGCCTGCCCGCCTGTTTTTTTTTTTTTTTTTTTTTTTTTTTTTTTTTTAAGTTTTACATTGTTCATTGTTCAAGAAGTATACCTGTTGTACAAATTGCCGTTTAGACACATAAGCTTTGTGTATGTGAGGATCCTCTATAATTATTTGGAGAAAGAGTCTGGTGTCATTATGCCATTGCTTGGGAAGTCAGGATGTTGTTAATAAATGTGAACTGATTTAATGTCATACAGATTGTCTGTGTTCTACATTACAGTGGGGTCTGAGATTCGGTTCCTACCTGTGTTTTTCTTGTTTTGCCTTTTGCTTTAAATTCCTGCAATGTTATATGAAAACCAATTTACAGTCATTTTCTTTTTCTCCTTTTTCTTTTTCTGTCTTCTATTTGTTTCAGTGTTTCTTTGAGCATCCAACATACAATACAATACAATACAATACAATACAGTGGAACCTCAGGTTACGAATTTAATTCGTTCCGGTACTTTATTCGTAACCTGAAAAGTTCGTATCCCGATACAAATTTCCCCATAATAATGAACAGAAACTTCGGTAATTCGTTCTGGACAACCAAAAATATTACTTCAATAAAAATAAAGCCAATATTCACTAATATTATTTACTTTTAACATGTTATATTAAAATCATACCACATAAAAACATACAAAAGAGGAAAACATCTTTACTGGGTACTTTCCCTTTGAGAAGAGTCGCTGCAGGAGATGACGTTTGTAGAAGGGGGAGGAGGGAGAGTTATTGTTTGGAAGGAGAATCTTATTATATTATTTATATATTATTATATATTATTATAGAATATTAAAGACAGTGTTATTAACACAAACGCTGAGACAATTGTTGCATTAGAGGGAAAATGAGAGCTGTTTCTTTAAGGCTACTATCAGTTGGTATTGAAATCCAGAGTGAAATTCATTATGGGTATTGTACTTCGGAAAAGACTGTAACCCTGCTAATCTATCTTCATAAAAACAAGTAAAGTGGTTATGCATCGGCTAATGTTGTCCATCTCATCATTCCACGAGCATCAACTAACGAGTTGTTATGCTGCTGCCGGGAAAAGTTCAAGCGGATAAGTAACACGATGCTCTCGCTAGGGACACAGGACGCTAACTGATGTGACGAGCTGCGTGAATAGAGCAAAAACAACCAACTTGCCTGCGATTTTTTGGTGAGCGACGTTCGTATCCCGATATATTGTTCGTAACCAGGGGCAAAAATTTTGATGAACTGCGATTCGTAACCTGAATTATACGTATGCCGGGGCGTTCGTAACCCGAGGTTCCACTGTACAATACAATACAATACAATACAATACAGGTGTGACAGGTAGGTTCATGATAAGTGTATTAGAAAGTATATTTGTTAATAATCCGCTATGTGGCAGTAATGGCACACTTCAAATTCAAATTCAAATTTTATTTGTCACATACACATACATACAGGGTACGACATGCAGTGAAATGCTTTTAACGATGGTCCGGCATGAGGGAATAAAATAGGGTAAAAAGGAGAATAAAACTATAAATATAATAACAAAATTGAAAGAAAAATATAATAAGAAAAAGAAGGCAGATAAATAAAGATATAAGATTTATAAATATATATGTATATATACACATACATATACATATATACATATATATATACACATACACAGAAAATGTACACAGAAAATGTTTATGGCAGTGTGCAGTTAACCAGTAAACAACAGTAAACAAGTTAGTAAACGAGTGTCCGTGTGCAGTAAGGTGTGGTGTAAAGTGTCCTTGTGCGGAATGGTGTGGTATAAAAATAATATAAAAAAAATATGAAAAATATGGAAAAGAAAAGATGAAATGTAAAGTGCACTGTGCTGTGCAAGTCCAGTGTATAATGTGCCGTAGCACGAAAAGTGTGATTGTGCAGGGGAAAAAAGGGTGATGATGGAGAGAGTGGGCCAGTTTTTAGATCCTGGGTGTTTCCTGGTTTAAACTCCGAATGGCCTGCGGGAAGAAGCTCCTCCTCATTCTCTCTGTGTTCGCCTTCAGGGAGCGGAAGCGTTTCCCCGAACGCAACAGAGAAAAGAGTCCATTGTTGGGATGGCTGAGGTCCTTCACAATCTTCCTGGCTCTGGTCCTGCACCGCGTGCTGTAGATGTCCTGCAGGTCAGAGAGCTCGGTGTGGATGGTACGTTCAGCTGAACACACCACCCTCTGGAGGGCTCGTCTGTCCTGCATGGTGCTGTTCCCAAACCAGGAAGTGATACTACCAGTCAGAACGCTCTCAATGGTGCAAATGTAAAAAGTCTTAAGCACCAGAGAGGGTAGTTTAAAGTCCCTTAAGCGTCTCAGATGGTACAGACGCTGCCGGGCCTTCTTCACCAGGGTGTTGATGTGACAGGACCAAGACAGGTCCTGTGTGATGTGAACACCCAGGTACCGGAAACTGTCCTCTTTCCACTGGAGTCCTGCAGATGTTTAGCGGTTGGTATGACCGCTCCTGCTTCGTGCTGAAGTCCACGATCAACTCCTTAGTCTTGCTGACGTTCAGGAGAAGGTTGTTCTCCTGGCACCATCTCTCCAGGTTTTTAACCTCCTGTAGGAAGTCCATCTCGTCGTTGTTGGAGATCAGGCCCACCACAACGGTGTCGTCAGCAAACTTGATGATGGTTGTGGAGTTGGAAGTGGCCACACAGTCATATGTGTACAGTGAGTACAGCAGGGCTCAGAACACAACCCTGGGGAGCTCCAGTGCTGAGGGTGAGGGTGGATAAGGTGTGTTTTCCCACCCGTACAGCTTGTGGTCTGTCCGTCAGGAAGTTTGAGATCCATTGACACAGCGGCAGGCTGAGTCCCAGGACCTCCAACTTAGAGGTGAGTGTGGAGGGAATTATGGTGTTGAACGCTGAACTGTAGTCCACGAACAACATCTTTGTGTAATTCCTGTTTCTTTGGTCCAGGTGGCTGATTGTAGTGTGGAAAAGATGTGCAATTGCGTCCTCAGTCGAACGGTTCTGACGGTACACAAACTGTAGTGGGTCCAGTGTGTCCGGTAGTGAGGCAGTGATGAAGTCTCTGACCAGTCTCTCAAAGCACTTCATCACTACTGAGGTCAGAGCTACAGGGTGGTAGTCATTGAGGCAGGCAGGCTGGGGTTTCTTCGGGACAGGGACAATAGTGGACTGTTTGAAGCATGAGGGGACAACAGACTGTTTCAGAGAGAGGTTGAATATCTCAGTGAACACTGGTGCTAGCTGGTCAGCGCAGGCTTTCAGAACCCAACCTGTGATTCCATCTGGTCCTGCTGCCTTCCTGGTATTCACTCTCTTGAATGCCCTCCTCACGTCATGCTCCGAGATGGTGAATGTGTTTACCTCTTTGGCTCTCTCAGCGTGCATGCTGGTTGTGCCACTAGCGCCGCTAGCGTGGTTAGCTGCAGCCTCGAAACGAGCGTAAAAGGTGTTTAGCTCATCTGCCAGAGAAGCGTCCAGCGCGTGACCTCCCTCTGAACCGGAGCTGTTTCAGCCTTTGTTTGTAAACAGGCATGAGGAAGATGGCAGCATGGTCCGATTCCCCAACGGTGGACGTGATTGTGCCTTGTAGCTGTTCTTAAATGTTGTGTAGCAGTGGTCCAGTGTTCTTTCACCCCTGGTGGGGAAGGTGATGTGCTGATAAAAGTTCGGGAGTGCGCGCTTGAGGTTGGCACTGTTGAAATCTCCGACCACAATGAGCGCAGCGTCCCGATGCTGTGTTTGGTGAAGAGTTAGTGTCTCATGTAAGTCCCATACTGCAGTGTCCGTGTCCGCTTGAGGTGGAATATAAACGGCACTGACTATGACCGAGCTGAATTCCCGAGGTAGATAGAAGGGCCGACATTTGATGGTCAGTAGTTCCAGGTTTGGTGTGCAGGAGCGTGAAAGAGGAACAATGCTCGCGCTGTCGCACCAGTGTTTGTTCACCATCAGACACACTCCACCTCCTCTTGACTTTCCCGACTCCAGTGTTCTGTCCATGCGGTAAACCGAGAAAAACTCGGCCGGCTGGATGGCGTGGTCCGGTACCGCTGGGTTCAGCCATGTCTCGGTGAAGCAGAGAAGGTTGCAGTCCCGAATGTCTCTCTGGAACTTGACCCTTGCCCTGAGCTCGTCGAGCTTGTTCTCCAGTGACTGGACGTTGGCTAACAGGATACTAGGTAAGGGAGCGCGGTGTGCGCGTGCCCTCAGCCTGTTCCTGACGCCGGCTCGTTTCCCTCGCGGACGCCGGTACGGGTCGCGTCCTTTGTTCTCCCTCAGGATCTCTCTCGGCCAGCATGGGTCCGGGTTTAAAAGCGGTGAAAGGTGAGTGCATTGTACACCAATAGATATAAGAGTGTCTCTGTCATATCTAATGGTGTCCATCTTGTGTAGATGGAAATAAAACTAGTTAAATAAAAGTATAAAATAAACAAAAAAAGAAAAACCGTAGCCGGAGCAGTCGTGACGGCAGCCGACCTCACCGGCGCCATCTTGGACAACCAGATAAGTTGCCGGTTGCCGGTAGGCTGTAGAATAACTCATGTAGAAGTGATGATGTTATAGTGCAGTTGTTGCATGTGCAGACCTGTGATGGAGTAAAAGAGATGTTCCTCACTAAGAGTTTTCTACACTGAAGTAAGAAACATACAGAGAGAGAAGACAATTGTGTCTTGTTTTTGGTGATGTATTTTATCTAAACAGTGTATTTTCAGTCTGTTTTTTTATTTTATTTTAAATGCCTTAGTTATTTTGTGGAAAAGGTGTTCTGGTAGCATGGTATAGACAGGACAAAAAAATAAATAAACAAAAATAATATTTACACACCATCTCTTACAAAATCCAGATCAGCCTTTGTAACTTCTAGGTCTCATTTCAACTTCTCCAATTTTCCGTGTACCTCAGCCAACTATTTCCGTAGAGATTTTTCCTGAGCATCCAACTCAGCAAATTTTCTCATCACTTTTACACCAAGCTCTGTCAACTCCCGATGAACTCCTTGTCTCGTAACATCCTCATCCAACACTGAATACTACACAAAAAAACACAACATTTACTTCATATTTTAATACATGCCCTTGTACCACCATTAAGACTACACCAATATATTTAACACAATATAAAATGCATAATACTTACTGCTAATGAGCAAAACTGATCTCTTAATAACACAAACTCTTCCCCTTCCACACGTGGAATTTTGGACGGACTTGTAAATGCCATTTTCCTGCAACAGCAAAACACATAATGCATTTATAAATATCTCACTACAAAATTAACAAAAAAAACAAATCCTTTACACTCATTAAACATGACACAAAATATTTACCTTTTACAGTATTGTGATGCACGCTTTACTTGCAGCTACACTGCACTGAACACCACCACCACCAGTTCACTATGACAAACTTCTCCTTGAAAACCCATTACAATAAAGAGTCTCACACACCTAAAATACACCCCTAACCACAAAGTCACACCCCTTTTATTTCAGACATAAAGTATATTTATAACTTTAACTCCAGCATTCCTAAAACATTGCTTTTTTAATAATATGAAATATTATATGTATTTTATAGATACCTATGCTACACATATCCAGAAAGTTAAGACATAATTCATCCCTTTTCCTTCAATAATGTTTACACAAATGCTTAAAGATCATTACTATTTATGTTAAATGTAACTTTCTTATATCCTATTAATATTCTCAATATGTTTGTCAAATTCCCACAAATAATGAAATAAATTCATGTTCAATGATGAACATTTTGACTCATATTTAATATATTTTTTACAAACACAGTAATATATATTGCTCTAAATAATAAACAATAACAGTTGACTGCAACTACAATTACCACAAACTCATACAGCACAATACATGACCTTACATTAAAACAACACTTTCCCTTACAAAACATGTTTTACCCAATTTCATACAAAAATAATACAATAAAATAAACACTATAAATACCAATAAAAATATACAATTAATAAATACAAAATAAAAAGAATCATGCTACATCTTTACATCTTTCAAATTCCATTTGAAAATGAATTGTAAACTAAAATATTTCAGTTCATTAAAGGAAAAATTATTGTAAATATATTTTAATCTTATTACATAATTTTTTTTACAAAACTTTTTCCAAAAACAAACAAAAAAATAAATACATCTCATTTAAATTCAATTAAAACTCAAAATGGGTTTAAACATTTTTTCCCTAATAACGTTGACCTTTTCACTACTTAGGTTTATGCCTTGTAATTTAACTCAACTAAAACTGCTTATTTCATCCACAGTTTTTGTCACGGTGTGAGCGAAACAAAAGGCAGAAGCCGGAGTACAGCTCGCTCGGGTTTTAATGGCATGCGTGAGAGAGAGATACACACGCGCGCACACACACACACACACACACACACACACGCGCGCGCGCACATACACACACGGCAGTCCTTAGGTTGAGAGAGAAAGTCCGAGTAGCGCATTGGGAGAAGCGTAGCTGACCCAAGATGCACAGGGAGGGGAAGCGCAGCCGGTACGGGATTCTGGAGTCCGGATGAAAAGGATAAAAGAAGTCCTGTATGAAAACCGGAACGCCAAAACATGCAGTACGGGAAGTCCAACATAAACAATAACGAACGGGGAGTGAATGTGAGTGAGGGGTTTATGTATGAGTGATGATGAGCTTCAGGTGTGCCTCGTTAAAGCTAGAGCTTCAGAGAGAGTGGAGGCATGAGTGATGATGAGCTCCAGGTGTGCGTGGTTAAACCTGCAGCTCTATGGAGAGTGGAGGCATAGAGAGCCACCAAAGGGGGCGTGGCAGGTGGATCCCTGACAGTTTTAAAGGTTTAGTTTTAGTTTGGTACATATATTGTTCTCATATCCTAATTCACGTTAATACACAGTGCATGAACTAATGTAAAGATACAACTTTAAATGGTCATAATATATAAATACATTTTAAACTTACATTTTATAAACATTAATAAATAATATACAATTATTGTTCATGTCAAAGAATATAAAATAAATGAACATGATAGAAACTATACATGTGTATTGCAAAAGCAATTACAGCTGGGTTGCTTACAAAAATGTACAAATGTAATAAAAAAAGAAAAATAATAATAATTGTAATAATAATATATAACAAGTATTAAGCATGTAGTGCAAACTAATTACTAATGTATGTAAGTATAATTAAATTAAGTATTCTACAAACTATTTTTGTAAATTCACACCTCAAGTGAGACTGAATCTACCCTTGATTAATCACCTGACCAAACTAATAAGCACAGACCAACACTCTAGACTCAACTGAGTTAAATAGATATACAAAGTTAGAATCCTACCTTACCAGAAGAGAGCAGATGCAAGATAGAGCTAAAGCACACAATAATCAATATCACAATAATCACAATAATCATTGTGTTCAAACCTTATTTTAATTTGTTTCCAGTGAAACTATAAAATATAGGTGCTGTCTGGGTCACATTATAAATTAAACACAAACAGTAAGAATAATTACATCTGGTCTTCCCGCACATAAATGTCTTAACATAAACATATACAAACATTACCAAATTAGCCACTTCAAATTACAAATACCACAAATCCCCAAATTTTACACAACTATAGAGTCAAATATTGTTAAAACGTATCATGTGACTCAAGATCAGACATTATAACATTAATGCAATGTTACCAATGTCACTATGACCATTATTAATTTAGGGGCTTCAGGAAAGTCTGCAAAGGAAACAAAACTTTACCACAGACTTAAATAAACTGTATAGAAAGAAATACAAAACCAAGAACAAGACACATTTTGCTTCTTTGTAATATTGTCTGAATCATTTTAAGTAGATATGTAATGAAATGTCAATATAATCTCACCTTCTTTAAGAAGTCAATAGGCGAGGGCATGAGCTTAATATGAGTCTCCTCACTGTTGACATAAGGCTACATAACCCCTACAGGTTTAAGAAAACTATTAGACTTTGTTTAAACCAAAACCTGGAGTAAAAATTTTACTTTTACAAATGAGAAAACTCAAACCCACAGCAAACAATAAATTTTGTGCACAATAAATAAAACAGAAGATAATAGAAAACTGACCTTGTTTACACAAAACACAGATGTGACCGATTTTTCCTCATCTGTCAGACCAGGAAGTTTACAACTCCCTTTAAGTAGAGCAGAAACCCAGTTAGTAGATAATAAATAATAACTGGCATCATGAAGAGTTTCCAATGCACAAGCAATTAGGGATTGTGTTTTGTTGTGTTTGTGTTGTGCAGCATCGATTTAAGGTCTTTTAGCAGTCGTGGGTGGTGACGTGTCTGATGCAGTTCTCTTTGCTCTCGGGTTTGTCTTGGTAAAAGCGAGGGCAGAGATGTTCATGGCTTTATTTCCTGAGATGGGATTGTTGTGCCTCTGATTGGAGCTCTCCTGCCTGGAGGGCAGGATTCCTGGAACATGAATGTCATGCCTGGGAGGAGCTGATCAAAACTCAGTAATAGCAAAGGGAACTCAACCTGATGCTGAAGGATTCTTCATGGGTCCTGCATATAAAATAAATAAATAAATAATAGAACAAAGCTGCATGTTTTATCTTTGCAAAATGAATACAGCCTACAATCTGATCATTTCTGTACATGTTAAAGGTGTGTTGTGTAAAATAATTTACTAAATGAAATAAAAGGTGCTCAGATCACACTAATGATATTATATGTTTATTTGATAAAACCGTATCATGCAGTAATAATGTGCTTGTATCGTCTTACACACTGAAGACATAAACATCAACACTATAGATACCTTTAAGTGCCAGAAGCTGGTTTTCTACACTTTCATTCCTGTGGAAAGAAAAAATTCTTTATGGTTATGAATAACAATATTTTTAATGGTTATGTAGAGAATCCATAATGCCATAATGCAATACTCGGTGTACCTTGTTTCTATATAAATTATGTACTTGAATAAAGTACTGGGTTAAAAGTCACATGTATCATGTATGTATATTTAACATTTTATGAAGATATCATTATAATGTCTGGTCCTTTTCTCCCTCATAAATGTAAAATAGGCATAGATTTTCCATCCACATGCAGATCACCAGGTCGCTGTCGTTATTCCGCACAAGAATATTTTCCTCATCCGTGATCCTTCATGCAATCTTAAATAAAACTTTTTTTTTTACTGTCCACTTTTTCTTTTCTTTTTTTATTTCTTGCAAAAAGAGCTCAGTTATCACGAGCTGGAAAGAGCTGCATTCCACTTCCTGCCAGGTGTGCCACAGTGCACGTCACGTCATGAGGTTGTTCACCATTCATGGTGAGATGTTCAGCTCTGCATAGATCACTTTCTAAATGTGTAAGAGATCAGTGGAAATATTTTGGGCCCTGGATAAAAGAATGTAAGGAAACAACACGCTGGGAAAAGAACCTCAGACCCCACTGTAATGTAGAACACAGACACACTGTATGACATTAAATTAGTTCACATTTATTAACAACATTCCTACTTCCCAAGCCATGGCATAATGAAACCAGACTCTTTCTCCAAATAATTATAGAGGATCCTCACATACACAAAGCTTATGTGTCTAAACTGCAATTTGTACAACAGCTTAAATTCTTGGGGCATCTGATATCAGAACAATGTATCAGGGCAAAATATCCCTGAACCAGCTCATGTATTTCCTAAGCATGTGGTTGAAGGAATTTTCAAGACTGGAGCCCTCCATTCCCCAGGCGCCGCTCGTGCATGCACCCGCTGCTCCATCAATCAGAGAATGAAGATAAAGATCGATAAAAACATCTTTATTCGATGCTTTAGAAATACCTTTTGAGAGTTGTGTTACAAACTGATTTATGCTTTTTGCCAGAATTTGAAATGACATTGGCAAGTTCTCCTTAAGTCCTAGTTAACTAAGTCGCCCTGTTTGAGAAGGACAAAGACCACGAGTAAAAATATGAAGAATCCAGAAATAATCTGAGTTGATTCTCTGAAACAGGATTTACAGTAAACTTACCAAGTAGCCTGAAAACTGCTGCTACACAAATGTCTCGGAACGGTGTTTGCTCTGTTCTTGCTTGCCTCAGCCAAGTTTTCGGGATCAGCCAAAGATCCTTCCTAGTAAATAAAAAGAAAGCGAAATGGATATGTTGAGGGTCTTTGTGGTAATTATGGAGCAGCCATTGTGGTTCTACAATCAATTATGAGTTTATACAAGAATGGGAACTTGCAATATTTCAAACAACCACTAGAACTTTGCCCCTAAATGGAAAAAGTCAAGAATAAGAACTAGGTCCTAAAGGTAATGATGCTTTATAATGTACTTTACACCACTGAGAAAGCCAGGGGCAGAGCACTGGGTCAGCAATGACTACAGCACCCCTGGAGTATGGAGAGTTAAGGGTCCTGCTCAAGGGCCTAGGAGTGTAATTTGGTAATCCTGGGGCTTGAACCACCGACCTTCCAATCAGTAATCCAGAGCCTTCACCACTGAGCTACCACTTCCTGAAAAAAGACCCTCTCATGGTGAAATACTTACAGCTAAAGTTATAGAATTCTCTCTGACTGTCTTAACACTGATCCTGGAAACTTCATTTATAAATGCAAAATAGAAATTTCCTCACAGAAACATCACTATATCAACAATTACCCATTTTTTTCCTGTGAGATCTTATTGTATTAAAGATAAGATATAAAAATGGCGCCTAAATATCAACTTTACAATATGTTGAAGATGTTTTGCATTCAGTACCGTATAATATTGGTAATGGTCCAAGTCCAGCCCAGTTGTGCACACAGAAGATCCAGGCTAAAGATTTAGTTCCCGGTAGCAAGAAATCATAACCATACCAGCTGTTCTTCAGGAACCTCAGACTGCTGTCTTCCAGAAAAGACTTCAGGGTGCTGGTGATTATATTGTAGATGTTTCCCGGAGGCTCCTGGCAAGAAATACATCATTATTTAATACCCAGTGCAATAAAACACTGTTTAACTGACAGCATAGTTCAACATAAATGTACAAAGAATTTGCCCCCCTAGATTACACTGATACTTGGAAATCAAATGTAGATTAAGAAGGCACTAAAATACATGAAAAGTCCAGTTGATAAAAAAGATGCTTGATGACAGTTCTGTCCTGACAGTAATAAACATTGACACTGAGAGGAACACTAAAGATCAACAACTTACCTCATCCCAGCGCAGATAGTTGCTGAGCAAGTAAAATATCTTTCCCTTTGCTTTCAGGTTGCTCACTATGTGAATTGATTAGCATAAAGAACTTTCATGGGACAAAATACTTGGCCATGCTGTCACCATGACCATAATCACTTTGGGGGCTTCAAGAAATTCTGCAAAGCAACAAAACAATAGGATGTAAATACACTGTATAAAAAGAAATACATTGGATAGATAAAGTCAACACACTCATATGAAATTGCAGGTTTTTTTAAATATAAGATGGAAATAACAACATAAATAATATAAATAGGCAAGCCAGTGATTCAGGCAGTAACCAAAACCATGAGGGAAAACACCATACTGACAGTGAAGCATAGTGGGTTTAACATAATGCTTTGGGGCTGCTGGTCAAAACGCTGAAAGAAAGCTGAGGAATTTCAATTTCAACATGACAATGACCCAAAGCACACATTAAATTAAACAAAGACATGCTTCAGGAAAGGAGAATCAAAGTTCTGGAGTGTTCCAGCCAGAGCCCAGACCTCAATTCGAGCTGTACACAGGAGAGCACCTTGCAATTTGAATTTTTTGCAAAAAAGAGTGGGCTAAAATTCCCAAGTGTAGATTAATTTTTTTTTTGTTGATAGATCACATTAAAGATTTGTTAGATCACACAATTAACTTCTCTGTATAAGTGTCAGTATAATATCAGTATAATCTCACCTTCTTTGAGGAGTCTGTAGGCGAGATCATGTGCTTTGTGAGAGTCTCCTCTCTGTTGACACACGATATTGTATAAACCAAAACCTAGAGTCAGAATTTGCCAGGACCAGTGAATTATGGATCGACTTAAAAAAATTAGAAACTCAAATCCACAGCTAAAGAATAAAGTGTTTAAATCACATGCACACTAAATAAAACAGAAGATAAGAACTGACCTCGTTTACACAAAACTCAGAAATTATGTGTTTCTTTTCATCTCTCAGAACAGGAAGTTCACTTGTTCCTGTGAGAAGTGCATGAATCCTGTCTGTAGGTAAAACATCAGAACAGGACTTTTGTAGTGTTTCTAATGCACTGTAGAGGAGAGATTGTGTTGTGTGTGTTGTGTTTACAGGATCAGCTGAAGCAGCATCAAGTCGAGGCTTTTGAGCTTTCCTGGGTGGTGACATGTCGGATCCAGTTCTCTTTGCTGTGGGGTTTGGGCCTGTATGAATATTAAATAAAACGTGTACAAATATAATAAACAATAAAACAAAGCTGTGTGTTTGATTTCTGCATAATGAATATAACTTTCAATCTGATCATCTGATCATTTGAGGGAAATGTACAAATAGCTTTAGCACATGTTTATATAAATCTGTATCTCCTCTAGAAAATAGTTTATAACATGTCATCTAAATACCTCTGTCAGCTTCCTGCTCGTTCTCAGTCTGCATGGAGGAGCACTTTTTCTCTGTAATGACAATAACCTATTTATTACAGTCAAAGCAAATACCTTCTACATCAACATCCACAGAAACTCAGAGAGATTTCAGTGTTACCTTTGTTCAACTAATTTCCCTGTTTGAAGAGTTTTTCCTGTTGAGGATCAAAAACAAAAATAACATTTAGTTTTATTTAGTCACAATTCTCACTTCAGTTCAATGATGTCTGCGTTTGTAAGCAAAAGAAAGTACCTCGATTAAGCAGATGCTTTTCTCGAAGCTACTGATTGTGTACTTCAGGCCTCGATTTCCAGATTTTGCCTGGTGCTCGCTTCTGTAAAATAATTTACAATATGAAATTAAAAGGTGCTCAGATCACACTAATCAGATTATATGCTCATTAAATATAACTGAATCATGCAGTAATAATTAACTTGTACTTTCTTACACACTAAAGGCAGAAATATCAAAACCTTACACACCTTTAAGTGCCAGAAGCTGTTTTTCAACACTGGCATTTCTGTGGAAAATAAACATTCAGATAAAACATTATATATTATATTTTTATAAAACATATTACATATTAAAACTACTATTTAAAAAAAAAATTCCATTAAAGACTGGCACAAAATATTTTTTTGAGTTACACTGTTACACTGTTGCTAACATTATTATCAGATGTTTTATTATAATTATTGTTACTAACACATTATTAAATATTACTATTATTGTAAGAAACCTTTATAGTAACAATTATAAGTAAATGAACAATTTTGTAATTATGTGTATATATATATATATATATATATATATATATTATATATATATATATATATATATATATATATTATATATATACACACATACAGTCAAACCCACTAATCTCGACCTCTGTTAACTCGCCAACCCTATTAAGTCTATGTTTTTGAAGTGGGACCGCCAAATTCTTGCTTTGTCTTAGCATTTTTTAATCGGTTATGTCGATTATTTTATGTCGACGAACCCTAATATCTTGACCACAAGGAGGCGCAAATTTGCCACTTAACGTCGGTTATCGATCCGCATGACAAATCGCTGGCTTTTGCCAAGACACCATCTCACCTTATTTTTTACATCTTACCGTATTTTCGCGTATATCAGAAGCGTCTTATAGAAAGTTTTACATACCCCTCACCCAGGGTGCGTCTTATATAGAGAAAATACGGTAGTGAGACGGCACTGGTTAGCCGCAGAAGAACTCGCGCTAGTGGCGGAAAAATCAAGCCTTACAGATGCTACAGGTGTAGGATACTTTTCAGAGCTGTGTGTCAGAGTGAAATATATATACAGTGCCCTCCACAATTATTGGCACCCCTGTTTAAGATGTGGTCGTGGACTTCTAAAAATTCTCCTTTTTTTTAAAACAACATAGAACCCAAATGCAAAAAAAGAGAAAAATCCAACCTTTCATTTAAGTACATAACTTTGGTGGTAAAAAAAAATCATACATTTAGAAAAAAAAAAAAACTTGAAATCATGTGTCCCACAATTATTGGCACCCCTAACAATTCCTCTGAAAAATATATATATTTTTTTTTATATATATATATTTTTCTGTAGTTGCTAAGGTTGGTCAGTGTATCTAGGGACTTTTAATTAGTAATTCATGATTTCCTGTTTTCCTGGGGTATAAATGACGTGACACAAAGGCCTAATTCTATTACCCATTTGTCAACATGGCAAAGACAAGAGAACACACCATTCAAGTAAGGCAGATGTGTGTCGACCTTCATAAGTCAGGCAATGGCTACAAGAAAATAGCCACTCGCCTTAACTTGCCGGTATCTACAGTCAGAGGAATCATTAAGAAGTTTAAAACAACTGGAACAGTGACAAACAAGGCTGGAAGAGGTCCCAAGTTTATCTTGCCACAACGCACAGTGAGGAGGATGGTAAGAGAAGTAAAAAAATTTCCCAAGCTCACTGTCACAGAATTGCATCAAAGAGTGGCATCTTGGGGTCACAGAGTCTCCAAAACAACCATCAGACGCTCTCTACATGCCAACAAGCTGTTTGGGAGGCATGCAAGGAAAAAGCCTTTTCTTACTAACACTCACAAACGTAAACGTCTGGAGTTTGCTAAGCGGTACTGGGACTTCAACTGGGATCGTGTGCTTTGGTCAGATGAGACTAAGATTGAGCTTTTTGGCAACAAACACTCTAAGTGGGTCTGGCGTAAAACAAAAGATGAGTATGCCGAAAAGCACCTCATGCCCACTGTGAAGTATGGTGGAGGATCTGTGATGCTGTGGGCCTGTTTCTCTTCCAAAGGCCCTGGGAACCTTGTTAGGGTGCATGGCATTATGAACGCTTTGAAGTACCAGGATATTTTAAATAAAAACCTGATGGCCTCTGCCAGAAAGCTGAAGATGGGTGGTCATTGGGTCTTTCAGCAGGATAATGATCCAAAACATGTGGCAAAATCTACACAAAAGTGGTTCAGCAGTCACAAACTCAAGGTCCTCCCATGGCCATCTCAGTCCCCAGACCTCAACCCAATCTAAAACCTGTGGGGCGAGCTAAAGTGAAGAGTGCATAAGAGAGGACCCAGGACACTGGATGATCTAGAAAGATTGTGCAAAGAAGAATGGTCAAAAATCTCTCTCTCTGTGTTCTCCAATCTTGTGAAATGTTATAGGAGGAGATTAAGTGCTATCTTGTTGGCAAAAGGAGGTTGTACAAAGTATTAACATCAGGGGTGCCAATAATTGTGGCACACATGATTTCAAGTTTTTGTTTTTTTTTCTAAATGTGTGATTTTTTTACCACCAAAGTAATGTACTTAAATAAAAGGTTGGATTTTTCTCTTTTTTTGCATTTGGGTTCTATGTTGTTTAAAAAAAAGGAGAATTTTTTGAAGTCCACGACCACATCTTAAACAGGGGTGCCAATAATTGTGGAGGGCACTGTATATATATATATATATATATATATATATATATATATATATATATATATATATATATATATAATCCCTTATCTAGAGCGTCGAATATCTCATTCATACAACTGAGCAGTTGAGGGCCCATGATGGCAGCTTAGTGGAGATGGGATTTGAACTCATGAACTTTTGATCATAATTCCAACATCTTAACCACTGTGCTACTCCTTCCATCATGTGTTCCATCATCTACTCCTCTGTGTACATTGTTACTATCAAAATGATGTGTTTTTAAATAAATGTTTCGAGACAATCAGAATAGAGAATTCAACTAAGCTTTGGGGTCAAATTTAAACAGCAAATAAAAAAATGACTTGTGAGTTTTGGTATTCTGCATCTTCAGAGTCTTCATGGGCTAAAGCTTCAAGTGGCTTATGCTTGTGTTCTCCATTTCTGTAGGTCTTTTCTAGTCTTTACTTCTAGAGAGTTTGCTGAATCTGGAAAAATGGAAAACACTTTAATTACAAATCCTTCAATAAAGTATTTTTTTTTTAAAGATTATTCCTAAAGTAACCTAATCAGAAAAATAAAGACGATTTGTGTACACATTTTCATGAGCAGGGGGTGTGGTGTTATGGAGGGGGCGTGGTTGGGGGGGAGGGGGCGAGGTGTTGTGAAGAGGGCGTGCTGTGGGGCGAGGTGGTATGGGGGGCGTGGTTTGGGGCCGTGGCGCACGCAGCTCAGCTCCTGAGCGATGTTGGGTTTTTGCTGGGTTGGTCTTTATGAATGCTGATGGGACGCGTTTACTCACTGGAGGATCCTTCTGCTTCTAGATCCTTCTATGCTAGCTAGAGCGTGCTTCCCGGAAATTCTGTGTGAACACGTGACTAACGCGTGACTTGCAATGAACCCACGATCATTAATGAAATTTGTAAAACTAAAGATCAGGTTCGTGAACATGAACTTGTGGAGTAACTTACACTTGTAGAGTAACACGAGTGTGTTTCTTCTGAAATGGATCGCGGTTGGTTGTGTGATTGAGAAATGTACTGCTCTATAGGTTGTGTTTATTCTGTGGGCTCCTGCTGGGTGTTCCGGCTTTTAAGCATGCGGCCGAGAGCGGCACACTGTGACGTCACAAGGACGTCAAGATTTGTATTGCGTTACGTGCTCATTGCATAGTATACAGTGATGAGGGAACACGATTGTGTGCAGTATTTAGTGAGAAGGTCATTTTCAGCTGTGAGGCCCAAAAGTGGGGCTGAAACCGAACAGGGTTCAAGAAACCGGGTTTATTTTCATATAAATAACAGTATTTAGTTCAGTAAACTTAAGTTCATTTAAAGGAGAATTCAGTGCTGTTTAGTTTAGTAAAGTCTTCAATTAATCCAAAACTATTCGATTCATTAAGTGCAATTATCCTCAAATTAATATTTTTACATTCAATAAAAACAAATCCTCCAGATTTCATTGATGTCTATTTAGTGAATAATGCATTTAATAAACATTTGCTTTCACTCAGAATTACATTTTATTTTTTTATAAGTAAAAACGTTTTTTATAAAACTCATCTGAAGCATATAGTTTTACAATAAATACAATAAACAGCATTTCGCCTAAAATACTTACATGCAGGGTTTTCTGATAATCCCAAATTAAACTCGTTTAAAACAAAACCAATATTGAAACATTTAATCCAGCTCATAAATCCTATAAAACATGCAGAATTAAACATGAACTTCCAGCAGATGAACATCTCATAATACTGTCTGGAATTGAGAAATGTACAGGTTGTTTTTACTCCATACACATGAACTTACTTTGATCAGAAACACAATCATACTCCAAATCTTTTAATCAATAAAGTCAATAAAAGAATCCCAAACGGCTGTGTGTCTTGTCTTTGCTATTAATGACGTCATTAGAGCGCCACTACTTCTAATTACCTGCTGTGACAGTGAGCTCTAATACACATCAATTCAATTCAATTCAATTCATTTTTATTTGTATAGCGCTTTTAACAATGAACATTGTCTCAAAGCAGCTTTACACATCACACTGCCACCTACTGGTCATTTATGATTCTGCAACATTCAGAGAGAGAGAGAGAGAGAGAGAGAGAGAGAGAGAGAGAGAGAGAGAGAGAGAGAGAGAGAGAGACTGGTGGGCGGAGCATCTCGTTGTGATGTCACAGTAGGGCAACTTCTATGTAAGTCAGAACGCGTCTCTGTTTCTCTCATTTTCGAGGTTTGTGCCTTTGAGTAAAGACACGTAAACATGAAGCTCTTCAGAAGGTTGAGAGAGTTTTTTCAAACCAGAAAAAAGAAGAAATCTGAGCAGATTGCTGAAATGAAGGAGAAGCTGAAACACATGGAGAAAGTAGTAAAAGACTTGGATGCATTTTATGATCTGATGATGGAGAAGATAACAGAAGAGAAAGAAGAGAAAGCTTTCTGCTACAGACGGTGCAAAAGCTGGAGGCTACTTTGGCTTCTGAGTGAAAGCAGCAGGACCAGGATATAACTGAGAGAAGCCAGAGCTGGGCAAAAGAACAAAAACAACTGCAGGAACATGTTGCTCAGCTTGAGTTTATTTTGGATCAGACCACCAAGAAGCTCCAGTCTTCCCTGGAAATCCATGAATAACTGAAGAAAACTGTAGAATGTGAGAGAGAGAGCTGGATGAGAGAACAAAAGAATATGGAGGAACATGTTGCTCAGCTTGAGGTCACTTTGGAATAGACCACCATGGAGCTCCAGGATACTCAGAATCACTGTGAGAAAGTAAAAAATAGTGCAGAGCAGGAGAGAGATCATTTGATCAGAGACAGAGAGCAACTGGAGGAACGTGTTGCTCAGTTTGAGTCCACGTTGGATTTTAAAGAAAAACAAAAGGGCGAAAGAGAGAAAACTAAACTTGACATAGAGGAGAGGAACAACTTACTGCTTCAGACCAACAGGGGGCTCCAGGATACCCAGAATCTCTGTGAGGAAGAAAAGAAGACTTCAGAGAATAAAACAGATCATTATATGAGAGTCCGAGAGCGATGGGAGGAAAGTGTTGCTCAGCTGAGACAAGAAAACATTCAAAAGAAAAGGAGAAATAGAAAAAAAGAAAAAGACGACAAGAGAAACAGAGAGTCTGAACATGCCTTTTTCTTCTTTCTGTTTCTCTTATGGCTATTCATGATAGTTTTACAGTTATAGTCAATAGTATAAAGCTGAGTGTAGAGCTATTGTATCTTGTAGATCGTCTCGTCTTTTGATCATTTTTTTATTTCTGTCTTGTCAAAGTTTTTTTAATCTTTTTTCAAATCTTGATTTAAATTTTTTACTACAACGAGACACAATAAACGCTATTACCAACCATTATTTTTGTCTTCCTAAAAAACGGCGTATGACCTCCCCATGGATTCTTCCACCTTGTTGGGCACGGGGCTGTGGCTCGGGGTCATAATGCTGAGGGAGAGGGAGGTCAGGAGGGAGAGGGAAACTGGTCCTCAGTGCCACATTGTGCAAAACACCACACATCCTGATAATCTTGTACACTTTTATAAAATAATAAAAATAAATAAAAAAAATAAATAAATAATACATAAAAAATGATCAAAAGACGAGACAATCTACAAAATACAATAGCTTTACACTCAGCTTTATACTATTGACTATAAGTGTAAAACTATCATAAATAGCCATAAGAGAATGAGAAAGAGGAAAAGCTGAGCAACAATTTCCTCCCATCGCTCTCGGACATTCATATAACGATCTGTTTTATTCTCTGAAGTCTTCTTTTCTTTCTAACAAAGATTCTGGGTATCCTATAGCCCCCCTGTTGGTCTGAAGCTGTAAGTTGTTCCTCTCCTCTATGTCAAGTTTAGTTTTCTCTCTTTCGTCCTCTTGTTTTTCTTTAAAATCCAAAGCGGCCTCTAACTGAGCAACACGTTCCTCCAGTCGCTCTTTGTCTCTGATCAAATGATCTCTCTCCTACTCTGCACTATTTTTTACTTTCTCCCAGTGATTCTGAGCATCCTGGTGCTCCATGGTGGTCTGTTCCAAATTGACCTCAAGCTGAGCAACATGGTTCTCCACTTTCTTTTGCTCTCTCGTCCAGCTCTCTCTCTCTCTCTCTCACATTTTACAGTTTTCTCCAGTTCCTCATGGATTTTCAGGGAAGACTGGAGCTCCATGGTGGTCTGTTCCAAAGTGCCTTAAGCTGAGCAACATGTTCCTCCACTTTCTTTTGCTCTCTCGTCCAGCTCTCTCTCTCTCTCTCTCACATTTTACAGTTTTCTCCAGTTCCTCATGGATTTTCAGGGAAGACTGGAGCTCTTTGGTGGTTTGTTCCAAAGTGGCCTCAAGCTGCACTGCAAAAAATATAAATCTGAACAAGTGTATTTATCTTGTATTCCGACTTTAAATCTTATTATTGTTATTTTAAGATTTATTTACTTATCAAGCACCGAGTGTGTAAGACTATTTCACTTGTTTTAAGGGTGTCTGTCTTATGTTATCTCACTTAGATATAACATCTTACTGCAGGGCAATTTGTAAGTGAAACAAGTTATATTCTTGAGAGAAAAGCTGCAATCAACTTTGATGACAGGGAGTTCAAGATATTAAGTCTTGTTTTAAGAATAAGATTTGTGGTGATTTCTTAATATAAGCAACCTTATAAGTAATAATCTCAATACAAGCAGCCTTAACTTAGATTTAAATAAAAACAAATCATAATCCAGATATGAATCAAACTGCTTTTATTCAGAAATTTATGAATGGTTGCATCACCATTAACATTAATTGACAAAAAACACAGACCAGTATTGTCTGAGGTCAATACATTGTGTGATAAGCACATAATTCATTGGTGTGTAATGATCACATTAGGTCTTTGTGTGACAAGCACATAAGTATAACTGTACAGCAACAAACATTTTTTTTGACCACATGAAATATATGAGGCGCCCTTCAAAAATACATTTGCTTTCTCTCTCCAAATCAGAAGACTTGGAAAAAAAAAAATTACTTCTTACAGTAGGTGTAGCAATGTTGTAGCACCGGTATCACACCACTGTCTGTGCTACTGGACCAGTTCTAGGTTCTAAGGAGTGGGGGAGCAAAAAATCACTACACCAGAGACCGTTACTTTAAATACAAAAGGCCGGCTATTTACTGTATGCAAAACACATGAAATATACAGAACCATGAAAATGTAAAACAAGAAAATATAACCTGCAGGTTCTCAATATTGAGGTAAGTATAAAATATTCAAGAAATAAAAATAAATTGTTTCACTCTCTTTTTGTTATTCAGTTCACCTAGGCACTTTTAATTAGACTAATCTAAGTTAGACCGGTCTTTTCCTAGGTTGAACCTATTTTTAAATCCCTATTTTTTCTTCCTGAATAAACCCTTTTTCCTTTTCTTTTACAGGTAAGAAAATACCTTCAATTCAAACAATCAAATCAAAATTAACCATAAACATTATAAATCATATTTCAAATCACATTTCAAATCACATTTCAACATATGAACTCAATGTGAAATTAGAAGTGTGTGTCTTTAATTCAGTTCGAGTTCAATGGGAGTTAAATTATTCAGTTCAATGAAGAGTTTCAGTTCGATTCAGTCCGCAAATAATAGTTCAATCAGAGTTCAATTCGATCCAAAAACAATTTCTTATACTCCTACCGCTCTGGCAGCGAGTCACTGTACTCAAAAGGTTTCCTCACTGATGTGATGAAGAAGATGATTTGCAAATCTGGGTCTGGCTCGCCATCTTGAATCCCGTCCGCACGTGTGCACACCTGCACACTGCAGATCAATCCTCGCTCCGACAGAGCCTCAAATTAAGCACATTAAAAAAAATCTGACCTGTATAACAGGTCATAAGCACAAAAAATTAATTGTTAACTCTTCAAATCACACAATTAAGTGTTCCACAGTCTCTGAGTTGTAAAGTTACTGCTATGGTGCTTTTTCACTTCAAAAATGGCGGCGGAGCGGTCTCCATTAACTCACCGCTCCGTCTCCACATAAATACATAACACATCTTTCATTTACAAAGCATACATTCACTTTTATAACATTCACAGTTTTCATAAACCCAAAAATTTTAACTGGTAAACAACTTATGGCAAAACATTTCCTTGTAAACAGCTACGTTTTACTATTAACTCTCTGCTAGAGAAAGTAAAAACATGTGACACAGCAAAGTGCAAAAAAAAAACAACTTAAACTCACCAAAACCGTTGTGGCTTAGTTCTCATAAAATCCCTGTCAATCCCTGATCAGGTAAGTTATGTTTTTTTAACTGCAAAATCAACTTTTACACTCTTTTCTCTGCTTAATAAACATAGTTCATTCTCTCCAATCTCTCTTCTGCTCTCTGCTGCAGCGTCGCTGACATGACGCTCTAATGTCACTAGTCTCTTAAAGGGGTAGTGAACTGAATTTTCTGTCTGCATACTTTTAATCTTTGAACGTTAAATTGCTGTTTTAACATTTTTAACATTTTTAATTCTGATGAATAAACTTCATTAAATGAATCACTTAACTTTTCAAACTTATTTATGCATCTTTTAACTATTTATTCTTATTTAGGTCATATTTTTAACAGGGTTACATAGGCATCTCTGATGCTTTACCCATTGTTTATGAGTCATTAGTGGATCTGTGAAGTGCAATGACATCTCCAAGATAATATTTCACTGGAACGTACATACTGCTTTTGAAACTGAATGAGTAGTAGGATGTAAAATCTACTAGTTTTTCAGCATCTACCAACTCAGTTGCCTGGGCAAGGTTTGGGACATCAACTTCATATGCTAGAAAATCTCTATTCAGGTGCAAGGTGTCATAGGGTTGATATTCAAAGCAATAGAATGATGAGTTTACCACTAGGATGTCTTGTATAAGACCGAATTCAGGAACATTATCATTTACTTTGGTAACAATCAAAGACTTCTTGCATGTATACTTATTTCCATTTAGAACAAGCCACTTGACCGAAACAACATGTTGAATTTTGTCATCACCAACAAAGTCTCTTATTTTTCCCTGAACCTGCTGTATATTTTTTACCTCCAAGACTGGGCCCAATTCCCTCTCACTTGAAAAAATGGGGTGCTGTGGGCCGTTCACATTTTGAGAACATTCAAACATCTGATTATGCTTCACTAATGATTTGCAGACATTTTTGAAGTTCAACTTCGAAGACCATTGCTTAAAAAAACAGTGTTTTGATTCAAATCGCATGCACATATGCCTTACCATTGGGCCCAGTGTCATAATTTGTGTGGGAAGATGAAGCAAATAATGTTGCTTAGGTATTATATTGTTATCTGAAAAAAGCTGCTTAAAATGTTTCAAATGCTGCTTAATTAGTAACCTGAGTTTTGATATGGTTTGAAGAGAAATTACTGGAGCAAAAAGTATCTGGGTAATCTCTATCACCTCAAGAATAAGTTGCATATATACATTTCCTTCAACATTATTCATCAAAAAAGGCAATATTATCAAGAGCACCAGCATTTGACCAGAAGACTGTTTAAGTTTGTTGTCATTTGATGCCAAGGTGTTGACAGTGATCGGGCATGGTCTGTCTCGAATATCAAGTGGTGAGTATGGAAAACTCAGCATGGCATCATTGAACAAGTCCAAGTCCATCCCCCCCTGAGAGAATTAGATGTTTCAACACACATTTTATTTCCATGGGGGCAATGCCTTCTAGAACAATATGCATAATATCTTGTGGTGTTTGTTGTATAAGATCGAAGGCTGGAAAATCCACAAGTTTGCTTTTTCTATTAATCCCATAAGTAGTTTTGAGGCTATTTTTCAGAAAATCTGTACGGGCCTTCTCTATTTCAAGGCATTGTCTGACGTGCATGTCAAGTGTCCTTCTGACTCTTTACTGTTTTCAGTAAACTCCCTCTGCATATCTTCAAACGTACACTCGCAGTGCCTGCATTTGCTGTATGCAAACCCAACTCCCTCCTTAAATCCAGCAAGCTCCTGTTGGGCTAATGTGTCACCACAAATGGAGATCAATGCACCAAACATGTCCATTTCACCATTGATAGTCTGGATCTTTACACCATGATACAACAAATCTAAGTCTTTCTGTATTCTCTCCAAAATCACATCAACACCACACTGAGTAAGGTCATTTGCTTTAGCCATGGCAAGAAGTCTAATTGCAGCTAGCTTAGAGCTATATTTAGGATCTATATTTCCCAATGTATAGTAAACCATTAACAATTTGTTTTTTGAAGCATGTGATCCAAGGGGATTACATATTTCAATTTCATCTGTATACAAAATCAACTGCAAAGCAGTGGGTCTGACAGAGAACAATGGGTGTGACTTGAAAAGCTCTCCGTCAACTATGTCGTACAAAAATCCATCTTTGCACTTCTGTGGCCCTATAGCCATCATGGAGAGAATCCTTGAGTCAGTAAACAACTGTTCCAGACTCTGGAGTAAGGGTACATAGTAAAAATGGTTTTTACTAGTAAAAATGGTTCTGGTTCCAAATCTGATCGTGCTTTTAGGAATTTCTCTGACTCTTCTGTACAGCAGTGGGGTTTGCCGTCGTTGGGCAACACCATTCTTTCTTCTGGGTTCACTGTGTTGCAGCGCTCTATTGTCAACTCTGGTAACGACAGAATCACATCGTACCCTGTTCTTCTTGCATTGGTTAGCACAAATTTCTGGCTAGTTCGGAGTGCAAACAATGCATGCGACGTGTACAACGTTACTGGGTGCCCCATTGTGATGGATGAGGCTTTTTGGTATGCAAATGCCGCTGCACTTATAGCCCTGTAGCATGGGGGCATGCCTTTCTCTACTGTGTCTAATGCAGTACTAAATTAGGCAATAGGCTGGTTCCCTACTCCTTCCTGGTGCTGCATTAACACATCTGACGCGAATCCTTGTCTTTCCGAGACATACAGGTGAAATGGCTTACTGTAATTTGGGCATGCTAGGGCTGGAGCCGAAGCCATTGTGTTCTTTATCAATTCGAACGCTGCTATACTGTCTGGTGTCCACGCCAGCTTCGCACTGGGCTTGTTCTGACCTGCTGCTTTTATCATGTCTCTCAGTGGCTGTGCTTTTAGCGCAAAGTCGCATATCCATGGTCTGCTAAACCCTGCCATGCCGTGCTGTTGCTGGCACCATCATGGCTGCTTGGGTCACTGACTTATCATCCTTTTTCTTCTCCTCCTGATTTTTCTTGGTTCCTGACAGTTCTCCCAGCTGTGCCTTGTGGAGTTGCATCATCAGGCGTTCAGCAGCTTTTCTTTCTTCCTTTTCTCTCTTTCTTTCCAGCTCCACATAGTGAATTACATTGGCTTCGAAAGTTTCCCACGACGTGGTGTTCAGTCCCACCACTTCATCCAATTCCCTCTGCACTTCTTCTGGGAGTGCTCTTTTTAGCATCGTTCTGAACAATGCCCGTTTGGTTTCTGTTTCATCCCATCTTGACCCCATCTCTTCCCTCCAGGCATTCTGCAGGTTTAGGATGAACTGAGCTGGTCTCTCATCATCTTGCAACTTCATCTTTTTCACTCTTCCAGGATCTGCTTTTGTTGGATACAATTTCCTTAGTGCATCCCACAGCAGCTGTCTTACTTTTCCCAGTTGGACATGGTCATATCCTGGGTCATCTGCTGCTTTTAGCAGGTTTGCCTGCACCATGATTTCTGTCATCTTCGCTTTTCCTAATATTTGGGACAGGATGGCTTTCATGTCCCCTATGGCCATCACTGGCCCATTGTTTGTTCTTCCAGTTTAGTGATCTATTTCAGGGCTCCTTCCCATATGTTTGGGAGGCGGCCTATCAGGCCTGTCAAATCCATGAATTTGACAGGCAACCTTCTTGTCTTTGACCAGCAGTGGAAGCATACGGGCCATTAATGGCCCTTTGGCTCCTTTTTCTTCTTCATTTTCTCCCTCTTCTTCCTCTTCTTCCAAGGTCTAGGCCGTGTCTTCCAGCTGCCATTAGTACCTCGATTCGGTCCTCTCCGGGGTCTGAGACATATCCTTCTATCGGCTTTCTTGTCTTGTTCTGGCTTGGTTCTTCCTCCTGAGTTAGTTCTCTTTCCTCAGTTTCCTCCCTGGCTTGGTGGTTAGTCTCATACCCTTCTTGCCGGGTCTCTTCTTCATCTATTGGCTCTGGTCTGTGCTCAACACTGTATGCTGCCCTTCCACCACGCCTCCTGTCAGCTCTATGGTTATTCTCTCCGGGGGCTCATGCTCATACGGTATCTGTGGGTACAGGCATGTCACGTACCTGGGTGTTTTTTCATTGTAAGGGGATGGTTTTGGCTGCTCCTCACATTTCTCCCATGGTGGGGCAGTCCCTACACTCCCCCTCTTCGGCTTTCTCTCTCCAGCTGCCTCTCCGCTTTTGCAATAGCAGTCAGTCTGGTAAAGTTGCAATTGACTAGGTAATATTACAGACAGGTCCACATCAGTTTCCCAAACGAATTTGTCTTTATCTAGAGGAAACCTGAACCATCGAAGGGTTTAGTGCTTTTAGTTATAAGAAAACGTTTGTTACAGTCATTTTTTTTCTCATTGACTAGGGCCATAATCCCTCCATCCAAATCCACATAGATGTTTTGATCCATATCTGTGGAGATGTGTTCTGTAGAAGACTCTTCACCTGTAATTTTATACACTGGGAGCTGTACGTATTGTTTAAACAATAACAAGGAATTTCACAACACATAAAACATGCCACGGCTGCCAGGATTAATAAAATGGTAGTCCCAGTCTGACCCTATTCTACTCTATTTATTAGTATATTATGTTAATTATACTTGGAGTAAATAGGTTACATGAGTTTGATTAAAATATAGGCTAAATAGGTTAAATTAAGCTACTTCATTGTATCTAAAAGATTCTATACTAATTATTAGGTCAATTTGTTGGATTAATTTAAAAAGCTTAACTATAAAAGCTAAGCTTAGCTAGCTGGCTGGTTACCCATGCTAATGTTGCTAAATAATGACTTTGTACTTTTCGAGTCTTCTCCTAAATAATCTACAATATTCTGCCATAATTATTTAGACGATTTACCAGGTACCTGTATGAAGAAATGTTCAATAGAAGAGAATTTGTAATGTTTTTTTAGTTGCTGCTAATCGCTGCTGCTTCTTGCTGCTGTTTGTTTGTTTGGTGGTTGTCAATTTTAGTGTCTCTTTACTTACAATTTGTTAATTCACAAATGAGAAACAAAAGCACGCTCTGATTTATATAGACGTGTCACACTGTAACATCACACCTAGATGCCCCGCCCTCTGCCTGTGACATCATCATGTCACTCACTTTCTTTCTCTTTCTCTTTCTCTCTATCTCTTACACACACACACACACATATATACACACACACACACACACACACACACACACACACACACACTCACTTTGCACATGTACAGATTACAGAGGGACCGCACAATCCGGGAGTTGACCCGAGTGACTATACGAATGTTGTAGAATCATAAATGACCAGATGAAGCTGACTGAGGTGAACCCCTGAAACTAACCCACGAACAGAGTAAGTACATTCTGACCACCTGCAGGTTTCTTTTTGAGAGACTGCTGAAAGAAAATGTTTTGAACTATCTATGGATTCAGACTCGGCTGACCTCATTGTTTTGAATAGAAGTGATCGACCTGAACTCTTGAACGGAGTTACTTGAACTGAATCTAAGGAGCCGAAATCATTGAATCGAATCTTTTCGAACTGAATTGACCAAACTGAATGGACTGAATTAATAAAATGAATCTATTAAATAGTTCTTTCTGATGTTATTCTACTAACTGCAGTTGTCAAAGGTTATACTTTAACTATGATGTTATGAGGCTGCATTGGAACTAAACTTTATAGTATTGTGTGCACCAGATGAACCCATGAAAAACTCATGTATTGTAAACTGATTTAATCTCTGTGTTATTGTGATTTAATATTTAAACTGATACTGTGAATACTGTTCAATAACAGTTTATTTTATTACTTTAACTTCTGTTCATGTAAAATTGGGTTTAAACAAAACCTTTATTTTATTATCATTTACTTTTGTCCCATTTTCCCAACATTTTATCATGTGGATTTTAATTCTTAGTTAAATTTAAATGTCGAACACTTTAATAATAGAAACAAAACACACACTATATTTAAGATATTTATTTATTTTGAAGGAATAAAAAAGATTCCGTTACAATAATCACTGATATTTTTGTACTTTATTATATGTAGGACATGTCCAGCTTAAGCTCCTCTTTTTCTTTCTCTTGTTTTCTTTCTCTAGTGCCGAAGTCATATTGCTAAATAGCTGTAAAAAACTTTCTTCTGCTCAACTCAGATAAGACGGAAGGACTTTTACTAGGACCACATGCAGCTAGAAATAAACTTTCCGATTACGTAGCATCTCTGGATGGTGTTTCTGTTTCAGCGTGTACGGCTGTCAAAGACCTTGGTGTGATTATTGACCCGAGTCTTTCCTTTGAGTCTCACGTGAATAATATTACCAGGATCGCCTTCTTTCACCTTAGAAATATTGCTAAAATTAGAAATCTTTTGTTACTTCTAGATTAGACTACTGTAACGCTTTACTGTCTGTGTGTACGAGTAAGTGCATAAATAAGCTTCAGTTAGTCCAAAATGCAGCAGCAAGGGTCCTCACTAGATCTAGGAAATACGACCACATCACCCCTGTTTTAATCAGTCTACACTGGCTCCCAATCAAATCTCGCATTGATTATAAAATATTACTACTGACATATAAAGCACTTAACGGTCTCGCACCGCAGTATCTGAGTGAACTTCTGTACCAGTATGATCCTCCATGCCTACTTAGATCAAAAGGTGCTGGCTATCTGTTGGTTCCTCAAATAATGAAGACTACAGCAGGGGGCAGATCTTTCTCTGATAAAGCCCCACAGTTATGGAACAGCCTTCCAATCAGTGTTCGGGACTCGGACACAGTCTTAGTGTTCAAGTCGAGGTTGAAAACTTATTTATTTAGTCAAGCCTTTTATCAGTAGATTTTTCTTAGGTAAAGGCTCAGATCTGGAGGGAGCATGAATATAGAGTGTTCATGCTGGTATATTTGTATGCTGTCGTCCCCTCACATTCACACGTTCACTCAGGTTTGTTGATGGTGGTGTGGTGGGTCGTCTCTTATCCCAGAGATCCCTCATGTCTGTGTTACCTTCTGGTTCTCCCTTTTGGTTATGCTGCCATAGCAAGTCTTGCCGGAGTCCAAACTGCACAGTGACATTAACTTCATACACCAATAGGGACACTTAATAATCCATATCCTTCTCTTCCTGTCACCCTCTTCTCTCTCTCTCTCTCTCTCTCTCTCTCTCTCTCTCTCTCTCTCTCTCTTTATCGGTCGAGTTAAGCATGCTCCTGAGGCTCCAGTGACCACTGTTCCTGCCCCTCTCCCCTCCGTGGATCTTCACACTTCTGTGCAGCTTGGGACGGTCTCTCATCAACACCTTGGGTGGTTCCATGAAATTCCGGAGTAGAACGGGTGCTTTGAGGACGGATTGCACTGTAGTTGGTTTTGGCGGTCTGCTGCACTGACTCGGGAGTGCAGTGTGCTTCTGATCATCATCACTGTACCCCGCAACTTTGTATATATGCTTCAAATTCACATTTGGTGCAACCCAGATGAGGATGGGTTCCCTCTTCAGTCTGGTTCCTCTCAAGGTTTCTTCCTTATGCCATCTCGGGGAGTTTTTCCTTGCCACAGTTGCTCATCAGGGACAAACATACTTACAAAGAACATATTTACATTTAATCACCACATTATCTGTGTAAAGCTGCTTTGAGACAATGTTCATTGTTAAAAGCGCTATACAAATAAAAATGAATTGAATTGAATTGAACTGTACAGCTTCCTCCAGTTACTCTTGGGTTTCCATCCTCATTTCTCTTCCCTCACCTAAGAATCTTTGTTTCCTCAGAGATTTTTTTTGCGACTCTTTGGGCTTGTAGAGGTTCAGCTTTCTGTTCTAGTCGGAAGCCAAAGTGCCCTCAGCTGATTTACATGTTTCTCCAATTGCTCTTGGTTTCTCAGAATGATCTTTTTGATGATATATTTTTATGGAGAGCAAAATATTTTAAGTTATTTTAAGTTAAATTTTATTTATTCTTTAATATTATTCCTGTCTGTTTTTATTAATATTCATGTTAAAAACATTGTTTTAGTGTGTTCAATAAATGTTTATCCTGTTCGGCCCCAACCTAAAGTGTGCTTTGAGTTTTGGCCCCCTGTGCAATTAAGTTTGACACCCTGATATAGATAAATATCATGAATTATTAATAATAACATAATTAATGGTAAACTGAGCACATTTTTTAAATCTCAAAAGTGTGTATCAAACTGGTAGCCCTTCACATTAGTCGGTACCAAAGAAGTAGCTCTCGGTGACAAAAAGGTTGGTGACCCCTGATTTATAAGCTTGTTAATTTTGTCCCTACATAAACATATAAATTTTAATATTTAGTCATTGTGATGTCACCTTTTTATATCGTACCTCTGTTGGTTTCTTTTATTCAGCTCCATCTCACAGACATTCTGGGACAGTTTGTAGGAGCGTTCTCCGCCGACAGTATCGTCAATTTCAGCTCTTCTCCCTCACCACTGAGATTGCTCTATTTATTAAACATTTCTCTACTCCAGCTGTTCCAGAGAACCCCTGTCTGCCTCCTCGCATTGTAAAGAATACTTTTACACGTGATATGGGCACACAGACCTTGTCTAACCTTCCTGCTGTTTATCATCAGGTGACACAGACCGACAATGAAGAGTATGAAGACTCCCGCATTCCTGCATCAACTCTACCATCTCCTCCTTATCCTTCATGTTGGTTCCCTACTGATTATTCTCCTACTTCCCCCGTTCTCTCACCTGATCATTATTATTATCCTCCCATATCTCACCCTGAGTCTGATCCTGATTGCTCACCCATGTCTTCTGCAGCAGCAATGGCCCACAAACTCTTCTTTCCCAATAAACATTCTTAAGTCTGCCTTGTTTTTGTTTCTCCTACACACTCATAACATTAGTCAGACCCTATTCTACTCTATCTATTAGTAACTGATTATTATTTTTATTTTAATTATACCTGGAGTAAATTTGTTACATGAGTTTGATTAAATATACTATATTAATCACCAGTGTTGTGCTAGTTACTAAAAAATAGTAACTAGTTACAGTTACTCATTTACTCAATTACTTTGTTGATTACTTACACCAAAAAGTAATGCGTTACTGTTAAAAGTAACTTTTTAGTTAATTTTTAAAAGAACCTCCTTTAATGTTCCCATTAATGCCCTTTTATGTGTTATGGTCTATACAAACACAAAACTGACTTTAAAAAAAAAAAAACTAAAGTGGCTTCTGCATCATAAAAGCTGTTGTGTTGAGCTCTTAAAAATGTTCCTTTCACAGCTTCAGTATGAAAACTATCAACAATGTAGAACAAAACACCGGGTTAGCTTCTAGCTTCTAACTCCTCAGGCATGGAGTTATATATGAAATTCGAACCAGAAAGACACAGCTTACATATGACTAAAAGGTTTTTGTCTTTATACTCAATTCAAGTGAAATAATGAGCATATTTCCACTTTGAGAAACTCGTCTTGCTCTCGCCTTGACTCGCCATTACTGCCGCACAGACCTGAATAAACAGAGACACGCCCACAGTGCGTCATCTTCATGTTTACAGTGGTTTATCCTCCAATCCTACAATGCGTCGTTGCTGTAAACAGGTTAGGCTCTAAAATAAGAGAAGAGACTTATGCATAATCAAGAAGAAGAAAATAAGAATTAATCCAAGAGAACTGAAGGGTAAACCAAATGATGTTGCTTCAGCAAGTGCCGAGACAAGAATGAGGAAGATAAGACAAGTTTTACAAAATAAAGCCCCAAAAGCAGAAATTAATGGGATATGAAGAAGAGAGATCACGTGGGGGAAATGACGACAGGAAAGGGAGGAACCGGGAAGAACCAGAAATAATGGGGAAGAAACACGTGATGACTAATAATTAGTGGGAAGGGCCTAAAAATTTAGCAGCATCAAAATAATGGGATTTGAACAAAAATTATGTAAATTAAGAGAGGAGGCGCCCAGAGGCCCCTGCAAATAAATAGGAGGCTATCTCAGCAGTTGGGGAACTTGTTTGTTGGTGTGTAGCTGGAGCAACAGCTGGAGTACCTTCAAGACCGGTCTGAAGATTTCTGTTTCAGGATTTTAGTTGTTACTTTCATTTTTGGGTGAGCTCTGATTTTTGTAAACTACCTAAGTCTTTTGAGTGGAAATCACCTCAGGTGATTTGCCCATCAGGGTTTTTGGGACTTTCCTTTTTGAAGCGCTTGCAAGCATCTATTATTCTGTAAAGGTTTCTGTTTTTGGATCGTTTCTTTTTGTGGTTGATCTTCTCTGCAGAGAAAAGAAATAAACTTGTATTTGCTGTCCTTCTCATCCAAGCCTCTGGGCCTTTTTATTGGCAGTCGCTACCGAGTTTTGAGAGATTTGATTGGTAATAAGGGAAACTTGGAATACTCCTGAGGTGTTTGGTCTCAGAGGGGATTCTTTGTTTTTTATTTTATCATTGTTTGTTTATGATTCCTTGGCCTTTTGGATATTATTATCCTAAATAATCTGATGAAATACACAATTAGCTGTAAAACGTTATTATGTTAACTGGCAAAGCCAAGGAATCATGATCAGGATGGTAAAATAAACAAAAAACTGACCTTTCAGATCATCAACAACACCATTGACGAATAGACACTGAACAAGCAGTCACGAGGTCGTCACTTGTTGGGGTCCCCATGAAACATTTATTTTGTGGTCTGTGCTATTTGCAGTGTAAATAAATTGGTTGTGTTGTGAGGATTTGCAGGACGTTTCTGTATTTTTTGCGTTGTAAGGATTTGCAGCTCGTGTTGTTTAACAAATGAAGATGTTTTCTTGATTTGCTAGTGTTTTTTGTATTTGCATATGTTTTCTTCAGTTGCAGTGTGTTGAACTTTCTGGGCCATTGTGATCCAATGTGTGACTTACATCTTTCAGCTAATCAGAATCATTGTTCAATCACTGGCTTCTGGCAATGACCAAATATTCGTTTAAGTGTCAAGTTCAGACGCAAGGTTGATATTTTAATTGTTACATTCATAAGTTTTGGATTCCATAACTGGTCCCCCGGCATAAGTTATTACTGTGTGAGGCAGAGGTGGGAACAATTCACTAATGAGATTCTAGGATGCGTCTTAATTATTTCGATGCATGTTTTTTCACATGATGCTGTGAATAGTAGTATTTTAAAATTACTACTAAATTATTAGTACTATTAGTACTAAATTAGTACTAAATTGCCTTTTCTGTTTTCTCTTTCTTTACTGTTTTGTAGGTGTGCAGCCGAGGAATCTGCATAGACCCACCAGTGAACTATTCTACATTAGTAATTCTGTTATTCCTGTTTTCTGTTTTTTTACTTAAATTAATTTAAATTAAATGTGATTTACACATTCTGAGTTGAAGTCATTTATTTTTCACAGTTCGAATACTCAACCATGTAATTTTAAACATAGAGCAGCACATAAAATCAACCAATATTAGTTCTTTGTTTGGTCAGGCACAGTTTTACATTGTAACTGAGGTTTGAAATGGTTTGACAGTGGATTTTCCATAGTAAGATTAAGTAAACATTAAGTTCACCCACAGAAATCAATCATGACAAGTCATGTGGGCACCATAAGGGTCCTTTTTGTAGCCCACTTGGGCCCCATTTTTATCACCTATTTGGGACCCAAATGGGCCCATATAAAGAACACCTATACAAGCCCATGCAGGGCCCATGTGACAGCCCATCAAAAACCCACATGGGGCCCACATGAAAATGTTGGCTGGGTAGTTCACTAAAAATCTGATATTTAGATTGAGGAAGAAAAATATTAAAGCTCAGAATATCTAGCTGGCTAGTTAGCCTAGCTAATCTTGCTTAACAATTGTCAAATCAAATCAATTAAATCAAATTTTATTTGTCTCATACACATACATACATGCAGTGAAATGCTTATTACGACGTTCCGGCATAAGGGAATAGGAAGGGGAGAAAAATAATACGAGGAAAAATAAGACCAATAAATAAAATATAAAAACAATATAAAATAAAATATAAGAATATATAAAGATATAAAGATTTTATATATATATATATATATATATATATATATATATATATATATATATATATATATATATATATATATATATATATAAAAGATGTATATACAAAAAAATACAACAAAAAATGTTTATGGCAGTAAACAGTGAAACAGTAAAACAACAGTAAACAATAAACAATTTAAGTTTATTAATGTTTATAAAGTTCATTCATGTTTGCCAGCTGCATGGTTCCACTGGGGTTAAACCTGGACCCAGGACCTTCTGCATGTAATGCAGATGTGATGACCACTACATTATGGAACCACACAGTCAACTAAACAGCATAAATTAGCAGAAATATCTATTCAGTCAAAATGTTTTTCCGATTGCAACTATACAGTTTTGGGAAATTTGTTCCCAATGTACCCTCAGCTTTCTGTTCTCAGTTAAGAGGATTACAAGTTATTTTCAAATAATGTAGTACATGATTAATTCATTAATATGAGGAAGCTTAATCCTCATCATTGATCCTCATAGAGTGGCTAAGAGGAGCTACTCTGAAAAGCTGGACGACCCTTTTTAGCCAACGACCCTGCTTCAAATCAAATCAAATCAAACTATTTAAATTGTATTTCACTTTTTATGTCCTTTTCTGTATTTTTATCTACATGTATACAGTGAATAGACACTCTAGGAAATAATAAAGATGTACAAAAACTTAGTCATAATTACACAGTCTGAAGCTATTTTAGACCATTATCTAATCTCTTTTAAAAACCCAGCCATTAGGGAGTGCATTCTTAGTGCCGTTCCCAAGCCCGGGTAAATGGGGAGGGTTGCGTTAGGAAGGGCATCCAGCGTAAAACATGTGCCAAATCAAATATGCGGATCACAAATGAGAATTTCATACCGGATCGGTCGAGGCCCGGGTTAACAACGGCCGCCACAGGTATCGTTAGCCGACAGGGTACCGGTGGAAATTGGGCTACTGTTGGCCGAAGGAGGAAAAGGAGAGGAGGAAGACGTCTACAGAAACAGCAGGGAAAGGAGCAGTGTAGGAGAGTGGAGGTTAGGGTTGGTACTTTAAATGTTGGTACTATGACGGGTAAAGGGAGAGAAGTAGCTGATATGATGGAGAGGAGAAAGGTAGATATGCTGTGTGTTCAGGAGACCAAGTGGAAAGGGAGTAAGGCCAGGAACATTGGAGGTGGGTTTAAACTGTTTTATCATGGTGTGGATGGAAAAAGAAATGGTGTAGGGGTAATTCTGAAGGAAGAGTACAGTAAGAGTGTAGTGGAGGTGAAGAGAGTTTCTGATAGGGTGATGATCGTGAAGGTGGAAGTTGAAGGGATGATGATAAATGTCATCAGTGCCTATGCTCCACAAGTTGGCTGTGAGATGGAGGAGAAGGAAAGATTCTGGAGTGAATGAGATGAAGTGGTAGATGGTGTACCTAGGAAAGAACGGTTGGTGATTGGGGCGGACTTTAATGGGCATGTAGGTGAAGGGAACAGAGGAACAGAGGTGACGAGGAGGTGATGGGTAGGTATGGTTTTAAGGAGAGGAATGTGGAAGGGCAGATGGTGGTAGATTTTGCTAAAAGGATGGAAATGGCAGTGGTGAACACTTATTTTAAGAAGAAGGAGGATCATAGGGTGACCTATAAGAGTGGAGGAAGGTGCACACAGGTGGACTATGTGCTATGCAGGAGATGCAACCTGAAGGAGATTGGCAACTGTAAGGTGTTGGCAGGGGACAGTGTAGCTAGACAGCATAGGATGGTGGTCTGTAGGATGGTTTTGGAGGCGAAGAAGAAGAGGAGGAGAGTGAGGACTGAAAGAAGAATAAGATGGTGGAAACTGAAGGAGGAAGAGTGTAGTGTGAGGTTCAGGGAAGAGGTCAGAGAGAGGCTCAGTGGTGTTAAGGAGGTGTTGGATGATTGGGCAACTACTGCAGGAGTGATGAGGGAGGCAGCTAGAAAAGTACTTGGTGTGACATCTGGAAATGGAAAGGAAGACAAGGAGACGTGGTGGTGGAATGAGGAAGTGCAGGAGAGCATAAGGAGAAAGAGGTTGGCAAAACAGAAGTGGGATAGACAGAGTGATGAGAAAAGTAGGCAGGAGTACAAGGAGATGCGGCAGCAGGTAAAGAGGGATGTGGCGAAAGCCAAGGAAAAGGCATATGAGGAGCTGTATGAGAGTTTGGACACTAAGGAAGGAGTGAAGGATTTGTACCGATTGGCCAGGCAGAGGGACCGAGCTGGAAAGGATGTACTGCAAGTTAGAGCAGTAAAGGATGGAGAGGGAAATGTGTTGACTAGTGAGGAGAGTGTGTTGAGAAGGTGGAGGGAGTATTTTGAGCAGCTGATGAATGAGGAAAATCAGAGAGAGAGAAGGTTGGATGATGTGGAGTTGGTGAAGCAGGATGTAGATAGGATTAGTAAGGAGAAAGTGAGAGCAGCGATTAAGAGGATGAAGAGTGGAAAGTCGGTTGGACCAGATGACATACCAGTAGAAGCGTGGAGATGTTTAGGAGAGATGGCAGTGGAGTTTTTGACCAGATTGTTTAACAGGATTTTGGAAGGTGAGAAGATGCCTGAGGAATGGAGAAGTGTGCTGGTACCGATCTTTAAGCATAAAGGAGATGTGCAGACCTGCAGTAACTACAGGGGTATTAAGTTGATCAGTCACACCATGAAGTTATAGGAAAGAGTAGTGGAAGCCAGGCTGAGAGAAGAGGTGACCATCTGTGAGCAACAGTATGGTTTCATGCCGAGGAAGAGCACCACAGATGCCTTATTTGCTTTGAGAATGTTGATGGAGAAGTATAGAGAAGGACAGAAGGAATTGCATTGTCTATTTGTGGATTTAGAGAAGGCGTACGACAGGGTGCCAAGAGAGGAGTTGTGGTATTGTATGAGGAAGTCAAGTGTGTCAGAGAAGTATGTGAGGGTGGTGCAGGATATGTATGAGGACAGTGTGACGGCAGTGAAGTGTGCAGTAGGTACGACAGACTGGTTTAGAGTGAAGGTTGGACTGCATCAAGGATCGGCCCTGAGCCCTTTCCTGTTTGCAGTGGTGATGGACAGGTTGACGGACGAGGTCAGACAGGAGTCTCCCTGGACTATGATGTTTGCGGATGATATTGTGATTTGTTGTGAGAGTAGGAAGCAGGTTGAGAAGAGCCTGGAGAGGTGGAGATATGCGCTGGAGAGAAGGGGAATGAAACTCAGTAGGAGTAAGACAGAATACATGTGTGTGAATGAGAGGGAGGGCAGTGGAGTGGTGCGGTTGCAGGGAGAAGAGCTTCAGAAGGTGGAGGAATTCAGGTACCTGGGGTCAACAGTGCAAAGTAATGGAGAGTGTGTTAGAGAAGTGAAGAAAAGAGTGCAGGCAGGGTGGGGTGGGTGTCGAAGAGTGACAGGAATGATTTGTGATAGTAGGGTATCTGCAAAATTGAAAGGGAAAGTTTATAGGACTGTGGTGAGACCTGCGATGTTGTATGGTTTAGAGACAGTGGCATTGAGTAAAAGACAGGAGGTGGAGCTGGAGGTAGCAGAGCTGAAGATGTTGAGGTTTTCGTTGGGAGTGATGAGGATGGATAAGATTAGAAATGAGTTTATGAGAGGGACAGCGCATGTAGGATGTTTTGATGACAAGGTGAGGGAGGCGAGATTGAGATGGTTTGGACATGTGCAGAGGAGGGACATGAATTATATTGGTAGAAGAATGCTGAGGATGGAGCCACCAGGTAGAAGGAAAAGAGGAAGGCCAAGAAGGAGGTTCATGGATGTGGTGAGGGAAGACATGCAGGTAGTTGGTGTAAAAGAGGCAGATGTAGAGGACAGGGTGGTATGGATGATCCGCTGTGGCGACCCCTAATGGCAGCCGAAAGAAGAAGAAGAAGATCTAATCTCTTTTAAAATCTGCCTCAGTCATTGCATTTCTACCTCACCATGTTACCGTGTTAAGCGTACTTTCACGTCAGCTACAGCAGCGCGTTTTATCAATGATCTTCCAGAAATTACAATATTAGATAGATCTCCGTCTGACCCTGCAGAGCTCGACTGGGCCACTGAACACCTAAAATCAACGTTACGTTACACTCTAGATGATGTAGCTTAAGACCTTAAAACCAAAATGATCAGGGAGAAAAAATTAGCACAGTGGTATAATGATCATACACGCACCATAAACAGACCACTCGAAAATTAGAACGTAAATGTTGTCGGACAAAATTAACAGTATTTCAAATAGCATGGAAGGAGAGCCTCCTAAATTATAGAAAATTTCTTAGTGCTGCTAGATCAGCATATTTCTCCAACCTCATAGATAATAACAAGCATAATCCTAGATTTTTATTCAGCACGGTAGCAAAATTAACAGGGAATAAAAGCACTGCACTAACATGCACACCATCATTAGGTAGTAATGATTTCATGAACTTTTTTAATAATAAAATTGAGAACATCAGGCAAAAAATCCAGACAGTTAATATAAAATCCAAATTATTTTACAAGTAACCCTGTAGACAGCAGCATAATTATAGCAGACAATCAACTACAAAGCTTCATTCCTATTCATGAGAATGACTTAATTTCATAAATTTCCTCATCAAAATCATCAACCTGCATTCTCGATCCCTTGCCTACAAGTTTCTTTAAACAGATAACTCCAGAGGTAATTGAACCTGTTTTAAAAATAATTAACTCTTCCATTAGCACTGGTTATGTACCAAAATCCTTCAAACTGGCAGTTATTCACCCCCTTATTAAGAAACCTGACCTTTACCCATGTCAGCTGTCCAACTACAGACCAATATCAAATCTCTCCTTTATATCCCAAATTTTAGAAAAGGTTGTAGCACAGCAATTATGCTTACACCCACTTATGAATAACATTTTTGAAATGTATCAGTCAGGATTTCAGCCTCATCATAGCACAGAGATGGCGCTAGTTAAGGTGGTAAATGACTGTTATTGGCCTCTGATCAGGGTTTTGTCTCCTTACTTGTTTTGCTCGATCTGCAGCTTTTGACACTATTGATCACACTATACTACTTGCTAGACTTGAGAAAGTTGTTGGAATAAAGGGAACAGCTCTCTCTTGGCTCAGGTCTTATTTGACTGATCGCTATCAGTTTGTTAATGTAAATGGTAAGTTCTCCACACTCTATGAGGTAAAGTTTGGTGTTCCTCAAGGATCTGTCTTAGGCCCACTGCTTAGGTGCATAAATAAGCTTCAGTTAGTTCAGAATGCAGCAGCAAGAGTCCTCACTAGATCTAGGAAATATGACCACATCACCCCTGTTTTAATCAGTCTACACTGGCTCCCAATTAAATCTCGCAGTGATTATAAAATACTACTAGTGACGTATAAAGCGCTTAACGGTCTCGCACCGCAGTATCTGAGTGAACTTCTGTACCAGTATGATCCTGTCAGCCACAGATGCTCGGAGGGCCTGGACACTCGGAAGAGGATCCCGGTGTCCGTCCAGGGTCGAACCAGACCTGGTCAGAACCGCCGCAGAACCGGAGAAGGCCAGGAAGGACCTGAGGCGGGGCGACAGCCCAGGTGAAGCGCAGGAACCGGTCAATGCCCAACCCGAAGGTACGGGACGGAACCATGCTCCCAGCGGAGGTCCGAAACGGTGTGTAGCTCATTGCGGAGGCCAGAATCGGAGCAAAACCACCGGTGAGGATCGGAGCCAGGACGAAGGCCGGATCCAGAGAGGTGCCTCCTGTGGCGACCGGGGACGGAGGTACGCCTGCAGCGGAGGCTGGAGACGGAGAGCCGTCTTCAGCGGAAGCCAGAAGCGGAGAGACGTCTCAAGTCAAGTCAAGAGGCTTTTATTGTCATTTCTACTATACACAGTGGTACACAGTACACAGTAAAAATGAGACAACGTTTCTCCAGAACCCTGGTGCTACACTAAACAACAACAAACAAAACAACATAAAGCTACAACACAAGTTACATAAAGTGCAACCTAGTGCAAACAGTGCAGACAGACAGTGCAGACAGACGACACAAGACAAGACACAAAACCCTGTATAGCGCCGACCAGTAAACCTACTGTATACCTGATTATACAGTACTGTACAAGAAAACTGTAAAAACTATACAAAATATAAACTATATCCCAGAGGTGACTATAAACAGTGTAGTGCAAAAAAATACAGCAGCAGTCGAAGGTGCAAAAAACAGCATGTAAACAGTATAATACAATGAAAATGATCAATGTGCAAAAGACAGCAGTTGAGAGTATGGTACAGTTGAGAATAATACATAATAAATAAATGAATGGTGGTGGAATGGATTGAGATGAGTGATGAGTGTGTGTTAAGTCCAGGAACATTTTTACAGTTCGTTACACACTTTTGAGTGCATGTGTGTGTGTGAGAGTTCCGTTTCATTACTGTGTATTAAGTAGCCTGATGGCTTGTGGGAAGAAACTATTGCATAGTCTTGTTGTGATGGCCCGAATGCTTCGGAACCGTTTTCCTGATGGTAGGAGTGTAAAAAGTGTGTGTGTGATCATCCACAATGCTGTGTGCTTTGCGGATGCAGCGTGTAGTGTAAATGTCCATGATAGAGGGGAGAGAGATTCCGATGATCTTCTCAGCTGTCCTCACTATCCTCTGTAGGGATGTGGTTCGAGCTGTGCATTGCCACACAGTCGTGAGTCAGCAGAGTGAACAGCAGTGGGCTGAGCACACAGCCCTGGGGGGCCCCAGTGCTCAGTGTGGTGGTGCTGGAGATGCTGATCCCGATCCTGACTGACTGAGGTCTCTCAGTCAGGAAGTCCAGGATCCTCCGGTGTAGGACAGGGACCAAGCTGTGCCCGCAGCAGAATCCAGAGGCTGAGCTACCTTCACAGCGGAGACCAGAGACCGAGTGATGTCCACAGTGGTGATCAGGGGCAGATTGACACCCACCAGTGAGGTCTGGAGCAGAGTGATGTCCAGCCATCAGAAGTGAGGCGTCGCCATCAGAGGAGCAGAGAGGCGAGACGTCGGCATCGGAGGAGCCCAGAGGCGAGACGTCGCCATCGGAGGAGCTTGAGAGCGAGACGTCGCCAAAGGAGGAGCTTGAGAGCGAGACGTTGCCATCGGGGGAGCTCAGAAACGAGACGTCGCCGAAGGAGGAGCTCGGGGGCGAGACGGCGCCGAAGGAGAAGCTCGGGGGCGAGATGTCGTGTAACCTCACCACCAGGGGGACAGTGAGGTGAGCCACCGCCATCGGGGAGACCGTGAGGCGGCGATACGACGTCCCTTTCGCGTCCAGCCGGCGGTACAACGACCCTTTCACGGCCAGACAGCGGTGTGACTTCCCTTTCGTGGCCAGACGGCGGCACGACGTCCCTTTCACAGCCTTGGGGCTGAGCTGAGTACACTGGAAAGCTCCGGGGTGGAACGGAGCTGTCCTGTAGGTCCTGAAGCGGAACAGAGCTCGCCTGGAGAGCTTGGCATCGAACTGAGCTCGCCTGGAGACCTTGGAGCTAAGTGGAGCTCGCTTGGAGGTCCTGGAGTGGAGAGGAGCTCGCCTGGAGGTCCTTGAGCGAAGAGGAGCTCGCTTGGAGGTCCTGGAGGGAAGCTGAGCTCGCCTGGAGGTCCTGGGACGAAGCCAAGCTCTCTTTAGGACTCTGGAGTGGAACAGAGCTTTCTTCAGGACTCTGGAGTGGAGAGGAGCTCTCGGAGACACTCTGTGACAGAGAGGAGCTTTCTGTGGAGACCTGGAGCAGAGCTGAGCTCTCCTGGGAGTCCTGGAGCGGAACTGAGCTCTCCTGGAGGTCCTGGGGTGTAGCTGAGCTCTCCTGGAGGTCCTGGGGCGGAGCTGAGCTCTCGTGGAGGTCCTGGGGCAGAGCTGCGCTCTCGTGGAGGTCCTGGGGCAGAGCTGCGCTCTCGTGGAGTTCCTGGGGCAGAGCTGCGCTTTCCTGGACGACCTGGAATGGAGCTTAGCTCTCCAGGAGGTCCTGGCGCGGAGCTACGCTCTCCTGGAGGTCCTGGGGCGGAGCTATGCTCTCCGGGTGGTCCTGGAGCGGGGCGAAGCTTTTGGGAAAGCCCTGAAGCAGAGCAGGGCTCACCGGGACGTTCTGGAATAGAGAGGAGCTCACCAGGAGGTCCTGGGGCGGAGCTGTGCTCTCCTGAAGGGCCTGGGGTGGAGCAAAGCAATCTTGGAGGGCCTGGTGCAGGGCCGGAGCAGGGTGGAAATCCCCCGGAGGTCCTCGGACGGATCGGCGCTCTCCGGGAAACTCTGGTGCGAAACGGAGCTCTTCAGGAAACATTGTAGCGAAATCGTGCTTTCGGTAGCGGGAGAGAGATGGTGGAGATCTGCGGTGACCATCCCTAGTTCCCTGGTGAGAAGCCAGATAAACCGGGCGCACGAGCCGAATTCGCCACCAGAGGCGCTCCACAACTTACTGGCCAGAGAGAGGGATTCTCCAGACAGCAAAGAAATGTGGAGTGCGATCTTGTCTGCTTCCGTGGGGTAAGAGGATGAATAAAAGTCTGATGCTCTGTATAAATCCACCCCACTCAGTCCTGTCGCCAGAGAAGCGAGCCGGGAAATCCATGATGTCATCATGGGGGTGTGGCGCTGCCGAACTTGATCCGCGTGAAACGGCAGCGGACTTCCGGGTTTTCCCCGCTTCATCGCTGCAGAGCGAATCCTACCTCCGAGGGTCGGCTCGCGCCGGGACCACGACGGTAATCAGATCAGTTTCGTTCCCTAATTTTATTTCATTTCATTTTATTTTTTTGTATATGCCTTTTCAGGGGTTCGCTATTCTGTCAGGGTGCTCGCGAAACAAAAGGCGGAAGCCGGAGTACAGCTCGCTTGGGTTTTAATGCAAGTGTGAGGAAGAGAGAGAGATACGAGCACACACCCACAGACGTGCATACGTGCACACATACATACACACACACACACACACACACACACACACACACACACACACACACACACACACACACAAGCACAAGCACGGCAGTCCTAGGGTTGAGAGAGTCCGAAGTGCGCTAGCTGACCCAAGATGCACGGGGGGGGTGAAGTGCAGCCATATGGGATTGTGGAGTCCGGATGGAACGGACAAGTGGAGTCCTGTATGACAACCGGACGCGAACACATGCAGCACGGAAAGTCTAACATAAACAATAACGAACGGGGAGTGAATGTAAGTGAGGGGTTTATGTAGGAGCGTGGTGGAGTGATGATAAGCTTCAGGTGTGCCTCGTTAAACCTGGAGCTTCTGAGAGAGTGGAGGCATGAGTGATGATGAGCTCCAGGTGTGCGTGGTTAAACCTGGAGCTCTGGAAAGAGCGGAGGCATAGAGAGCCACCAAAGAGGGCGTGGCAGGTCGATCCCTGACAGATCCTTCACGCCTACTTGGATCAAAAGGTGCAGGCTATTTGTTGATTCCTCAAATAATGAAGACTACAGCAGGGGGCAGATCTGTCTCTTATAAAGCCCCACAATTATGGAACAGCCTTCCAACCAGTGTTCGGGACTCAGACAGTCTCAGTGTTCAAGTCAAGGTTGAAAACGTATTTATTTAGTCAAACCTTTGATCAGTAGATTTTTTTCTAAGGTAAAGGCTCAGATCTGGAGGGAACATGGATATAGAGTGTTTGGTGAACTGGTATATTTGTATGCTGTCGTCCCCTCACATTCACACGTTCACTCAGGTTTGTTGAAGGTGGTGTGGTGGGTCGTCTCTTATCCCAGAGATCCCTCATGTCTGTGTTACCTTCTGGTTCTCCCTTTTAGTTATGCTGCCATAGCAAGTCTTGCCGGAGTCCAAACTGCACAGTGACATTAACTTTCCTACAACAATAAGGACACTTAATAATCCATATCCTTCTCTTCCTGTCACTCTCTCTCTCTCTCTCTCTCTCGCTCTCTCTCTCTCTCTCGGTCGAGTTAAACATGCTCCTGTGGTTCCAGTGACCACTGTTCCTGCCCCTCTCCCCTCTGTGGATCTTCCCACTTCGTCCAGGCCTGCCACTGGATAGTGTTCTCTTTGACTGGAGGCCACTCTGTGCAGCTTGGGTGGTTCCATAAAATTCCGGAGTAAGAACGGGCGCTTTGAGGATGGATTTGGACTGTAGTTAATGTCAACAGTCTGCTACACTGACTCAGGATACAGTTCGCTTCTGATCATCATCACTGTACCCCGCAACATTGTATATCTGCTTCAAATCGAAATTCGGTGCAACCCAGATGAGGATAGGTTCCTTCTTGAGTCTGGTTCCTCTCAAGGTTTCTTCCTTATGCTATCTCGGGGAGTTTTTCCTTGCCACAGTTGCTCATCAGGGACAAACGTACTTATAAAGAACATATTTACTTTTAATTACCGCATTATCTGTGTAAAGCTGCTTTGAGACAATGTTCATTGTTAAAAGCGCTATACAAATAAAAATGAATTAAATTGAATTGAATTAAAAACAGGTATAAATGTAGTAGTGAAATGTGTCCTAGTGTATGACTGAGTTGTTCCTCTGTGTGCTTCAGTAACTGCTGTTAAACTGAGAGGAAAGAAAAATGGGCTCAGTTCAGCAGAAATGAACTGATAAACAGTGTTAGGAAAAGACAAAGTGTTCAAATATTTACTCAAATATAAATTGTGATAACGTTAAAAATGTTTTTAATGGTTTAATAGGGGATTTATTCAGGATCAAACACACAAGCTGGTGGTGAAGGTAATATTGATTATAGATTCCTTTTACGAAACGTGTCTCACTGTGTGTTTTTCTCTTCAGACACAGGAAGACGGAGACAGGACACGGCATCAGTCTCCTCCAAGCAGCTCGTCCCCTGTGAGGACTCAGTCTGCTTCAAGCTCGTCCCCTGTTAGGACTCGGTCTCCTCCAAGCAGCTCATCTCCTACCAGTCATAAGACCTCACATAGAGAGAAATATAGCGCACATAGTGTTTGAACAACTTTATGTTATAGGTTACAGAGGGATTTCTGTCCAACACCAGGGGATCAAGAGGAGAAGGAAAAAAATGAACGGATCAAGAGGAAGAAGATGAAGAGAAGATGTTTTGGACTTGTCTCTGAGCAACAGTTTGAAGTCTCATCTCACTCGTTCCTGTTCAGTATCTCACCTCAGGCGTGGGATATCAAAGATTCCTTTAGATAATGTGTTGTGTATACAGTAGAACATCAGCTGTAGGAGCAGGAGTAGGAACATCAGGTTTCCCTTCACTGTGCAAGAACAGGTTGAAATTAAAATGCACTTTGCAGCAATGCTCAGTTCCATATGTAATCAGCACAATTGACTGCACTCATATTTCTGTAAAGACTCTGTATGAAAATGAATTTGTTTATGTTCATAAAAAGCATGTGCTTCCTGTTGACTGGCTTTTTGTTGACTTTAACAACAATTAGTAGAAATTTTAAACAAATTCCTGATGTAGTTTTTAATATGACAGGTGACAGAGGCTTCACCCCTCAGACGCTCCTCACCTCCTGAAATGTAGATGTGGAGCTCTGGATGTCCCAGGTGGCAGATTTCTATACCACCCGGAAAAAGTGTGCAAGATTATCAGGGTGTGACCGGTTTCCCTCTCTCTCCTGACATCCCTCCCAAAATAAAATATCAAAGCCCAATCCAGAATAAAGAGGAACGAAGAAGAGGGGAAAATGTTTACACAAAACACAGACGTGACAGATTTTTCCTCATCTGTCAGACCAAGAGGTTTACAACTCCCTTTAAATAGTGCAGAAACCCCGTTAGTAGATAATAAATCATAACTGGCATCATGAAGAGTTTCCAATGCACAAGCGATGAGGGATTGTGTTTTATTGTGTTTGTGCTGTGCAGCATCAATTCGAGGTCTTTTAGCAGTCGTGGGTTGTGACGTGTCTGATGCAGTTCTCTTTGCTCTCGGGTTTGTCTTGGTGAAAGAAAGGGTAAAAATGTTCATGGCTTTATTTCCTGAGACAGGATTGTTGTGCCTCTGATTGGAGCTCTCCTGCTTGGAGGACAGGATTCCAGGAACATGAATGGCATGACTGGGAGGAGCTGAACAAAACTCAGTAATAGCAAAGGGAACTTGACCTGATGCAGAAGGGTTCTTCATGGGTCCTGGATATAAAATAAATAAATAAATAGTAGAACAAAGTTGCATGTTTTATTTCTGCATAATGAATACAGCCTACAATCTGATAATTTCTGTACATATTAAAGGTGTGTTGTGTAAAATAATTTACTAAATGAAATAAATGGTGCTCAGATCACACTAATGATATTATATGTTTATTTGATAAAACCGTATCATGCAGTAATAATGTGCTTTTAGCGTCTTACACACTGAAGACATAAACATCAACACTATAGATACCTTCAAGTGCCAGTAGCTGGTTTTCAACACTTTCATTCCTGTGGAAAAGAAAAATTCTTTATGGTTATGAATAACAATATTTTTATGGTTATGTAGAGAATCTATCATGCAATACTCTGTGTACCTTGTTTACCTTGTTTATATAAAATAAGTACTTGACATAAAAGTCACATGTATCATGTACATTTAACATTTTATGAAGATATCATTAAAATGTAGATTTCTACAAACATTTATCTGAGAATATTTCTGGTAGGCTCAGATTTTTCTTCCACATGCAGATCACCAGGTCGCTGTCGTCATTCCGCAGAAGAATATTTTCCTCATCCGTGCTTCATTTTTTACTGTCCACTTTTTCTTTTTTTTTTTTTATTTCTTGCAAACAAATTTTAGTTAGCACGAGCTGGAAGGAGCTGCATTCCACTTCCTGCCATGTGCGTCACAGTGCACGTCACACGCTCTTTGACCACTAAGAGCTTCGAAATATGAATAAAACTAAGATCTCGCCCACATGGGAACTAAACTCCCATGTATCATTAAAATCCTGCACTCATTGGCTGCATTTTTTATGGAACATGTTGTTTCTACACTGCTACTGGCTGAAAATAAAAGATTGGAAATGAAAGGTGGTGCAAAGCAAAACATCACCACAAACACCTGCAGAGTTCAGTTGTATCACTGATAAGATTCTACCTGTCTTTGTCGTTTTTTAGTGGTTACTCTCATTTGTTTTTAAACACTATATCTAACAGCCATATTATTTTTTACCACCAAGATGTCATTCTTTATGCGAAAGTTACTCTAAAACAGATACAAACAAAAGACCAAACAATGCTCTACGGTATGTTGTTTAGTGGAACCATATCTTTCCAAATAAACAGGAATTTGCAGCAATTGTGCATTTGGATGCATTTGTGATTCGTTATTACAATTATAGTGTAAGTACTGTTTTTTTATGCATGTTGTTTGTGTGTACTGTTTACACAAACTGTCACTTCAGGTGGCTGCTTTTGAACTGTAGGCCCCACCTCCTCTGGTCAGGCTCTTGCTCTTCATTGGTCCTTTTTTCCCCAGCAATCATTGACAAATACTTCGTTACTGTACTTAGGTAGATTTTTACACAAATATCTGTACTTTTTACTTATTACATTTTCAAAACCGGATCGTGACTTTAGTTTTAATCCATTGATTTGGTGAAATATCAAATTTTTATTTTCACTGCATGCCGATTTCAGCCGAACAACCGATTTCCTGTCTTTTTCAATCCGCTGGTGCATAAAGTCCTGACTCTTACTCTTTACAAAGCTAAGAATCAGCAGGCAGTAGGCAGTAAGAAGTCTGGGTGTAATGTGGATGAGACAGAGGGAGTCAGTGATGTAAACATGACTGGATTATTGGTGATAATTGGTGACACATTCCTGATCATCATCATCTTTTCTCTGCTTGTGTTCTATATGTGGATCTTCAGCCTGGACATATGCATTAGGTAACAACATTTTTAATTAGTTTTGTATTAATATATATAAAATATATATATATATATATATATATATATATATATATATATATATATATATATATATATATATATATATATAAAATAATATATAATATATAATAATATATAATATATGATATATAATATATATACATATTAGGCAGTCAAAATTCAAATTCTTTTAAATGCCACTAAATGTTATTAACGCGCGATCAATTATATTTACATAAATCAATACATAAATAAATAACTAAATATAAAAGAGGCGAAATTAAAACCTTCGGCAATTCATACATTTATCCACAACGTCCTTTAGATATAAAATAAGATATAAAATAAAGGTATATAGATAGATATAGATATAAAATAAATAAATAAACTCCACCGAAAAATCAGTAAACTTTAGTTTTATTTCTGCACTAAGTCTCAAATCAAACACCAAATCCGCCATGATTCACACAATTAACCCTCTAGGTGGCGTTTTGTGGGTTTTTCCCTCATGATGGGGAAACAAACTTAAATTACTGTCTTTACTGATCGTACAGATAAAAACAATACATCATTGAAATCTGTAAATTTGTTATTTTATATATATATATATATATAATATATATATATATATATATATATATATATATATATATATAGCAACATAGCAAAGGCTCTTAATTATGTCCACACGTCTCTGCACTGTTATAGCCTTTATATTTATTCACTGTACATATGCTTACATATATAAATCTATATCTATCCATCTATTTATAGATTTACTGTCCTCTGAAAAATGACTCAACATACAGCAATCATTGTCAAATAACTGGCAGAAAAATTAAAACAAACTATCAAATTAAATTCATAGAATCATATTTTTTCCATTGCATTGTATTTCATTGAATCGCATTGTGTTGTCAGTTATGGAGATGCAAATCCCTACCATGTATAAACTCAGACTTCTGCAGGATGCATTTTCTTTGTTTGATTATTGTACTGTTGTAGTTGTGATGTGGTTTAGGATCTATGAAGGTTAGGAAATATATGAAATTAACTTACTGGTTTACCTAACAGTGTATCTGAGAGAACTCTTGAGACAGAGATTTGGCTTAGATAATAATATTTGCTTCTTTTCTATTTCTTTATGTCTTCAAATATATTTGTATCATATGTAAATTATGCACAGCTCTTTGGATTGATGCAAACTTTGCCTGTACAGTTAGCAAATGTAGAACTGTGCTGGTCCTGTTGAGCATGTCTTCAGTCTTCAAAGTACATAAACTATGTTGTTGAGTTAAAGTAGAGATATACTCAGTAAAATATTACTCCAGTAAAATGTAAAGCGCTTCCTTTAAACTTTCACTTGAGTAAAAGTACAAAAGTATTTGCCTTCAAATTACTTAAGTGTGTAAAGTAGTAGGATTTTTATTCAGAAATAAAAAAGAACGACTGATATTGCAAAATGTAGTTAAGTAAAAAGTATGATATTTGACTTTAAAATGTACTGAAGTAAAAGTCCCCCAAATGGAAATGCTTTAATAAACTACTGTACAGATACGTCAAAAAGCTTCTTAAGTATTAAGTAAATTAGATTTACTTTGTTACTGTTCACCACTGCTCAGTGTCATAATGTCAAACTGTACAACTGTTAAAAAACCGACTAACGCAAGAAAAAGATTCATCCAAAGTTTTATGCCATCGATCCGTGACATGTTCAGACCACCTGACTCGTTTCGACATTTTCCTTAAACTGGTTTGATGTTGTCATGGTAATGGACACACCAGGTTTGGCGCTCCTATTGGATCTTGGGTTGATGCTTCATAGGAGAAGTAACCACTGCAGAAGAGTACTAAATCTTCTAAAATTTGTTTAACAAATTGTAATAATCGTACAGTGGAAGCCTGGAATTAGAAGACAATGTAAATTCTATGTGTGCGTGTGTGTGTGTGTGTGTGTGTGTGTGTGTGTGTGTGTGTGTGTGTGTGTGTGTGTGTTCTTCCAGAAAAAAGCTTGTTCACATGAAAGAAAAGTGTCAATTATTTTTTTTTTGTGTTTTAAATGTAGAAAAAGTTCAGCAAAAACCATCGAGTAAAATCGATAAAAAAAGAGGTAAAGGGGAGATTTGAACCCAAAAAGACAGGCATCAAAGACCATGATGTGAACCACTACATCACTAGGATGTATGTTGATCAAGACAAGGAGTAGAGGACAATTCATAACAAAATACTTTTAATTATTATTAGAATTATTATAACTGCAGTTGGTTATAGACACAGATGAATTGTAACACACAGGTCACATCCTCAAGTCAGTCTCACACTGCCATCTAGTGGCCTGGTCGGGCATGCGTTTTGCTTAATTCTGTACAAATATTATGATTCTTTTTTTGCTTAAGTTATATTTAATGTTGATCTCTGTTCGTCCAGACAGTCTCTGACCTAGCGGGGGATGAGTCACTTTCTGCTTCAGCTAATCAGTGGATGTCATACGGTGCGAGTTCATCACTGAGAGAGTCAGAGAGATCATTTAAACCTAGAGGTCAAGTGATACAGGATGACAATATATGGTGCTGATTTCTTTTTGTCCGATATGTTTGGCCAATTATCATCCCCATCTTCATCTCATAAAATCAGTTCATTAATAAGAAATGATACAGAAAACAAAAAATATATTGCAAAAAATATATTTATTTAATAACACAAGCCTCTCCAATCAGTGTGCTTGTTAACAGGTTTTGGTCTCTGTGACTACCTGTAACCTAAACTACAGCTGGTTAAAGACTCTTTAACAGGGCAGTTCAAAAAAGTTAATGATTCTCTCTCCAAAAGTAGCATCATATTTAACCAATGAAATAAACAAGGCTAAAATAAGAATGAAGGATAAGAACTTTGTCCAATGTGGAGTGGTTTTTGATTGTTGTCATCAATCCATTTTAAAGAAAAGAAAACTATGTACAAATCAAATCTCCACAAATTTAAACCTATTTTGTAATGACACTAAATTGAGATAAAAAAATAAAAAAATAAAAAAATATGTGTGACATGAACAACTCATATTTCTTGTCCACTTAAATCCCACCCTCCCTCCATCCTCTATGCCGGCTCCAACAGTTCAACACACTCCCTCCATCCTGCACAGGGCCGGCCCTGGTCAATTTTCTGCCCTGGGCAAGATTTTACTTGGTGCCACTTCCCTCACAGCCCATTCACCAATAATCATTGTGTTCAAACATTCACGGTGAAAATGCATAGGTGTGACTATTAGTGTAAAAAAAAAACCTGATGATAGGGAAACGGTAACACAAACAATAAAGTATTATTTTGTTAACATTAGTGAATGTATTATTTATCATGACCGAAAAATGAACAATGCATTTGTACCAGTATTTATTACTTTTTGTTAAAGTAAGTTCATAAAAATGAACCTTATTTTAAATTGTTTCCAGTGAAACTATAAAATATAGGTACTGTCTGGGTCACATTATAAATTAAACACAAACAGCAAGAATAATTACATCTGGTCTTCCTGCACATAAATGTCTTTATTTAAACACTTCTTTATCATACAGTACTGTTTAATCTTCCACTTCATTTTAAAAAGTGTTCGATGTCCAGTAGATGGCAGTAATGTTCTACTAAACTTTAGCTCCTTCTAGCGGTATCACGATGAATTACAATGTACTACACTTTTGAAGGGAATTTTACATCAAATGTTGCTTTTTTAAATAAACCAATTTATAAACAAACATTACCAAATTAGTACAGTGGCCGAGAAGTGCAAAACACTTTAACAAATCCGAAAACAAAATAACAAATGCAAAAACAAAACAAATCCAGAAACAAATTTACAAATTCAAAAACAAAATAACAAATCCGAAAACACAACGACAAGTCAGACAAACCGGAAAAGGTAGGTATCGTTCGTGAATGTAAACTTACCGATCATTGGACGAGACACCTGTCATTCACCTGTATATCTTGACTGACAGGTGTCTTGTCCAATGATCTGTAATTCAATTCAATTCAATTCATTTTTATTTGTATAGCGCTTTTAACAATGAACAATGTCTCAAAGCAGCTTTACACAGATAATGTGGTGATTAAACGTCAATATGTTCTTTGTAAGTAGGTTTGTCCCTGATGAGCAACTGTGGCAAGGAAAAACTCCTGATGGCATAAGGAAGAAACCTTGAGAGGAACCAGACTAATATTATATATTGTAATCAAATATATAATATATAATATAAAATATTTCATATGATCAAAAGTAATCTTTCAGATTGAATCCGAGTGGAAACGCGACTGATCCGAAGCTGCTGCTTTTCAGCTGATACACACTGTATGGTCAAAAGTATTTCAAGCCAGATGTTGTTCATAAATGTGGTTCACCTAAAATGCACTTTATGACTTTTATCTGAAAGAAATATTCACATTTACTATTATTTATACAACACCATGTCACTATTAGGGTTTATTAGAAGATTACACATGGCAGTAGTATTTGAGTGATGTAGTGGTGAAGCTTTAGAAGTTTTGTGTGTATAAGTGCAATATAAATACAGTGGAACCTCGGAGCTTCCGAGGGTTAGGGACCAAGACCGGTCGCGAGTTCCGAATTTTCGCGACCTTTTGATACGCCCCTTCCAACCCAGTAAAAACCCAAAGAACACTATACGAAATCGATTTAAATGAGTAAATAACACTATTTCACTCCATAAGACTTAATTATTAGAAAATTTTAATGAGATAAACCTTGATTAGAAATGTTAAAACTAGCGTTTTGAGCAGCTCTCGGTTGCTCACGAGCCGATCTGGATGAGAGTCGCCGGTCGGAATGAAAGTCGCGAGCATGCAAGGTCGCGAGCACTGAGGCCGCGAGCTCTGAGGTTCCACTGTAAATGAAATTCAAGTTAAATAAAGCTGAATAATATTAATGTAATAAACTAAATGATCCAGAAAAGACGAGTACAGATTTAATAACATTTGTTTTGTCCAAAAATGTTTTTATAAAATTCACTATTTATGCTGAGAACCTGCATGAAGGTGATACTAAATTTATTAAATGTAGCATTTACATGTTCGAACTCAATCGAACTTACTGTTAGAACTTAACTTGATCTGACCTAATTCGTTCTTAAAAATTGCTCGCAGGTCCATTTGCTCGTACGTTCGAACTGATTTTCCCCATAGGAATGAATGTAAAAGCGATTTAATCCGTTCTGAGACGTCATCCGATCGCTTTTTTTCACTTAAAAGTATTTGTAGCCTGTTTTAACAAACAAATACACCACCTATTACCGTAATGTTAACATAATGTAACACTTACTCATGTGGTAGTGAATGATTGTGAGTTTGAGACACGCACCACGCTCGTAACCTCCTCGGTTTCCATGGTAATTTTATTTACTTTCGTTTTCACAGCACCATCGCTGATTTTCTTGGAGACATTTTTCAAGATTTTTAGTGAAATGAAAATATAAAACTAAAAAAGTTACTGTGGGAGAGAGTATGACAAGGAACGCCACAACAGGTCAGGTGCAAAGGCTCCACAGCTGCTTAGTGCCACACACCCCCATCCACCCACCCACACCCACACACACCTCCACGCTCTCTTTCTTAAATGCACCCTCCGATCACTTGAAAAGAGAGAACAATCATTAGGTCACATTAACTTCAGGTGAGGCAATCCCCTGCCTATCTGCTCCCGGACCCGCCCTTCATTCCAAACCGCCGCTCGGCCACGCCCCCGCTGCCACAGTTACGTTTTTGCCGCCAAAAACGGGGAACCGGCAGCGTGAGTTTGCTCGTGCCTTCGAAATTTGCTCGCAAAACAAGGTAAATTTTTACTGTAATAATATTTGTACATATTTAAGTAAAAAGAAAGTCCTGATAGAGCCACTAGAGGGCAGTGTAAGACTGAAATCTGACAACCAACTGCAGTTATTATTATTATTATTATTATTATTATTATTATTATTATTAATATTATTATTTAAAGTAAAAAAATTATATTATATATATTTTTCTTGTTAATATTAAACCGTCTTTAACTTAAACTGTTTACTGTTTTACATACAGGGGGTTCATGTTTAATTTTTAAGATTAATTTTTGTGATATAAATAAATGAAACTGAAGTTGCCAGATTAAAATTAATGTAATAAATAATGTAGAAATAATGAGTACAGATTTAATAACATTGAAACAATTTATTTTGTCAAAAGGTTTTTATAAAATCCAGTCTTTATGTTGAGAAACTGCATGAAGTTAGTATTAAATTTATTAAAAGTATCATCTAAATGCAATAACTCAATCCAACATATTGTTAGAATAAAATGTACACGTAATCAAACCTCAAATCAGACTCTGAACTCTACTAATGCTATTTGGTCTGTTATTGAACTAGATACAGTGAATGTTGAGATGTTTGGGAACTGATTATTGTCTGTATATATGCAGGTCAGGGTTTTTTCATGCTGGAACACCGTTCATTACAATGAGACGATGATGTAATATAACGAGCCAAACCACGGAGACGAAGCTGACTGAGATGAACCCCTCAAACTAACCCAGGAACAGAGAAGGAACATTCTGACCAGCTGCTGGTTTTGCACAAACAGAACAGAAGTTTCTTTTTCTTGAGTGAGACTGCTAAAAGAAATATTTTTAGGGAGACAGAATGTTTTATGTTACAGATTTTGTTAGAACTGTGGAATCGAGTCATTTACCAGTGAATCTTTCGATTCAGATTCAAATGAACCGAAACCAGTGAACCGACTCTTCTGGACCTTATTATTTTAAAATTAATTTTTTTAACTGTTTAGAGTAGAAATTAATGAACCGAACAAAACTGAATGGATTGAGGTATTAAAATTAATTTATTGAATTAAATTATTTTTAATTCGAGGGCTCTCGAGGGTATCGGTTGTTAGCATTTTAGCTGTGCGGCTATGCGCTCCCGGCTGCGAGGCGAGCTCCCGTTCCCCAGGGAATGCGCTCGTTTGGCGGTTCCTTCTCTGGTGCGTGTGACGCGGTGCTCCGTATTCTTCCTCCGAGGTGGGTGAATTTTCGGGGAGCGCTCTCCGAGGTGAGCGCTCTCCCTCGCGGCTTCGGCTCTCGATGGTATCGGCTGTTAGCATTTAGCCGTGTGGCTATGCACTCCCGGCTGCTAGCCGAGCTCCCATCCCCCGGGGATTGCGCTCGTTTGGTATCGGTTCTTTTCCCGGTGTGTGTGACGCGGTGCTCCGTATTTCTTCCTCCGAGGTGGATGAAATTTCGAGAAATTAGGGGAAGCATGCCTGGCGGCTGCCTCTTCTCCCGGTGCGGGCGGCGCAGCGTTACATGTCTCTCTCTCCACGGAGGATGAGCTGGTGGATGCTAGCGGGCCTGCGGACTCCTCACAGCCTGTGCTGTATATGGAGCTCCTTGAGGTCGTGGCACGGGCCGGGTCCGAGCTGGATTTAGCTTGGCCGGTCGTGTGGCAGGGGTGTCCCAGCCACCCCTGCCACACAGTGCAGTCTCGTTTCCTGCACTGTGTCCCAGCCTCAGCGCCTCCCCTGATCTGCGCACCGAGGTGTCTGGGTCCTGGGTGGCCCGCGTGCGCGCGTGCTTTTCCGATGTTCTTTTGCTTTGCGCGAATGTTATTGGAGCTAAGTGGCGCGGCTACAAGGCGATGCCGCTTGTGGTAGAGACGCTAGCTAGCTATCTCTCCCCGAGTGTTGCGACTGTGACGGCTATCGGTTTGCCTACGAAGAGCCGCTTGGCTCTGGTGGGTAGCGCTGCGTGGCGGGTCATGCTACAGGTTGCTTCCACATGGTGAGTGTGTTGCAGGCATACCAGGCTGGCCTGCTATGGGGGATGATGCGAGCTTCCTTCTGAAGCACCATGGTGTCCCCTCCTGGCCTGACCTGGTAACGCTGTGGGTTAGGGCGATTGCTGGCTGGTTCAGGAGACCGCGGTGGCGTTTTAGTGGTAGTTCCTCGCTGCTCCGATGGGGCTGCTCGGCGGCAGCCTGGCCCTGGTACATCCAGGCACAGCGAGATAGCCCGGTGAGAGAGTGTTGCCACCCGATTCCCGCGGGGAGGTCCTAGGGGCTCCTGGCGACTCTCTAGGCCCGAGGGGGGGCTGGACAGCCTGAGGGTCGTCCTCGCCTCTAGTGAACGGGCTGTGGTGCGTAGGCCTGATGGCTTGCATCTTGGAGGGCGGTGCGCACCTCATGCTACGGTGCTCGTCCCTCCCTGGCACCACCGGGAGGCCGGTCTGCTGGCCCTGCCACAGGGTGTTCAGGACGCTGCCTCCCTTTAGCGGTTAACTCCCTTATTTCCGCCCGACAGTTCGTTGCGGATGGGGGTCATCCGCCGCCTCTCAAGGGGCTTCAACGGCCGCAGTACGCTGCTCCTGCCTTTTGGGTTCAGGAGGACTGTCTGTTAGCCCTGCCACGGGTCGTGTTCAGGGCGCAGCTTCTCCAGCGGTTTGCTCCCCGTATTCCGCCCGTAGGTTTGCTGCGGACGGAGGGGGTTCCGCCGCCTCTCAGGAGGTGTGGTCGGCTGCAGAGCACCGCTCCAGCCGCTCTGAGTGGGTCAGGGGCCAGCACCGAGGGGTTGGTTCTCCCTGTGGAGACTTTCTGTCAGTCTGGAGGGCTGCCTGGAGTCTCTCGGGGGTCCTGCGTTCTGTGGAGAAGGGCTGCGCGATTCAGTTCGCGTCTTCTCCTCCCCGACTCAACGGGGTGTGTCCCGCCCTGGTGTGACCCGTGCAGGCTCTGGTCCTGGGACAGGGGGCGCGTGCTCTCCTGAGGAATCGGGCCATCTAGGTGGTTCCCTCCTCCTTGTTCAGAGAGTCAGGCTGCTATAGCCCGTGCTTCGTTGTTCCGAAGAAGGACAGTGGGTTGCATCCCATTCTGGATCTCCGCTACTTGAACCACTCACTTTTGAGGCTCGGGTTCAGGTTTCTCGTTTAGAGAGGTCGTGACTCAGGTCAAGTCCAAGGACTGATTTGTCATACTCTAGATCTAATGGTTGCATGCTTCCATGCAGCCATCCTTCACCACGCACGGGAGGTTCCTGAGGTTGCTTTCGGGGCGAAGCTTACCAATATCGGTCCTTCTGTGCGGCCTAGCGCCCTCACAATGTGCCTTCACAGAGTGCGTGAACGCGGCACTCACCCCGCTGCGGCTTCAGGGCATCCGCATTCTGTATTATATCGACGATATTGGCTCGTTAGAGCACCTGGCGGTTCGGCATTGAGATGCTGTTTCCGCCTGCATAAAGGTACTGGGGTTCAGACTGAGACGCCGGGTGGTGTGTACTTTTCCTAGCGCGGAGGGCCACTTTCTCGTCATGGTGTGGGACTCGACTGAGTTGCGGGCACGGTTGTCTCATGTCCGCAGCGTCCAGTGTATTTCCACTCGGCTTTCTCCGCATGTGGCTCCTCCAGTGGTGGCTCCGGGGCAGAAGGGTTCTCCCCCTGAGGGAGTCTGTATCGTCACATCAAGGTCTCACGGTGTGCCCTTTGAGCCTTGGTTGCATGGTAGATCCCTACGTTCTGTCCCGAGGCCCCATTTTAGGGACTCCTTGTCGCCGCATAACGCTAACAACGGACGCTTCCCTCACGGGGTGGGGAGTGGTCATGAGTGGCCACTCCGCCCAAGGTCTGTGAAGCGGCCCACGTCTCTTGTGGCACATAGGTTGCCGGGAGATGCTGGCAGTGTTGTTGGGGTTACAACACTTCCTCCCAGTCCTTAGAGATCGCTATGTGTTGATCCGCATGGACAATACTGCGGTGGTCTCGTACATCAACCACCTGGGGGGCCTCCGGTCTCGCCCTTGCAAGCAACTGGCGCGGAGGTCCTCTTGTGGTCCCGGGACGAACTCCTCTCATTTACAGCTGGTTACATCTCGGGACGGTTGGATGTCTGAGCAGACGCCCTGTCGAGACAGTGGCTGCCGTGGGATGGTCTTGGCCGAGGCTACGCCTGTACGCCTTCCCCGATTGCGCTGCTCTCGAGAGTTCTGGAATAGGTAGGGGGTCTGTCTCCTCCGGGTAGCACCTCATTGGCGGGCGGAACCCTGGTTCACCCCCGCCCGGTGTTGTGGAGACTGTGGCCTCTGAGGGGGCTCAGTTCGTAGCAGCTGTTTTCTCTACCGAGGTAGTAGAGGCCTTTCTCCACCCCAGAGCTCCCTCCACGAGGAGGTCATACGCCGGACGATGGCGACTGTTCACGTCACAGTGTGAGCACCATGACTCGGTCCAGTTCTGGTGTTTTTGCAGGTACAGTTTGCTGCAGGGTTAACCCCTTCGACCCTGAGGGTTTCCGTGTTTGCTGGGTAGGTCCCATTGGCGCTGCGGGTTGGTCCACCCCGCTGACCTTTGTCAGGTTCTATGGCCTCGACCTCAGAGCCACCCCGGGCTCCTCTTTCCTGCGTGCTGCTGCCGAGGCCCTCACTCTTTCGGCAGGGTCTGGTCAGTGTGGCGTGATTGGACACTCGTTCCCATAGCGTTTCGATGCAGCTCGAGTTCCTGAAGGGGAACGTCTCTAGGTTACGACCGTAACCCCAGTTCCCCAAGGGAACGAGACCCTGCGTCTCTGTGCCACACTCCCTGCATCCCTGCGGCGCTTACCTTCTCTCTTTGCAGAAGCTAATGTCGCTACCACCGCACAGCCATCTTGTAGCTTCCTGGTTTACGCGACGTCGCCTGTCTATGACGTCACGGCTTGCCTATTGGCTAGATTTCACACGTGGTTCAGAGCGTGGTCACGCAGGGGCGTTCCCATAGCGTTTCGACACAGCGTATTGTTCCCTCGGGGAACTAGGGTTACGGTCGTAACCTAGAGACGATTTTTACTTTATTACAGTGGAATCCGCTTATCTCGACCTCGGTTACCTCGACAACCCTATTTAATCGACGTTTTTGAAGTGGAACCGCCAAATTCTCGTTTTTTCTAAGCATTTTTTATCGGTTATGTCGACTTTTTTTATGTCGCCGAACCCTAATATCTCGTTGGTTATCTCAGTGCAGCCGCAGAAGAACTCGCGGAAGTGGCGGAAAAATCAAGTCTTACAGCTGCTACAGGTGTTGTATTGTATACTGGTGAATCTCTGCTGTTAGTTAGTGCACATATGCCTTTTGTTGTTAAATGTTATGTGATGAACTGGAGGCGAAAGTGAACGTGGGAGTAGCAAAAGCATAGAATGGACACCGGCCGGATCAGGGGGGGGCGGGGGTTGGGGGGGGAATCCGCGGTGCCCTTTGGGTAGAAAAGCGCAGCTGTTGAGAGAGTGCCGGTGGGAAGACACGTACCGGGTTACGCATGTGCGATAACAACGACCGCCGTGAACCAACTTATACCAACAATAACGGACAGTGAGAGTGTGGAAGTTTTATTAGGTGCTGGTGATGATGATAAACGAGCACCATTTGTGCACGATTGAAGCGGAGCTTCAGAGAAAGCGGCCGAGATAGCACCTGACACGCTGAAGGGGGCTGAAGGGGGCGTGGCAGGTGAATTCCTGACAGTTAACAAACATGTATGTACATTTTTATAACATGCCTTCATTAAACAAATCGCGGCAACGTTGTTGTGTAATAAAACCCTTCAAAAACATATGCATGCACATTCTCATTTATTAACGCACATCATGTACATAAAGAAATTTCAAGCACATTAATATATTGCCGCAATATTGATTTTCGTTTATCTCGATCATGGGTTACCTCGATGCTTTTTGGAACCCCCCTAGGACATCGACATAACCGGGTTCCACTGTATATGTAAGACATGTGCTCACATACTGAATCTAAACCTGCCCAGAGCTTTACAGATTTTTGCTTTCCAGTGCTGCCATTTCCTGTTCCTCAGGAATTATAGAGAAAGTTGTAAGGATGGTCAGATCCTTCCATGAGGTCAGACCCTGAGAACTGCCATGCAACAGAACATTAAACTTTCTAATCTGAGGAAAAGATCACTTTAATTTGAGGAGAGGAAGACATCTGTTCTGCAGCCCCCTCTTTCCCTCCTGGGGATATGGTTGGGTCATGAAAAGATCATTAAGAAGTTCCTGGAATTCAAACTACTATACTTGCATAATTTATTTATTATAATTTAAGAATGTATGAATTTTAACTTTACATGTATGGTATCATTTTAAAGGTCTCGGTGCGATTGAAAATATGATCTCAGTACAAAATCAGTAGAACAGACCAAAAATAAAGATCTCAGGTTTGGGGAAATTTTTGTCCTACTGATGTGAGATTTGTATTTTTTACCATAGGAGGTTTTTGGTTTTTAGGTCACCTCCAGTCCCAACCAACTAACTAACTAACTAACTAACTAACTAACTAACTAACTAACTAACTAACTAACTATCTATCTATATGTACAAGAAATAAAAAATAGCTCCTACAATTAAATAAATTGTTTTTATTGTCATTTTAATCATATGCTGTACATTTGGTGCAGTACACAGTAAAACAAAACAATATTGCTTAAGGACCAAAGTGCTCCATAATACAAGACAAAATGACGCAAAGCAACACAGAACTAAAATCTAAGTAAAATGTAAGGTGTCCACCCAATGGCCCAATGAGAGAATTCACTGGTGTGGGTGAAGGTATGCTGCATGCAAGTCCTTCTCGCGCGGCTGTAAAAGATTACTCAAATGGATTGCACTTTGTTACATGAATCAAATTTTTACCTCTAATCTGACTCCAATTTATAATAAAGATTTAACTTGAATATCTCTAATTTAAGATGATCACCTTATTGGTTGCATTCCGTCTTTTCAATTAATCATTCGTTATGGATCCGGAGTCGCTTAGAACCTTGTGCTTGGCTAACGATACCTGCTCAAGGAGGAACATTGGCCAGTCCGTATCTTAGTCAGAGGATATAACGGTAAACTAATATTCTTTAAGTAGGCCTTTTAATGCTTGCTCATGCATAAAGAATACTGTATTTAGCCACTCAGTTATAACTTGCTAAATCAGTGATAGTCAGAAATCAGAAGGTCTCAGACGTTGTGCTCTATGCTCCATCCGTTCATGAGCCTTCAGTTTGTATTATCCTGGTCATAGATTTGTGGTAACACCAGGCTACATAATCAACTAGATATAAATGATTTCAGGAAGTTTCAGAGGTAATCAAGAATTTTACATTTATTTGCCAGGCAATAATCAATAAACAAATGTCACATCTAAAACAAATATTAGAAGCATGACATGATCAGCATAATACCAAATATTTTACCAATGCAGTTTACTAAAGAAATTTTAAAGAATCACAATACCTGGCAATAGAGACACACAGAGAAGTTCTGACTACAGAATGCTTGTTTTGCCAAATTTCCTTAAATACCGAAACCATCATAAACACTTGTAAATTCAAAGTGATAAAAGCTTTGCAAACTCTTACTTGGGACAGGATGTGACCTATAAACCAAATGTCACCCAGAACACCTGGTAAGGATCTTCTCTAGGGCAACCCTTATGTCAGTAGGACAGAATTTCCCCAAGAAGGACAGAATTTCCCCAAACCTGGAGTCTGATATGGGACTGAGATCATATTTCCAATTACACTGAGACCTTTAAAATGATACCAAACATGTGAAGGTAAAATGTATACATTCAAAAATTGTAATTATTAAGATATTCAAGTAAAGTAGCTTGAATTCCGGGACCCTCATCACCCTGATGAAGGCCAGGCAGCGTCTATACCACCTGAGACGCTTTAGAGACTTTAAATCATCCTCTCTGGTGCTGAGGTCTTTCTTCATCTGCAACGTTGAAAGTGTCCTGACGGGTAGTATCACTTCTTGCTTTGAGAAATGAACCATGCAGGGCAGGCACCAGAGAGTGGTGCAGTCAGCTAAGCGTACTGAGCTCCCTGAACTGCAATACATGTACAGCAAGCGGTGCTGGACCAGGGCCGGAAAGATATTGAAGGACCTCAGCTATCCCAATAATGAAGTCCTCTTTTCTGTGTTGCGTTCAGGAAAGCGCTTCCGATCCTTGAAAGCAAACAGAGGAAGAATGAGGAGGAGATTCTGCCCACAGGCCATTCGGAGTATAAACCAGGAAAACACCTAACACATGAACACTTTAGTGACAATCGCACTGGGACACCTTAAATCTGGACTATTGTCAATATCTATCTATTATTTCTTTCTGACAAAATTTCAGCCAGTAAGTAGTTCCACAGATACCTCAGATCGTGTGGCCTGTTCGTTGTCATATACATATACATATACATATACATATATAATATACATATATAATATACATATACAAAGTATTTGAGATCTATCAGTCTGGAAAAAGTTATAAAGCCGTTTCTAAAGCTTCGGGAATATCAAGCCCTACTCTTTTCTATAACTTCATGGTGTGACTGATCAACTTAATTCCCCTGTAGTTACTGCAGGTCTGCACATCTCCCTTATTCTTAAAGATCTGTACCAGCACACTCCTTCTTCCTTACTCATGCATCCTCTCACCTTCCAAATTCTTGTTAAACAATCTTGTTAAAAACGCCACTGCATCTCTCCTGAACATCTCCATGCTTTTACCGATGTCATCTGGTCCAACCAACATTCCACTCTTCATCCTCTTATTTGCTGCTCTCACTTCCTCCTTACTAATCCTATCGATTTCCTACTTTACCATCTCCATACCACCCAACCTTCTCTCTCTCTCTTTCCTCATTCATTAGATGCTCAAAATACTCCCTCCATCTTCTCAACACACTCTCCTTACTAATCAACACATTTCCATCTCTATTTTTTTTTGCTCTAACTTGCAGCACATCCTTCCCAGCTCGGTCCCTCTGCCTGGCCAATCGATACAAATCCTTTTCTTCTTCCTTAGTGTCCATCTTCTCCTACAGCTCCTCATATGCCTTTTCCTTGGCTTTCACCACATCCCTCTTCACCTGCTGCTGCATCTCCTTGTACTTCTCTCTACTTTGCTCATCACTCTGTCGATCCCAATTCTGTTTTGCCAACCTCTTCCTCTTTCTGCTTTCCTGCACTTCCTCATTCCACCACCATGTCTCTTTGTCTTCCTTTCTATTTCCAGATGTCACACCAAGTACCTTTTTAACTGTCTCCCTTATCACTTCTGCAGTAGTTCCACAATCATCCAGCACCTCTTCACCACCACCGAGCCCCTGTCTGACCTCTTCCCTGAATCTCACACTACAGTCTTCCTCCTTCAGTTTCCATTATCTTATTCTTCTTCCAGTCCTCTCTCTCCTTCTCTTCTTCTTCATCTCCAAAACCATGGGACATGGCATGGGGTTACCAGCATGAAAGGTAGTAGTAATGACTACTTTTTACTTAATGTACTTAATGTCAGAGCACAAACCTCTTTACCTGAACTTGAATAAAAAAGATTTATAGTCAGTACTTCAACTTTTTCCTGAGTATTTTAAAACATGAGTATCTGCACTTCTACTGAGTGAAGGATGTGTGAACCTTTGCCACCACTGGTTTTAATTATGAAATGTTTGCCAACATATTACAGTTATAATGTAGATAAATAGTACTAATAAACTACCCACTCTGTGCAATTTGTATAAGGTATTTCAGTGTGTAAACTAATCCTAATGTAATAGTGGAGCAAAAGTGTATTTATATATAAGTAAATATGTATTATTTAGTTTTTGCAACACTGAGCTGCACACATATTCAAACCTGTAATGTTTGCTTATACTATACATTTAAATGAACCATATTAACTTGGACAAAAAGCACATTGCACCATTTTCTTTATATTTAAGTGGAAATTAATTGTCTAAAATTTGTATGCATACATAATTTTCGTTTACAGCATGTAGTGTAAATATCCATTAGATTTTAGTTATTTTGGTTATTAATTGACTTTTATTTCAATTTGGTGATGAAGCTCGGGTGTTCTTGTATTCAGAGCAGTGAGAACTGCATACAATTCTAGACTGAGACTCCTGAAGTTACTGAGTGTCACAGTTGGACCCTGGAAACACAGATTTTAATGTTCCCACATTAAAGTTGATTGCTTTCCATTTTATTCTTTCTGTATAATAGAATTTTGTTAATAACTGAAATTTAATTTAGTAAATAACAATGATGATTTGTTGATACTTCATAATCATCTATGATATAGAATCAAAACATTGTTTCTATCGCCAGCATTTTTATTTTTTTCTTAGAAAAAATAAAGTATAAGTTAACAAGCAATAGCAAGAGAAAAATAAGTGAACTGTTCATGAAATAATCACAAAAAAATGTTCCTGAAGACATTTTTAATGACACAGAGGCTCATACAGTCCGTTTAGAATAATCAACTTTTAACATTTACCTTAATCTTAAAGGTGTTCAGTGAAGTCGAGATTAGAGCTCTGTGCAGGCCTGTTCAGTTATTCCACACCAAACTCATCCAACCATGTCTTTATGAACCTCAATTTGTGCACTGTGGCATGGTCATGCTGGATTAATAAAGGGACATCTCCAAACTATTCCCACAATATTAGAAGCATAGCATTGTCCAAAATGATTTGGTATGCTAAAGTAATTACCATTTCACTACACTTTAAGTCAAGGGCTGAGTCTTACCCCTAAAGTACAGCCTCATACCATTACCACTCCTCAACCAATCCTTACAGTTGACTAATAAACTTATTCGAAGTTAGAGAAACACAAAAAATGAACGTCAGTGCAAAATACCTAATGGTTTATACATTCAACATTTTAGATTTAAAAAAGACTTAGGGTGAGAATTGTCTGCACTTTAATTCTTATAGGTCCAGACATATACAACAAAAATCTATTCCCTGATCTTGCTGTGTAACCGTGTGATCAAGCTCAAGTTTGCAGTAAATCAGTAACACTGGGCTCAGGGGACAATGGATTGGAAGCCATTCCATTAGATAATGTTCAGAAATCACGTATGGGTGAGATGCTCAGGTAGCCTCATACATGTTGCCATAAAGTGTAGTTGTAGTGTAACTGTAGATGGACCAACAATGTTCTGATGGCTTGGAAAGGTGTCCAGTTTGTTAGAGCTAATTAAAATTAACATTACAATTTAAAGTTTCCCCGATATTTAAAGTACAATTTCCCTTTACATTCCTTCAAATAAGAAATTTAAGAAGATGATTTGTTTTATGGTTGTATGTTAGAGCACTTGTGGCTCCTTAATGAGTTTTGATGAACATAGCTCCGTCCACAGTGTCCACAGCGGTACAGCTTCTGTCCTGTATGACTCTGAGGAGGGCACTCCGAGCACTAAAACTCTTCCCACACTGTTCACAGCAATACGGCTTCTCTCCTGTGTGGATATGCTGGTGTGATTCGAGAGTACCCTGCTGGGTGAAACTCTTTCCACACTGTTCACAGTGATAAGGTTTCTCTCCTGTGTGAATACGCTGGTGTAATCTGAGATGACCCTGCTGTGTAAAACTCTTCCCACAATGTTCACAGTGATACGGCTTCTCTCCTGTGTGGATACGCTGGTGTAATCTGAGACTACCCGGCTGAGTAAAACTTATCCCACACTGTTCACAGTGATACGGCTTCTCTCCTGTGTGGATATGCTGGTGTCTAAGCAGATGACTCTGATGAGTAAAACTCTTCTCACACTGTTCACAGTGATATGGCTACTTTCCTGTGTGGATACGTTGGTGTCTTTTCAGAACAGCAATTTTAGTCTCTTCCCACAATCTGAACAGTGGTGTATCTGGAAAACAATATAAAATGATTCAATATACTGTAATACTTTTAGATTTGGTCTTGCATGTTATCAGAAATGTCTGCTATAGTAATCTGATATGGTTTGAAACAAGTTAAATGAGAGGTATTTGGAGGCCTTTTAGAAAACCTTCAAATATTTGATACTTGTATAAAATCTTCCAAAATCCCAGATATTTATGTCTTCAAGGTGGAGGAGTTTTCCCAGTACCAGACCAGGCAGCATTATATCATCTTGTTTTCAATTCCAGGAGACAGAGAAAAAGACTGTGAAACCTGTTGTGCTTATGTGATAACATCAGAGCTTAACAGTATTCAGTCCACGGTTACAAAGCTACCTGAAACTATGTTCAAGCAATGTTTGGGTGATTTTGGATTTAGCTAAATAAATTTCTGATTCAGAACATTTGCTAATAGTAGCTCTCATTAGACAAAGCTCAAAATCTGGACTGGTGCAAACAATCAGTACCTACTGAGCTGATCTGAATGCTACATGTGGAAGGTTGCGTTATGAAGGACATCCAGTGTAAAACATGTGCCAAATCAAACATGCAGATCACGAATCAGAATTTCATATCTGATCGGTCGAGGCCCAGGTTACCACCAACAACCACAGGTATCGTTAGCCAACAGGGTACCGGTGAAAATTGGGCTACGGGTGGCAGAAGGAGGAGAAAGAGAGGAGGAAGACGTCTACAGAGGCAGCAGAAAAAGAAGAAGTAGAGGACAGTGGAGGTTCAGGTTGGTACTTTAAATGTTGGTACTGTGACTGGTAAAAGGAGAAATGGAGCTGATATGATGGAGATGAGAAAGGTAGATATGTTGTGTGTTTAGGAGACCAAATGGAAAGTGATTAAGACCAGGAACATTAGAGGTGTTTAAACTGTTCTATCATGGTGTGGATGGAAAGAGAAATGGTGTAGGGGTGATTCTGAAGGAAGAGTACAGTAAGAGTGTAGTGGAGGTGAAGAAAGTTTCTGATAGGGTAATGAAGGTGAAGCTGGAAGTTGAAGGGGAGATGATAAATATCATCAGTGCTTATGCTCCACAGGTGGGCTGTGAGATGGAGGAGAAGGAAAAATTCTGAAGTGAGTTAAATAAAGTGGTAGATGGTGAACCTAGGAATGAAAGATTGGTGATTGGGGCAGACTTTAAAGGGCATGTAGGTGAAGGGAACAGAGGTGATGAGGAGGTGATGGTAGGTATTGAATTAAGGAGAGGGATGTGGAAGGGCAGATGGTGGTAGATTTTGCTAAAAGGATGGAAATGGCAGTGGTGAACATGTATTTTAAGAAGAAGGAGAGAGTGACGTATAAGAGTGGAGGAAGGTGCACACAGGTGGACTTTGTTCTATGTAGGCGATGCAACCTGAAGGAAATTGGCGACTGTAAGGTGTTGCCAGGGACAGCGAGTATGTAGCACGTTTTGGAGACAAGGTGAGGGAGGTGTGATTGAGATGGTTTTGACATGTGCAGAGGAGGAACATAGGGTATATCAGTAGGAGAATGCTGAGGATGGAGCCGGGAAGGAGAAAAAGAGGGAAGCAAAGGAGGAGGATTATAGAAGTGGTGAAGAAAGACATGCAGGTAGTTGGTGATTAGGGAGACAGTTAGAAAGGTACTTGATGTGACATCTGGAAATAGAAAGGAAGACAAAGAGATGTGGTGGTGGAATGAGGAAGTGCAGGAGAGCAGAAGGAGTAAGAGGTTGGAGAAACAGAATTAGGTTCGACAGAGTGATGACAAAAGTAGACAGGAGTACAAGGAAATGCAGCAGCAGGTAAAGAGGGATGTGGTAAAGGACAAAGGAAAAGCCATATGAGGAGCTGTAGAAGAAGTTGGACACAAAAGAATTAGAAAAGGATTAGTAGCGATTGGCCAGGGAGAGGGACCGAGCTGGGAAGGATGTGCTGCAAGTTAGAGCAATAAAGGATGGAGATGGAAATGTGTTGACTAGTAAGGAGAGTGTGTTGAGAATATGGAGGGAGTATTTTGAGCAGCTGTTGAATGAGGAAAATGAGAGAGAAAAGGTTGGATGGTGTGGAGATGGTGAAGCAGAAAGTGGATAGGATTAGTAAGGAGGAAGTGAGAGAATTGATTAAGAGGATGAAGAGTGGAAAGTCGGTTGGACCAGATGACATACCAGATGAAGCATGGAGATGTTTAGGAGAGATGCAGTGGAGTTTTTAACAAGATTGTTTAACATGATTTTGGATTGTGAGAAGATGCCTAAGGAATGGAGAAGGAGTGTGCTGGTGCTGATCTTTAAGAATAAGGGAGATGTGCAGACTTGCAGTATCTATGGAGACAGATGATCTGCTGTGGTGACCCCTAATGGAAGAAGCTGAGTGAAGAAGAAGGAAATAAGTCACTCTGGGTTTTACTGTACATAATTTTTAATGCAGGTCCTTTTCTCCCTCCCCCTGCTAGACTCCGAGGGCCACTCAGACTATTGTTATACATGTTTGGCTATTCATACAGACTGCATTCATATTAATGTACAGCAATTCAGACTATTGTTATTCATACAGACTGCATTCATACTGATGGCCGGACATTTCAATGGACAGGAGGAGAATTCATGATCAGAAGCCATTAATCTCAAGTAGCAAGGAGCTGAACAGCTCTGCTAGTGCTAACGTTAATTCACCTATTTCTCCATCACCAGCAGCACTCCATTCTCCAACATCTATCTCCCCTACATGCCAGTGTACACACACACATACATACAGCAGGTAAAATAAGTATTGAACATGTCAACATTTTTCTCAGTAAATATATTTCTAAAGGTGCCAGTGACATGAAATCTTTATCAGATGTTACCAACATTGGCAGGATTGCTTTCCTGCCTATTTTCATTGTAAATTAATATCAGCTGCTTCAGTCCCAACTGATGGCCTGTATAAAGGTGTCCCATTACCAATGTGTCACACAAGTGTAACCCACTAGAAAATAATTCTAGAATATAGAGTGTTAGTTTGTTTACAATAAGTTGATTAGCTCTGGATGAGACTAAATTAATGGTTCATTCCGAGTCATAGAATATGTGTGCTTGTCTCTTTAAGAGTGCCGCTAATGGTAGCAAGGTTGATTGGTGTGTACATGTGGAAAATGTGTTTGAGACAAAGAGTTATGTTGGTCTCTATTTTACTTGTTTGCTATTGGTTAATATGGGGTTTCCCGGAAAATTGAGATTTTGGGTGGAGAGAGAAGAAAAAGGGAAGAGACGGTGCTGCTAGGAGGCTGATCGGATTGATTAAGCTGAAAAGTTGAAATAATAAGCGTGAATTATCTGATAACGAGTTGTATAATTTACTTAAAGTGTAGAGCGTGTGTGTTAATACACTGATTGTTTTATGTTTTAAGTTTGAGTTCACCGAGTGGAATTTTCCCTCATGACGATTAGCTAATGAGCAAGCAATTAGTGAGGAAACGGACTCAGCTTAGTGGTATACTAAGAAATTAACTCAAAAGAAGGAGAAAAGGACTATATATTATTGAGGAGAAATTGGGAGATTCTGCTTAGAAGACTACATACTGATCCTGATCATAGCGATTTTCTGGTGGCTGGATGGGAGAGTGACACATAGGCGGCCAGGCAAAACGTGGGACGAGGATCGGAGGAGACTTACCACAGGTTTCGCCGTCATTGCACAGAGTTCTAAGGGAGTTAAGGTACCCTTTTCATTTCTTATATGCATTGGAGAGAGAAGAGGCCAATTCCCTGTTTTCACGGCAACTACGTACCAGAGCCACGATTCAGGCCTGCTACTGAGTGTGCGTGCGTGCGCGTGTGTGTGTGTGTGTGTGGGCCCACAGGTTACTTTAAATAGTTCACATTGTGCACTAGGGAACTTTGTGTAACCATAATATTTCAGACTTCTTGTGAAAGAGTTTCATACATCTGACTACAAGTGTGTGTATACAGACACAGAAGTAATCGCTACGGCACTGATTTATATTGTGGTGTTGGTGAAATGTGATTTTGGGGTTTAACTATATCAGAGACTTAAAGTGCTTATAAATTGGGTAATTTAAATTCTGGTATTAAGATTTACTGAGTTCTAATTTTTATTATTATTATTATTATTATTATTATTATTATTAAATTTGTTCTGTTTGATTACTTGCTAGAGAGTTTCTTCATTTGAACTTGAGGTATTCTACGTTTTATGTTTAAGATTATTTACTGCACGAGAGTCAATTTATTTAGTGATATCAGAGGGGCCTTTATACAACATCTCTGAGGCATTAGTTTAGTGAACCTGGTGCTGCTCCTTACTACACTATAAATAACACGGGTAAGGGGCGCTACACAAGAAATATCTCATAATGGGTAAAAGCGAAGGGCTCTCTCAAGACCTTCGCATCCTTACTGTTGCAAACATACTAATTGCATTGGTTACGAGAGGATTTCTAAACTTCTGAATGGTTTGATATCTTTGTATGTCTGGATTTCATGTATGTTAGTGTTAAGATGGTTCTCACACTGGTTCTTTGAACACATTCCTATGTTATCTTTATGGAAGTCTTTATCTGGACTCGCACATCTCCAGTTACTATGTCTACTTACCAAATCAAGAACAGCTTTAGCTCAGGGTTATTCCAGTGTGTATATACTTGTCTGTTATCTGCAATAAACTGAAGAAGAACGTGTGCTGTGATTCTTCCCTGATCAGAAAAGACACCACGGGCATCATTGATCACATGGGAAATAATAAAAATCTAACAATATCAATAGCACCTTATGAAATATATTTACTGAGAAAAATGGTAAAGTTTTCAATACTTATTTTACCTGCTGTATGTTGTCTCCTGTTATAATCACATGTAAGCACTGCTTATGTTGACATACAGACTTATGTTCTGATTAAACGGGGTGTATTCGAGCAGATGTAGTTGTGTTGGATTATTTTGATAATGGATGCCTTTTAGGCTAAGACCACCTGTTCTCTTTGGGTCCATCAGTGGAAACATGGTTCTAATTTTTAAACGTAATACTAATAAATGATCTTAAAGTGCAAGGCAGAAACTAAACAAACTTGCAGTCCGCCACTTAATACTTTACTTTAAAACTAAACTTCCTCTGGGAGATCACTGCGATACGCATGTCAATATTTGATCTGTTAACTGGTTGCATGTGTAAAAGCTGTTGGTATCAAACATTCTTTACTTTATCAACTGAGTAAAAAGCTGAAGAACAGATCAAATAGGCCAATTGATTAAAGATTTGGGGAGAAATTTCGTGTTTCCTTGTAAAAGGATTTTTTAAATAAATAAATAAAAACATTAGTTTATTGTGATACACTTAAGTTTTTTTTATTATTATTATTTAATTTTAAAATACATTATGATGTATCTTTGCCCTGCAAACCACACTGAAAGTTGAGACATGAATAAATTGTACCTTTGATCCAGCAGCAGCAGCAGGAGTGTGTGGAGGTTCTCCTAAAGATCTCTGTCTGGACTCTGATTTCATGATCAGAGGTGTAAAGAATCAGGACACTGGAAGAAAAATGCAGAGGTTCATGACTCCAGAATGTCCACTAGCTGTTTCCCGATACATTTCACTGTATCTCACCTTTGGGTAAAAATCCGCTAAATCCGGGACAAAAAACGGGGTTGAAGCTCGCGCGCGATAGATTTATAACTGCGAAAGGAACGTCAATGCCTTGGTATCTGCGGAACAGCATGGGAATGGTTTGCTTCCTACCTGGAAGGTCTCTCATACCAGGTAACATGGAGGGGATCCACATCTGCCCCATGCAGACTCACCACCGGTGTCCCACAAGGCTCTGTACTTGGTCCCCTCCTTTTCTCCCTCTATACCCACTCCATTGGTGAAGTCATATTGATGTCGAGAAAAATGTATGAAATAACCCTATCTAGAGTGTGTTTTAATCCAACTAATATCCATCCAATAAATTGACCTAATAATTAGTATAGAACCTATTAGATACAATAGAAACAGCTTGATTAAAACCTATTTTAGCTTATGTGTTTTAATCAGTCTCATGTAGTCTATGTACTCGGAGTGTAATTCACAATAGCGATCAGATTTTAATAAATAGAGTAGAGTAGAGTCTGACTGGTGTTTTGAGTGTGTTGGATAGACAAGAAAGAACAACATACAAGGCTTAAGGATGTTTATTGTGCAGAGAAGAGGTGAGATTTACGATGCTTTTAGTGAAGAATGCTCCTAAGAGATGTCCCAGGATGTCTGTAAGTTGGAGCTGAATAAAAGAAACAAACAGAGATCACAATAACTAAAAACATACAATTAATATGTGCATGTAACAACAAAAGTAATAAGCTTACAATCATTATAGTTGTGAAGCTAGATACATTATGCAACAGTCAGTTCAGATAGTATAAATGAAGTATGACCTAGACACTAACATAACCACGTAGAATAATGTAGTTAAACATATACAAATAGACAATTTAGGTAAAATAATATAGCTTGATTTAATAAAAACGGAATAGCAAATAGCATTCTAAAAGCAAAACACTTACACAGAGTAGATGTAGGGAAGATAAAGTAGGCCGCAAAATGGTTGTCCACGCATAAAAACCTGAAAGCAGGAGGAAGCGGTGCCTGGCTGTACCAGAGGGGGTGAAAATTGTATACACATTCTTTTCTTAAGTGACATAGAGAAAAGGCCGTAAATAAGGGTAATGGGGGAGCAGGAAAACCCAAATATGGAATCCCAGGAAGGGGACTTTGCTAGGATGAAGAAAATAGGAAAAAAATAAAGGTGTCATGTAACACCAGGGTATAAGAATGAGTGTGTGCAAAGTGTGTGTGCGCTTGATCATTTTGATGTGATGAAGTGACCACCTTCTATGGGCTCATCAGAACATGTCTGGAATAAAGAAGTTTTTGCTCTTTCTCATCCAAGACTGAAGATTCTTCATTGGCTTTTGAGGTCCATTTCATTGTATTTTATTAGGTTAAAAGTGCTACATTGGGATTTAACTGAAACAGAGAATCCACCCGTGATGTGTCTGCTCAGAGACGGGTTCTGAGTTCCGACAATATCCTCACATGGGTTTTCTTATCACTGCTATGCAGATGACACTCAACTCATCTTTTCTTTCCCTCCATCAGATACCACAGCTTCCACTCGGATCTCAGCATGCTTGTCAGAGCGTGCTCAGCATGCTTGTCGCATACAATAAATGTAGAGCGGGGCACTACTTCACGCCCTGAATCCACCAACCATTGTCTGTATAGCTTAAGGTTTGGCTGAATGTTTGTGGTTTTAGCATATTGCTTTACTGATGTTACGTTGAACCTTTCAGTGCATCCGACACAAGTCGGGGTTTTTCGAGTAGAGGGATAGTTAGGGTTCCTGTATCTAAAACTAAGTTGTATTCTAGGTAAGTTAATCCCTTCCTGCCAGTTAGGGACATATATTAGAATCCTATATATATCCATCCCATACACTAGAGATTCTGCTGAGGTTCTTTCGAATGTGCCATGCGGAATCCCTACTTGGGGAAAACCATAGAACCATAAAAGCGTGATAGCAACGCAACTGCAGGAGCTTGACGTCCAAGAGTCAACTCTGAGGGGTACATCTGTGACCACTATAATGTCTGTTCCCTTATCTGTGTCGATCATTCATGCTTCGAGTCTCATCTCGTATTCGGGAGTGTCTGTTGTCTCTGTTGAGTTGCGAGGATGAACTAGGGATATAGTACAGTGGAACCTCAGGTTACGAACGCCCCGGCATACGTATAATTCAGGTTACGAATCGCAGTTAATCAAAATGTTTGCCCCTGGTTACGAACAATATATCGGGATACGAACGTCGCTCACCAAAAAATCGCAGGCAAGTTGGTTGTTTTTGCTCTATCCACGCAGCTCGTCACATCAGTTAGCGTCCTGTGTCCCTAGCGAGAGCATCGTGTTACTTATCCGCTTGAACTTTTCCCGGCGGCAGCGTAACAACTCGTTAGTTGATGCTTGTGGAATGATGAGATGGACAACATTAGCCGATGCATAACCACTTTACTTGTTTTTATGAAGATAGATTAGCAGGGTTACAGTCTTTTCCGAAGTACAATACCCATAATGAATTTCACTCTGGACTTCAATACCAACTGATAGTAGCCTTAAAGAAATAGCTCTCAGTATGTTTTTATGTGGTATGATTTTAATATAACATGTTAAAAGTAAATAATATTAGTGAATATTGGCTTTATTTTTATTTAAGTAATATTTTTGGTTGTCCAGAACGAATTACCGAAGTTTCTGTTCATTATTATGGGGAAATTTGTATCGGGATACGAACTTTTCAGGTTACGAATAAAGTACCGGAACGAATTAAATTCGTAACCCGAGGTTTCACTGTATATGTTACAAATATGTGTTGTGTGGTAACAGGAAAGAATGGTAGGACCTTGGTGTTATTTAAAACGCCCAGTGCACATCGGAATTGTTCTGCCAGCACGTTTCTTGCCACATATACAGAAACGCTAGCAGCTTCTGTTGAAGTGAGACTGGTTTTCCCGTGGTGATCTAGGGACCATAGGGTTTTAGATCTCTTGTATCTGTGTGTGGACATGTTGTTACTTTCTGGACCTGCTGCCAGCTGAGAGCAGTTTAGAGAAATGTTACACACAGGGACTGATACATCTGCTGGATAATGTAGATATCGGTTAATGTAAATGTAAATGCAAATGAACCATACTACTAAGGCCATGATGAGTATTGCCCAGTCTCTTTTAGTGGGGTAAGTCTGTTTGGGTTTTGAGGAATTTCTCATCATGGTCTCACAGGTAGATCGATATCTAAGTCTACTAGATCTTGTAGATTAAGGGTGCCAAACTGTTCAGGCGGAGTGAAAGTGTTTTCTTCGCTGTCTAGTAGTCTACGAACAGTCTCTTCCAGTTTGTCAGAGTCTAGTGTGTCGTGCGGTGGTCGCGAATCAACCTGATATGAACAGCCTGGTCTCGGTTCTCCTTCAACTGGTTGTGGCTGTGTGGTTTTGGCACGTGTCCTGTATGCTGGTCCTCTGTCCTGTGCTGGGCCTGCGCCGTCGTCGTCGTCCTCTGAGTCGTCAGAGTGGGCACAGTGTGCCAACTCAGCCTGAGATTTTCTCCACTGTGGTCATTTTACCGCAGCTCTGCAACAATGGTTAAGATGATACCAGTGTTCCTTACCTTCAACCTTAACTGCGGTAGGAGTTGCTAGTACCACCTTGAATGGGCCTTCACGTCATGGCTCACTCCAGTGTTTCCTTTTAAACACTTTGATATACACGTAGTCACCTGGTTGCACCTGCTGCAGTGGTTCATCAACCTGTGCCCCGTGTGTGGTTTCACAGACCTGTGAATATAAAGTTCTGTGTATTTGCATCAGATGTTTGCAATAACTAGACATGTCTGCTTCAAGTTGGTCAAGTGAGGAGCCTGTGTAAGGTCCTTGTGTAAAAGCAACTGGCATGGGTCGTCCAGTCAGCAACTCATGTGGTGTCAGGTGTGTATTGCGATTTGTTTGAGAGCGCATTTTCATCAATGCCAGTGGAAGAGCCTGCACCCAATTCAAATCATTGCTAGCACAAATCTTTGCTATTTTCTCCTTCAACACCCCATTTGCTCTCTCAACCATTCCCTGTGACTGTGGATGGTAAACACAACCCATTCTTTGCTTGATACACAAAGCTTCTGAAATTGCCTTGATCACATTATTTACAAAATGTGGTCCATTGTGGTCCTCAACTTGTCAGGTATCCCAAACCTCGGAATCACTTCCCTGATCAAAAACTTAGCTACGGTCTTTGCGTCATTCTTGGCAGTAGCTGTTGCCTCCACGCATCTGCTAAAATGATCTATTACTACCAAGATGTATCTTTTCTCTTCCTTCCTGTCTGCCATGTCCACAAAGTCCATCATCAAATGTCGAAATGGTCCTCTTGGTTCAGGAATGTGACTGATTTGTGCTGTGAAATGTTTTCTGACATTACGTGCTGCACATAGCTCACAGGACCTCAGGAATTTGTCCACCATACTGGCCAGATATGGCGACCACCAATTCCTTCGGATTGTGTCTATTGTCTTCCTACGATTACAATGATCTACTCCATGTGCTTCAGCAATGAGCTTCGGTAAAAGAGCTAACGGTGCTACCCACACTCCATCAACACTCCTCCATAACCCTGTGTTGGGGTCTTGTACTGCACCTCGTGTCTTCCACCTCTCTTTCTCTTCCCTACTTGCTACATCCTGATATTCCCCAAGATTTCCTCTGTTACCTGCCCTCGTACTTCCTCATGTTCTTCATCCTGCACCATCACTTTCACACACTCTTCGCCTATCACTGCACTCTTAGCTGCCTCATCTGCTGCTGCATTACCTCTACTGACCATCTCACCATCAGATTTGTGGCTTTACATTTCACAATGGCTAATGCCTTTGGAAGCATCATTGCTTTGAGTAAATCAGAAATTGTGGGACCATGCAAAATGGATGATCCATCAGCTCTCTGGAAACCCCTTTGTTCCTAGATGGGTCCAAATGTGTGGCATACCCCATGTGCGTATGCTGAATCAGTGTAGAGAGTACACCTTCCTCCTGCTCCCAACCTACATGCTGCTGTTAAAGCTTTTATTTCTGCCAATTGGGCAGAACAAGGTTGTGGCACGCTTACACTAGCTAGTATTTGAAACGAGTCATCTTCCTCATTATGCATGACCACAGCATATCCTGCTTTATTGCCATCATTCGCGCGATAGCAAGAACCGTCCACAAACAAAACAATTTGGGCATTTTGCAATGGTTGGTTCTCTAGGTCATCTCTAGCTTTTAAAAATTCACAAACTTTTGACTTGTCAGCAGAGCATGTAATGCATGAGAAGTGTACAGGGTCACTGGATGACCCATTGTGATTGTTGATGCTTTTTGATAGGCAAATGCTGCCGCTGCCAATCCTCTGTATCAAGGTGGCATGCCTTTTTCCACATTGTCAAGAGCTGTACTATAGTATACAATTGGCTTCTTTCCCATGCTCTGTTGCTGTTGTGCTTAAATGGCTGATGCAAAACCTCGCCTTTCTGACACATAGAGGTGAAATGGTTTTGTATAGTCTGGACAGGTTAGTGCTGGGGCAGATTTTAGATCACTTTTGATTGTTTCAAAAGCCTTTTTGCCTTCCTCTGTCCAGACTAGACATGCGCTAGATTTTGTCTTATCAGCTGCTTTCATCATGTCTCTGAGAGGTTGTGTTTTCATCGCAAAATCACAAATCCACGGTCTGCTAAAACCAGCTAAACCCAGGAATGACAACATCTGTTGCACTGTTTGAGATTGTGGTGTTTTCTGAATTGCCTCTACATGTGAGGGCGAGATTTTGCGTGTAGTGCCTTTGAGCACTCTACCCAAATACTCTACCTTTTGTTGGCAGAATTGCAATTTTTCCACCAATTAGTCCCTTCAGGGATGTTTGTTAACAGAGTGTGTGGATAGGGTACTACAGGATTTTCTGCTACCAAAACACGGTTTACTGGTCTTAAATCATGGACCAATCTCCATTTGTCTGAATTAGGTTTTCTGACCGGAAAAATGGGTGTGTTGCAAGGGCTGTTTGTTGGAATTAACACTCCTGCTTCAACTTTTCCCTCAATGGTCTTATCCCCTCTATCGCCTGTTGCGACAATGGGTATTGTTTCTGGTAAGGTAATTGCACATTGGGTTTTAGTTACATTTTCGCCAACCCTAATGACTTTAGTCCATAGCTTTTCCGGAATCTGTTTCAGTACCTGTTCTTCTTCTAGTTCAATCTGTTCTACCTTCTGCTGCCATTGTCCTACCTGCCCTACTTGTGTTCTCAGCTGCACCTGTCTGTTAATCAAAATAGTGTGAGCCATCACACTGTCTTCAGCTGTTAGCTTTATTTTGAGATACTCCCTGTCTGACGACACACTCACATTTTCTTCCACTGGTATCCACTCAGTTACCTGACTTGCTTCTCTGACCATTGGCCCTAAGTCTTTTGATTTAAAATGTTGCCCGATCATTAGGGAGACATGTGGAACAGAGTTCTCAACTGAATACCACTGTGCAATGTGGTCTGGTAGTTGTACTGTTGAGCTATCCCTTGGGGACCAAGAATCATGTTCTCTGCTTTGAGACTGTACTGGTTTCCTTCTACATGTTCTCCCCACAAAGTCTCATATTCTTCATCCTGTCCCCCCTCATCATACCTCATGGTGCAGTGCCATGGTTTTCTGGTTTCCACATAATCTGGACGCATGTTCGTAAACCATGTTTTCCAGTGGTCATACAGCTTGTGAATTTCTGAGGATGTCATGTCGAGTTCCAGCCAATAGACTTTATCCAGTGTCTGTTGTTTATTTTTCTTTCCACCATCACACACTGTTGAGCTAGGCATTCAGGAAGTTCGACCCACACTCCTGTAGGTCCGCAAAATATTTTTGCTCCTAGCTTGCACAGTACATCTCTGCCTAATAGATTTGCTGGGGTATCAGGGGAATACAACAATGGTGCTTGTATTGTGATTCCTTCTACTGTTATGTCTTGTGGCTCTGTGAAATGCAAAGTTTGAGTTTTACCCGAGAAGCCTACTGTCTTTACTGCTTTGCGAGAGAGGGGGAGCTTAGAGCCTTCTTTTCCAATGCTTGTGAATGTTGCTCCTGTGTCAATCAAAAACGATGTCTGGAGCTGGTTACTCACATCCACCATTATGGTTGTTCTTGTGCAGGGTACAGTGAGGTGGGGCACTGTACCAGCTCCCCCTCTGGCTTCTCTGGGCATCTTCACATGTTACCTTGAGGTGGTCCCGGAGGGCCGCCTCTAAAGTTTGCCCGAGTTTGTTTATTCTGCTGATTCTGGCCCATCCATGGTCCTGCCCAATTTCTGGGTTCTTGCCAACTTTGATTTTGTTGTTGGTTACCTTGCTGTTGTCTTATTGGATATGGGCAGTTTCTCATCATGTGATTGGGATCTTGGCAGTTCCAGCATCTTCCTCCTCTCGATGGTTGATATTTTCTCGGTTGAAACATTCCTCTGCCTCTTCCTTGCCCCCACCCTCTGTTTTGTGCATTCCATACGTCATTTTTTTTTCACTCCAAATGTCCAGCGATCATACTTTTGATCCTTCCCCACATCTCCTAGTTGTGCTTGATCCAATATTTCTATCATCTTAGCTTTTCCCAATGACTGTCAAAATCGCCTTGATATCTCCCATAGCCAGCATCTGACCCATAGTTTGTTCTTCAAAGCGTGTTATCCATCTTTGTGCTCCTTCACATGTTAGGCAGTCTGCTTATTACTCCCGTAAGATCCATAAATGACCATGGTGTGTGTAAGAAAGATTCCTTTTTTTCCCGTCTGTGTCTTGCCCTTGTTGAGTTCTAGGAACTCCGGAGCAATGAGAGAACAAACCACACGAGTGAAATCAAATCTGGTTTATTCCACACAACTGCTCAGAGAACTGAGCTGCAAGGCAGGGTATATATACACATCAGTACAAGCCATAGTGCGTAGGAAAGGCGGGGAGGTTATCGCGACACACACAGATTTATCATGTGTTTACAGATATAGGGGTCAGCACAGGCGTATGCAGGAAACATATGTGCATATGATAAAGGAACAGAATGTGCTTACAGCTATCTTCCAACTGAACTATCGCCCTTGGTCTTCTAACATCCTGTCACACGATAGCACAAAATGTACAGATCAGCAAAGACAGGAGCATCCTGTTTCCACAAAGGTCAAGATATGAAGGTTTGCCAAGGTTACTAAAGAATACTTTTCCACAATCCCCTCTTTTATACTTAATAACTATTAAGTATAATTACACATGTATATCAGTGTATTGATCATTAGATGGATTCCGCAAACGCATGTACTGCGGTTCTCGGAGAGCGGCGGCTAAGGCCCAAACATGATTCATTAGGCATCGGAAAATACATGGTCCAAAAACACTTAGTAAAAGTAAAATAACTAAAACAGGAGAAGTAGGAGAGCGATGGCAGCCATACCGGTCACTGGCTGCGCCCGTCCCAAGAAGAGGTTGGTACTCAGTCCCTCGTAGTTTCTCCCTACACTTCTTACAGTGAGGAGAATGTCCAAAGAGACGACACAGGAAATTCTGAGGTGTAACTGAGGTCATCCACGAGCTGCCTTAGACCACCTCCCCTCTTAGCAGGCTAACCGAAAGGTACTCCTCAGTTCTGTCGGGAGGGGAAAAACTCTAGGAAGGGTCGTCAGTGCTTACTTCTGGTCACTAAAAACACATAGCAGTTAGGTAAAAATTTTCATAACAATTATCATTTTGGGGCATGTTTCAGCCATCCGGCATGGATCCACTGTGGAAAGAGGTCAGTTAATACAGCCGTTCGAGTCACAGCGATCACGTATGCAGGTTCACTGTATGGGGTATCACCCAAGGGTGTTCCCATTTTGTCCAATTTCTTCACCAGGACTCGATCCCCTACCTTAAAGGGGTGAGTGTTTTCAGTCGGAATTGGGGGTCTCCTTGCATTTACCCGTGTCCAATAATCGTCTAATGTTTGCAGCAACCCTGCAGCGTATTCGCTGAGATGCACATCTAGGTCCCCCGTACCCACAGCCTGCTTGCCTCGTCGCCATGGGAGGGGAAAGGGTCGCCCCATTACACGTTCATACGGTGAAAGATGATCAAGGGCCACTTGTGCGGTCATTCGCATATCGGCGAGAACGAGTGGGAGAGCATGCAGCCAATTTTTGGAGCCAGATGTGTGCATGGCTTTCCGAATTTTGTTCTTTATTGTACAGTTAGCGCATTCTACAATGCCTGATGATTGTGGGTGGTACGGGATATGGAAATGGCAATTAATCTTCAGCTCCTTACATAGAAGTTGAGTGACCTTGGAGGTGAATGGAGTTCCTTTATCAGAATCAATTCCTACAGGGATGCCATATCTAGGAATTATCTCAGTAGTTAGTTTTTGAACCACAACTCTAGCATTTTCTTTGCTACAGGGGAAAGCCTCTACCCACCGTGAAAATGTATCCACATTACCAAAAGATATCTGAAAGGGCCCTGTCTTGGCATGTGTGTGAAATCGATCTGCCATTCCTGAAAAGGTGTCTCAGGTGTGGGAAGGTGTTGATGTGTGGCACCTGGTTTGGAGATGTTATTTTGTGCACACGTTAAACACCTATCTAGAATATTGTTCACGTCTGTGTACAGGTGGTCTATACAGAAATTTTCAGTTAAGTCATGTAACACCCCTCTTCGTCCGCGGTGAGTGGAACCATTAAACTCGCGGACGAGGAATGGAGTACAGTGACGACCCTGCTTATCTACAATGATATCGGAATCAGTGGCACCTTGACTCGTCCAAAATTGCCGATCAGCAGGTGAAGCTGAAGCCTGCAATGAAGGGAGGTCCATGTCAGGTAGAACAGCACTGATCATGGTGTTAACAGAGACCATGGCCGGAGACAAATTCGGTGGCAAAGGGCGTGAGGCTGCTGCTTGCTTAGCCATGCGGTCAGCGAGACTATTACCCTGCACCTCATCTGTATTACCAGAGGAGTGCACCCTAGTTTTTACAATAGCCATTGAACGGGGCAGGTGGCAGGCAGTAATTAAATCCTGTACTAACGAGGCGTGCGAAATAGGCTTGCCATCAGCGGCAGTGAATCCCCGAGATTGCCAGATGCGGCCAAAATCATGAGCTACTCCGAAGGCGTAACGAGAGTCAGTATAAATGGTGACATCAGCGTCCTCCGCGAGAACACAGGCACGAGTGAGAGCGAAGAGTTCAGCAGCCTGGGCAGAGGAGAAAGGGAGAGAAAAGGACTCAAGGACAGTGTTAGGTAGTTGACAAACAGCATAACCACAAAGGTAAACACCATCTCTAGGTTTGAAGCAGGAACCATCAACAAAAAGAACATCACCCGTCTGTAGGGGAACAGAGGAGAGGTCAGGGCGAATACTGGTGTCATTGACAATTTCGGTGAGGCAATCATGGTCGGAGCCCCCCATGCAGTCATCCCGTGCGTGAAGAAGGCGCTGCAGGGCGTGAGCCACAGTGTCATGGGAAGATGATGGACGTATAGTTAAATGCTCAGTGGCCAATAATACAGTCTCATACCCTGAACGACGTTGGGAAGACATGTGCTTTGTGTTTAGATTGCGTAAAATCTGTGTTAGCTGTTGTGAGGTGTGCAGATTTAGAGGATGAGATAGAACGATCTTTTCAGCATCAGTTACCATCAGAGCACAGGAGGCAACGGCACGAAGACAGGCCGGCAAACCCTGAGCCACGGAGTCAAGGGATTTGGAAAGAAACGCACAAGGTCGCATGCCTCCCCCATGTTCCTGAGCCAACACCCCAGATGCTGTGTGTGGTTGAGTTGCGACATACAGGTGGAAAGGAAGGCTGTAGTTAGGCAGTCCCAGTGTGGGAGCCGTACACAGGGCTCGTTTCAAAGCCCCGAAGGCGGCCAGCATTTCTGGAGTCCTTGCCAAAGGTGAGGTTGAGGGATCAGAATGCTTCACCGCAGTGCGCAGACACTTGTCATACAAAGAGCAGTCCGGAATCTCACTGGCGGCAGTAGTTGATAAGGCCGAGGAAAGCCTGTATGCCTGTTTAGTGGCGGGCTGCTGAGTGTCCATGATGACTTGTATTCGTTCAGCGGTCAGTTTCCTGGAGCCCTGAGAAAGTTCATAGCCCAGGTACCGGACAGTGTTCTGGCAGAACTGTAATTTCATCTTGGATACTTTGAAACCCTTTGCAGCCAGGTGCTTGAGTAGGGCCAGGGTGGCCATCTGGCAGGTGTCATAGTCGGTAGCAGTCACCAGGAGATCATCAGCATATTGTAGAACCACTGAATCGGGGGAAGGCAGAGGCTTGACAAGGTGTTCTTGACCGTGGTCGCGAAGACCGGGACAATTGGAGCGACTGGAATAATTAGTTCATTTATTTTTCGCAGGTCTTGTGTGAATCTCCACGAGCCATCTGGTTTTGGAACAGGATTAACAGGTGTGTTGTATGGGCTGACGCATGGGGTGACAACGCCCTGTTGCAAAAGAGAATTTAAAATAGAGTCAATGCCAGCAGTTTTTTCAGGTGATAAAGGATATTGTCTAATGAATACAGGTGTCAAATGTTTGACCTTGGCCTCATATGGAGGACAAGAAACAAGACCCACCTCATCCTTATGGTCAGCCCACAGAGAGGGATCCACAGACATTAAAACGGGAGGAAAGTCATTGTTGTGGGTAGCACATGAAACATTCACAGCCGCAATGTTATGAGGGAGGATAGCGTGAGAGAGCGCGTGAATGTCTGGTGAGGAATTGTCTGCGGACTGAACAATCATGTGAGAACCACTGAAAACAATCGAGAGTCCCAAGAGACCCATCACGTCACGGCCTAGTAGGTTAAAGGGGCAGTCAGGCATGACAAAAGATTGTGTGAAAATTAGAGAAGGATCAGAAGGACAGAAAACAGCTAGTGGGGGAGTGAAAGAGGAAGTGAAAGGGACCCCATCAATTCCCACAGAGCTGGCAGACCGTGTTGATAAAGGCCCTTCATAGGTCTTTCCCACAGAAGATAACGTGGCTCCTATGTCTAGCAGAAAGAGATAGGAATTTTCTGCTACAGTTAGAGTTTTCACAGGGAGCTTTTCATTGTCTGGGGAAATGAAGGAAAGATGCAACATAGAAACGGTCGGGGCCTCATGACTCTGTAGGCAGCCCTATTGTGGGGGAGGATAAGGGAAGTGCGGGTGGTGTTCAGCTGGGCCTCGAGTTGTGGCCTGTGGGTTACCTTGACCCTGCTGTCCTGACCTTCCCTGTTTGTCCCACTGTTTCTTCCTGCACTCTCTCTTACACAACACTCATTTTTCTGTGGCTTGGGAATGGCCTTAAGGACCTTCTTTGGAGTGTAGATTTTCTTAGACTCATCCCATACCTTTTTCATCTCATACCACCGTCCATAACTTTCCCGCATATAATTAGAATCCCATTGTAGATCTCCCAGTCCTTCGAAGATCATGCGATATGCAGAGGCCAAATACCCTGGATCAAATGTACCCTCTCTAGGGTATGATGGAAGCTGAGGGGTTGCCTCAGTCCAACCTGCTAAAGCGTCAAGGTAAGGAGTAACGTAATACGTTAAACCACAACGTTGCATCCAAATGGAAGGCGTCTCACCAGGCTCAGGCTTAGGATATGAGTTCTCCATTAGTACGAAAAAATCTTAACACTAATGAACACAACAATTGAGAGACACAGAGAGGCTTCTGTTATATATCTGTAGCGCGCTTTGCTCAGTAACCACAATACTGAGGTTTTCCTTCCTTTCAGGGGCTATACGGGAATATCCTAATCCCGTACCTGCCCAATAACTTTAATACTGAGGTCTACCTTCCCCTGAAAGGAGCTGTCCGAGTTCATTAATACTGCCAACCAGGTAGGCAATCAAACATGTCTTACCTGGTCGGGAGTATCACGTTGGGGTCACCAGATTGTAAGAAAGATTCCTTTTCTTCTTGTCTGTGTCTTTCCCTTGTTGAGTTCTAGGAGCTCCGGAGCAAAGATGAACAAACCACACGAGTGAAATCAAATCTGGTTTATTCCACAAAACTGCTCAGAGAACTGAGCTGCAAGGCAGGGTATATACACATCAGTACAAGCCATAGTGCGTAGGAAAGGCGGGGAGGTTTTCGTGACACAGACAGATTTATCATGTGTTTACAGATATAGGGGTCAGCACAAGCGTATACAGGAAACATATGTGCATATGATAAAGGAACAGAATGTGCTTACAGCTATCTTCCAACTGAACTATCGCCCTTGGTCTTCTAACATCCTGTCACGCGATAGCACAAAATGTACAGATCAGCAAAGACAGGAGCATCCTGTTTCCACAAAGGTCAAGATATGAAGGTTACTAAAGAATACTTTTCCCACAGTGTGTATTCTGTGCCTTTTATGATGACTGGCATCTGTAAGGATTTTCGGTAATTGGGACTTATCCTTTCTTCTTCTTCCATGTCTTCTTCTTCATCATCGTGATCTTTTCTCTGTACATGTGACCTTGTCATCCTTCGTTCATGTGGAAAGTCCGTTATGGCTTCTCTTGCTTTTTTCTGTCTTTCCTTTCTCCCAGTCTTTACATTGGTTTTTGGCTGATTCATTGATAGTTGAGATTCTAGCTCATCAATATATTGTTGGCAATGGTCCATTGTCCCCAAGCTTTTCTGTTCTGCTCTTTGCATCTCTGCCTGGAGTTGGGCACTTTCGTGTTGGTATAGCTTCACCTTTAATTGATGGTTTTCACCTCTCACTTTCGTTATGATCTCTTTTGTATGGTCCATTTCCCTTCGAGTGTCTCTTAGAATTTCTTCCATTTTCTCCATCCTCTTTTGGGTTTCTGCCAGTTCTTGTTTGTTTGCTGCATTCTCTTCTTAATGAAGCGTCATTTCTTCTTTCAGAGCTTTCACCTCTGTGCGCAGTGGATCACTTCTCAGTGGCATTTTTGGTATCATTTCCAATATTCCGTGAACATGCACCTTTTCCCCTCTTTCTGGGTTCAGGACAACAAAATCTTCTTTATCCTTGCATTCTCCTCCTGAATTCGAATCTTACTTCCTTTCATTCTTGTTTCTTATGTCTGGAAGAGATGTGGCTTTGCTTAGTCTTTCTTGTGCTTTAGGGGTGCTTTCACACCTTTCTTGTCTTCGTGTTTGCTTTTTCTGGTGATGTCTTTGATTCTGGTCGTACTCAGGTGGTTCTAGTTCCTCTCGCTCTCTTTCCCATTCTTCAGGTTGGATATCTAGATCATAATCATGTTCATAGTCATATCTCCCTTCATTGCCGCTTTCTTCATCATCTCCCTCCTCTTTTTCAAGATTCTGAAATAACACTCTGTTTGTTTGTCTTGCTCTTCCTTTGTTTATCTTGTTGTCTGAAGCTGGGAGTTCCATCCTCCCTTTAATGCGTCCTCCCGTTATGTCTAGTTGTATGTCATGATATTCTTTCTTTTCCTCTATTACTGGGTAGAAACTAGTTACCTTATGCTTCTTCACTTCAGCATATGGCGGTGTTTTTTTCTGTTCCTCAAACTCCTCCAATGGTGGGGCTGAGGCCTTTTCTGACCCTTTTCCCTCCTTACTTCCTATCCCCTTCTCTGTCTTTTCTTTGTGTGCTTTTAGCATTTCCCCCTCATGCTCAAACCACTCAATGATTTCTAATTTCCGTTTTGTTTTTTTGTTTTTTTATTTTTTTATTTCTACCCAATTTCTTATTCTGGTCTTTATTACATCACACTTTTCTTTATTAAATGTTCCCTCTTCTGGCCATTGCAAATCCCCAGTTGTCAGGTCTTTCCATTTTTTCAGGTATTTTTTTATCTCCTTTTCAGCCCCTTTGTGCCTTATAATTATCACATCTACAGGTGTGATTGGGGATTCCTCCGCACTCATGATGCACCCTTGTCTCGCTCTGTGTGCCTCTCTATGGTGGCCTGGGTTTCTATTTTGAGCAGACCACTTTAGATAGACGTTTATCCGTCTCACTGTTTTACAAGATCGTGTTGGATTTTTCCGACTTTGTCCACTTAACGAGTTGATTTTATCGACTAGAATTGAGGTGGCTGCATCTCTTTTCCACACCACCTCTTTAGGTTCCACTACAACAGTTGCTGTCAGTCCCGAGCAATAGTTAGATTGTTCAGGTACTTCTGCGTTTAATTCTATCAGTGGTTCCTCGTCTTCGTTGTTTGGGTCTGCTATGAAATCAAACAGGTGTATCACTGCTTTACTAGGTGTAGGGGCTTCCACTAGGGTGTGCAATACTGGGCTTAACAGTTGAGGTTTTCAGATGCTTTTTATTTTTTCATACCAGTTTTCTTCTGGGAATATCTGGTGTAACACCTCTATGCCATGTAAACGTGTAATAGCCCACAGTTTATCTTGTATCTGCTTTTCTGTCTGCCTCCTCTCTATACCGTTTCTATCTTTGTATGTTCTTTCGTCCCAGAAATGAGTTCTAAGTCCGTTCGTCTCTATCTCTATGTCTATCAAATCCATACATTTATCTTGCTATATTTTCTCTATTTTATTTATTCGTTTATTCCCACTGTGTATGTCCGAGTGTATGCGTGTATGTGTGTGTGTGTCAGCGAGCGAACACTATGTGTGTGCTATACTCCGTGCGCCTATGCGCATGCACACCCCCCCTTCGTGCGTTCCGTGTCTGTACGCGCGTGCCCGCGCCCCCTCCTTTTCTGCTTCGTCTCTCGTCCACGCGCAGCTCTCCTGTGCTTCTGATGTGTGCGCGTATAAACCATGCTATTTATCAATAATACAGATATGCAAATAATATGAGTATACTCACAAACTCAGCATCATCCCAATCAGCATACGCGAACAGCAAGCAATAGTAAATACACAAGCATACATATAAATTCATAGACAAAACATCAACATACATAGAAACATAAATATAAATCCAGCTTTCACAAACACGCTTCTTAGAACCAATATGACAACAACACTTACACAACTGCAGTTACAATGTTTCTCTTTTTACCATACATGTACACATGGCCATCACTTCATCTCAATAATCTCAATATCCTCGGGTCCCACCCCGTACTCGTAACGGTGACTCTCCGAGCCTTTTACTCTTTTACTGACAACTCACGACTTTTCAACTGTACCCTTTCCACCCCAGGTTACGAATCTGGATCCCCTAGTAAAGACCTATGGTATCTTTCCTGTTTTTTAGACCATATGAGAAGTGTTACCTTCTCACATCGGGACTTGAACCCGAATCACCAAGACTTCACTTTTGGGTTACACGATTTTGGTCTGCATAGTCTGCAACCAAATTAGACCATATGGAAAGTCCGACAGACTAAGGTACAAACAATCAGCCGTAGTGTCACGTGGGTCCCACCCTGTCTCTATACGCAGTGACTCTCCACCTCACAACTTTATTCACGTGGGTCCCACCCTGCGTCTCTATACGCAGTGACTCTCCACCTCACAACTTATGTCTTTTTACCTTTGCTTATACTCATCCAACACTAATTTTCCACCCAATAGTTCTTTGGCCCTAGGCCAGCAGTCTATACCCTCCCCGGGGCCAACAACCCCATAGGCATACAGTTACTAATCACAGACTTTGAGTATAACAGGTGTCTGCTTACCTTTTTCTCTGAATTTTGTTTCCAGCGGCTGCAGCCCACAGCATGCTCAGTCCCCTGTTCAGGTTTTCGACCTTTGCGCTGACCTTTAGGGCCCCACGTTGGGCGCCAATAAATATGTCGGAACTCAGAGCCCGTCTCCGAGGCGACACATCGAGGGTGGATTCTTTGCTCAGAGTATTCCCAATAATGCCCAGCCAATTCTAGAAAAAACACAAATATAATAGACACAAACCGCCAATGAAGAATCCTCAGTCCTGGATGAGTAAAAGCAAAACTTCTTTATTCTTTATGCAAGTTCCAATAAGCTCAATAGAAGATGGGTACTTCACATCAAAATGAACAGCACAACAAATGATAGAGCGCGCCAAAGTGAAGAAGTACACTGACTGTTTGTTTCACGCTCGTATTTATACCCTGTAGCCACCCTTAGTTTTTCCCCTTATCTTTGGCCTTGGTGTTCATTCCTCCAAACAACACCATATTTGGAGTTCCTGTTTTTCCATTTTCCCCTTATTTTCGGCCTTAATCTGGTTTTATATAAAAAAAAATAACAAGTGTGTATAAAGCCCTTATTTTCTCCAGATTCAACCATACCTTGCGTCGGTCTTTCAAGTGTGAACAACCATTTTGCGGCCCATTTTGTCTTCCCGCATCTGCAATGGGTAAGTGTTATGCTTTATTCTTTTTATAATGCTGTTTGCTATTCTACTTTTATTGAATTGAGTTATATCAGTTTATTAAATTGCCTGTATACATGTGGTTGATTATTTTACTTTATTTAGATAGTTACAAGTGCCCAGGTTATATTTTAATTGTGCATTCTGAACTGATTGTTACATAGTGTATAGACTCTTTTCTTGAATGTGTGTTATCCTTTGCCTGCGCCTAACAGTCACTGTGATGTAACCCTGTTTAACATCTTATCTCTGTTCGTCTCTTTTGCTTAGCTAAACCACGCAGACCTCCTAGATCGTCTCCGATGGGTATTCTTCGCAGACAATTCCGCCAGTTCCAGCTCTCCTCACTTGCCCCTGAGCTTACTCAATTTCTTAAACAGCTCTCTAGCCCAATTGTCCCAGAGAATCCCTTTTTGCCTCCTCGCATTGTGCAGAGCACTTCTACGCGTGACATGGGCACACAGACTTCTCCCGACCTTGAAAATTACAGCGAAGACTCCTGCCTCCCTGATATGTTACCACTGTTTTCTCCCTATCCCTCATGCTGGTCTCCCACTGATTATTCCCCTACTTCTCCCATTGCTCAGCCAAGCCACCGTACTCCTGCGCCTTCACCCGGCCTTGGGCCTAGCTACTCCTTCATGTCTCCTGCAGCTGCAGAAGCCCACACGCCTTATTATTCCAATAAAAATGTTTAAACTCCCTCAAGGTCGTTTTTCTGTCCTTCTTTGTCTATTCCACACACTTATAACATTCAGTCAGACTCTATCCTACTCACACATCTAAATACCTTATTATTACTATTTTACTTTATACTTGGTGTAAATAAAGGTTTGATTAACAAATAGATTAAATAGGTTTTATCAAACTACTTCTAGTGTGTCTAATAAGTCCTACATTGATTATTAAGTTAATTAGGTTAGTTTTGTTGGATTAATGTTAGTTTGAACTTATAACACACGCTAGATAAGGTTGGTTGAGTTATTTTCTCGACAGCATCTGTGGTGCTCTTCCTCGGCATGAAACCATACTGTTGCTCACGGATGGTCACCTCTTCTCTCAGCCTGGCTTCCACTACTCTTTCCCATAACTTCATGGTGTGACTGATCAACTTAATTCCCCTGTAATTACTGCAAGTCTGCACATCCCCCTAATGCTTAACGATCGGTACCAGCACAGTTCTTCTCCATTCCTCAGGCATCCTCTCACCTTTACAAAGTGTCATGGTTTGGGGCATGTTTTCTGCAGCAGGGGTTAGGCTTTTTTTTTACAGCTACATGGCAGAGTGAAAGCAAATGTTTATTAGAACCTTCATCAACAACATATGGTTCCTTCCCTGCGTTCATCACCCATTCAGCCCGCAGTGTTCATGCAGTACAACGCTCCATGTCACACAGCAAAACGGGTGAAGCAGTTCCTTGAAACTGAAAACATTAAAATAATGACATGGCCTGCCCAGAGTCCTAATCTCAACCCAATAGAGAACCTTTGGAAAATCCTTGGTGACAAAGTTATGGCCAAGAGACCCACTATTCAGCTTTCACCAAACTGTGAAGGAGACTGGAAGAAGAGTGGACTAAAATCACACCAGAGCAGTGTGAGTGACTAGTGCTGTCCTGTGGCTGCAGATGTGCTGAAGTCATTCTGAGCAGAGGCCTGTACACTTCCTACTATTTGCTGACTGTTGTAACCTTCAGAAAATTGTGTTGCAATCTTTTTCCATGCTACAGTCATTGTTGTTCTCTAATTTTGATCAGTGTGTTTTCTGCAAAATAATGTTTTTTTGGAAATGCTTAGTTATTTTGTGGAAAAGGTGTTCTGGTAGCATGGTATATACAGGACAAAAATTCCTTCAACTGTTGAGCAGTGAAGATGACATTATTTTAGAATTGTTCAATTGTTTATAAATTGTTCTCTAATTTTGATCTTCAGTTTATATATATATATATATATATATATATATATATATATATATATATATATATATATATATATATATATATGATGCACTGGGTTTTATCATTGTGTGTTTTTGTATTGTACAGATGCTTGTGCAACTACATTTGTGCAACTTTTTTATTATTTAAAATTACAGATATAACTCTTGTATATATTTAGTAAAATAAAGAATAGTTTAATTTTTTCAAATAAAAGTAATTGTAAATGTTGAGGTGTGCAGAGGTGTTTTGTGATATTTAATAATATGCTTATAGTAATCTGTGCTATATTTTGTTGAACTTGTTGTGTTTCAAATAAAAGTTATTTTTGTAATGTGTCGGATGCTCTCTCTCTCTCTTTGTGCATGTGTGTGTGTGTGTGTGTGTGTGTGTGTGTGTGTGTGTGTTGTTTTTTTTTTGGGGGGGGGGTTGTTTTTTTTACAGTGTGTAGTAAATGTATTTTATTGATGCGATATTACAGCCATAAATAAGATAAAATCGGCTGTAAACTGTGTATAAAGCGAGTGAAGGTCAGCGGGACTCCATGCTCTCTGAGGACGGACCGGGGCTAGCTTACCCTGCTAACTTCAGTAGATATCTCTGTTACATAATACATAGAGGTTTTTAAAGTCCAAACTGTCATTGATTCACATTCTGTTGATAATTGTATTTGATTGATGAGTGTTTAAACTACACCTATTACATAGAGCTCCATAGAGAAAGCAGTTAGTACGCGGTATTTGATAGTAAACGGTCCGAGTTGAGAACCGGAAGTTGACCGGAGTGACTCTATGAATGTTGCAGAATCACAAATGACCAGTAAGTGGCAGTGTGATGTGTATTAGAGCTCACTGTCACAGCAGGTAATTAGAAGTAGTGGAGCTCTAATGACGTCATTAATAGCGAGAACAAGACACACAGCAGTTTGGGATTTTTTAATTGACTTTATTGATTAATTGATTTGGAGTTTGATTCTGTTTCTGAACAAAGTAAGTTCATGTGTATGGAGTAAAAACAACCTGTACATTTCTCACTTCCAGACAGTATTATGAGATGTTCATCTGCTGGAAGTTCATGTTTAATGCTGCATGTTTTATAGGATTTATGAGCTGGAATAAATGTTTTACTTTTAAATGTTTTCTTTTACCCAACTGGTGCATTTTTATCTATATGCTTCAGATGAGTTTTATAAAAAACACATTTTTACTACTTATTAAAACTAAACAGCACTGAACTAAACAGATAAACAGCACTGAATTCTCCTTTAAATGAACTTAAGTTTACTGAACTAAATACATTTACTTATATGAAAATAAACCTGGTTTCTTGAACCCTGTTCGGTTTCAGCCCCACTTTTGGGCCTCACAGCTGAAAATGACCTTCCTGACTTTCAGTGGTAAAAGTTCCTGACAACAGTGTGCTACATACACAATTTACATATTTTTTGAAAGAACACACTTTGGGCTTTACATCATCCATAGATGCTGAAGTTCCTTAGAAAAAAATGTGTAAGTCATAAAACATTTTTTTATTATTATTTATAAATACATGAATTCGGTCCTGAAGCAATCCAGAATAGTGACGGGTTAAAAGTGACAGGTGTGATTTTAAGCAGCCATTTTTGGAGAAGGACATGTTTATTCATTTAAGGGGGCATTTAAGAAGGAAAGAAATTGTTCCATGTCCATTCAGTGGCTGCACATTTCAAACCAATGTGTATTCCACATATAATGCACACAAATGCAGAGAACACCAAAAAGCCTCAGATTTTGATCCATCAGATGTGGTGCAGAATGTCTCAAATACAATCCAGTATAGTGACATTAAACATCATGCAGTGCAACGTTCAGGTGAAAATGAAACTGCCCCAGCAGCAGATAGTAGCAGTAAGGGATTAGGAGAGCAGTACAATTTTGCTGCATTCATCTTGAAAATGCAAACTATTCTCCATGTGTCACAGAGGGCAACACAGAAAATAATTCAGCATATTGTTTTCACTGTCACAACCTTTTGTGAGAAAATCTGTATTCGATACAGTGAAAAAAACCCCCAAATCTCTTTACATACTGATCAACTTGTAAGTGAAATTGTACAGTGTCAGATAGTCCATGACATCTGAGGGGCAACAGCTAAATGGAGAAAATCCTATTATGAGGAGAAATTTCCATTAGTTAAACCTAGTTAGTTGAACATTTATGAGTTTTCACAGTCTACCTTTATGTATGTGCCAATTATCTCATCTTTGCAGTTGTTGCTTAAAAAACAAGATGTACTTGAGAAAATTCAAGCAACCACTTCACAGTCACCTGGACAGTATTCATCATACAGTGATGCCTCATACTACTACGAACATTTTCTATTATCAATTGAGGGTCAGAAATTAGCAATAATTCTATATAATAATTTGTTGATTTTAAAATTGCAAATCATCTGTGGACATACAAGAAAATACACAAAGTCTGTGCGGTTTATTGGATATTAGCTAACCTGCTAATAAAATATCATTCTGTCCTTCACTCTAATCAGTGCGACTGCTTGGATATGAAAAGGTTTTTGCACCTCTCCTGAATGACTTAAAAACTTTAAAAGCAGTGGGTGTTTACATTGAAACATTTGGTGACTGCCTAAAAGGCACAGTTTATTCTGTTTTAGCTGATAACCCTGCTGCTCATGCGCTAGCTGGTTTCAGTGAGAGTTTCAGATCGAACTATTTCTCCAGATTTTGTCTCGCCATTCAAACAGAAATGCATGCGCTAGCTGGTGCTCATGCTAGCTGGTGCTCACGCTAGCTGGTGCTCATGCGCTAGCTGGTTTCAGTGAGAGTTTCAGATCGAATTATTTCTCCAGATTTTGTCTCGCCATTCAAACAGAAATGCAAAACTCATATGCAATTGCTGGTAGTTTTGAAACGTGAACAAAAGATCAGCATGATCAACTTGTTGAAAAATACAAAACAATGAGAGTGATTTTAATTATGGTGTAAAACACAGTTGTGTTCTGTCTGATCATTCCTATTACCACCCTGTCACAGGATTTCCACCTGATATCTTACATGACCTGCTGGAAGACATTGTTCCTGTGGAGTTGGCACATTTTTTAAAAGGTTTGATTAAGGTTTAATTCCCTTCCAGCACTCAGATAAGCTTGATCACCCTCACCCAATTCCACAAAATTTTGTCCATGGTGGAACAATTGGAGGGAATGGGCATGAGAACCACATTCTTTTTAGACTGCTGCCTGTTCTTATTGGGTCCAAAATCCCATAAGGTGATAGATTTTGGGAAGTACTAATGGATTTGGAAGATATAGTAGAACTTGCTGTGTCTCATACTTTCACATATGAAACTATTCAGTACATGACTTGTAACATTTCAGATCAAAGGCAGCTACTTCAAGTAATCTTGCCCAGCTTATGATTACAACCAAAGCATCATTATATAAAGCATTATCCCCATCTCATAAAGTGCTTTGGTCCTTTAGTGCATCTCTGGACAATGTGATTAGAGGGAAAGCATAACGTGTTCAAAAAATTGTTCATAATACTTATAACTACAAAAATGTAGTGATAAAAAACTGGTGTTCGTGGTGCCTTACCTAAGTTTAAAGAGATCAAAAACACATTACTCATTAAAGACAATATCTACTTTTTACTTAAAGACTATGAAACATTGGATGTTGAGCATTTAAGATCAAATGAGCTCATAGAATATACAAACAAAGGTCATATAGTGAAATTTGTGTTTCAGCTAATAGACCAAATGCCATTATTCACCTATAAAATATCAGGCATTTTATTCTAGTGTCTGAATGAAATAGCAGAACCATAACAAACTCTGTCCTCTACCTTTTTTCGCAGTCAACTGATAAACGATAAGCATCTTTTTGGACCATTTGTAAACTCTAGTAATCACCTTCCTGGACACAGAGGTCAACATAGTGATAGGTAATGTGTATTTCACATTGATTTATACACATTGGTGTGTGTTGTGAGGATTATTTGGTTTGTATATATTATTTCAATGTAAGAGTACATTCTTACAAATGCAAAGTTTTTTTAAAGTTTACATTTAGTTGACCTTAAAGGAATATTGTGATATGTTTAAGTTCTTTCCTGATCGAAGCTGACCGATTGCTGCTGTTAATATTTAAATTCCCCAGAATGCCAAACATTTTTCTAAATGCTGTGGCTTATTTATCAGCTTTGTGCAATACTTTAACTTGAGAACTGGGTATGCATTAATGAAAATGATGAGTAATTGAGAACCTGTGTTCTAACAATAAGGGCAACTTACATATATTGATATTTAAGGGTCGTGTAGGCATTTGGTGCATGTTGACTCTTGAAAATACTTTTTGTGTTTCATGTTACAGTGCTCCCCAATACAGTGCAATTAAAGTGGCTGATGTACTGAAACTGAGGGTCATCCTACATGATGACAACGCTGAGAGGCTGATTTTGCCCTCTCGTCCTGAGAATGTTCATGGCCTCATTGTTGAAGTTAAAGAACTTGAATTTTTACTTTCAGCTACAGTTTGAAGAAACAGAGTTTGACAATGCACTATGCAATCTTAGCCGTTGGCCAGAGGTCTTTGTTGTTCCCTCATTCTCATATGAGTTCGAGTACACTCTAAGAGAAGGCCACGCTGCATTTTTGACAGAGGGAAAACTTTAAAGCTGACAAGGGATCAAAAACACAACATACTTGATGTGATGGCTGTTGAAATGTATAAGCATAAAGCCTATCCTAGTTTCAAACAGATTGGCAAGGTTGCAGAAACTCTACTATTAAAGCACCCCTGTCTAAAAGAAAAGGTTTCACAACAGGTTATGAGGGTTGGAAGAACAGCCTCTGCTTCAAAATGGGCAACTGCAGGACCAAACGTACCAGGGCTGACATAAAGGGTGTGGCTGTGAATGAAGGAAAGTGAAGCAGGACAAACCCAGAAGGTTTAGCATCCAGGGCCAACATCAAATGACTCAGAAGAGGGGAAATTAATTTCTTTCCCAATTTTCCCTGTGGACAGAATAGGGGCATTTTGGAAACCAAGAGGGCTTGAGATGGTGGACCAGTTCAAGAAAGCTGTAGAAGGAAAAAACATGACTCTCATCCATCAGCATATGCAAAACACCTTTCTTTCAGGCATGAAGAAATTTTGAATTCAGCTCCTTCAATTGCTGAACTAAAAGATAGATGTCCTGCACACTTTTGTGAAGCTTGAGTAAGTAAAAAAACTTTTACTAGGACCACATAGTGTCATTCGTCTTTGCAGCACTGCTTGAGCTAGAAAAAGTCTTAGTTCATTATGGATTGTTGATTTGTATGTTATTTTGTTCCCAATGCAAATTTACAGCTAATTTCACAGGATAACAAATCAAAATCTGCCATTTTCTTTCTATGCTGCTCTTGACAAATATACACCTCAGTTTCTAAAACTGTATAAAAAGAGTAAAATAGGATATTTTGGTGAGAAGATGGAAGACTTTTTGATGGCATATGAAAAACATGTAAATATATTTTAAGTGCATTGCATTACATTAAAGTATATGTGAACACTCAACCCTGAGATCTTTGTGCAATGTATTTGTTTCTGCAAAAGGACAAAAAGGACATCAATGCATCCAGAACAGCAGCCCTGGCAGGCCTTTAACTTTACTTAAAAGAGGACTCCTCACAGATCTTCAACATTTGCAAGGTATTGTTATTGTCTTTTTACATATCTGCAAGTACAATTACCTTATTAAATATTCTGAGGTAAACATTGCTATGAAGAGCGGTAAAAGCATTCAGACTACAACTGCACCCCATTATACAGAAAAACAAAGAGCAATAATACATCCCATAAATCTCTTATATTCCTTTAAAATGTTAAAAATACTAAATTGCAGAATGCTAGTAATGACAATATGATTATATTAATACAATAATGATTCAGAAATTTATATCTAAAAATGATCTTTCTGATATTATTCTATTTAAAACCATGGATGGTATAATATAAAAAGTGTTTTACATACAGTAGAACCTCGGGTAACGAGAAACTTTGAATACGAGCAAATTGGAATACGAGAAAACATTTTGAATAAATTTTGTATTGGGTTACGAGTGTTGCATCGGCCTGCCAGATGCCAAAGATTTTGAGCAAATTTTTTTTCATTTCCGATGTTAGGGGTTAAAATTTGTACAACAATTACCATTACAAAACCTTTAAAATTTTGTATATATGTGTATTTATGGACTTGTGGAACGCATCAAGTGAATTTTCTTAATTTCTTATGGGAAATTTATTTTAGGATACCAGCGTTTTAGGTTGCGAGCTCGCTCCCAGAACAAATTAAACTTGTACCTTGGCTACTACTGTAATTTGTTTTTCCAAGTGGCAGATGTACATTTGCACACACACTCACTGAGCATGTATTCTTATTTCAGGATGAGTTGGGAGCCCAGGAAGGAGCAGTGGCTCTGGTGTCAGTGGTGAATAAAGACGTGGTGTTTTCTTTAACACTCGCCATGTGTCAATTATCTTTGAGGATCAGGTTGTAATGCCCCAAAGATTTTGGACTGATTCACTTGTAATTTAGTTTGGGCTTATGAACGCTCTACATTTGAGCTACCCTAAAAAGTTAAGTGGCTTTTTTGAGTTCATCCAGGTTTTTTTCTTAAATCATGATGATAGAAGGAAACCGCTCGAACCAAAGTTACAGGCTCTGAGAAATGAGCTAAAGCAAACTATTGAGAGGTGGTAGTTTTTTTGGTTCAACGTTGTTCACTAACTACTGTTAGACTACTGTATTTTCTGGACTATAAACCGCTACTTTTTTCCTTCGCTTTGAACCTCGCAGCTTAAACAATGAAGTGGCTAATATATTAATTTTTCCTGGGTTTCACAAGCTTCAAGCCAAACTGAGCCCCATAACATTAGACCAATAAAATTGCCGAACAGGTTCAGGTGAACCAATGAAATTCTTTATAATAAATCGGGTGCACTCCCACTGAATCGGGCCGCACCACATCATAAATATGGATGAGGTTCCTCCAAAGTTTGAAATGCCGCTCACACGGACTGTCTACAGGATAGGAAAATCATTTATCACGCTGAAAACAACCGGGCATGAAAAAACACACATTATATGGTTCAACTCCTTACCGAGCGCACGCGCGTCGCTCCTTACCGAGAGAGCCGTGCTCCTTACCAAACACGCGCGAGCGAGCAGGGTAAGGAGCACGGCTCTCCCGGTAAGGAGTTGAAGCCGGGAGCTTCAGAGAAAGCGGCCGAGAAAGCACCTGCCATGCCCCCTTCGGCCGTTCACGTTTGAGACTTTTCTGTCCCTCGTTTTTGGTTTCGGGTTCGGTTTTGGATCTTCCGGGTTTTTTTTCCGGTTTCGCGCCGTGCCGCCGGTCGCTGTATTTTTGAATTTCCCTATTTTTCCATTCACAAACTCCCTCTCTCTCTCTCTCTCTCTCTCTCTCTCTCTCTCTCTTTCTCTCTCTCTCGCTCGGCTTATCTCCCCCTCGGCATCGCGGCCGTAAGTTTTTTCGGACACTTTGCTTTGTGTTTGTGCGGATTACTTCAGCCTGATGGTCATAAGTTTTCAGAAACTTAGTTTCTGTTTTTTTTTCTTTTTTTTCCACATGTGGACTAAATGTGAGACGGCACTGTGCAGCCGCTGTTTTTTTTTTTTTTTTTGAGCGATCTGTGTTTATAATGTTGGAGAATATAATAAAGGTTTGTATGGAAAATGGACGGTGGTTTGTATTGTATACTGGTAAATCTCTGCTGCCAGTAGGTGCACTTATGCCTTTTGTTGTTAACAAACGTATGTACATTTTTATAGCATGTCTTCATCAAACAAATCTCGGCAACGCTGTTGTGTAAAAAACCCTCCAAAAACACGTGCATGCACATTCTCATTTATTAATGCACATCATGTACATAAAGAAATTTCAAGCACGTTAATATATTGCGGCCATTTTGATTTTCGTTTATCTCGATTATCGGTTACCTCGATGCTTTTTGGCGACCCCCTAGGACATCGACATAACCGGGTTCCACTGTATTATTATTTTAATTATACTTGGAGTAATTAGGTTACATGAGTCTCACACTCTATACTTCTATTTTAACCCATTAACAAACATACATGTCACCTAACAAAAATAATTTTATTTATTTATATATTTATAACAAAAAAAATTATACATAGACAAAAAATCTAAATAAGACAAAAATCGGATATCGAAAAAAAACAAAAAACAAATATCGACCAAAATTGAAATCATCACCCACCCTCAAAGCATCAACGGATAAGCCTAATCACAACATAATGAACTGGGAGTGGGTGAAATCCCCTGACAGCAACTAAATTTTATGTAAAATTCCCACTCTGCAAGCCAGTGGCGTGACAGTGAACTCACCAGCAAGGTCATCCTCAGTCGTGATTGTACAAGTAACTAACAAATGTGAAAACATAAGAAAATAAAAGTTGATGCAGTCCAGTGCAAAGTGGCTTAACTATGGAATGGGCGATAGTCGTCTGATCCAGTGCGGCAGGGGAGCAGATATAGAACGGTGAGACTGCAGTGCAGACCACACCCCACTGTGATACCTGTTACCACCACCGTGACGTCTGGATGAGAATATCATTGAGTCTGTTCTGACTGTGTGAAATTTGTGACAAAGGATAGGACGACATTTCCAATCACGATGTTTCGCTGGTTCAGTTGTCCATAGAACATAGCCACAGAAGGTGATGGTGTAGTACGTTACAAAGGTGCTTTTCATGGCGAATTCCGTGAACAGAAATCTGTGAGTGCTCGGAGCACCCAGCGAGCTTGCAGGAACTCCAAACGATTGGGCAAGGGTAATAGCCCTACGCACATGAAAGATACGGGTGATCAGCTGAAGTCCAGCAGGAAGATCATTGACAGAGTTCTGGATGGAATCTAGCCACATTCCATCTGGGGAGAACATGTCAGCATGGAGCAGAATGTCGATCACCGGTCTGAACCGGTCAGCATCAGTTTTCCAAACGAATTCGTCCTTTTCTGCAGGAAACCTGAACCATTTACGGGGTCCATTACGGCACCATTCACATAAAGGACAGGTGTGCTGCTGCAGGCACCACAAGCAATGCTTTAGAAAAATGGACACAAGGGCATAACAAGCATTGCAGGGACCTCTAAAGGTGTCAATGTCGAAGCGAACTTTCAGAATCCTCCTATGTTCACCCGCTGCCATGTTCCTGCACACAGCATGAAATACACACAACAACAACATGATTTATATACAATATTATCAAAGAATCAAAATTGAAGCTTAGAAAAAGTTTAGTGCTTTTAGTTATAAGGAATCGTTTGTTACAGTCATTTTTTCTGATCGACTAGGGCAATAAGCCCTCCATTCAAATCCACATAGGTGTTTTGATCCATATCTGTGGAGATGTTTTCTGTAGAAGACTCTTCACCTGTAATTTTATACACTGGGAGCTGTATGTATTGTCTAAACAATGGCAAGGAATTCCACAATAGATAAAACATGCCATGGCTGCAAGGATTATTAAAATTGTAGTCCCAGTCTGACCCTATTCTACTCTATTTATTAGTATATTATGTTTCATTTCATTTCATTTCATTTTATTTATTTGACAGGGACAATGCAACATACATAGTGTCAGAGCAAGCTTGTCACTGAAATGCTACATAAAAAGTTTATAGCAAATGCTAATTTTCAACTCCTGTCCCTGGTTGGGCTCTAAACACAATACAATTTAGATACTAAACAACTTAAATTAAACAAATAACATGATATGGACAATTCCTGTCCCTAGTCATTTACAATAAAATGTACCCATGAGATTTACATACACACATATATCATATACAACTCTTATCTACTAGTTAAAAATGAGTGCACCTTTGGTTTGTTTTTAACCAGTTTTTTAACCTGGAAGTAAACACATTAAAGTCCAGTATAGTCTTAATGTCAGATGGTAAAGAGTTCCAGAGTTTGGAGCTCCTCACAGAGAAGGTAGTCTGACCAAAACTGGTCCTACAGTATGGGATTTTACAGTCATGATTTGTAAACCCCCTCGTGACTCGAATGCTGCTTTGTCTCTCAATAAATGAACTTAATGGCTCAGGTACTAAGTGATTAATGCACTTGTAAAATAATTTAAGAAAGCAAAAATTGCTAAAACTCTTAAAATTCATTAAATTATATTTCTTAAAAATGGTACAGTGATGGTGTCGAATTGGTTTTTTTGTCCATAATTTGTATTGCTCTGTTGTATACAGAACGTATGCATTTGGTTGCAGTAGGAGTGGCTTGAGCCCATGCTGTCATGCAGTACGATATAGGAGAAAAAATCATAGCATGCATGTACAGCAGGGCTGCCTGGTGCGGTATAAAACTTCTAATTAATTTAAAACAATTTAGATTGCTTTGTATTGTTTTTAAAATGTTCTTTATGTGCTTATCAGATTTTAGTTGAGGATCTAAAACCAATCCTAGATATTTGAATTCTGTAACTGGATTAATTTCTGTATTTTGTATATTAATATTAAATCTTCCTTTTAAATCGAGTTTTTTAATAGAAAAGCACATAGAAACTGTTTTTGTGAGATTTAAAACTAGTTGATTTTGGATGAGCCATTGTTGGATGTCAAACATACTAGTTGACAATACAGCTGCAGCCTGCTCAGGTGACTTCGCAGGTGCATAAATAACTGCATCATCCGCATAAAGCTGACATCTGGCATCAGAGCAGTGCAGGGGCAAGTCATTTATAAAAAGACTAAACAGCATGGGGCCAAGTATAGAACCCTGCGGAATGCCCATTTTTATGTTTGAGAGTGTGGATATGTTTTGATCAACTTTAACACACTGTACTCTAGACTGGAGGTAAGATGTAAACCACAGCACTGCCTCATTTGAAAAATTTAAATTTAACATTTTAGATAAAAGCAAACTATGATTGACCATATCAAATGCCTTTTTAAGGTCAATAAATACAGCCCCTACCACATTACCCTTGTCCAGGGACTTTTTTACTTTTTCAATTAAACAGCAGTTTGCTATTTCTGTTGAATAACCTGGTCTAAACCCAAACTGGTGAGGATGGAGAAGCTGTCTGGCTTCTAAATGGTCACTCAGTTGCACTACTACAACTTTTTCAATAATTTTAGATAAGACTGGTAAAATCGATATAGGGCGATAGTTACTCATTGAGTCTTGGCTACCACTTTTGAACACCGGAATAATTATACCTTGTTTCCATGCACTGGGAAATGTACTGTTTCTTATAGAGAGATTAACAAGATGGGTCAATGGCTTGACAAGGACATCCTTATACTTTTTAAGAAAACAACTGTTCATCCTAAAAATGTCAACAGACTTAGAATTTGGAAGTTTATTAATTATTTCTGCAACTGTTATATCCGACACCTCTTTAATATAAAAGGAATCTGTTGAGGTTGCTCTCAATGGATATTTGAGAGGATTGACAAGCTGGAATTCTTTTGTTAGTTCTTCAACAGATTGTAAAAAATATGAATTAAATTCATCAGCCATAGTGGCACAATCGGTTATACTATTTCCATTAATATTAAGTTCTGTAATCTTTTTATGTTTATTTAATTTATTAGTCAGATTATTTAAATGCCTCCAAAGTGAATTATTGTTGCCTTTAGCACTATCAATTAAATTAGTGTAATATGTCACTTTTGCTTTTCGCAGCTCAGATACAACCTTGTTCCTAAAACTTCTGTAAGTCAGGAGATCGGTATTAAGTTTAGATCTTAAAGATGTTTTCAGAGCTAAATCTCGTTTTTTCATAAGGTTACGTATTTCATTATTTATCCAGGGCACCGTAAAATCTTTTTGTTTAGGTTTTATTTGCTTTGTAAATTTTTCCATTAGATTTGTAATAGATGTGGTCATTAAATTACAACACTCCTCTACATCATCTAGTGTCATAATTAGTTCCCAGTTTATATTTTTAAGCTCTCTTTCAAATTGCATAATTCTACTTTTAGGAATAATAAACTGTATTTTTTCATGAACAGGTTTACCAAAGTACTGCAGGCGCTTCTTCGTCAGTTTCCAAACAGTCAAAGTCATATTGTGGTCCGAGAGTCCAGTAATCAAATTATAAATCTTTATTATTCTTGGAGTACTTGGAGTAAATAGGTTACATGAGTTTGATTAAAATATGGGTTAAATAGGTTAAATTAAGCTACTTCATTGTATCTAATAGGTTCTATACTAATAATTGGTTCAATTTGTTGGATTATATAAAAAGTTAAACTATAAAAGTTGTAATTCTTTTTTAGTTGCTGCTAATCGCTGCTGCTTCTTGCTGCTGTTTGTTTGTTTGGTGGTTGTCAATTTTATTGTCTCTTTACTTACAATTGGTAAATTCACAAATGAGAAACAAAAGCACGCTCTGATTTATATAGACGTGTCACACTGTGACATCACACCTAGATAGTCTTCAACTATCTATTGATTCAGTCTCGGTCGACCTCACTGTTTTGAATAGAAGTGATCGAACTGAACTCTTGAACCGAATTACTTAACCTGAATCTAAGGAGTCGAAATCATCTAATCGAATCTTTTCGAACTGAATTAACCAAACTGAATGGACTGAATTGTTAAAATGAATCTATTAAATAGTTATTTCTGATGTTTTTCTATTAACTGCAGTTGTCAAAAGGTATACTTGAACTATGATTTTATGAGGCTGCATTGGAACTAAACTTTATAGTATTGTGTGCACCAGATGAACCCATGAAGAACTCATGTATTGTAAACTGATTTAATCTCTGTATTATTGTGATTAAATATTTAAACTGATACTATGAATACTGTTCAGTACCTGTTTATTTTATTACTTAAACTTCTGTTCATGTAAAATTGGGTTCAAACAGAGTCTTTATTTTATTATCATTTACTTTTGTCCCATTTTCCCAACATTTTATCATGTGGATTTTAATTCTTAGTTACAGTGAGGAAAATAAGTATTTGAACACCCTGCTATTTTGCAAGTTCTCCCACTTAGAAATCATGGAGGGGTCTGAAATTGTCATCGTAGGTGCATGTCCACTGTGAGAGACATAATCTAAAAAAAAATCCAGGAATCACAATATATGAATTTTAAACTATTTATTTGTTTGATACAGCTGCAAATAAGTATTTGAACACCTGTCGATCTGCTAGAATTTTGACCCTCAACGACCTGTTAGTCTGCCTTTAAAATGTCCACCTCCACTACATTTATTATCCTAAATTAGATTAACCTGTTTGAGGTCGTTAGCTGCATAAAGACACCCGTCCACCCCATACAATCAGTAAGAATCCAACTACTAACATGGCCAAGACCAAAGAGCTGTCCAAAGACACTAGAGACAAAATTGTACACCTCCACAAGGCTGGAAAGGGCTACGGGGAAATTGCCAAGCAGCTTGGTGAAAAAAGGTCCACTGTTGGAGCAATCATTAGAAAATGGAAGAAGCTAAACATGACTGTCAATCTCCCTCGGACTGGGGCTCCATGCAAGATCTCACCTCGTGGGGTCTCAATGATCCTAAGGAAGGTGAAAAATCAGCCCAGAACTACACGGGAGGAGCTGGTCAATGACCTGAAAAGAGCTGGGACCACCGTTTCCAAGGTTACTGTTGGTCATACACTAAGACGTCATGGTTTGAAATCATGCATGGCACGGAAGGTTCCCCTGCTTAAACCAGCACATGTCCAGGCACGTCTTAAGTTTGCCAATGACCATTTGGATGATCCAGAGTAGTCATGGGAGAAAGTCATGTGGTCAGATGGGACCAAAATAGAACTTTTGGGTCACAATTCCACTAAACGTGTTTGGAGGAAAAAGAATGATGAGTACCATCCCAAGAACACCATCCCTACTGTGAAGAATGGGGGTGGTAGCATCATGCTTTGGGGGTGTTTTTCTGCACATGGGACAGGGCGACTGCACTGTATTGAGGAGAGGATGACCGGGGCCATGTATTGCGAGATTTTGGGGAACAACCTCCTTCCCTCAGTTGGAGCATTGAAGATGGGTCGAGGCTGGGTCTTCCAACATGACAATGACCCAAAGCACACAGCCAGGATAACCAAGGAGTGGCTCTGTAAGAAGCATATCAAGGTTCTGGCGTGGCCTAGCCAGTCTCCAGATCTAAACCCAATAGAGAATCTTTGCAGGGAGCTCAAACTCTGTGTTTCTCAGCGAGATGCCAGAAACCTGACTGATCTAGAAAAGATCTGTGTGGAGGAGTGAGCCAAAATCCCTCCTGCAGTGTGTGCAAACCTGGTGAAAACTACAGGAAATGTTTGACCTCTGTAATTGCAAACACAGGCTACTGTACCAAATATTAACATTGACATTCTGAGGGTGTTCAAATACTTATTTGCAGCTGTATCATACAAATAAATAGTAAAAAAATCATACATTGTGATTTTTGGATTTTTTTATTTTTTAATTATGCCTCTCACAGTGGACATGCACCTACAATGACAATTTCAGACCCCTCCATGATTTCTAAGTGGAAGAACTTGCAAAATAGCAGGGTGTTCAAATACTTATTTTCCTCACTGTAAATTTAAATGATTTCCAATAATAATTTATTAATAGAAACAAAACACACACTATATTTAAGATATTTATTTATTTTGAAGGAAGAAAAAATATTGTTACAATAATCACTGATATTTTTGTACTTTATTATATGTAGGACATGTCCAGCTTGATCTCCTCTTTTTCTTTCTCTGGTTTTCTTTTTCTAGTGCTGAAAGTCATATTGCTGAACAGCTGTACAGCTTCCTTCAGTCACTCTCGGGTTTCCATCCTCATTTTTCTTCCCTCACCTAAGTTTGTTTCCTCAGAGATTTTCTAGGATGGGAAAAAAAAAATATATCTCAGCCATCAGGATCCCAATCCAGAATAAAGAGGAAAGAAGAAGAGGCGAAACGTATAAAAGATAAAGGCGTGTATGCAGCTCTATCACTCATCTCTTTATGAGGATAGTAAAAGCTAATGCAGTGAATGAAACAGGATAATAACTGTATATTACTTAGATTATGCCATGACGCCTGCTATGCTTTTACACATAGAGCAACAATATTCCTTTTTCTCTTTCTGTATACTGCATGACTTGTATAGTAGCGCTGTGATTTCATTCAAAGTGTAACTGCTTCTCTGTTTGGCATCACCAGCACTGACCACCAGAGGTGGGAGACTTGAGTCATATGACTTGACTCGAGTCAGACTCGAGTCACAATTTTCTGTACTTGAGACTTACTTGACTAGATCTCTGAAAAGACTTGACTTGACTTTAGACTTGCTCCTTGTGACTTTAGACTTGACTCGGACTTGTGCCTATTTACTTGAAATGACTTGTGGAAAATATTTTTTTTCAATTATTGTGATTTTTTTTTTAATATATTTAAGAATGGACTATATATTTTCCAATAAGTGGGCGAACCCAATCCACTCTTCCGCATGCGTAAACCGCTAGACGCTATCCGGAAGCCGCTTGCCGCCTGCCAAAACAGCAGATCCCTCCGCAGACAAGACAACATGTACACCGCAACAACACCAGCCCCACCCCCGAGGATAATAAAGTTCGGGTTTAGAGATTACGCGTACATGGCCAGTTTGATTTTTTTGCAAATGCAATTCACTGTAATTTGCCTTCACATTGCCATTAATTTAAACTGTCCAGACATCACAGTATAACATTGAAGTGGTCAAGGGTTAAAGTTGTTATGGCCAAATACATAAATCTGGTTTGATGTACGGTAAATATCTCCATAAATACTGGGGCATGACCTGATAGTTTTATTTTTTTTTTACATTATTAAAGATATTAGAAAATTAATGAAAAGCCCTAGAGTAACATGATCATAATAGTTTGTGGATAACTCTTAACAGAGCAAACAATGTTGGGTTCATCACCTTTTAAAAACCACTGCCTTACTTGTACAGTAAGATTTTTTTTTTTTTCTGATATTGATATTCTACTTTGAGTATGCAACCCATTGTTTGGTGTCTGATGAGATGACAGAGTATACTTTACAATTATAGGTATTATTATTACTATATGTTGAGATGGGGACATGTGACTGTTCACTCCATGTTTACACAGATACATCAGGGTATTCATAGATAGAAATGATCCAGTTTAACAGCTGTAGTTCTGACTCCTCCTGAGAAGGGAACATCAGCACATTCTACTGTCTAAAAAACTTACAATTAATTCTTGTTACTTGTTCATTTAATTTATTTTTATTTTAGAGCATTTAAAGTGCTTCTTAGCGATATTTTATTACACACAAGTTAATTTATTTATTTTTGTAACCCATCACCAGCCCTCTGTGTCTAAATAAGTAATAAAAGTCCCTGAGTTAAAAAATGTGTCAAACAAATCTGTGTGCGACTTGGTATGACTTGATGACTAAGTTGGGACTTGACTTGACTTGACTTGACAAAGAGTATGACTTGACTTGACTTGACTTGAGCCTTACAACAGAATGACTTGACTTTGACTTGCAATGTTAAGACTTGGACTTGACTTGAGACTTTCATTTGGTGACTTACTCCCACCTCTGCTGACCACTAATTTAATTTTCATTACTTTCTTCTTCTACTTTTTTTCTAATGTTCAAATACCAGTCTTATGCTCATTGTGTTTTTCAGAATCAGAATCAGAAAGAGCTTCATTGCCAAGTATGTTTGCGTTCACATGGAGTTTGTTTTAGTGACAGAAGCTTCCATTTGCACACTTTTTTTTAAAATGCTAAATAAAAATAAACATAAATAATAATAAAAAAAAGGAGTGTTGGGATGATGGTGTTGAATGCCGAACTGAAGTCAGGATCCTCACAGTCGTCCCGATTTGTCCAGATGTTGCAGGATGAAGTGCAGTTCCATGTTTCCCGCTATAGTTATTCCAAAATTGCCTCTGAACCATTCAGGAAGACATATGGTGCATAAAATTGGCATTGGAGATTTAGTTTTTTGTAACCAATATTTCACTGTCATTTCCTTCTGTTCTCATGCTCTCAACGGAGACACAACGTCACCCAGAAGACTTAATCCCTGATAATACAGAGGACTCCAAACCAGATGTCAAGTCAAGAGGCTTTTATTGTCATTTCTACTATACACAGTGGTACACAGTACACAGTAAAAACGAGACAACGTTCCTCCGGAACCCTGGTGCTACACTAAACAATAACATAAAGCTACAACACAACACAAGCTACATAAAGTGCATCGAGGGCAACCTGGTGCAAACAGTGCAGACAAAAAACAGTACAAACAGACAACACAAGACATGACACAAAACCAAGATAGCGCCGACCAGTAAACCTACTGTATACTTGGTTATACAGTACTGTGAACTGTGAAAACTATAGAAAAAAAAAAACCCGGGAGTGAATATAAGAACACAATGTAGTGCAATACAGCAGCAGTCAAGATGTGCAGAAGACAGCATGTAAACAGTGTAGTATAATATAACAAAGTCGAAGGTGCAAAAGACGGCATGTAAACAGTTATACAGTGAAAGGTGCAAAAAACAGTGTAGTACAGTGAAATATAAATAATAATAAATAGATGATGGTGGAATGGATTGAGATGAGTGATGAGTGTGTGTTAAGTGTTAAGTCCAGGTTGTACAGTTTGTTAACACACATTTGTGTGTGTGTGTGTGTGTGTGTGTGTGTGTGTGTGTGTGTGTGTGTGTGTGTTTGTGTAAGTTACCTTCAGTTCTGTGTATTAAGTAGCCTGATGGCTTGCGGAAAAAAAGTTGTTGCACAGTCTTGATGTGGCGGCCCGAATGCTTCGGAACCGTTTTCCTGATGGCAGGAGTGTGAAAAGTGTGTGTGACGGGTGTGTGTGATCATCCACAATGCTGTTTGCTTTGCAGGTGAAGCATGTCATTTAAATGTGCATAATAGAGGGAAGAAAGACTCCGATGGTGCAGTTTCCAAACCAGGCAGTGATGCAGCTGCTCAAGATGCTCTAAATGGTAGTCCAAATGTTATGAAGTTAACCCCAAACTATAGGCCTCTTATAAAGATGACCAGGGTTCATCCAGGTAAAACCGTATCATGTACTCATGAAAACACGTCATCTGGTTATCATTAAACTGTATCTGTTGTCAGACGAGAAGAAGGCCAGCATTGCTCCAGTTATTTTGACGATTTATTGTTATAATTTTGTTGTATTTTGATCGAGACACATTCACCTTATAACACACCGATAAAAAAATGGTGAAGACTAACAAGAATTCTGAGAGATAAATAAGAAAACTCTTCACTAACTCCTCTGGCCACAGAAAAGCCAACACATCCTTTTGCATCCTGATACGAAGCCTGAAGTCTTCCAATGTTGGTGAGTCGAAGAATTTGTGTCCAGCGACTGTCCAGAGACTGCCTAAGTAAGAACTCAGGGCTGAATCAGAAGAGATCTCACTGAAAGACCATTTATTTTCAGTAGGAAGGAGCCACATCCATTATAAAGTTGATTCTCACTCACTGGAGGTTTTTTTTTTTTTAGCTTATCCTGATATCAGTTGTAGGACTACATTCCATAACAATATGTGCACAGATGTCATCACCTAATCCTCCTTATCCTCTGTGAACACATTATTCAAGAAGCCCCACATGTGCAAGGAGAAGAGACTTGATTAGAGCATCCAGATCCAACCCATGCACATGCAGCCAACACGTGGTGGAGACGAGCAAATCCCACTGCTAAATTCTGTTACATATATACCTGATAATGATGCTGATGGACATATTATTAAACAAGCACTGAGAAAAAAATCCTGAAGCCTCTCCTTGTCTTGGAGAATGTGAAATAAATGCTAAGAAAGTTTTGTCTGAACAGATACGATGAGATGTGAAACAACAGTAAAGTGGCGTTGCTAACGTGTGTCTATTTCTCTTGTACCTGTGTCACTGCTGCATTTCAGTTTATTACAATTTCTTGGATAATCGGTATAATTCTGTGAAGTTAGCATGCTAAGCTAGTTAGCATGCTAAGCTAGCATGCTAAGCTAGCCCCGGTCCGTGCTCTCTGAGGCTCTTCCTTCTCTCAGGAACAACAGAAAAGTTGTGAAGACGCCATAATATTTTATCTATGTTTTCTCTCTGTAATCTGAGAAAGAGAGAGAGAGAGAGAGAGAGAGAGAGAGTGTTGTGTGTGTTAGTTTGGGATGACGTCACAAGCGAAGTTTGGAGTGTGTTTGGAGTGTGTTTGGATGTGTGTTTGGTGTTTGGATGTGACATCACAGTAGGACGCGTCACTATAAGTCAGAGCACGCCTCAGTTTCTAATTTGTGAATTTACTACTTGTAAGTAAAGAGACACAAAAAGGAAGCTCTTTAGAAGGTTAACTGAATGGACTGAGAAATAATTATATTGAATTAAATTGTTATTTTGTAATGTTTTGAATGCCAAAGTGTTATTTTTGATATTTTTTTTATCTGAGTTTCTCAAAAGTTATATTTGAACTGTAGATGTTATAAGGCTGCATTCTAACTAAACCTTTTGCAGCAATCAATAGTTTTGATCAGTTTAACTTCTGTTCATGTACAACTGGGTTTAAACAGAATTGGGTTTTGTCACATTTTTCCAAAATATTATCATGTGGATTTTAATACTTAGTTGGAAATTAAATGTCCAACACTTTGATAAAAGAAACAAAACACACACAAAATTCAAGTATTTAGTTTTTATTAGTATTACAACAAACATAGTAGAAATAGTAAAATATAGTAGAGAGGGGAAAAAAAAACTATATGTATGGTGTGTGTTTATATGCTGAATCTAAATCTGCCCAGAGCGTGGCAGATTCTCTCCAGTGCTGCCATTCCCTGTTCCTCATGTCTCGTTTGGGCTTTTGTTTTTTTCTAAATTCATTCCTAAAATTCCAAAGTTTCCTTCAGCTTAACAACATGTTCCTCCAGTCGCTCTCGTTCCCTCATCAAATTATTTCTCTCATGCTCTGCCCTCTTTTTCTTACAGTGGTTGAGGGAATCCTGGAGCTTCCTGGTGGTTTGGAGATGTGAGGTTGTCATTTCCTCTAGGTCTTGTTTGGCCTTCTTTTTTTCTTTTTCTATTTCCTTTCTCTCAAATTTTAACACCACCTAAAGCACAGCAAGACGTGTCTCCAGTCGCTCTCGGTCTGTCATCAATTCATTTGTCTCTTCCTCACAATAATTCAGAGAATCCTGAAGCTCTCTGAAGGTTTAAATCTGTAACTTTCATTTCCTTCATGTCGAGTTTGGCCTTCTTTTCTCTTTCTCTTTTTAAAGTGACCTCAAGCTGAGCAACACGTTCCAGCAGTCGCTTTTGTTCTCTCATCCAGATCTCTCTCTCACATTCTACTGTTTTCTTGCAGAGTTCCAGGGAAGACTGGAGCTCGGTGATGTTTTGGAGGTGTGTGGGGTTTCTCTCAGTTATGTCCTGTTCCCACTGCTTTCTCTCAGAAGCCAAAGTAGCCTCCAGCTTTTGCACCATCTGTAGCAGAATGGCTTTCTGTTCTTTCTCTTCTGTTATATTCTCTATCATCAAATCAGAAAATGCATCCAAGTCTTTTACTAATTTCTTCATGTGTTCCAGCTTCTCCTTCTTTTCAGCAATCTGCTTAGTTTTCTTCTTTCTTCTGGTTTGAAAAATCTCTCTAAACCTTCTGAAGAGCCCCTTGTTTATGTCTCTTTACTCACATGCATAAACCTCGGAAATGAGAGAAACAGAGACGCGTTTCGACTTACATAGAGGTTGCCCTACTGTGACGTCACATAGAGATGCTCCGCCCACAGGTCTCTCTCTCCCTCTCTCTCTCTTTCTCTCTCTCTCTCTCTCTCTCTCATTATGTGCATGCCCACATTACAGAGAGAAGAGCTATATTACCGTTATAAATAAGATAAAAACAGCTGTAAACTGTCCAAACCAAAGGTTGTCAGCAGGACTCCATGCTCTCTGAGGACGGTCCGGGGCTAGCTTAGCATGCTAACTTCAGTAGATATCTCTGTTTCATAATACATAGAGGTTTTTAAAGTCCAAACTGTCATTGATTCACATTCTGTTGATAATTGTATTTGATTGATGAGTGTTTAAACTACACTTATTACATAGAGCTCCATAAAAAAAGCAGTTAGTACGCGGTATTTGACAGTAAACTGGGTCTGAGTTGAGAACCGTTCATGTGTTTGGAGTTAAAAATAAAAATAAAAAACACTATATGAGTCTGACACCATAAATGCTTTTGTTACACAAATACACACGTCATTGTGCACAATTAATCAAACTTTTAATTAATATCGAACTAAACAACCCCTTGGATAATTTTAACCATAAGATACACACAACATCTAAATCCCTATAATATAGATGTCTTTTAAGCTGCACTGGAGATTCTTCTTACTGAACTCAGTTCAGGACCAAATCAGTAGAATAAAAAAAAACCCTTTATAACCTTATATCACCTTAATTAAAGTTAAACCAAATCAATAAATGCTGTTTAACTACAATCCAACTCGACTAGACAGACTGTAATTTTTTTTGTTGTACGATACAAACATAATGATAAACTACATACCGTATTTTCCGGACTATAAGCCGCTACTTTCTTCCTAGTTTTGATCCCCGCGGCTTAAACAATTAAGTGGCTAATTTATGAATTTTTCCTGGGTTTTTTCCGGTTTCACAAGCTTCAAGCCAAAAAACTGAGCCCCATAACATTAGACCAATGAAATTGCCGAACGGGTTCAGGTGAATCAATGAAACTCTTTCTATTAAATCGCGCTCCCACTGAATCGGGCCGCACCACATCATAAATATGGATGATGTTCCTCTGGCGTTTGACCTGCCGCTCACTCGGACTGTCAACAGAATCAAATGAGAATCAGTCGTCATGCTGAAAACAGCCGGGCATGAAAAAACACACTTCACCTGTGTTTTCAGCTGCACGGCATCGGGAGAAAAGTTTCATCAATGGTGAATTTTAAACGCATGACAATGGCAAAAGATAAACTCCCGAGAGAAATTGTTGTAAAAGGAAAGAGGAAGACAGTGAACAATGACTTTCTTGGTAGGCTACTGTGTAGATACAAGCCGTGTAACAGACACTGTCTTTCGTTGAAGACTGTGTAAAGTTCATTAGTATTAGTGTAGACACCTGCAGCTTATAGACAGGTGCTGCGTATTTATGTTCAAAATAAAAATCTTTGTAAAATTCAACGGGTGTGGCTTATATTTGGGTGCGCTTTGTAGCGTCTGGCACAGATAATTTAGATTTCATGTCCCAGGCATTCCTTTTAACCTATGACATCTTCACCTCAATCAAAAGTTGAAACTTTTATTGGGGGTGGTATATCTGTAAAGTGTCACACTCCCCCTTCCAAAGACACAAATCCTCTAATCCTAAAACACACACCAACAAACAACTGGCTCCAGAAGGTCTGGATCCTAACACAAGACGAGATAACCCCATGCAAGTTCTCTGTTTGACCGCATAGAGACCTCGACCATAAAACACCCACACATACACATGCACACACACACACACACACACACACTGATACAATAAAGCATCCCTTTTTCTAATTAAACAAAATGAATAAGATGCTCCACATGCCACGACATTAACCTATACCATGTATCTCCTTTATTGTTTATAATTGTATGCTAAAAATCCTATTAATTTATCTCTATTAATGTGTCTCTTCTATTAAGGCTTATTTGACTTAGAATTATCTGTTCTTTACTTTCCTGACAAGGGTGCATTTAATTTGATCAGAATACGACATTGTACTAACATCCGTTATAGGTTAATTACTGGTCCCAGCACGTTAATGTATACCTGTTCTAATGCTGTATGTCCTTTTAAGGCCTGATGTCAGAATTTATACAAAATTATCTGCTCTTCACTTTCCTAATGAAAGTGCATTTTGTTTTGTGTTTTCATTTTTTTTATCAGAACAATGTCGTAGTAACATTAGTTACTACTGACTACTGATCTATGTATGTAATGTACCGCTGCCATTATGCCATATTAATCCTCTCGTGTTTGGTATCCAAATGACCACAAAATTATCTGTAACTTATTTTTCAAACAATGGTACATTGTATTTGATCACGAAAGTCACCATACCATCTTAATACACTATAGATAAAACTTTAAAGTTTTATAGTCCAAACCACGCCCGCAGACACATGAAACAAAGGGATGTTTTTCCCTCCAAAATCTCAACCCATAGTATTGGCCGTTCCCCCAAAGATGGGTGGAGTTCGAGACCTTTAAAATGTCACAAACACCACCAATCGTTGGTCAGACGCACGAAACAGCTTGGAAACGACTCCCTCTTCCTTCAAGATCTTCCGGCAAGCTTCACTTCCAAGAACAACCACTGCTCTGATCTTCAGGAGAACCTGGAAGAACATCTGACCCCACCCTAACTGGCTCTCCAAAGATTTTTTTGTCGCATCCGGACTCTTGTGTAACAAGCCAATGCAAGTAACCGTTTCCTTTACCAACGAATTTAGATGCGTATTTTGAGTCTTATTGAATCTTAAGGTGAATTGAAATTCCTGTGACGATCTCCCATTTAGGGTGTGCTTAATTTTGAAGCTTAAGCATTTCCATCTCTCCTCTTTCCTTTCTCGCTTTCCTAATTTTAACTTTCGTTTATTTTCATTTTTAGTTTCTTTATTTCTTTTGTTTGTTTGTGTAGCTAGTTTTATGTGTGTTTGTCTCATTTATTAAACGGCATATTTTTCACAAGTGATGTCTCTGAGTATGTTTCATAAATGCAAAGTTCCTGCAACATCCGATCTGTACTACATGCTCTTTTAATTTAATTTATGGGTTAAGTCTTTCTTGGCCAGGGAAATACCTCTTTTATAGAATTAATATAAAATTATACTGTCTGTTTGCCGGACGAACAGACAAATAAGTGTAATGTTAATTCCATTACCGTCAATTCAACTTAACTTAAATATTTATAATTACTTATAAATATTTACCTTTCTTTGTGAGCTAAATTCGCTACATATAATGGTGGAGAATGCGGGCATGTTGTTCAGACTTTGTTTTTTGAACTAACTCAGCGTCAATTCACTTGTGTTAATTTACTGTGCCCTTGGGGTGAGATAGGTCAAAACGTAGACTACGCTTCAGTGATTACTATTTTATTTTATTTTATTTTATTTTGTTCCTATTTGTAAGTCACCATTAATCGAGAAAAAAAGAAAAGAAAAGAGAAGAATTTAAACTGCAGTTATAATATTAAAATTCCCTCGTAAAGATGAAGAAATCTCTTTACTGCACATTTTTTTTATATTATCAGAATCAGCTATAGGGACGAAGAAATCTCCCCATAGTTCGATTAAAGATTGATTTGAGCGTGTTCCTCTTAAGGCCTTGTAATTGTATCGCTGTTGAAGTCATTGCATGTTCCAAATTAATTCAACCAGACGATAATACTCGGTTTAGGTTTAACCATCTGAGTGGCTAACTGATGCGTGCCTAATGCAGACCCAATCATAAAGATACTACTGACCAGTTGTTGATTGGTATGTAAAGGGAGTAAAAAAAATGTTTTGATCAAGTGATTATTAGAACAGCGAAGAAACCCTGTTCTTTTGTTTATTTATTTATTTTGGGGGGCAGCGAAGCAAACCTGACCGACCCACTGTGTGCCGTTGAGTGGCACAAATTGTAGAATTTGTGGAAAGGAGAAACCTTTCCTCAGTTGTTAAACTGTGTTTCGAGTAGTGTAACTCTTATCAGCTAACTCTTAAGACCTAATCTTACATATCAACAGTGAAGGAACCTTGTTGACTATATACTTATTCAATTTTACCTTTATTATTAGTTGCGTCCTCTCAGCATTAACTTATAGAGGCAACGAATAAAGCCTGCTTCCTTAATTTGACACCGGTCAAAATAAGGTCGCATGACACGTAGGGTCAAGAATAATCTTACCCCAAACGTTATCAATCACCCCCACTAGGTTATTTAGGGCCCCACACATCCCGATAAACAACAGGGGACAGGTTATCTAAGTAATTAGTACCTTTGCAAGCGCCCCCACCTTTAACTTTAGTGTGTGTGAACTAACCCCCCCGCCCCCCCTCTCTCTCTCTCTCTCTCTCTCTCTCTCTCTCTCTCTCTCTCTCTCTCTCTCTCTGCCTCCTGGTTTTGTGTGTCTTTAATTTTATTTTATTTTTACTATCTTCAATTAATATTGTTATTCTTATTTCAAAAAATGTTTCTTTTCTCCCTTTTATTATTTTTATTATTATTAATTTTTGGCTTATTTTTGTTTGGTTATTTCTTGCTTTATTACTATTATTAGTAAACATTTTTTACTGACTTTTTATTTTGACATTTTGTTATTGACTTTTTATTTGTTTTATCATTATTATTATCATTATTTTTATTTCTCCCTTTTCTCCCTGCTCATTCATTTACTTTCCACTTTCTCTCACTTATTTTAAATTAAATTTTAAACAGAGGGTGAAGCTAAAATTTAAAATTAAGTGTTCGGCTATTTAGGTTCAACCTTATAGCCCTTACCCTTTCAGGCCTCGTCCTGCTCTATCACTTTGGTATTGTGAGTTTGATCTGTCTATTTTCATTCTATTTGGTTGTGGCATTAGGTAAAGGCCTAACTGGGAAATCATCACAGGAATATTAGCAATTTAAGGTAGCCAAATCTTAGATGATCAGGTAATTGCGCCGCTAGCCTGATCTGGCCTCCGCTAACTGCCTAAACCAGTCAGTTCAAATTGAGTGTTCAGTACATTCTCGCCTATTAGCGTAGGCCACCAAGATTATAAGAACTTGCATTGGCCCTTGTCTGTGTCTCTCTTCGCCATTCTTCAGCATGTCCACTGCTGTTGATCTGCAACACCTGAGCCGGGAACAGCTTGATGACAACCTGAGTGCTGTGATGTCCCACAATCCTACGCAGGACTATAGCCACAAGGAGCTGGCCAAGATCCTCGGATCACTGACCTACAACCTCATCGCCCAGGCAAAAATGGAGGAGTCAAAAGTTTCGTGCCTGCAACAGGAATCGTCATTCCGGATCCAAGCTGAGGAGGCTCAGAGGAACCTGGCACAGGCTCACGACCAGCTAGACCAAATCATGGCAGAGACTCAGAGCCAACGAGAAACGGCAGATGAAAAGGATGCAGAGTTGCAGGCGGAAGTAAAAGGACTACAACAGGCCCTGACTGATCTCCGCTTAGACACAGCGCGCAGAGAGCAGCAGGAAAAGGACACTAGTGAGGAACTCCAACAAGCCAAGGCTCTTTTGATAAGAGCAGAGACTGAACATAAAGAAAGAGTTGCCAAAGCTAAGGCTTACGAAGGGCATTTGCAAAGTGCCCGGGAGGAAATCAATGCCCTGTATCAAGAAAAAACTCACTTAAAAGACAAACTTGACACAGCTCACAGGGAGCTAAAACGCACATATAGATTACAAAGTGACTCTGAAAAGGAAATACCCAACATGGAATTTCCCTTAACCAGTGGACTAATATCTCCAAAACAAGAATCAACATTTCAAAAGGGGGGCAAGAGACCCTGACTTAAGACCTCCCCAGGGTGGGAGACTTTTCAAGAAACCCTGCCCTACGGTCACAGTGTGGCCCCTAAGGAATTGGACAAACTGGCTAGAAACATCCCTGCTTTCATGCCAGACCCAGCAGGAGGCTATGACATACATGCCTACCTACAAGACATTGACTTTCATTTGCAGACTGTAGCCAATGTTACTACACGAGATCAACTCTACCGCCTCAGGATCACTTCCAGCCGCGAGGTGCGGAGCTTCCTGGATCGGCAGCCAGACAAGACCAAAGCGGATTATCAGCAGCTTCAAAAGACCCTGATTAAGGAGTTCTCTGACCCAAAGTCAGAGCAAGGACTGTTTACTGCTCTGGACCTTAAACAGAGCAGGCATAAAACCACACAAGCCTATTACAACAGGCTCCGACAGGCCTACTTTGGAGCCCGAAATGAGCCAGGAATGGAGGAAGATTTCAACTTCAAAACCTTGTTCCTCAGCACCCTGCTGTGAGTCATCACCTGGGGGTCCTGATCTGCCCACGGGAAATGTCCATCCAGCAGCTGCGAGACTTAGCCCAAAAAGCCTATACCAAGCAAAGGACTGTACCCGAAAAAACTGTAAAAGGGGCAGCAATATATTTTGTCTCCGAGCAGTGCTCAGAACTGGCACTAGAGGGCACCCAGCAATGCTATCGTGACAAACCTGTCCAACAAGTGTCACAACACTTTCCAACCAACAGAGAACCACATGGTTATGGCGGTGCCCGGCCCAAATACCAAGCTGGACGCCCTGGGAGATCCTGGGACAGACTACGATCACCACTCAGTCCAAAGGACGGAGCCACCTGGGAAGGATCTAAATGGCCCAAAGGAAACTGGCACTCGCCAACACAAGCATCGGGTTTCGACTGGAAACTGCAAAAACCCCCGCAGCATGTGCCAGATAAACGGAAATGTGGACTACCAATAACACAAGATCCAGAAAACACATCGGAAACAGCGGAGATTTTTAGAATTTTAAAGGAAATTATCCAAGAAAAACACCACAAAAAGGACAAGGAGGACAAATCAGATCAATTATGACTAAGCCGGAAACCTGACCTGAACACTCACGATATGTCCTCGCAAACCGAACCACCAGAGGCCGCCAACTTCCAACACCAAACCTCCAGCCAGAACCCCAAGATCCCCGAGAGTGCTGTTTTAATGGTCTGCCTCCCCGATGAGCCACATGAGTCTAGTTCTGACACCTGCCACAGGGCCAAGGCTACTAGGGAACCCACTTAAAAGAGGAATGGCCAAAAAGCTGTACCTAGCCATCACATTAGAGAATGAGCTGAGACTAGAAGCTCTTGTGGACACTGGTGCAGATCTGATTTTAATGTCGACCCAACTCTTTTACAGACTGCAGGTGGAAGCTAATCGACAGAATCGAACCCTTAAAACACAAAAGTGTGCATTGAATGTGCAATCTTACAGCCAAAATGAAGTCAAGCTTGAACAGATAGCTCCCATTCACCTGACCATCTGCCCTATGAGTGTAGTGCACCCTGTGTACATCTCTCCAGTGGACACCTACCATCTGCTCATCGGAAAGGACCTTCTAGACCGTTTTGAACCACTGTTGGATTTTAAACAGTTGAAACTCTGGGCTCAAATGCAAGAACCTCTACCCCCATGGTCACCGAAAGCATCCAAGACAGACTACCAAGCCACAAAGGTCATGGGCAATCATACCACCAGCCGAGAAGGCAATTTGACCCGAGATTCAAGGTCATTGCTCTGTGCTTTCCAGCTAACTAAAGACTCTGACTCATACTGTCCATGGGAGGCCTACAGCTTGCTGATGCTGCAACGACGGACGTTATAATAGCACTATGGGCCGACAACTCAGCAATCAGCCTCAGACTGTTTAACACCCGCAAAATGCACACAGCAAGCATCCCTTGGGCCAATAAGCGCACACGATTTCCTTTGGTTCCCTGCCCGGCCACCATGGTAACAGCTAATGGCATTTGCACCCTGAATGTAAAGTGGAATGGCAGGTGCATGACTCACTAGTTCTTGATCCTGCCAGACCCTCGACACAATGTCTACATTGGAGCAGATATTTTAATCCGTCTCAGGGCCCATGTGGATACGATCAATGAAGTGGTGTGGGCCCCAGTAACACAACAGCCCCCCATGACTCAGATCAACCCTGAAAACCTCACATCAGGGAAAACCATCCCAGAGGTCTGCACCCTAATCAGTGAACAAGAGACTGTAATACCTGCTTACACAAGGGGCGTTGCGGTTCGACTCAACCTGAAGTGCGGTCAAGCCTTAAGCCACTCGCTAGGCTTCTACCAACCTTTACCCGAGAGTGAGGAACTGGGACTTACCTTGGAAGCTACACCTCTGGTTGAAGTGACATCCCGAGCAGTTCACATCTTATTCAATAATTGCACAGCAATGGACATCCGGGTGCCTAAAGCATACCGCCATGGCTGGCTAGTGAGCTATGGCTTCCATCACTTCGAACTCACCTTACCAATAATTGGTCCCATCCCAGACCAAATGATCCCAGAAGAAAGCACAGATGAGGCCATGCTGACAGCACCGTTCAAGATGATCACCATTGTCTCAGTCATGCCGGTCGTCCAAGATCAAGTGTGCAGAACAGAGCTAACCGAAGATCACCACCTCTCTGTGTACACGGTCTCCAACAGCCCCACTTGCAAGACGGACAATGCTACTGCACCACTAATAGCACATAAAACAAATAGATTGCACAGGTGCAACAAATTCTGAAGGTGATCACTCTCCAGCGTATTCCCTGTTTTGTTTGTTTCTGACCTGTTTATTCTGTTTTCCGGTTTTCTGCTCGGCTCGGCTCGGCTCTGCTCACGCTAAACGCGCTCCGGTTTCCGGCTCGGCTCGCGCTGAAAACGCTCCGGTTTCCGGCTCGGCTCGCGCTGAACGCGCTCCGGTTTCCGCCTCGGCTCTGCTCTGCTCGCGTTGAACGCCCTCCGGTTTTCGGGCGACCCTGACTCCTGCCGCTCGTCTATTATGCAGTGCGACCTGATTTTTAGCATGCAGCCCTTCCAATTCGGTACAGAGCGCTCCAAGGTGGCCTACGTCATTTCCCTCCTGTCAGGCCGAGCCCTAAGATGGGCCAGTGCAGAGTGGGAGAGTCAATCAGCCAACTGCAGATCGTTCGCCGCCTTTTCTGCCGAACTCCGGAAGGTCTTCGGCACATCTACGCCATGCCAAGATGCCGCCTGCTCCCTGGTCTCTGCCGCACAGGGGAATCACTCTGTTGCAGAGTTTGCGGCTGAGTTCCGGACTCAGGCCACTGACAGCGGATGGGATCGCATTGCACTTTACTCCAGGGCCTCTCCTCTGCCGTTAAAGACGAACTTGCTGCTCGTGATCCCCCCTAGGATCTGGATTCACTGATCTCATTGGCTACACGCATCGATCGGCGCATAAAGGAACGCCGCCGGGAGCGTGGTTACCCCGCTCAGAGCCTAAATCCTCACAGTCCTTTAACTGCGAGCAGTTCCCCACCTCGTGTTTCGGTTCTTGCACCCGTTCTTTCTCTCCGCCGCAAGCCATAGAGATAGGACGCCACCACCTGACCCCTGCTGAGAAGGAGAAACGTCGGTCTCAAGGTCTATGCCTCTACTGCGGAGGTAAAGGGCACATGGCCGCATCCTGCCCAGTAAAAGGCAAGGATCGTCTGTAAAGGGGGAAGCACCCACGAGCCACTCCTTCCCCGCTCCCTCCAAACCCACTGTCTTGGTCTACCTTCAGGTTGGCCCTGGAGGAACGGAATTGGCTGCCTTCGTCGACTCTGGGGCTGATGCCGAATTCATCGACCTCAAACTTGCCCAGCAACTGCTGGTTCCCATGGAACCCTACCTGAAGCTCTGCTGATCAGAGCCCTGGACGGCAGCCTTTTAGGCTGGGCCACACACCGCACTAAGCCTCTACTCATGTCAGTGGGGGAACGACATTAGGAGTGGCTTTCCTTCCTGGTCATCTCCTCTCCTCAAGCCCCCATTATGCTCGGGTTCCCTTGGCTTCAGAAACACAACCCACGTGTTGATTGGATGACAGGGCTTATTCTGGATTGGGGTGTGCGTTGCTTCGGCCACTGCCTTGCTCTTCCTCCACCCAAACCACTGCCGGCTGTCACTCCCGAGCACTCCAATTTAGCATCAGTTCCTGAGATCTATCATGGCCTTGCGCGCGTGTTCAGTAAAGCCTTAGCCACCTCTCTGCCTCCCCACCGGCACTTCGACTGTGCCATCGAACTGCTTCCCGGAGCCAGTCCCCCTAGGATAAGTCCCTACGCCCATGTATTGACTACCGGGGTCTTAATGCGATCACTGTCCAGAACTGTTACCCCTTGCTGCTTATGGCCTCGGCGTTGCATCAGCTCCATGCTCGAAAAGGGTGTCATCCATCTGTGCAACAGCCCCTACTCAGCCCCCATATGGCCTATCATAAAACCCATGATAGGCCTATCATAAAACCCAATATTTCTTGTTCTAAATGGCCCAGCTAGAACAAGAAATACCAAGTATTAAGGGAGCCACAATCTTCTTCACGCTTGATGTGGCCTCGGGATTTTGGACTATACCAGTGCATCCCGACGATCAACACAAGTTGGCTTTCATGTTCTGCAACCGGCAATACACCTTCACAAGGTGTCCATTCGGCTACGCTAACTCACCAGCTGAATTTAACATCTTTCTCAACAAGGCGTGCCCAGATGCTAGAGTAAGGGGCAACCTAATCTATGTGGACGACATCCTCATGAAAAGCACGACCGTGACTGATCACCTAAGGGAAATCGACCACGTCTTGCAACAACTTACTACGACAGGGGCCAAAATCGCCCTCCACAAGGGACAATAATGCAAAAACAAAGTAAACTATGTGGGTCTGCTCATTGGACCACAGGGCATCGAGCCACAAACCAACCGCATCCAAGCAATTCAAAACATCAAGCCACCTACCAACGTCTCAGAACTTCGAAGTTTCCTAGGCATATGCAACTATTCTCGACAGTTTATTGAGGACTACTCGGACATTGCACACCCTCTCACAGCACTCCTAAAGAAAGATTCCCCCTTCGCCTGGACAGACACCTAGCAAAATGCCATGAAAGAACTGAAGAAACACCTGTGCACCGCCGCATGCCTGGCTTACCCAGATCCACAAAGAGAGTTCTACCTGGAGGCTGGATTCTCCAGCCACTGCCTGAGTGCTGGACTTTACCAGCAGCATGACCAGGACAAAAAGGTAGTCGCATAAGCCAGCAAGACACTCTTGCCACCAGAGTGCAAATACTCGCACTGTGAAAAAGCCCTGCTCTGTACTGTATGGGCCATCCAGAGATTCTCTAACTACATTGGCGCCCAGAAAATGATCATAGAAACCTGCCACCAGCCTGTCACATTTTTTAACAGCCAACGCATCCGCGATGGTGCGGTCCCCAATGCCCGCCTCGCCACATGGCTAATGGCCCTCCAAGGGCACAACGTGGAAACACGATAAAACCACAAGTCAACACTGGGCAATGGCCTGGCAGCATGCCAAAGCTGCTCGGACGACACACTGACTGTGACTGCAGATATGGAAAGGCCCCAATCGCAGCCACCCACCTGTCACAAGTACTTTGAAGCCAACGTGTGCCAAGACATGCCCACAGCCTATGTCGATGGATGCTCCTATAACCACGAGGGCAACCTTAAAGTGGATGCAGGCGTCCTCTGGGTGAACAACAAACCATGCCAACCACAACACTTCAAGCTGGGACCCCAGTCCTCACAATATGCAGAGATAGCAGCTGTACTCATAGCCCTACAGATAGCATTGGCCCACAACATCAGAGACCTGCTCATTTGCACTGACTCCAACTACGCCAGACTTAGCTTCACATGCCACCTTCCAGGGTGGAAGAAAAACGGCTTCAAGACAGCAAACAACAAACAAGTTAAACACCAACACTTGTTCCAGGCATGTGAGGACATCACAAACAAACATGATATGACCATCTACTGGAAGAAGGTGAAAGGTCACTCAAGGCACCTCAAAGACCTTAATGACCAAACAGACGCCCTCGCCAAGGCAGATGCTCTACACGGCGAGTTGTGGTCACAACCAACCCGACCACACAAACCTACTGTCACAGCCATAACCCGCAACCACCGAACTCAATCAACCTGTCAGGCTGACGGACAGGACGCGGAAGCGGAAGCAAGTCAATCATAGTTTATTAATTCAGTTCCACAAAGAAACACTCACTGCTGCCGAGGCAAGAAAACAAACAAAGAAGATCCTCTCGAGACGAGTAATCCAAAAGGAAACCTAGAGTCCGAAACGAAAGTAAACGGCAACGGCTAACAGTAATCCATAAGAAACAGAACCAGGATACGGAACCAGCGGGGAATGCTGGCGGTCGAGCAGCCACGGGTATCACCAGCATGACAATACAAGGACCGACAGCCTGTGACTCGAGAATGTGTGTTCATATAGTCAGAACCATAACGAGTCACGGCTGTCGGTGATTAGGCAGGCACGGGATAATGAGGCACCATGAACGCTACCGAGGGGGGCGTGGCAGGGTGCATCTCTGACGGCGGCCAAAGGGGGCATGGCAGGGGAATCTCGGACAGCAACTGAGGGGGGCGTGGCAGGGGAATCCCTGACAGTACCCCCCCTCCAGGGGCGGCACCTGACGCCCAAAACCCACCCAGGCCAGGCGGGCCGGGGCACTCCGAGGAAGGCCTCTCCAATCGACCCGGGACAAAAGAGGCCCCGTGAGCATCGCAGCGGAGCCGGGGAGGATCGGAAGGGGCCCAAGGCAAAGCAGCGACCTCGGCTGGGATCCGGAACGGACCAGCGGTCCTCGTGAGGGCCGGAAGCTGAGGCCGGGCGACGTCCACGGCGGAGACCTGAGGCCGAGCGACGTCCACGGCGGAGACCAGGGGCCGAGCGACGTCCACGGCGGAGACCAGGGGCCGAGCGACGTCCACGGCGGAGACCAGGGGCCGAGCGACGTCCACGGCGGAGACCAGGGGCCGAGCGACGCCCTCGGCGGAGACCAGGGGCCGAGCGACGCCCTCGGCGGATACCAGGGGCCGAGCGACGCCCTCGGCGGATACCAGGGGCCGAGCGACGTCCACGGCGGAGACAGGAGGCAGAGCGACGTCCACGGCGGAGACCAGGGGCCGAGCGACGCCCTCGGCGGAGACCAGGGGCCGAGCGACGCCCTCGGCGGATACCAGGGGCCGAGCGACGTCCACGGCGGAGACAGGAGGCAGAGCGACGACCTTGGCGGAGACCTGGAGCGGGGAGACTTCCTCCACGGAGACAGGCGGCGGAGCGACGACCCCTTCGCGGCCAGGCGGCGGTACGACGACCCCTTCGCGGCCTGAGCTCTCTGCAGGACTCTGGACCGGGAGCGAGCTCTCTGCGGGACTCTGAGGCTGAGCGGCACCCTCGGCGGAACTCTGAGGCTGAGCGGCACCCTCGGCGGGACTCTGAGGCTGAGCGGCACCCTCGGCGGAACTCTGAGGCTGAGCGGCACCCTCGGCGGAACTCTGAGGCTGAGCGGCACCCTCGGCGGAACTCTGAGGCTGAGCGGCACCCTCGGCGGAACTCTGAGGCTGAGCGGCACCCTCGGCGGAACTCTGAGGCTGAGCGGCACCCTCGGCGGAACTCTGAGGCTGAGCGGCACCCTCGGCGGAACTCTCGTGACGACTCTGTGGCGGCCCGGCGCTCTCGTGACGACTCTGTGGCGGCCCGGCGCTCTCGTGACGACTCTGTGGCGGCCCGGCGCTCTCGTGACGACTCTGTGGCGGCCCGGCGCTCTCGTGACGACTCTGTGGCGGCCCGGCGCTCTCGTGACGACTCTGTGGCGGCCCGGCGCTCTCGTGACGACTCTGTGGCGGCCCGGCGCTCTCGTGACGACTCTGTGGCGGCCCGGCGCTCTCGTGACGGGTCTGTGGCGGCTCGGCTCTCTCGTGACGGGTCTGTGGCGCCTCGGCTCTCTCGTGACGGGTCTGTGGCGCCTCGGCTCTCTCGTGACGGGTCTGTGGCGGCTCGGCTCTCTCGTGGAGACACTGTGGCGTAGAGGCGCGCTCGTGGAGACACTGTGGCGTCGAGGCGCGCTCGTGGAGACCCAGGGGCAGGGCCATGTGTCCGTGGAAACCCGGGAACTGAGCCTCGCGTTCTTTGATGCCCAGGGATGGAGCCGAGCACCCTTGAGAATCCTGAAACGGTGCCACGCGCTCTGAAGAACCACGGAACGCAGCTTCTTCATCCGCAAGGGGACTGCCGTGGAGATCCACCACCTCCATCCCACACATCCCCAGAAGAAGCTCGCAGAATTTGGCGAGTGAGCCGAAATTGCCCCCATTGGCGCTCCATAACCTGCTGGTTTTAGAGAGAGCATCACCAGACAGGAGAGAAACGCAGAAGGCGATCTTGGCTCTTTCGGAGGAAAACTGGGAAGAGTTTTCCTCCACGTACTCGCCGATGTTCTTCAGAAACCCGTCCAATTCTTCTCCTTTCCCGGAGAAGCGAGCCGGAAATTCCCTCGCGCTCGCGGAGGGGCGTGGCGCAGCCGCGCTTTCATGCTCCGGCTTCTGTGGCTTTGAGCCGCGAGAAGCAGCTTGGAATCCCCGGCGAAAATCCGAGGCTGGGTTCGGCTGCCACTTCATCGCGGCCGAAATCGCGGGAGGGCGATTCCGCTTTCGGTTTAGGTCGGTCCTTCTGTCAGGCTGACGGACAGGACGCGGAAGCGGAAGCAAGTCAATCATAGTTTATTAATTCAGTTCCACAAAGAAACACTCACTGCTGCCGAGGCAAGAAAACAAACAAAGAAGATCCTCTCGAGACGAGTAATCCAAAAGGAAACCTAGAGTCCGAAACGAAAGTAAACGGCAACGGCTAACAGTAATCCATAAGAAACAGAACCAGGATACGGAACCAGCGGGGAATGCTGGCGGTCGAGCAGCCACGGGTATCACCAGCATGACAATACAAGGACCGACAGCCTGTGACTCGAGAATGTGTGTTCATATAGTCAGAACCATAACGAGTCACGGCTGTCGGTGATTAGGCAGGCACGGGATAATGAGGCACCATGAACGCTACCGAGGGGGGCGTGGCAGGGTGCATCTCTGACGGCGGCCAAAGGGGGCATGGCAGGGGAATCTCGGACAGCAACTGAGGGGGGCGTGGCAGGGGAATCCCTGACACAACCACACTTCCCACCTCACAACCACTTGCGCTTGCTCCACAAATCTCCACAAATGACATTGCTGACATGCAGGCGTCTGATGCCACTATACAGACCATCCTTCACCACCTCTCTAGCCCCTCCGACCACCCTGTCACAGCTGTTAAACTGGCCGCTTCCCCAGCCCTAAAACGGCTACATGATGACAAACCCATGCTGCGCGTGATAGACGGCATTTTATGGTATGCCCCTGATGACCACACTGTGCCAAAGCTTGTGGTGCCACAGTGCCAAAGGGGGGTAATGTTAATGTATGCCCACGACGCACCATGTGCCGGACATAATGGCACAAGAGCCACTTATGAGACACTGAAACAAGTGGTATACTGGCCTGGCATGCAACAAGATGTATGTAAGAGTATGTAAACGATGCCTTATGTACTGTCAATTCCAACCAGCAAACCCAAACTACCAAGCCCCACTGCAACGCAGAAGAGTCACATTTCCGTGGTCAGACCTCCAAATTGACTGGGTAGGACCCCTTCCCAGGTCAACAAGGGGCAACAAATACTTCATTACAATCGTGTGTCAGTTTACCAAGTGGGTGGAGTGCCTCCCAGCATCCAACGATACTGCCCAAACCACTGCCTATCTTCTGATGAATTTATTTTCTCCCGGTTTGGGCTACCGCTGAAAGTCAATTCCGACAGGGGCACCCATTTCATGGCCGAGGTCATTTCGAGCAGATTTGGAAGCTACTGGGGGTGCAAGCAAAACTTCACATCAGTCACCACCCTATCTCTTCGGGTCAGCATGTTAAGGAAATATGTGTCTGCCAATCAAAAGGACTGGGATATGAAACTTCCTCTGGTGCTCATGGCCATCAGGGCAACACCACAGGGGTCAACCGGTATCTCTCCTTTCAAACTAATGAAAAACTAATCTAAACTAATGACTGGACAACAGATGACATTGCCACTGCACCTGCTATACCAACCCGGAGACTCCAACCTTATCACAGCTTATACCACCCGTCAATACCTCGAAGAACTGCACAAGCACCTGAGATCCACCTTTTCATTTACCCAACAACACCTCCAAAAGAGTGCTGAAGGTCAAAAAGCATATTACAACCGTAAAGCATCACACAAGGAACTGAACGTGGACGATAAGGTCTGGTACTACTGCTTCACCCAGCCGACTCAAACTGCCTCTCATCGGCGATCAAAGAAATTCCTGGCGCATTGGACCGGACCGCACAAGATTTTAGACAAACTCCCTCCAGTTGCTTACCAAATCAGGCTAAACCCAGGACAGAAAGAACCAGTTCTCAAATGGGTCTATCGCAATCAGATCAAGAGACACCTGGCCATAAGCAGGGAAAGACCAAAGTTCCTGCAACATCCGATCTGAACTACACTAAATTTAATTTAATTTACGGTATAAAGTAAAATGGGGTTACGTCTTTCTTGGCCAGGGAGATACCTCTTTTATAGAATTAATATAAAATTATACTGTCTGTTTGCCGGACGAACAGACAAATAAGTGTAATGTTAATTTCATTACCGTCAATTCAAATTAACTTAAAAATTACTTATAAATATTTACCTTTCATTGCGAGCTAAATTCACTACAGCTTAATAGTCCGGAAATTACGGTACTATAAATTATAATGTTATGTAATCTAGATGAACATAAAAAGGAATCTTGTTGCTCTATATGTAAAAGCATAGCAGGCGTCATGGCATAAACTAAGTGATATACAGTTATTAGCCTGTTTCATTCAATGCATTAGCTTTTACTATACTCATAAAACGATGAGTGATAGAGCTGCATACACACCTTTACCTTTTATACGTTTACCCTCTTCTTCTTTCTTCTTTATTCTGGATTGTGATCCTGATGGCTTAGATTTTTTTTTTTTGCATTGTGTCAGTTCTCCCACTGGAAACCAACCCCCCTCTCTCTGTACGAGTGAACAAGATGCCACCATGGCCGACTGCCCATGTCATGCATGTCTAAATCTGCCATTGGCAGTCAGATGCATATTACTGTAGTGTTGGTGGGTGAAGCTCAAGTGGCTCTAAAGCAGATGAAGCATCAGGAATTCATGGTGGAGATGCTGAACCTGCTGCTGGATGCTCATAATTATGTAATATTAAGTCATAATTAAAAGATCCTTTCTGTGATTTTTTTTTTCTTTGTGAATGCAATGCACTTCTGTAGTATAAATTTTAGTGTCAGTTTAGTTTTTAATCTCATATACAACAAAAGCCATATACACTTACAAAAATCACTCAGTGTTGAATTGAGATGTTTGGACATTTATTCCAGCTCATAAATCCTATAAAACATGCAGCATTAAACATGAAATTTTAGCAGATGAACATCTCATAATACTGTCTGGAAGTGAGAAATGTACATGTTGTTTTTACTCCATACAAATTAACTTACTTTGATTAGAAACAGAATCATACTCCAAATCAATCAATCAATAAACTCGACCCTGTTTGGTGGCTTGCAGGTAAGATTGTTAAGATATTTGACTTTGAATTGTAGTGAAGTTAAAGTAAAATAGAAATACCTCAGTAAAGTACAGATATGTGAAAAAGCTCTGTAAGTACAGTAATGAATTACATTTACTTCTGTTATTGTCCACCACTGGTTATGTGACATAGGAACCACTATTAACACTAGAATTACTGACTTTTTATTTTCTGGTGCACGTCCTGAGGTGTGAGTCACCCCCGCTGAGATTTTCACAGTTCTTCAGCTCGATTCTCCCCCTCCTTTTGTTGTGCAAACCACCCAAAACCTGTGAGGCCTGGCACATTTGTATTTGTTACCTGAGACTGAGAGAGCCTAGTGAGTTCAGGAGACCCACGAGAGCTTGTAATGTCCTAGGCAGCTTGTCATGGCTTGGTAAACTGAGTGTCTGCCTCTAGCGTAGCCTGGAGATACAGCCAGTTTTTATCTGTTCTCCCTCGAACTTCAAGCTCTCGTCTCCTGAACTCATTAGACTCTGAGGGAGATGGTGAACTACAGTGTGAACTACCAGTGGCCATTCGACATCTTGCAACCTGTCACTCAGCACTGACCATTCAGGAGAGTCACTCAGCAGTGGCCTTTCAGCATGCATTCTGCATCATACAAAATACTAAACAGCAGCTAAGATAGCAAGAATCACCTCATATACACTTAGTTCTATAACCAGTAAAGTTGAGTGTTCTGAATCCTGTACCGTGTTTTGACTGACACGCTGGGGCGAGTACAATCCCCTGATCAGCGCACACCAGATAGTGAAAATCCTAACATTTTGTCCTTTTTTTTTGTTTAGCTGGATAGGAAATCTTCCTAACAATTGGTCGTGATTCTGTCCATTGTGACTGTGTATGTAAGGGAGTTGCATTGCATGACTACAGCACAGTGCTGTGCATAAAAGCAGACAGACCCAGGTGGGACAATCATTTCTTCTTCGCATTTTTTGAGAACGCACATCAGGATGGCCTCCGTATCACTGCCACGCAGGAAGAACCTCTCCACGCAACAGGCTTTGTCCTGGCTTTAGGAAATGGACAAAGCAGACTAGCAGGTCACTGATACCTCCTCAGAAGAATCCGAAAAGGAGACGGAACAAGAATCCAACATGCCTCCACGGAAGATGCACCGTGGTACAGGGAAGCCCTGTCTGAGCCAGACGGCAAAAGACGGCACTGTGTGGGTAGAGGAGGACATTGGAATGCCCAGTGCAGTAGCAAATGACTTGTGCTTCACTGCGCAAGCTGGACTCACAGAGTCTGCTGAGGTTTGTCATTACCATAGTACATATGATATTTATATAAACCCATTTAGAGTGAGGTTCATGTAAAATTCATCCGGCCCTTTGTACGCCCCTGTCCGGCCCGCGTGACGCCAATCATAAATTATAAGGATGCACCAAAAAATCGGCAACAGGAAGTTTTCTGAAGAAATAACTAAAATCACTGAAACAACACCGCCGAAACACAATTGTAATGACACAATAAAAAACGCAGCATGCACACAGTTATCTGGATAAAAGCCAACATGTCTGCGGTGTGGACTTATTTCAATATCTCGGAGAAAGACCCACGGATAGTGATTTGCAAAACATGTAATGCTGAAATTTCAAGAGAGGATGTATCTGCAAAGAGTTTTTCCAAGTTGGGTTTAATTTATCACCTGAAATCCAAACATCCCAATTGCCATTCTAAATATAAGAAGAATGCGGCACGGAAAATAAGTCAATCCTAGCATGCGCACTCCGTCTGCAGCGGACGTTTTTAAAAAGGCAAAAAAGGTTTCCAGTGATGTGCCAAGGAAAAAGGCATAACAAAAAAAATATGGAATTCATTGCCTTAGATCACATGGTCATCTTTGAAACATTCCCCGTAGATAATAATTATTATAATTTAATAATACGTTCCATTCACTTGAATGGGCTTCCAAACGTTCGGCAGGCAATTATTTCGTATAACAGACCGTTGCTAATAATAATTGACCGCTGTCTGTCTGTTAAGACTATGAATGGTAACAAATAAGTAATAATAATTTATAATTATAAATAAAAAACTTTTGTAATTGAATTTATTCTTCAAATTGCAATTCATTGATTTTAGTGAGTTTAGGTTAACAATAATTTTTTTTTCTTATTTGACCTATACACCACAATTTCACAAATATTTACAGAATAGTTTTAATCTTCCGATGACCAGTACCAGCTATTCAAAATATATAATTTAGTGCATTTTACAATGAAAGAAAGTTGAGCAGAATGAAGTTCAAGTTATTGTTGGTGTGGCCCTCTGACACAATTCAGGTTTCTCATGTGGCCCGTTGTAAAAATCTATTGCCCACCCCTGCCATAGATGAATAGCTGTTCCCTACCAAGGTTCGTCGTCCATTCACACAGTATATCGCAACCAAGCCAGACAAATTTGGGATCAAGTTTTGGATGGCCACGGATTTGGAGACCAAATATGTCTGCAATGCATCTCTCTCTCTCTCTGCTTTTACAGTGTGGTGTACACATGTTTACCCAAATGGCACGGATGTATTCTGTAAGAGCAGCAACACGCAGTTGGCCAGGCTGGCTCCGTTTCATTCAGCTCCTCTCTGTCCCCGAGCGAACCCGTAAGCTCGGTTCCGCTGCAGAGAGTCCCCGAGAGCTCGGTTCCGCTGCAGAGAATCCCCGAGAGCTTAGCTTCGTCCCAGGGTCTCCAGGCGAGCTCCTCTCCACTCCTAGGCTTCCAGGCGGCTCCCTTTCCGCTCCTAGGCTTCCAGGAAAACTCCTCTTCGCTCCAGGTTCCTGATGAGAGCTCCTCTTCACTCTAGGTCTCTGATAAGAGCTCCTCTTCGCTCCAGGTCCCTGACGTGAGCTCCTCTTTGCTCCCGATTCCCAGGGAGAGCTCGGTTCCATCCCAGGACTCCCGGGAAAGCTCAGCTCCGTTCTTGGGTCTCAAGAAGAACTCGGTTCCGCGCCAGCTTCCCAAGGAGAGCCCGGTTCCACGCCAACGCATCCCAGAGAATACCTCTTCATCCAATGGGATCCTGGAGCACACAACTCGCCTCCGAGACTGCGAAAGAGACGTCGACCCCTTGCCCCCGGGCATCACCAAAGGCTACGGCACGCCCCACAGTCTCCTTGAAGGCGACTCCACCTCTCAGAGCTCCGCTTCAACCAAGGCATCCCCAGAGCTCTCCAGGTCCCCGTGGGTGATGGGGCCTCGTTTCCGGTCTCCGCCTTGGGCGTCGCTCCACTTCAAGTCTCCATTGAGGGCGTCTCTCGGCCTCTGCTCTCTGCTGTGGAGGGCACTTGGCCTCTGGACTCCACGAAGGGCGCAGCTGGGTTCCGCTGAGGATTTCGCCCTGCTCCTGGGTTTCGAGTTGGGCTGTGCTCCGTTCCGGGACCCCGCTGGGGTCGTTGTCCCGTTCCGGCTCTCCGCGGGGGTAGTCTTGTCGCCTTTGACCCTTCCTGGCTGTTCCTGGCTCCGCAGCGGCCCCGGCCGGGTCCCCTTCGACCCTGGAAGGTCGGTGGGGCCCTCCTCCGAAATGCCCTGGCCCACCTGGCGTGCTTTGAGTTCGGGGCGTCAGGTCCCGCCCCTTATGGGGGTGTCAGGAATCCCCCTGCCACGCCCCCTTCGGCGGCTGTCAAACCTCGGGTTTCCCCCAAGCACCTCGCTCCTTCTTCCGTCGGTGCCGCGCCCGCACGGATCTGCTCGCAATCAGGCTTCATTGTAAACAGCTGGGGCTCGTTTCACTCACTTGTTCCCAGCTCCTATAAAGCCCCCACATTCACCCACACTCCGGGTCCGTTATTGTACGTTCATGTGTGTCTATGTATGTTCATGCATGTATGCGTAGACTCATGTGCAAGCTTATCGGCGTATGCGCGTTCCTGCTACGTACCGGTATTCTCCGACTCCTCTCTCTCTCTCTCTACGGCTGCGCTTTTCCTTCCGGAGCGCACCCCAGATTACCCTGATCCTCCCGGTACGGCTGTGTTAGTGTCACTGTGTGGCGTATGTGCCTGTGTTCCAGCCCCGCGACGCGCTTTCCCTAGCGCACCTGTGGATTTACTCGTCCCGAGCTGATTAACTTGCGGTTTGTGTGGATTTTCTGTTGGCTTTGCCTTTTTGCATGAATAAACTTTGTTTGCTGTCACTACTGCTTCCGCCTCCGTTTCCCGCATAACACCAGTAGTGTTTTTTTACAATATGCTGGACCTGACGGCGGTGAATGCCTACATTTAGCACAAGGCATGCACAGGGTGGACAGGCAAAAGAAGATTGTTTTTTGAGTTTTCTTCTGGCCTCTGAGCTACTCTGAGTAAAGAAATGCAAATGTGCCAGGCCTCACAGGTAATAGGTGTGTTTGCACAACAAAAGCAGGAGAACAATGGAGCTGCAGGCCTGTGAAAATCTCAGCAGGGGTGCTACTAGGTGTGAGGGCCAGGGAATTTACGCAAATTTGCGCAGGTTTAGTAAAAAAAGTAGTAGTGAGCATATTCTATCTGTCTTACTGTCACTCCTTTCCCTCTTTTAAATCCTAACACCTCACCTCTGTCCAAATACTGTTCTATTTGCCTTATTAGATTAAAATACCCAAAATATAATATAACTTCTGAAACACAGAGAATCTAAAAATAATTTGATCTTTGTATCAAAAATAGCCTGTAATTCTCACCCAACTTACATACGACCACTCATCAAATGTCTCACTGTAATTTTTATGAACGTAACACTAATAAATCACTCTTCTTCTGTAAAATTAATACACATCTCCTACTCCACACATCCATGTATTTATTTTCTCTCCAATAATGTGTTTAAATCCCTTTAAATACTGGGACAAATACTAGTATTCTTCAATTGGATCAATAAACTCCTGATCTATAAACCATCTTTCTTTATTCTACTGTGTCTAGCACAACTTCTCTCACTCTTTATCTGCCTTTAGCAGGAGTTTGTGAGCAGCCTTACAGGCTCTGTGTCTATACTTTGCTATTAATTCCCCCTAAACACACACCAGGAAGCCGCTTTTACGTGTCTGTGCTGTTTTCTTCTACTCCCCCTCCTTGTGTTGTCTCTGTCTTCAGCTCTCTACTATATGTAGGTGGAGTCACCTGGTAATTGTAATGGAGGTCTGGGAAAAAAAAGGACCAATGATGAGCAAGAGACTGACCAGAGGAGGTTTAAAAGCAGCCACCTGAAGTGACCAGTGTTTGCTGGTGTAAGTAACAATAGATTAAATAAAAAGAGGCATAAGTAGTCATGATAAATTATATATCATTCTAAAGGTCTAAGCCTCAAGCATCGATTTTAGATCACTGTTTTTCAATGGAACGATTATAACAAATGTATTTCCTAAATTTGTGTAAACAGCACACACAAACAACATTCATAAAAAAACAGTACTTACACTATAATTGTAATAACGAGTCACAAACGCATAATTGCTGCAAATTCCTGTTTATTTGGAAAGATAAGGTTCCACCGCAGAGCATTTTTGGTCTTTTGTTTGTATCTGTTTTAGAGTAACTTTCGCATAAAGAACGACATCTTGGTGGTAAATAATAAATATGGCTGGTAGAATATAGTGTTAAAAAACAAATGAGAGTAACCACTAAAAAAAAAGGCAAAGACAGGTAGAATCTTATCGGTGATACAACTGAACTCTGCAGGTGTTTGTGGAGATGTTTTGCTTTGCACCACCTTTCATTTCCAATCTTTTATTTTCAGCCAGTAGCAATGTGAAAACAACATGTTCCATAGGAAATGTTGCCAATGAGTGCAGGGTTTTAATGATATATGGGAGGTTTTTATTCCCCATGTGGGTGAGTTCTTAGTTTTATTCATCTTTAGAAGGTCTTAGAGGTTAAAGAGCGCATGACGTGTACTGTGACGCACCTAGCAGGAAGTGGAATGCAGCTCTTTCCAGCTCATGCTAACTGAGCTTTGTTTACAAGAGAAAAAAAAGAAAAGAAAAAGTGGACAGTGAAAAAAAAGTTGTTTTTTTAAAGATTGCATGGATCACGGATGGGGAAAATATTCTTGCGCGGAATGACGACAACGACCTGGTGATCTGCATGTGGATGGAAAATCTGAGCCTATTTTACATCTGTGAGGGAGAAAAGGATCAGAAATATTCCTAGATAAATGTTTGTAGAAATCTACATTTTAATGATATCTTCATAAAATGTTAAACATGCATACATGATATATGTGACTTTTAACCCAGTACTTTATTCAAGTACATAATTTATATAGAAACAAGGTACACAGAGTATTGCATGATGGATTCTCTACATAACCATAAAAATATTCTTATGCATAACCATAAAGAATTTTTCTTTTTCACAAGAATGAAAGTGTTGAAAACCAGCTTCTGGCACTTAAAGGTACAGTGCCCTCCACAATTATTGGCACCCCTGTTTAAGATGTGGTCATGGACTTCTAAAAATTCTCCTTTTTTTAAAAACAACATAGAACCCAAATGCAAAAAAAGAGAAAAATCCAACCTTTCATTTAAGTACATTACTTTGGTGGTAAAAAAATCACACATTTAGGAAAAAAAACAAAAACTTGAAATCATGTGTGCCACAATTATTGGCACCCCTGATGTTAATACTTTGTACAACCTCCTTTTGCCAACAAGACAGCACTTAATCTCCTCCTATAACATTTCACAAGATTGGAGAACACAGAGAGAGGGATTTTTGACCATTCTTCTTTGCACAATCTTTCTAGATCATCCAGTGTCCTGGGTCCTCTCTTATGCACTCTTCTCTTTAGCTCGCCCCACAGGTTTTCGATTGGTTTGAGGTCTGGGGACTGAGATGGCCATGGGAGGACCTTGAGTTTGTGACTGCTGAACCACTTTTGTGTAGATTTTGCCACATGTTTTGGATCATTATCCTGCTGAAAGACCCAATGACGACCCATCTTCAGCTTTCTGGCAGAGGCCATCAGGTTTTTATTTAAAATATCCTGGTACTTCAAAGCGTTCATAATGCCATGCACCCTAACAAGGTTCCCAGGGCCTTTGGAAGAGAAACAGGCCCACAGCATCACAGATCATCCACCATACTTCACGGTGGGCATGAGGTGCTTTTCGGCATACTCATTCGCCAGACCCACTTAGAGTGTTTGTTGCCAAAAAGCTCAATCTTAGTCTCATCTGACCAAAGCACACGATCCCAGTTGAAGTCCCAGTACCGCTTAGCAAACTCCAGACGTTTACGTTTGTGAGTGTTAGTGAGAAAAGGCTTTTTCCTTGCATGCCTCCCAAACAGCTTGTTGGCATGTAGAGAGCGTCTGATGGTTGTTTTGGAGACTCTGACCCCAAGATGCCACTCTTTGATGCAATTCTGTGACGATGAGCTTGGGAAATTTTTTTACTTCTCTTACCATCCTCCTCACTGTGCGTTGTGGCAAGATAAACTTGGGACCTCTTCCAGCCTTGTTTGTGACTGTTCCAGTTGTTTTAAACTTCTTAATAATTCCTCTGACTGTAGATACCGGCAAGTTAAGGCGAGTGGCTATTTTCTTGTAGCCATTGCCTGACTTATGAAGGTCGACACACATCTGCCTTACTTGAATGGTGTGTTCTCTTGTCTTTGCTTGTTGACAAATGGGTAAGAGAATTAGGCCTCTGTGTCACGTCATATTTATACCCCAGGGAAAAAGGAAATCATGAATTACTAATTAAAAGTCCCTAGATACCCTGACCAACCTTAGCAACTACAGAAAAATATATAAAAAAAAATAAAAAATTAAATTTTTCAGAGGAATTGTTAGGGGTGCCAATAATTGTGGCACACACGATTTCAAGTTGTTGTTTTTTTCTAAATGTGTGATTTTTTTACCACCAAAGTAATGTACTTAAATAAAAGGTTGGATTTTTCTCTTTTTTTGCATTTGGGTTCTATGTTGTTTAAAAAAAAAGGAGAATTTTTAGAAGTCCATGACCACATCTTAAACAGGGGTGCCAATAATTGTGGAGGGTACTGTATCTATAGTGTTGATGTTTATGTCTTCAGTGTGTAAGACGATACAAGCACATTATTACTGCATGATACGGTTTTATCAAATAAACATAATATCATTAGTGTGATCTGAGCACCTTTTATTTCATTTAGTAAATTATTTTACACAACACACCTTTAACATGTACAGAAATGATCAGATTGTAGACTGTATTCATTATGCAAAAATAAAACATGCAGCTTTGTTCTAATATTTATTTATTTATTTTATATGCAGGACCCATGAAGAACTGCATCAGACACGTCACAACCCACGACTGCTAAAAGACCTCGAATCGATGCTGCACAGCACAAACACAACAAAGCACAATCCCTCATCGCTTGTGCATTGGAAACTCTTCATGATGGCAGTTTTGATTTATTATCTACTAACTGGGTTTCTGCACTACTTAAAGGGAGTTGTAAACTTCCTGGTCTGACAGATGAGGAAAAATCACATCTGTGTTTTGTGTAAACAAGGTCAGTTATTATCTTCTGTTTTATTTAGTGTGCACAAAATTCAAACAACTTTATTGTTTAGCTGTGGATTTTAGTTTTCTCATTTGTAAAAGTTAATTCAGTGCCCTGATGTTCTTAAAATGAACAGTGGTTTGTTTTGGAAAAATGTTTACTCAGGTTTTGGTTTAAACAAAGTCTAATAGTTTTCCTAAACCTGGTCTACAGTCAAGTCTTAACTCGTTAATGTTTGTTTTATATACATGATTTGAGTAAATGTTTGATTTAGTTGGATATTGGATGATCCTTTTCTTTCGTCTTATTTAGTCCCTAGCAGAGACATTTCTGTCTGTGTTTTGGGGATCAAGGCAGAGAAAGAGTCTATGAGACATGAACTCCTGCAGTCTCCCCATAGGGGTTATGTAGCCTTATGTCAGCAGAAAGGAGACACTCATAAAACTTTATGAGTGTCTCCTTTCTGCTGACATAAGGCTACATGCCCTCGCCTACAGACTTCTTTAAAATGGTAAGATTATATTGACATTCCATTAAATATCTACTAAAAATGATTTAGACAATGATACAACGAAGCAAAATGTGTCTTGTTCTTGATTTTGTATTTCTTTCTATACAGTGTATTTTAAATGTGTGTTATGGTTTTGTTTCCTTTGCAGACTTTCCTGAAGCCCCTAAATTAATAATGGTCATAGTGACATTGGTAACATTGCATTAATGTTATAATATCTGGTAGCCATTAGCGGGCACTCTCGTTCTGCATTTGGGTGTATTTGCAGTGTGCAGAGTAAACGAGGAAAAAAAGCTGTGCAGTCATGTCTCCGGTTCTTTCTGCGCATGCTCCGAAATTAATGGGATAATATGTGTTTTATAGCATAATGATGCAAACATAACAGTATTCACATTCATTACATTACTGTGCTGGAAAACAATACAAATTAAATAAAAAAGAAGAAGTGCAAATGAAGAAAAAGGTAATGCGATGTAATGAATGGCGATGATCATATGAATAAACTCAGTTTAGTAAAAGTTTGTGAACAAACTTTATATTGGTCTAGTTTTTAAAGTCTATTCTAAAAGTTAATAATGTAATAAATAGTGTAATAATGTCTGGGTTTCCAGAGATCCGAGATTTGTATAACATCTAATTTTTTGAGTCACATGATGTTTTAACAATATTTGACTCTATAGTTGTGTAGAATTTGGGGATTTGTGGTATTTGTATTTCGAAGTTGTTAATTTGGTAATGTTTGTTTATAATTTGGCTTATTTAAAAAAAGGGCATTTGATGTAAAATTCCCTTTAAAAGTGCAGTACAGTGTAATTCATCGTGATATCGCTAGAAGGAGCTAAAGTTTAGTAGAACATTACTGCCATCTACTGGACATCGAACACTTTTTAAAATGAAGTGGAAAGTTAAACAGTACTGTATGATAAAGAAGTGTTTAAATAAAGACATTTATGTGCAATAAGACCAGATGTAATTATTCTTACTGTTTGTGTTTCTTTTATAATGTGACCCAGACTGCAACTATATTTTATAGTTTAACTGGAAACAATTTAAAATAAGGTTATGGATGTTTGAACACAATGATAATTGGTGAATATGCTGTGAGGGAAGTGGCACCAAGTAAAATCTTGCCCAGGGCAGAAAATTTACCAGGGCCAGCCCTGTGCAGGAAGGAGGGAGTGTGTTAAACTGTTGGAGCTGGCGTAGAGGATGGAGAGAGGGTGGGATAAGAAATATGAGTTGTTCATGTCACACAGATTTTTATTTATTTATTTTATCTCAATTCAGTGTAATTACAAAATAGGTTGAAATTTGTGGAGATTTTATGTGTACATAGTTTTCTTTCCTTTAAAATGCATTGATTGAATGCCAATGGGAATCGTAGAGGGTTATTCATATTTACTCCCATGTCATCAATTGGGAGGGGCAGATTTGAATGTCTGACATCTACTCCAATGGCAGTCAGCTTCAGATCAGTGTAGTGGTGGATGGAGCTCACCTGGAAGCATCAGTGGATTTCATGCTGAAGATGCTGAATAAGCTGGACATTGACATTTTTTATATATATTTCAATATATATTTTATATTATATTTCAACAGATCAACGAATAAAATAATGTTTTTAGCATGGAAAACGATGTATTTGTGGCCTGTACACAATAGGATAGAAGAAAGACAAGAAAGAAACAGCATTGAGCAAGTATAAGAAAAAAAATCTTGTGTTTGGATAAACAATGTTTTTTTTTCTTTTCTTTTCTAAAATAATAAAGTTACTTATGTTCGGGGTCGATTTGACTCTGATCAGATATCAATGTTTGTTTGTTTTTAGAGAAAAAAAGAATAAATACTTTTATTTAACCACACACTCATTAACAAGACAATGTAGTTATGTACAAATTTGCTTTACATAACCCAGGAAGCTGAAGGCAACAGGAAGCTGAAAGCAGCTGAGATGTAAATATCAGAGAGAACATTAAATATGATGTCAAATGTAGTGACAGACATTTTCATGTTGTTCTAATCAACAGTATTCGGGGACCTACGTTCCTGTGGTGGTGAACATGACTGCGAGTTCTCCAGAAGAACAAATGCTGGAAATGTACAGTTCAAACACACACTGTTTTTCACACAGAATAAACTAAAGCCCATCACTTCCTCATCACCTAAACACACTGTTCATTTAGATTTTACTTATGGCAGCCAAACGGGCTCATTTTGTAAACCCCTTGATCACTTACTCTGTCTTTAAGGGAACTAAAGAGGAATGAATAAAAAGTGGTATCCAATCTGCGATATTATTGGGGACCTGATTATGGTTTAGAACGATCTATAAAACATAACTGACTACTCAAAATGTCCATAAAGAGGAATGTGAGCGCAACTGGCAACTGCTCTAAAAGGACATGGCTCTGATTTGATTAAACAGAGTGAAGGTTATTCATTAAGTATATCAGAATTGTACAAATCAATTAAACTACTTACTCTATGAACTCTATTTGAACGAAATCTTTACTGAGTTTGGACCAAAATGATATCTGTATGCTAATGTGTGCTAATCAGGAAATACGCTCTACCTACCTTTCCTAGCCTGACTTTAAAATCCCACACCTGTCTGGCCTGCACTTCCTCCCTCACTCTGCCCTGTCTTTCCCTACTGCATTGTCTGAGTTTTTCTCACCCAAATTACTTCACCTACATTACCATACCCAACTGTGCTATATGTAATGAGGCACACAGGGACAAGGTAGAGACTTAGAGGTTGTTCGATGTAGTTGTGGGAAAGGTCAGGGGTGATGTCTGTACCTTGGTGCTTTGAATTTGTCCCTGTGTGTCCTTTTATAGCCTCAAGTTTTCAATACTGTTTATGTTAACCCTTTAAAATAGCTTTAGCATTTTTCTTTTATGCCAAACATATGCTGTTTGTGTTACAATATTATTACAGTGCTCCAGTACATGTGGTGGCTCCTCAGCAGTACTCAGTCCATCCCACAGAATTCAATACATGCTACACTGTACTCCCTGGACCTACTACCCCAACAAATGGTAAGTTCATCATGCCTTTCCAGTCATCCTTACAAAAAAGGCTGGTTTTCTTGTAGGATGTTATGATCCTCACAGCTTACATGTTGGTCTTTAATTGAAACTGATACTGATCTTATTAGTGTCGGCTGCAGGGATGTTCTACTATAATGATCAGGCCGTGTACAACCAGACTCCATTCCCAATGGTCCCACTGCAGCAACATCCATCTACCAAGAGGAAGAGGAAAACGGTGGGTGTGCTTACTCTTTGTTTCAGTACTGGTTCATTTACTGAGTACCTATTTATCTCTGATCATGTGCTATTTATTTTCCATTAAGATTGTTGTCCGAGATCCTAACCAAGACAACAAGGACATCACGGAGGAGATCATATCAGAAGCTGGCAGGAGTCGGAACCCCACTCTGCCAGTGGGAAATGTCTTTTCCGTCCCTATTCCTCTGCAGGTAACAGTCACACACGCATTCATAGAGGAAGCAGATTCTTCTGGCTAATAGCTCACCAGCCTTCCTCCATTTATTTGCCTTTATTACCATTTCCCTTTTCCACTATTTTTTACTCATGTGTGCAATCTGTTTTCCCTTCTTTCTCTTTCTATTTTATGTCCAAATTCTCAATATCCTCACGCTTTCCACCTCAAATTCCAGCAACTGAACCAAGTGGTGGAAAATAAGCGTGTCTATAATGTGGACAGAGCTCAGGGACCCCCTGCTTCTGCCGACTTGAAACCAGGTAAGTCCCAATATCTCAATTCTTATTATTTTTTTGGATTTTTGACTCATCTAGTCTGTGATTTAATTGCTACTGTCTAAGTTGTCTACAGATGAACAGCTTGAGAGTTATTCAGTAAAATATGCTGCATTAGATGGCACTGAAAAGTCTACCTCTTCAGCTGAGCCTGGTCCTGCACAAACCGTCACACCAAAGCCAGATAAAACAGAGCCTGTGCACGTGCCCCCAGAGGTTCCAGCTTCTGCTCTATTCACCATCGATGAGCCGGCCGAAACAGACACAGCTCCTCGTCCTGACGACTCCCAATCGCTCAGAGAGGTGAGTTTAGGGCTCGTCGCTGTCTCTGCACTGGATTTTAATTGTTAAAAATCTTTTACAATTTGACTAAATTAAAAGTGTAGTCCAGCATTTTCCAACATGTTTTAATTAAGACGTATTGCAAATTGTTAAACTGTTGTGCATGTTAAACAGTGTTGACTACAAAAGTAGCCTGAAAGAACAAATCCATACTTTTAGAAATAAGACCCGTACTTTTTAAATACGTTTTCTACAAATAAAAGAATTTGACATCTTTAAATTTCAATATGCAATATTATCTTTTGGTAATGGCGTATAAAAATCTCACATAATCGTTCCTTTTTCCCCACAACTGCCCTTTGACTTTCATTGTAATCGAGTCATGAGTAAAGTTTTCTGCTCATCTCAATAAACTAGGAGGCATGTTAGCTCTTGGTTGTAGTTATTGCACATGGACTACAAATACTGTAGATATAAACTGAGGTGCCAACACTGGAGTATTTCTTTAAATAACTATATATAAACATTGAAATGCTGTCGTTCACTTCGGTGAATGTGTGAAACCTACATTTACACTACAAATTCACAGTAATCCTAGTGTTTTATTATTAATTGGGTGTGTTTGTGTTAGGATAAGCCAGAGCTTTCCAGCAGTCTGACTTTGACCTTGAGCCAGTCTCAACCACAGTCGAGATTTCCAATGTGTCGCTTGTGATTGTGGAGCATCTGGCTTCAGCAGAAACACCAGCAGATGAAACCGAAGCGCAGGAAGCCGAGCCGCCGAAGAACGAACCCGAGCCCAGCTCTGAGGATGAAAGCAACGATGGGGTCCTTTCACCTGTCGAAGAGCCCAACAACAACACCATGCACAGTGAGACCTACTTCTTCTGACTAGCACACTTCATCATGTTTTTCACTACTTTTCATGTCTGCTTTTGCTTGTTCCTTCCTCAGAGCCAGAGATGGAGAATAAGAAGATACAATATAGTAGAGACTTTCTTTTGAGCATCCAGTTCATGCCTGATTGTATGCAGAAGCCAGAGGGGTTTCCATTCATACCTTATGTGGTGCTACACAAGGTAAGCCTCCTGACATGTGGGCTTTATTTTAACTCAGAGGTATAAGCAACCACGGGAAATCACCAGCATGACATTCAAGAAACGACAGCCTGTGAATCGAGAACGTGAGTTTATATAGTCTTATCCTTAATGAGCCACAGCTGACGGCAATCAAGGCAGGCACTGGATAACGAGGCAGCGTGACTGCTACCGAGTGAGCTTTCTTCCACGGCCAGGCACGTTTGCAGCTGTTCCATATGTTTTTAACTTCCTTATAATGCTCCCAATGGTGTCTCTTAGAATGTTAAATCTTTTGGAAATCTTCTTATACCCAGGCCCATCAGATGTGATGAAATAATCTCCTCTCTCAGCTTTTGTGGAAGCTCCCTTTGTCTTTCCCATGATTGCAACTCACCTTAAACACCTTCATGGTCGGGGTTTATATATGCATCACAGCTGAAGCAAATGAAGGATCGTTATAGAGTTCCCAAAGGATGTTTCAGCTCTACTTCAGGCCATAAAAACTGTCAGAAAGCTTTAAAAACAACAATATTATATAGGGGTTGAATAATTGTGACATGGCGATCTTAACCAAATATACTGTTACACACAAATACTACATCATACATTTTCTGTGTTGATGTATCACTAAACTCATTAAGAAGCCATCAAAAGCAGATTCCTGCACTTTGAAAAGATTTTTATTTATAAATCCTTAAAACTCTTCAGGGGTTGAATATTTCTGATTGCAAATGTATATATGCACATTTTCTCTTCAATGCCACAGACTTAGAACATCTATCTGTACTTCTTAACGATGTCCACGATGTCTGAACGATCTCTGCACTGCTATAGCCTTTATATTTATTTGCATGCTGTACATATGTTACATATTTACAGTGCCCTCCACAATTATTGGCACCCCTGTTTAAGATGTGGTCGTGGACTTCTAAAAATTCTCCTTTTTTTTAAAACAACATAGAACCCAAATGCAAAAAAAGAGAAAAATCCAACCTTTCATTTAAGTACATTACTTTGGTGGTAAAAAAATCACACATTTAGAAAAAAAAAAAAAACTTGAAATCATGTGTGCCACAATTATCGGCACCCCTGATGTTAATACTTTGTACAACCTTCTTTTGCCAACAAGACAGCACTTAATCTCCTCCTATAACATTTCACAAGATTGGAGAACACAGAGAGAGGGATTTTTGACCATTCTTCTTTGCACAATCTTTCTAGATCATCCAGTGTCCTGGGTCCTCTCTTATGCACTCTTCTCTTTAGCTCGCCCCACAGGTTTTTGATTGGGTTGAGGTCTGGGGACTGAGATGGCCATGGGAGGACCTTGAGTTTGTGACTGCTGAACCACTTTTGTGTAGATTTTGCCACATTTTTTGGATCATTATCCTGCTGAAAGACCCAATGACGACCCATCTTCAGCTTTCTGGCAGAGGCCATCAGGTTTTTATTTAAAATATCCTGGTACTTCAAAGCGTTCATAATGCCAAGGTTCCCAGGGCCTTTGGAAGAGAAACAGGCCCACAGCATCACAGATCCTCCACCATACTTCACGGTGGGCATGAGGTGCTTTTCGGCATACTCATTCGCCAGACCCACTTAGAGTGTTTGTTGCCAAAAAGCTCAATCTTAGTCTCATCTGACCAAAGCACACGATCCCAGTTGAAGTCCCAGTACCGCTTAGCAAACTCCAGACGTTTACGTTTGTGAGTGTTAGTGAGAAAAGGCTTTTTCCTTACATGCCTCCCAAACAGCTTGTTGGCATGTAGAGAGCGTCTGTGACCCCAAGATGCCACTCTTTGATGCAATTCTGTGACGATGAGCTTGGGAAATTTTTTTACTTCTCTTACCATCCTCCTCACTGTGCGTTGTGGCAAGATAAACTTGGGACCTCTTCCAGCCTTGTTTGTCACTGTTCCAGTTGTTTTAAACTTCTTAATGATTCCTCTGACTGTAGATACCGGCAAGTTAAGGCGAGTGGCAATTTTCTTGTAGCCATTGCCTGACTTATGAAGGTCGACACACATCTGCCTTACTTGAATGGTGTGTTCTCTTGTCTTTGCCATGTTGACAAATGGGTAAGAGAATTAGGCCTCTGTGTCACGTCATATTTATACCCCAGGGAAACAGGAAATCATGAATTACTAATTAAAAGTCCCTAGATACCCTGACCAACCTTAGCAACTACAGAAAAATATATATAAAAAAAAAAAATTAAATTTTTCAGAGGAATTGTTAGGGGTGCCAATAATTGTGGCACACATGATTTCAAGTTTTTTTTTTTTTTTCTAAATGTGTGATTTTTTTACCACAAAAGTTATGTACTTAAATGAAAGGTTGGATTTTTCTCTTTTTTTGCATTTAGGTTCTATGTTGTTTTAAAAAAAAAGGAGAATTTTTAGAAGTCCACGACCACATCTTAAACTGGGGTGCCAATAATTGTGGAGGGCACTGTATCTTCACTATTTGCACAATTGCCACTTTTTGACCAATCACTGGCTTTTGCCACCATCTCACTACTGTATTTTCTAAACTAGAGTTCCTTTGGAAAAGAAAAAGAAACATTCAGATAGAACACGATGTTCATGTGCACTTTATCTGTAGGATGATTTTGGTTGCAGACATTTCAATGTGACCAAATCACATGACATGAACAATTCTACAGTATAGATCAGGGGTGGCCAAGCAGTCAGAGACCGAGAGCCACATTTTTTACTGTGTTACCGCAAAGAGCCACATCATACACATGGGCACACATATGAACATCACCCATCCCTTCCTCTTACACACACACACACACACACACACACACACACACACACACCTCTGCTCAGCCAGATTTATTGTAAATGTCACACACCAACATAATGACAGAAATTGACTCCTACAGTTCTAAGACCACAGGCCAGTCATTTTCAACAATGAACATTGTGTGCACTGTCTCACACACACAAACTCTCAGTTTAACCAAGTCCACAAACAAAAATATAATAATTTACAATAGCGCTTTTCTTTTACTATGCATGCTACTTAGTGGGACTTTTGGCTTTCCTTGCCTTTAACAATCCCCTTCAAATCTGCATCGTATTCTGTTGTTGCCACTCAAAGCAATTCTTTCACGTGGGTGTCAGTCAGAACAGATCGATGCTTTGATTTCACATGTTTCAGGGTAGAAAACACAGACTTTTTTTTTTTTTTTATGTGCGTGTTCACTTCGCTTGAGTTCAATACGGTATTTTCATCAAATGCGCATGTGCGTGAGATGAATATACCGCAGGGGTGGGCAATTAATTTTTACAAGGGGCCACATGAGAAACCTGAATTGTGTCAGAGGGCCACACCAACGATAATATTTTAGGGATGCACTGAAATGAAAATTCAAATCAAAAGGCAATGTAATTCATATGTTTTTGTGTTATGCCTTTTGCCTTGGCACCATCATTGGAAAACTTGCCTTTCCAAAAACGTCCGCTACAGACAGAGTGCGCATGCTCGGATTAACTTTACTTTTCTGCGCCGCGTTCTTCTCATATTTAGAATGGCAGTCGGGATGTTTGGATTTCAATTGATAAATTAAACCCGACCTGGAGAAACTCTTTGCAGATACACCCCCTCTTGAAATTTCAGCATTGCATGTTTTGCAAATCGCTATCCGCACACCGCAGACATGTTGCTCTTATCCAGATAACCGTGTGCTGGCTGTGCTTTTTTATTGCGTCATTACAATTGTATTTCTGCCATGTTGTTTCGGTGATTTAGGTATTTCGGCCGAAAATGTTCGGTGCATCCCTGTAATTTATGATTGGCCTCACGCGGGCCGGACAGGGACGTACAAAGGGCCGGATGTGTAGGTGTAGGTGATTAGTAGGAGGAGAGCAGGTGTAGGTGATTAGTAGGAGGAGAGCAGGTGTAGGTGATTAGTAGGAGTAGGACAGGTGTGGGTGATTAGTAAGAGGAGGACAGGTATGGGTGATTAGTAGAAGGAGGACAGGTGTAGGTGATTAGTAGGAGGAGGACAGGTGTAGGTGATTAGTAGGAGGAGGACAGATGTAGGTGATTTGTAGGAGGGAGAGGCTGAGTGAGAGTGTGAGCATTGGAGGGAGGCGTGACTGGTGGCTCCCTGACATGTACCTTGAACCTGGTCCTGTATGTTGTCTTGCTGTGTCTCTGCATCAGACATGCTTGCGCTCTGCAACCCGTCAGCAGAACAGAGGAGCCCCAACACTAGATATTTACGCCTTATTGAAGGAGTGGCGGTCATGTTCATGAACACACTGCTCATTTAGTCTTAACAAAAGGTAGCGTAAGGTTCATTTTACTGATTTGCATGTTGTTTGATATAATTAAACCATGTATTTTTCATGTTCCCTGTCCCCGTTTCCAGATAATAAGCAGATACATGAGGTAGTGAACTGCACAATGTCCAGACTCCAGAATGCAAGTAAAAATATGCAATTTTCTGAATGGCTGGAATGCCTACTAACAGCAACTAGGGCAGGGCTTCTGATCTCTATTTAGCTGATGGAGAAAGATCTTAAACACATTTCACACCCAAATCCTGTTTCAGACAGATCTGAATCTGTGTATATATTCGGTGTCAGAATCAGACTATATTTGGTGTAAGATGGTGAGAAACAGGTTGTTAAAGTAAACTTTTACTTCTTAAGTTAACTAATTCTTTGTAAAAAGACGCATTTTCTAAAATCTACAAGCATTGTATTTTTTTGGCTAGGTCAGCTTGTTTTTCTGTTGGCTAACATTAATGTACACTAATTATTATTACTTGATTATTCAAACACAAACTGAGACTGAGGGGACATGAGCAACCTGTTAGCGACGTTAGCAACAGCTTTTAATTTTTAATAGTCACATTTAATTAATTGCAGTTGTGAGATAACATTTCGAGGCTGTGCTAAATTTGGTGCCTTCCGCTATTGCACTTCATATGTGTAAGGTGAATAACTTAAATAAAACGAGCCTACATTGATTCTGTCCTTTTCTATTGGTTGAAGTGATACACAAAAGTCAAAACGTCCTAATACCAAGTTTTTTCCATATGTTCTAGTGATTGCCACATAATGTGAAAATGTAAATAGTGTGAATTTGCCAGTGCGGTAAAAACACTTCTGTCGAGACATTACAGACTTAATTATAGACAGTATTCCACAATCCCACACCATGGCTGTATAATAATTGCATGTGCACATTTAGTACTTATTGATGATACATTTGTCTAGAATACATTCAGAGAAAAATTTAATACTTGAAGACGGTAAAAATTTTGCAGTTAATTACGCAATTTATTGCCCCATGTGTGATTTTAAGCAGCCATTTGTGGAGAAGGACATGTTTATTAATTTAAGGGGCATTTAAGAAGGAAAGAAATTGTTCCATGTCCATTCAGTGGCTGCAAATTCAAACCAATGTGTATTCCACATATAATGCACACAAATGCAGAGAACACCAAAAAGTCTCAGATTTTGATCCATCAGATGTGGTGCAGAATGTCTCAAATACAATCCAGTATAGTGACATTAAACATCATGCAGTGCAACGTTCAGGTGAAAATGAAACTGCCCCAGCAGCAGATTAGGAATTAGGAAAGCAAAACAAAAGGTTGTTAGTTGTTTATTGTGTCTCGTTGTAGTAAAAGATTAAAATCAAGATTTGAAAAAAGATTAAAAAAAAGATTTGACAAGACAGAAATAAAAAATGTTTAAAAGACAAGACGATCTACAAGATACAATAGCTTTACACTCAGCTTTATACTATTGACTATAAGTGTAAAACTATCATAAATAGCCATAAGAGAAACAGAAAGAGGAAAAAGGCATGTTCAGACTCTCTGTTACTCTTGTCTTCTTCTTTTTTTTCTATTTCTCGTTTTCTTTTGAATGTTTTCTTGTCTCAGCTGAGCAACAATTTCCTCCCATCCTCTAGGACTCTCATATAATGATTTGTTTTACTCTCTGAAGTCTTCTTTTCTTCCTCACAGAGATTCTGGGTATCCTGGAGCCCCCTGTTGGTCTGAAGCTGTAAGTTGTTCCTCTCCACTAAGTCAAGTTTAGTTTTCTCTTTTTCGTCCTTTTGTTTTTCTTTAAAATCCAACGTGGGCTCAAACTGAGCAAAACGTTATTCCAGTCGCTCTCTGTCTCTAATCAAATTATCTCTCTCCTGCTCTGCACTATTTTTTACTTTCTCACAGTGATTCTGGGTATACTGAAGCTCCATGGTGGTCTGTTCCAAAGTGACCTCAAGCTGAGCAACATGTTCCTCCAGTTGTTTTTGTTCTTTCGTCCAGCTCTCTCTCTCACATTCTACAGTTTTCTCCAGTTCCTAATGGATTTTCAGGGAAGACAGGAGCTCCATGGTGGTCTGTTCCAAAGTGACCCCAAGCTGAGCAACATGTTCCTCCACTTTCGATTGTTCTCTCGTCCATCTCTCTCTCACATTTTACAGTTTTCCCTAGTTCCTCATTGATTTTCAAGGAAGACTGGAGCTCCATGGTGGTCTGCTCCAAAATAAACATAAGCTGAGCAACACGTTTCTCCATTTGTTTTTGTTCTCTCGTCCAGCTCTGGCTTCTCTCAGTTATATCCTGTTCCTGCTGCTTTCTCTCAGAAGCCAAAGTAGCCTTCAGCTTTTGCACCGTCTGTAGCAGAATGGCTTTCTCTTCTTTCTCTTCTGTTATCATCTCTATCATTTGATTAGAAAATGCATCCAAGTCTTTTACTACTTTCTCTATGTGTTCCAGCTTCTCCTTCATTACAGCAATCTGCTTAGTTTTCTTCGCTCTTCTGCTATGAAAAAACTCTCTCAACCGTCTGAAGAGCTCCATGTTTATGCCTCTTTACTCACACGCACAAACCTCGGAAATGAGAGAAACAGAGACAAGTTCCCAATTATAGACGTTGCCTTACTGTGACGTCACAGGGAGATGTCCCGCCCTCCGTCTGTGACGTAACCCGGTCTCTCTTAACCGGACACTATGCACATGCGCACATTACAGAGGTAATGAGCGCATATAATATCATGTCTTCACAGCTTTTCTGTTGTTCCTGAGAGAAGAGTGATATTACAGTCATAAATAAGATAAAAACGGCTGTAAACTGTGTATAAAGCGAGTGAATCCGAGTTGAGAACCGGAAGCTGACCGGAGTGACTCCATGAATGCTGCAGAATCATAAATGACCAGTAGGTGGCAGTGTGATGTGTATTAGAGCTCACTGTCACAGCAGGTAATTAGAAGTAGTGGAGCTCTAATGACGTCATTAATAGCTAGGACAAGACACACAGCAGTTTGGGATTCTTTTATTGACTTTTAAATTCATGTGTATGGAGTAAAAACAACCTGTACATTTCTCACTTCCAGACAGTATTATGAGATGTTCATCTGCTGGAAGTTCATGTTTAATGCTGCATGTTTTATAGGATTTATGAGCTGGAATAAATGTTTCAAAATTTGTTTGGTTTTAAACGACTGGTGCATTTTTAGCTACTTTTCCCCCTCAACTATAAGGAGGCAAAAGTTAGAAAACATTTTTTAAAATGGAGTTTAAGTTGGAATTATTATAAAAACTGTATGTGAGTATTTTAGGCAAAATGCAGTTTATTGTATTTATTCTAAAACTATATGCTTCAGATGAGTTTTATAAAAAACATTTTTACTGAGTAAAACCAATTGTTTATTAAATGCATTATTCACTAAATAAAAATGAAACTGGATGATTTGTTTTTATTGAATGTAAAAATATTAATTTGAGGATAATTGAACTTAATGAATCAAATAGTTTTGGATTAAATGAAGACTTTACTGAACTAAACAGCACTGAATTCTCCTTTAAATGAACTTAAGTTTACCGAACTAAATACTGTTACTTATATGAAAATAGACCCGGTTTCTTGAACCCTGTTCGGTTTCAGCCCCACTTTTGGGCCTCACAGCTGAAAATGACCTTCCTGACTTTCAATGGTAAAAGTTCCTGACAACAGTGTGCTACATACACAATTTACATAACTTTTGAAAGAAGACACATTGTGCTTTACATCATCCAAAGATGCTGAAGTTCCTTAGAAAAAATGTGTACGTCATAAAACATTTTTTTTAATATATAAATACATGAATTCGGTCCTGAAACAATCCAGAATAGTGATGGGTTAAAAGTCACATGTCTAATGAGTTTATATTTTAGCTTTAAAGAAAATACAATAGAAATTAGATTCCTATAAACATTATTCTGAGACTGTGTGTAGTCCTTTTCTCCCTCTGTCTGTTTGAGGAAAGGCAGCCTGATAACCAAATGTAATGGAAATAATAAAATTCACACAATAAGTGTTGTGAATTGTGTTAACACTGCTTACTTAACTACATTTCCCACAATGCAATTTGTTACACGTGTTTCTGGATGTACATGTTCCGATGTTATTCTCTCTACGCATGTGAGTAAACAAACAGTCACGCTAAGTCCGTGTGTGTGTCATCCTTGACTGAATGCCTTGTTATAATCTCCCAAAAGACACAATAAAGTGGCGACGAGGATCTTGTTATCCCGTGTGTGTTTAAAGAGGCGGCAAATGAAGCAGCTTGACGGCGAGATCGCTGAAAAACGCGAATGTTTGTCTGCTGCAAGTTCACATTTTGGCTGATAAGCGGGGAGGAGACAACGATTCAGATAAGTGACTGAATTGATTGTTAAACGACAGAGAACGGCTAAAATGGCATCAGTTTTTGGAGATTTGGGTCCTTTTGAAGAAAAGCAGTGAGCAGTGGTGTTCTTACACAGAAAGATTTGAGTACTTTCTAGCAGCGAATGCTATTACTGAAGATAAAGTTGTACCCACATTTTTAAGTGTAATGGATCCAAAGACATATACACTACTGTGTAACCTCCTGCAGCCAGAGAAACCTGGAGAGAAAACGTATGCTTCAATAGTGAACACTCTTAAAGCACATTTCTCACCAAAACCCTTAGTAATAGCAGAGCGATTTCGGTTCCACAGACGAAATCAGCTAGAAGGGGTATCTGTGGCAGTGTTTGTGGCAGTGCTAAAAAAATTAGCTGAACACTGTGAATTTGGTGATGTGCTCGACTATACACTGCAGGACAGATTAGTATGCGGACTACGCTGCAAGGGCATACAGAAAAGACTGTTAACAGAGAGTAACCTGACACTACAAAGAGCAATTGAGTTGAGTGTGTTTATGGAATTGGCTGCAAAGGAAGCCCAGCAATTGAGCTCTAACAGTAAAGTGTACAAGATGAAGACAGAAAAACAAACTGAAATTAAAGGACCATGTTTCCGTTGTGGGAAGACTGGGCACTCGCCTGTTTCATGCTGGTTTAAGGATATGGAGTGCCGCAGCTGTAAGAAAAAGGGACACATTGAGCGTGCGTGTAGAAATAAAACAAAAAAAGAAAAAATGCATCAGAAACCAGTTTTCAGAAGGAAACAAAAGAAGCGCATATTTACAGTCGGACAGGAGAATAAAGAGAGTACTGACACATCTGATGAGGAATTTCCTTTGCATGTGCCCATTGTCGCTGCTGGAAGGACAGCCAGTGAAAATGGAAATCGACACTGGTGCTGCTGTATCGCTGGTGTCGGATGTGGTATAGAGTGAAATACTCAGCCACCTGCCACTCAAACCACCTGATGTTGTCCTCAAAACTTATACTGGGGAATCAGTGACAATGAAAGGACTCACCCAAGTAACAGTTTAAATGAATGGACAAACAAAAAAAACTGCCATTGTATGTGGTCGTGGGTGATTACCCCTCGTTGATGGGACGTTCCTGGCTGGAGCAACTCAAAGTGGACTGGCCGACCATACATATGATGAAACCTAAAACCCTGGACCTTGAAGGTGTTCTTCAAAAACACAGTGAAGTTTTCAAACAGGAATTATGCAGTATGGAAGGCATCACAGTAAAATTGACTGTGGAGCAGGGAAGCCAGCCAAAGTTATTAATTCAATTCAATTCAATTCAATTCATTTTTATTTGTATAGCGCTTTTAACAATTAACATTGTCTCAAAGCAGCTTTACACAGATAATGTGGTGATCAGATGTAAATATGTTCTTTGTAAGTATGTTTGTCCCTGATGAGCAACTGTGGCAAGGAAAAACTCCCCGAGATGGCATAAGGAAGAAACCTTGAGAGGAACCAGACTCAAGAGGGAACCCATCCTCATCTGGGTTGCACCAAATGTCCATTTGAAGCAGATATACAAAGTTGCAGGGTGCAGTGATGATGATCAGAAGCAAACTGCACTCCCGAGTCAGTGCAGCAGACCGCCGACACCAACTACAGTCCAATCCGTCCTCAAAGCACCCGTTCTACTCCGGAATTACATGGAACCACCCAAGGTGTTGAGGAGAGACCGTCCCAAGCTGCACAGAAGTGTGAAGATCCGCGGAGGGGAGAGGGGCAGGAACAGTGGTCACTGGAGCCTCAGGAGCATGTTTAACTCGACCGAGAGAGAGAGAGAGAGAGAGAGAGAGAGAGAGAGAGAGACAGAGAGAGAGAGAGAGAGAGAGGGTGACAGGAAGGGAAGGATATGGATTATTAAGTGTCCCTATTGGTGTATGAAAGTTGATGTCACTGTGCAGTTTGGACTCCGGCAAGACTCACTATGGCAGCATAGCTAAAAGGGAGAACCAGAAGGTAACACAGACATGAGGGATCTCTGGGATAAGAGACGACCCACCACACCACCGTCAACAAACCCGAGTTAACGTGTGAATGTGAGGGGACGACAGCATACAAATATACCAGTTCACCAAACACTCTATATCCATGTTTCCTCCAGATCTGCACCTTTACCTAAGAAAAATCTACTGATCAAAGACTTGACTAAATAAATAAGTTTTCAGCCTCGACTTGAACACTGAGACTGTGTCTGAGTCCCTAACACTGATTGGAAGGCTGTTCCATAACTGTGGGGCTTTATAAGAGAAAGATCTGCCCCCTGCTGTAGTCTTCATTATTTGAGGAACCAAAAGATAGCCAGCACCTTTTGATCTAAGTAGGCGTGGAGGATCATACTGGTACAAAAGTTCACTCAGATACTGCGGTGCGAGACCGTTAAGTGCTTTATATGTCAGTAGTAGTATCTTATAATCAATGCGAGATTTGATTGGGAGCCAGTGTAGACTGATTAAAACAGGGGTGATGTGGTCGTATTTCCTAGATCTGGTGAGGACTCTTGCTGCTGCATTCTGGACTAACTGAAGCTTATTTATGCACTTACTCGCACACCCAGACAGTAAAGTGTTACAGTAGTCTAATCTAGAAGTAACAAAAGCATGAACTAGTTTTTCTGCATCCTGTAACGACATCATATTTCTAATTTTAGCAATATTTCTAAGGTGGAAGAAGGCGATCCTGGTAATATTATTCACGTGAGACTCAAAGGAAAGACTCGGGTTAATAATCACACCAAGGTCTTTGACAGCCGTACATGCTGAAACAGAAACACCATCCAGAGATGCTACGTAATCAGAAAGTTTGCTTCTAGCTGCATGTGGTCCTAGTAAAAGTACTTCCGTCTTATCTGAGTTGAGCTGAAGAAAATTATTAAGCATCCACTGTCTAATGTCCTTTACACACTCCTCAACACTGTTTAGCTGATCTCTCTCATTTGGCTTTGCTGAAATATACAGCTGTGTGTCATCAGCATAGCAATGGAAGTGAATCCCATGTTTATGAATGATTTCACCAAGAGGCAGCATATATAAGGAGAAAAGCAGTGGGCCTAAGACAGATCCTTGAGGAACACCAAACTTTACCTCATAGAGTGTGGAGAACTCACCATTTACATCCACAAACTGATAGCGATCAGTCAAATAAGACCTAAGCCAAGAGAGAGCTGTTCCCTTTATTCCTACAACGTTCTCAAGTCTAGCAAGCAGTATAGTGTGATCAATAGTGTCAAAAGCTGCACTAAGGTCGAGCAAAACAAGTAAGGAGACAAAACCCTGATCGGAGGCCAATAACAGGTCATTTACCACCTTAACTAGCGCCGTCTCTGTGCTATGATGAGGCCGAAATCCTGACTAATACATTTCAAAAATGTTATTCGTAAGTAGGTGTGAGCATAACTGCTGTGCTACAACCTTTTCTAAAATTTTGGATATAAAGGGGAGATTTGATATCGGTCTGTAGTTGGACAACTGACATGGGTCAAGGTCAGGTTTCTTAATAAGGGGGTGGATAACTGCCAGTTTGAAGGATTTAGGTACATAACCAGTGCTAATGGAAGAGTTAATTATTTTTAAAACTGGTTTGATTACCTCTGGAGTTATCTGTTTAAAGAAACTAGTGGGCAAGGGATCAAGAATACAGGTTGATGATTTTGATGAGGAAATTAATGAGATTAAGTCATTCTCATGAATAGGAGTGAAGCTTTGTAGTTGATTGTCCATTATAATTACACTGCTGTCTACAGGGTTACTTGTAAAATAATTTGAATTTATATTAACCGTCTGGATTTCTTGCCTGATGTTTTCAATTTTATTAATTAAAAAGTTCATGAAATCATCACTACCTATTGGTGGTGTGCATGTTAGTGCAGTGCTTTTATTCCCTGTTAATTTTGCTACCGTGCTGAATAAAAATCTAGGATTATGCTTGTTATTTTCTATGAGGGTGGAGAAATATGCTGATCTAGCAGCACTAAGAGATTTTCTATAATTTAGGAGGCTCTCCTTCCATGCTATTTGAAATACTGTTAATTTTGTTTGACACCATTTACGTTCTAATTTTCGTGTGGTCTGTTTTAAGGTGCGCGTATGATCAGTATACCACTGTGCTAATTTTTTTTCCCTGATCATTTTGGTCTTAAGGGGAGCTACATCATCTAGAGTGTAACGTAACGTTGTTTCTAGATGTTCAGTGGCCCAGTCGAGCTCTGCGGGGTCTGACGGAGATCTATCTAATATCGTAATTTCGGGAAGATTATTAATAAAACGCGCTGCTGTAGCTGACGTGAAAGTACGCTTAACACGGTAACGTGGTGAGGTAGAAATGCAATGACTTAGGCAAATTTTAAACGAGATTAGATAATGGTCTGAAATAGCTTCAGACTGTGGAATTATGACTACGTTTTTTATTTTTAATCCAAATGTTAACAACAAATCGAGAGTGTGTCCGCCACTATGAGTGGGTCCTATAACATTCTGATTAATTCCAACTGAATCTAGTATGGACACAACTGCTGCTCTTAAGGAGTCTTCAACAATTAATGCTTTATCTAAAGAAGTAGCTAAATTTGTAATGAAATCTGCAAATTCTATCAGAAAATCAGAGTAGGGCCCTGGGGGTCTATAAATAATAATTAGAGAAATTAACTGGCTTGACCTGCTTTCGGACACTGAATATTTTATGTTGGTGTAAAGAACTTCAAATGTTTTACATTTGTATTTAGTCTTTTGTGTGACGTTTAGATTATTATTATTATATATAGCTGCTACTCCACCTCCTCTGCCATTTAGACGGGGTTGGTGTATGTAACTATACCCAGGAGGACTCGCCTCATTTAATGCTACATATTCATTCGATTTAATCCACGTTTCTGTCAAACACATTATATTAAACTCCTGGTCGGTAATAATTTTGTTTATAGTAAGTGCTTTTGGCGTGAGAGATCTAATATTCAACAATCCTATCTTTAGATCAGAGGTGCTGGCTGTGCGTTCAGTCCTATTTAATTTAATGTTAATCAGGTTACTAAAACAGACTTTCTGATAATTCCTATATTTTGGTTTTGCTCGGGGGACAGACACAGTCTCAATATGGTGGATCCTGAGTGACGACTCTGTGCAGCTAGCAGACGGTCGGTTTAGCCTGTCTGTCTGCTCCCTGGCCTTGGCTCTAGACAGTCACTTGTTAACTAGTGCTGTTCTGAGACTATGACCTATACTACAAGAAATGAGAGCAGCACCTTCCCGGGTGGGATGGACACCGTCCCGCCCTAACAGGCCAGCCTTGCCCTCAAAATTGCTCCAATTATTAATGAAGCCCACATTGTTTTTGGAGCACCACTCGGACATCCAGCAGTTCAGCGACCATAACCTGCTGTAGGCTACATCGTCACGTCGCATTGGGATGGGGCCAGAGCATACTACAGCATCGGACATTGCCTTCGCTAATTTACACACCTCTATAACATTACTCTTTGTAACCTCTGACTGTCGAAGGCGTATATCATTAGCTCCTGTGTGAAAAACTATCTTAGAGAACCTGTGCTTTCCTAAGAATCTAAGCTGACCTGCTATGTCCGGCGCCCTGGCTCCCGGTATACACATAACCTGTGCTGCTGGTGCCCCTAAAGGTCTAGCTAATTTCACGTGCCTCAGAATAGAGTCTCCTAAAACCAGAGCTCTTTCAGGTTTCTCAGCGGGTGCTTCACTGAGGAGAGCAAACCTGTTGGACACGCGAAGCGGAGAGGAATGGTGCTCCCGCGGGCGAGCCTTAGCGTTAGCTTTGGCTTTGCGAGTATGCCGCCGAGTCGTCACCCATTCGCCCCGCTGCGAGGGCTCTAATGCCGGAGTCGGGGGAATAGTACCTTCACCTAGGGCATCCAGATTTTCCCCTGCAGAGCCTGGACTGCTCTCACACTCACTACTTCTCTCTAGACTCTGGATGCGCTCCTCTAATGCTAAGATCTTCTCCGTCAAAGAGCAAACTAGCTTACACTTCTCACAGATAAAATTATCGCTAACAACGGAGAGAGACTGACTAAACATGTCACACTTCACACACTGAGTGAACTGGATGTTCGCCATAATAGAGAAATTACGTACCTTAATGTGGTTACTGTAGTGCGTGTTCGTGGTTCTGGTAAATGTCCTCCACTCACTGCTTTCAAACCCTCAGACAGGGAAAAAAGCGCTCTTCCGACAGCAAAAATAGTCGAGACGGAGAGTGAAGGATGCAGGATATCAAAACGATATTTTGATATTTTAAAGCGAGAAAAGTGAGAAAAAACGAACTATAAAAAATTTAAAACGCCGATACAAACACAATTCCCGGTGAATAGTTCAACAACAGGAAACAGGACTAATCAGAAATCAGAGTCTAATCCAGGATTAGAATAAACCACACTAGATTCTAGTTTCTAAAGTCTAGGTATCTTCATCTTCATATTAAAGTCCCGGCCCCTGCCATATGCACTCAAACCTAAAGTAGAGGCGAGCTTGGATTAACTTGTGAAGAATGGTGTGCTGGAAACAGTCAATGTGAGTAAGTGGGCAACACCTATTGTTCCAGTAATAAAGAAGGATGGAGGCATAAGGATCTGTGGGGACTTTAAAGTTACTGTAAATCCAGTGTTGTCAGCAGAACAACACCCCTTGCCTCACATTAATGACCTTTTTGCTGGGCTGACTGGAGGACAAAGATTCAGCAAAATCGACCTCAACCAGGCATACCTACAGATGCATGTTGAGGAACAGTCCAGAGAACTTCTCACCATTAACACACACAAAGGCCTATTTCGGTACAAATATTTACCGTTTGGAATTACTTTGGCTCCATCCGTTTTTCAGCAAGCAATGGATCAGATTCTTGCCGGGCTTCCAGGAGTTGTGTGTTATTTAGATGACATTCTGCTGACTGGCACAGATGAACAGTCGCATTTACAACACCTGGATGCTACCCTTGAGAGACTGAAAGAGTATGGATTAAGAGTGCGCAAGGATAAATGTGAATTTTTCCAGTTTGCAGTCGAGTACTTAGGGCACGTCATTGATGCATCTGGTCTGCATATGTCCCCATCCAAGGTTAAGGCTATTGTTAATGCTCCAGTACACAAAAAAATCAGCCAGTTGCGGTCTTTCCTCGGCCTACTGAACTATTATGGGCGTTTCATTCCAAACATCACTACGCTGTTGAAACCACTGCACAAATTGTTATGCCATGAGAATAATTGGAAGTGGACCTCTGAATGCCAGGAGTCATTCAGAAAAGCAAAGGAGACACTTTTAGGGTCAAATGCACTCACTCATTTTGACCCTGCTCTTCCTGTCTAGCTGGCCTGCGATGCTTCTCCATATGGAGTGGGAGCTGTCTTGTCCCACATCATGCCCAATGGTCAAGAGAGGCCAATTGCGTTTGCTTCCAGGAGTCTGAGCAAAGCAGAAGCAAACTATGCTCAGATTGAGCGAGAAGCATTGAGCATTGTGTTTGGAGTGCGTAAGTTTTATTAGTATATTTTTGGAAGGAAGTTCACGCTGCTGACCAATCATCGCCCACTCAATGCAATATTTGGTCCACACCATGGCATTCCTGCTCTTGCTGCCAGTAGGATGCAAAGGTGGGCTTTGTTGCTATCTGCTCACACCTATGACATCAAATACCGAAAGTCAGAATTGCACGGGAATGCGGACGGTCTTTCTAGGTTGCCTCTCGCTGACAGGGTAAAGGAAGCAAAGGTGGCTGAAATTTTCTATTTCAGCCAGGTGGAACGGGCTCCTATAACGGCCGCACAAGTATGCAGGGGCACACGAAATGACCCTGTCCTGTCATGAGTTGTGGATATTGTCATGACCGGTAAAGGGGAGAACGATGGCCTGGAGCTAAAACCTTAAATCTCTTGACGTCATGAACTTTCGGTGCAGTCCGGCTGCTTGTTGTGGGGGAGGAGAGTGGTTATTCCCCTGGCTTTACGCAAGCCAGTGTTAAAACAGCTGCATGTGGGACACTGTGGAATGGTCCGCATAAAGGAGATTTCAATTTGGCCAGGAGTAGATGGCCAAATTGAGGAAAAAGCTAGGACGTGTACCTCATGCCAGCGCATATGTAACGCACCACAACTTGCACCTCTGCACCCGAGGGAATATCCTGAAAAACCATGGCATCGCATTCATATTGATTTTGCTGGCCCAGTCGAGGACAAAATGCTGTTGGTGGTCATGGATGCACACAGTAAGTGGCCTGAGGTGGCCATTATAAAATCTACTTCAGCTGAAAAGACAATTGAGAAACTGGGAGAAATGTTCAGTAGGTTTGGATCACCAGTGCAACTTGTCTCAGATAATGGCCCCCAATTTACATCTTATGAGATGGCCACATTTCTACAAGCAAATGGTGTGCAACATATAACGTCATCATCTTACCATCCTGCAACTATGGATTAGCCGTGCTCGGGCAAGGCACATTTCATCAACGTCTGCACAGCTACTTGCTCTTCTATCGTAGTACTCCGCATGCGACCACCAAAGTATCGCCAGCGTTTTTGTTGTTCAGCAGAAAGCTCAGGACAAGCTTTGAGCTGATTAAACCAGCTACACTCAAAGAAACTGTCCAACGGCAACAAGACCATCAAGTACAGTGACGGAATCTGCGAGCCAAGGACAGAATCTTTGCAACAGGCTCATCAGTGCTTGCTCGGAACTATGGTAGTGGTCCGAAATAGGTTCCGGCTACTGTGGAGGCCCAAACGGGTCCAGTGTCATATAAGGTCAAGACTGCTGAAAATCTTTCCTGGAGGAGACATACTGATCAGTTGCTTGGTGGAGCCAGCACCGTTACAGATCTTCCTGAGGTGACTGATGCCACTGATCAAATATATGACAATTCTCCAACTTCAGTAGTCTCCACAAAGAGGCCTATGATGACCACAAATAGTCCTTTTGCTAACGAACAATCATCTTCACCAGCAGGAAATGGAAACCAAATAGGCCACTGGTATCCAGCAAGGGAGCGGCGTTTACTGGACTACACTTAGTTAGGGGCTACCCTTATTGCTTCGGGGCAGAATAATCCCCTAAGGGTAAGCTAGGGTTTGAGGTAGTCTACCCAACTATAGGATATAGTTGTCACTTTACAACAGGATTCAACATAAAGACTCAATGTTTATGTTTACAAAAAAAAAAAAAAGAAAAGGTCTATGTTCATAGATATGTTGATAAAAGAAACAAAATTTTATAATTTAAGTGGTACAGTTTAATTTGTAATCTTTGTGTTATACCTCAAAGAGTAAGAGGGGAGGAAATGTTGTGTATTGTGTTAACGCTGTTTACTAAGTCCGTGTGTGTGTCATCCTTGACTAAATGCCTTGTTATAATCTCCCAGAAGACACAATAATAAGCATAAGACTGGTATTTGAACATTAGAAAAACAGTAGAAGAAGAAAGTAATAAAAATAAAAGTAGCACAATGCTTCCTTCAGTGCCTTTGTGAATGATGGAGCACATCTGGACCTTGCTTTTATCCTTCCATTCTACAAACACATCCTCTTCTCTCAGCCAGTGATGAGTCCTCGAGGGGCTTTTTTCAGAAGCTTTTTGGTGATGGTTTGAGGTTTTGTGGACTGAATTTTCCCACATGCTCAGATGTTATTTATTTAAGGAGATCTCTAAACAGTGCTGGACTTGTGTAGAAGTCGTCAACGAACAGTTTGTAGCCCGTTCCCAACATCTTCTCATCAACAAGTGCCATGACAGATGGTCTACAGACTGGCTGGGGTGTAAAATATTTGTCAGTTGATTTATTCCACCTCTCTTCAGGTGTGTTGGGGGATACAACCAGTGAAGACTGGGATTTTCTGTCTCTCACTCTTACTGGTAGAGCTGAAACAGGTGCTGAGTTTGGAGACTGCTTGAACCTTCTTTCGGGAATTGTTTATTTAGTTATAATTTTTCCTATAAAACTCCATTATAATAAAAGTAATATCTAATAATGTGTTAGTAATACCAATAACAACAATAATAATAATACATCTAATAATAATGTAAGCAAGAGTCAAGATGGCGCCACAGATGGCAGCCTCAGCACAACTCTCTTTAGTACTTTCTTTCTCTTTGTTTATTGTCTGTGTTTAGTTACCCTACCCTAATAACTTACACTAAAGAAGAATTGCCTAACATCTGGGAGTTCACTTCAGACACTTTTTCACCAGTTTTTACAAACCCGGAAAGTTATTTAGAGATCTTAGTTGGAGCAGCAGCTACTCTCTATGGTAAATGGAGGAGACAGAGAGCTAGTGAAGCTATGACAGAGGGGATTTAGAACTGCGCTCCTGGCGCACCTGGCGAACCTCCGCTCACTGCCGAACAAAATGGACAAACTAACTTTTCTTAACGGAACAAACAAAGATTTTGCATGCTCCGCTGCTCTTTGTTTTACTGAAACTTGGCTAAGTCACTCAATCCCGGACAGCGGATTACTTCTCTCAGGCTTCCACTTACACCGTGCGGATCGCGTAACGGAGCTATCGGGCAAAACGAAAGGCGGCGGAATCTGCTTCTACATTAACAAACGTTGGTGTACAGATGTCACAGTGCTAGATAAATATTGGAGCCCAAACTTGGAATCACTGGTAATAAACTGTACACCGTATTACTCACCACGGGAATTTTCCTCATTCATTCTTACCGGAGTTTACATCCCACCACAGGCCAACATGAGTAATGCACTGCATTATCCATTACAACCTGGCAAACCAAATATCCGGCATGGAGCAAAAACATCCGGATTCTTTTTTTATTATCCTTGGAGACTTTAACAGAGCAAAACTAACACTTGAACTTCCAAAATACAGGCAACATATTAACTGTCCGACAAGAGGGAAAAACACACTGGATTATTGCTACACCGTTCTTACGGACTCGTATCGCTCTGTACCCCGGGCAGCTTTAGGGAACTCTGATCACTGCTTGGTTCATCTTATTCCAACATACCGGCAGAAACTAAAATCTGTTAAGCCTGTAGTCAAAACAGTGAAGAGATGGACCAATGAGGCAAAGCAGGAACTACAAAACTGCTTTGACTGCACTGATTGGAGTGTCTTTGAGGCTGGAACTGACAGCCTGGATGAGCTGACTGACACTGTGACATCCTACATCAGTTTTTGTGAAGACATGTGTGTGCCAACCAAAACCTTCTGCAAGTTCAGTAACAACAAGCCATGGTTCACAGCCAAACTGAAAAAACTTCGACATGCCAAGGAAGATGTCTACAGAGGGGAGGACAAAGGACAACTGACAAGAGAGATCAGAATAGCCAAAAGAAGCTACTCTGAAAAGCTGGAAAGCAGGTTTTCAGCTAACGACCCTGCATCAGTGTGGAAATGCCTGCAAAATATCACAAACTACAGGAGACCACCCCTCCCCACTGAAGCAAACAAAGACCTGGCTGACGACCTCAACGCCTTCTACTGCAGGTTTGAGAACAATATCTCCACACCTCTCATCCAACCCAGCCCAATGTTTGCCCCCATCACACCTCTGGAATCCTCTCTTACAACTCCTCCCAGCACTCAAGTTGCACTCACGATTTGTGAAAAGGATGTGTATCGGCTCTTTCAGAGACAGAAGACAAGGAAAGCTCCGGGCCCAGACGGTGTTTTCCCCTCCTGTCTCAAAGCATGTGCTGACCAACTGGCTCCCATCTTCACCTCTATCTTCAACAGATCACTGGAGATGTGTGAGGTCCCCTCCTACTTTAAACTCTCCACAATCATCCCGGTCCCCAAGAAACCCTCCATTACTGGACTGAATGACTACAGGCCTGTCACTCTGACATCTGTCGTCATGAAGACCTTTGAAAAGCTGGTATTGGCCCATCTAAAGGTGGTGACAGAACAGCTGCTGGATCCCCTACAATTTGCAAACCGAGCAAACAGATCGGTGGATGACGCAGTCAACATGGGGCTAAACTACATTCTGCAACACCTTGACTGCCCAGGAACATATGCCTGGATTCTGTTTGTTTTGTTTTAGTTTTTTTTAGTTTGTTTAGTTCGGCTTTCAATACAATAATTCTGGGAATTCTCCACTCCAAACTCCTAAACCTCACTATACCCCCTGCCATCTGTCAATGGATCACCAGCTTCCTGTCAGGCAAGAAACAACAGGTGAGACTGGGAGGTGTTACCCTACGGTATTCGGACAGTCAGCACTGGTGCTCCTCAGGGGTGTGTCCTTTCCCCACTGCTATTCTCCCTTTATAAGAATGACTGCATATCAAGTAACACAGCTGTCAAGCTCCTGAAATTTGCAGATGACACCACGCTCATTGGACTAATCCAAGATGGTGACGAGTCTGCATATGAGCAGGAGGTGAAAGCAGCTTGAGCTAAACACACTCAAAACTGTGAAGATGATAGTGGACTTTAGGAAACACCCTTCAACACTACTCCCCCTCACAATATCCAACATCCCTGTGTTGTCTGTGGAGAACTTCAAGTTTCTGGGCACTACCATTTCCCAAGACCTAAAATGGAAATGCAACATAAACTCGATTCTAAAAAAGGCCCAGCAGAGGATGTACCTTCTACGTCAATTAAGGAAGTACAGTCTGCCACAGGAGCTGTTGATGCAGTTGATGCATCACCATCTGGTTTGGAGCAGCAACAAAACAGGACAGAAACAGACTGCAGAAAACAGTTAAAACAGCAGAAAAAATCATTGGTGCTCCCCTGCCCACTCTCTAGGACTTGTGCCATACAAGAACCAGAAACCGGGCAGAAAAAATCATTAATGACCCTTCACACCCTGGACACAACATCTTCCAGCTCCTCTTCTCTGGCAGGTGCTACAGCAGTTTGTTCACCAAAACTGCCAGACACAGAAACAGTTTCTTTCCCCAAGCAATCACCCTCACTACCAACTGACCATAATTATATTCCCTGCTCATATCTATCTAAGCACTGCACAGAACTGTCAGTCATCACATTATCTGTATATGTTACACACAATATATATACACTGTACAAAGTTCTGTAGTAAACTCTCTATCATACCTGGCACACAATACTGTCATTTGCACTACCATGCACTCTCACACTTTATGTACACTACTGATCTGTATCCCTATTTATTACCCACACTGTCTATACTGTCTCATATTGTCTGTATTGTCTTGTATTGTCTTGTATAGTCTGTTTTTGTCTTGTCTTGTCTGTTTTGTCATATATAGGTTTTATTTATGTCTATACGCAATCAGCTAGAACCAAATTCCTTGTGTGTGTCAACACACTTGACCAATAAACCTGATTCTGATTCTGATATCTACTGAAGTTAGCATGCTAAACTAGCCCCGGTCCGTCCTCAGAAAACATGGAGTCCCGCTGACCTTCATTTGCTTTATACACAGTTTACAGCCGTTTTTATCTTATTTATGACTGTAATATCGCTCTTCTCTCAGAACAGAAAAGTTGAAAAGACGCTATGATATTTTATCTGCTTTTTACCTCTGTAATGTGTGAATGCGCATAGTCAGTGTATGTGTGTAAGAGAGAGAGAGAGAGAGAGAGAGAGAGAGAGAGAGAGAGACCGGAGAAAACATATAGAACGTGAGAGAGAGAGAGAGAGCTGGGTCGAGAGAACAAAAACAGAAACGTGTTGCTCAGCTTGAGGTCACTTTGAAAAGAGAGAAGGAAAAAAAGGCCAAACTCAACATAAAGGAAATGAACATGTTACAGATTCAAACCTTCAGGGAGCTTCAGGATTCTCGGGATCATTGCGAGCACGAGAATAAAACTTTGATAGCAGACCGAGAGCGAGTGGAGACACGTCTTGCTGTGCTTGAGGTTGCATTGGAATTTGAGAGAAAGAAAATAGAGAAAGAAAAAAAGAAGGCCAAACTAAACATGGAGGAAATGACAACATTACATCTCCAAATCACCAGGAAGCACCAGGATTCCCTCAACCACTTTGAAGAAGAGCACAAGAAAATTAATTTGATGAGAGAACGAGAGCGACTGAAGGAACATGTTGTTGAGCTGGAGGAAACTTTGGAATTTAAAAGTGAATTTAGGAAAAAAAAAAAGCCCAAACAAGACATCACTCGCTTTATAACCAGATTCCTCAATAATTCATGAGGAACAGGAAATGGCAGCACTGGAGAGAATTTGCAACGCTCTGGGCAGGTTTAGATTCAGCATGTAAACACACACCATACAAGTGTTTGACATTTAGTTCTTAACTAAGTATTAAAATCCACATGATAAAATTTTGGAAAAATGTGACAAAACCCAATTCTCTTTTAACCCAATTGTACATGAACAGAAGTTAAACTGATCAAAACTATTGATTGCTGCAAAAGGTTTAGTTAAAATGCAGCCTTATAACATCTACTGTTCAAATATAACTTTTGAGAAACTCAGTTAGTTACAAAACATCAAAAGCAACACTTTGGCATTCAAAACATTACAAAATAACAATGTAATTCAATTAAATTATTTACATTTCTCAGTCCATTCAGTTAAAAAAGATTTGGTTCGATAATCTTGACTCCGAGATTCAGTTTAAGTAACTCGGTATAAGAGAGTTTATTAATTTCAAAATATTGGTCAAAATAAAGGTATAAAGACTCGATTCACTGGTTTTGGTTTAATTGATTTTGAATCCATAGATTCACTGGGAAATGACTCGATTCCACAGTTCCAGAAAAATCTGTTACATAAAACATTCTGTCTCCTTAAAAATATTGCTTTAAAAAACCTTTACTCTGTTTGTGCAAAACCAGCAGCTGGTCAGAAAGTTCCTACTCTGTTTCTGGGTTAGTATGAGTGGTTCACCTCAGTCAGCTTCGTCTCTGTGGTTTGGCTCGTCATCTGACATCATCGTCTCATTGTAATAAATGGTGTTCCAGCATGAAAAAAACCCTGACCTGCATATATACAGGCGATAATCAGTTCCCAAACATCTCAACATTCACTGTTTCTAGTTCAATAACAGAACAAATAGCATTCGTCCGCCTGCAAAGACATTTCCATCACATGACTAACCGTAACCTTAACCCTAGAAGCAAACTTTCTGATTACATAGCATCTCTGGATGGTGTTTCTGTTTCAGCGTGTACAGCAGTTAAAGATCTTGGTGTTATTATTATACCCGAGTCTTTCCTTTAAGGCTCACGTGAATAATATCACCAGGATCGCCTTCTTTCACCTTAGAAATATTGCTAAAATTACAAATATGATGTCATTACAGGATGCAGAAAAACTAGTTGATGCTCTTGTTACATCTAGATTAGACTACTGTAACGCTTTACTGTCTGGGTGTGTAAGTAAGTGCATAAATAAGCTTCAGTTAGTTCAGAATGCAGCAGCAAGAGTCCTCACTAGATCTAGGAAATATGACCACATCACTCCTGTTTTTAGAAGTAGGCAGTAAAATACATGAAAAGTCCTGGTGAGAAAAGATGTTTGATGACTGTTCTGGCCTGCCAGTAATAAACAATGGAACTGAGAGGAACACTGAGATTCATCTACTTACCTCATCCCAGTGCAGATACTTGCTGAGCAAATCTAATATGTTGCTTTCAGTTTGCTGACTATGTGAAGGTCTCGGCATAAAGAGCCGTCACGAGACAAAACACTTGGCCATGCTGTCACCATCATCATAATCAGTTTGGGGGCATCAGGAAAGTCTGCAAAAAAAACAAACGTTACCACAGACTGAAAATACACTGTTTAGATAAAATACATCACCAACAAGACACAATTGTCTTCTCTCTCTGTATGATTCTTACTTCATTGTAAAAAAAATCTTAGTGAGGAACATCTCTTTTACTCCATCACAGGTCTGCACATGCAACAACTGCACTGTAACATCATTACTTCTACATGAGTTCTTCCACAGCTTACCGGTAAGTTTGCCATTACTGCCACCTAGCGGATAATTTACAAATACACTCATCATGACAGGTAGGTTTACACCTGTATTGTAGTGTATTGTATTGTATTGTATTGTATTGTATGTTGTAGGCTCAAAGAAACACTGGAACAAATAGAAGACAGAAAAAGAAAAAGGGGAAAAAGAAAATTACTGTAAATCGGTTTTCATAGAACATGTATGAATTTGAAGCAGAGGTAAGAACAAGAAAAACACAGGTAGGAACTGAACCCCACTGTAATGTACAACACAGACACACTGTATGACATTAAATTAGTTCACATTTATTAACAACATCCCGACTTCCCAAGCCATGGCATAATGACACCCAACTCTTTCTCCAAATAATTATAGAGGATCTTCACAAAGCTTCTGTGTCTAAACTGCAGTTTGTACAACAGGTAAAATTCCTGGGGCATCTGATATCAGAACAATGTAAAACTTAAAAGACAAAAAAAAAAAGGCAGGCAAAATATCCCTGTGCCCAAGGAACAGCTCATGTATTTCCTAAGAATGTGGTTGCAGGAATTTTCAAGAAACTTCCCATTGGAATTATCTGGAAAATATAGGTATTAACAGGAATTAATGGAAATAAAGTTGGAACTAACAAAATTGCAAGTTATCCTATAACAGGCAACCTAAATGTAGTTAAAAATCAATTGCTTGATAATCAACCAGATTGAATGCAGTTTCAGTTGAATTTCTACCTGCACATTCATCAATCAAATGCACACAGCACACTTACTGCAGGGCTCCTGAGGCCGTACCCCTACATGCACTGTGTTTTCTTCATGTAAACAATGAGTCACGCCTCAAAAAAGGCTAAAAATCACTGCCTTATTGGTAATAAAAGACCAATAATCAGGATCTCAGGTCTACATTCCTTACTATTGAAGTAAACAGGACCAATACAGAACAGTTCATCAGACAGGAAGTCACTTATAGTTACTCAAGTACAGTAACGAAGTACATTTACTCAAACACTTTACATCACTGCATTTAACACAAACTTTGCAGTGAGGAACCAATACACACACACACACACACACACACACCACACACACACACACACACACACACACACACGTGCTCAGCTCGGCTCAGTTTCTTTCTCCTTTTTCTCCTCATCACCAGTCACTAAAACAGATCACACTGATTAGTCCCATCAGCCATATAACCCATCAGCCCTCCATTCACCAACCGCCGCTCGTGCACGCACCCGCTGCTCCATCCAGCAGTAGTGTTCAGGTGTTGTGAGGTAACTCCAGTGTTAACCCTGTCAGGATGACTGCTGAAAGATCATCCACTTTTTTGTGCAAATCCATGTGCTCAATTATGAAGTACAGATGTTTAAGTGAATCAGGTTCTGCCCCACATTGACTGTCAGCTATATTGCTTTAAGAGCTCAAAATGAACAAAGCACTAAAGCTGCAAGAAAATACCCCAACTTCAGTTTCTGTTAAATTTATTTTCTTTAAGGACATCAAACATCACTGAATTTACTAAAGTTGATTTCAAGAAAGAAAATGCCATCATTGAATGCTCTCTGTGATGAAGAGACATTAGACATGATTGAAATTCAAAATCTTTATTTATTTAAATAAATGTAAAAAATGAAGATGGTGAAACAACATGCACACTAAAGTACATGATTCATTTGAATTTCATTATCTTCCTCTTTTCCTGAATCCTCTATTCCATCTCTTCAAGTTTCTTCAACAGATCTTCGAAGCTGTCAACATCAAAGGCTGGTACAGAATCTAGGATCTCTGTGCTCTTGTGGGGTTTTTTAGTATGATTCTGTGCTCCAGACTGGTTAAAAAAGCCATAATGCTCATTTAATGTAGAAAAGGTGTCATTGTTGAGCAAAGTGATTTCATCCTCGTCCTCAAGCTGAACCTCACTGCTTGTACAGTCAGACCCATTGCAGGTGCTGTAAACAGAAGTGCACAATTTTAGCTGCATATTAAAGTAAATGAGTGGCGATTATGGCGATTATTTAAGATGCAGATTGAAACTTTATTTGCATGTCATTCTTCTGAAACTGTTCCAATGCAGTTTACTAACTCACTTGGTGTGGCAGAACGTCGACTCAGAAACAGAAGGGAATAGAGGAGGATCAAAGCAGATGTCTTTAGGAGACAGCAGTTCTTGGTGGCTAAGGCCGGGGAACTGATCACTAACTTCAGGCACGAGGTCATTGACTGGTACTTCTTCTGGCGTGTTCATGACTATATGGTGGTTTGGTTGATGATCAGGTCTCCTCTGTGAGTCACTACTCTGCAAACTGCTTTTTCTCCTTTCCTTCTTTGGAAGCGGTTTATAAACCCAATCTACATGATAGAAAAGAAGAAATTAAAGAGTAAGAAGCAACATAAAAACAATAAAAGTGTCAGAATCAATGCGTTTGTTTTGATATTTCGCCATTTGTCTATAAAGAAAGTTCACCTACCAGGAAACAACTGTTCGTGTTCCTGTTTAAGCCTCCATGATTCAGTGTAGTAGGGTTTCTTCTGTTCTTCACTCAGTTTGTTCCAGTCGATTCCAAGCAGCATGCTGATCTCTGCAGATCTGCTATTTGGATTAGCCTTGGAAAAGATGGGCCGCTGTTTCCTCGCCCAAACCATGTAGGCATTCATTGGCCTTCAGATGTTGCCTTTTTTATCTCTGCACTTTGCAATGTTAAATTTATCTACAAAATAAAAAAAAACAAACTTTAAGTTAAACAGAAATCATTATAAACTTCTAGTTAAAACAGGGAACAGAACAGAGTCATGCAAAACTGCACCAGTCTTAAACACACACAATGTTGTAGTACAAATATTTTATAAGTGCTGCAATACTCAGTCAGTACAAAATCATTTTATATTTCCTGCATGACAGATTGATATTTAATGTGGTTTTAGGAACTAAATGATAACTATATTTCATTGTCTCTGTACTTGTTCTCTGTACAATGACAATAAAGTTGAATAAAGTTGACAGAAAATCTTTTTTGGCGTTTTGGAGAGCGGATTGTTCAAAACAATGACGCTTATCACTAAAAACAATTAAAAACATTTCAGCTGTTTGTTTGCGCTTCATTGCTGTGGTCAGTAAATGTTTGTGTTAAACTGCAGCGCAACAAAGTTGTCATGACAATAAAAGCGAATCCAGGGCGCCGTTTTCTTCGGTGCGTTTACCGAGAAATATGACCTATTAGGGATACCGACGTCACAAAATAGGCGGGGCTTCAATGATTCATACGCAGACGCGAAGCTGAAAATGGGTGATGTTAAGACAAGTGAAGTGGTGTGTGATTGTAAACCCTACACGAGTTCCTATAGCGCTCCTCTGTTTAGACACAGTAGGGTATTAAAATATTTAGAATTGTATTATTTAATAGAAAACACGTGTTTGCAGGTTGTAATGTGATTTTAATAAAAAATGTGGGGTTTAATTTGAGGTGTAATTAGTTTGTACTGCATGTGGTGACCTGTTGTTGTTATACTCAAAGCGACCATTAAGAGTAGAAGTGCTTTGAAAATAGAGAATGAGAGAACACGTGATTAGCGCGTGTCAGACGTGTGTTATGAGCTATTAGAAAATAAATCATTCATTCATGCTACCTGGCCTCGCTTCCTTCTGTTTCCTGACAACACTGCACTTTTAACAGACTTTATTTCATTTTTGTTAGATTTTTATCATGCCCAAATGAAACTTAATTCTTGAAGAGGTTTTCCATACGACCTGCTATGCCCGTGGTGCCTTTCTGATATCAGGGAAGAAGAAATACACAGCACACAGAATGCATGTTCTTCCTCTTCTGTTTATTGCAGGTAGCAGAACGTATTTATATACATACAGAGAAAAGAAACCTGACTTAGTTGTTTCCTGTTTAGACAAGAGGATATAGTAGCTGGAGATGTGTGAGTCCAGATAAGACTCCCTGTTTACCTTACAGACTAACATTGTAAATATTCTATAGACACTGAGCAGACAAAGGAATGTGTGTGAAACAATGTGAAAACCATCTTAACACTAACAATGGCCACTGTAAATCATTTATGATTTAGCATCACACACCAGAACATAGGATGTTCATCCGGGGAACAGAACTGATGATAATCTGCAAATGAAAAGATAAAGACAAACAAAAACATACAGATTTCATTTCATTCTTTCCCAACATGCATATAATCCTTCATCATCACCACTCCAATCGAGACCTTTATGGCCTGTCTTACCATTGTCATCAAACATGGCAACATACAAAGTATAATTCCAACAATCAATACAAGAATCTATCCTAAAACAAAATAGTGTTCAACACTCGTAAACAAACTCTTAATCTTCTCAAAAAAACTTTGTTCAGTTGTTTCAAGTTCTCCAAGATGTCATGAGACATTTGTTTCTCAGTGCTTGTTCAGTATGTCTATTAGCAGTATTATAAGGTATACAGGTACAGTGTCTTCTCACTGAATAATGTATTCAAAGAGAATAAGAAAAATTCGGAGTCTAGTTACAACTATGCACATATAGTTATAGAATTTAGACCTAGAGCAGGAATCAGGGTGAGCTAAACTAAACAGTTAAGTGAGTAAGATCTTCACCCCGGAGGTGGCCCCCTTTCTACTATAAAGAAAAGATCTTTCCGTGGGCTCTCAAATGTTTCAGCCCTGAATACTCACTTAGGTAGGCTTCTTAGGCCAACAGACCAATTAGTGCATAGAATAAGTGGGTGCTGTTTTGATCCTGCTTGCGTGTATCCACTGTGGCTGATAATCAGTCAGAACTCCCGTTCTGGTTACAGCTAGAACATTCGCTGGACCCAGATACTTCGGCTCAACGACCTTGGTAGGCTTCAGACTTCTTATCAGGACCTGCTGATTAGGCACAAAAGGGTGTGTTGGCTTATCTGTAGGCAGAGGAAGAGTTAGTGAGACATCAGCACTGATAGAATTCATTTTCTCAACCAGGGCAGAAATGTAGTCGTCCACCATCACTTCCAGGTTACCTAAGGGAAAAATGCCAGTGCATCCCCTGACCCATGAGGTCAGGAAAGGTTAGAACATAAAACTTTTAAAAGGTTAGTTTTGTTGAAGATGGGGTCATTTTCATTTCTGCAAGTACTACCGGGAGAACAACAGTCTAATTTCAGCCTGTTTCAATGCAGGCTTTAGTAACATGTTCCTTAATGGTTCTGTTTGTTCTCTCTACCACTCCAGCTGACTGTGGGTGATAGGGAATATTAAAATACTAAGCTTTTAGCCAAAAGTTGTGTAACCTTCGAAGCAAAAGGTGTGCCGTTATCATGTTCAATCACACTAGGAATACCAAACCTAGAAATGATCTCTTTTGTTAGTATTTTGACAACCATTTTAACGTTCTCTGTCACACATGCAAATGCTTCTGGCCACTTGCTGAATCTGTCTACTATAACCAACAGGTATCTCAAATTTCCTACAGGTGGCATATATATAACTATGGCCACTTTGGCAGGGAGTTGAACAGCTTTTAAAAGGTCGCCTATGAGATAAAAATGTGCTATGGGCTTTCCATCAGCTGTTTTGAAGTCTATTTGCTTCCATGTTTCGGCAAAATCATGCACAACACCATAAGCATATTTAGAATCAGTGTATATAGTCACTACTTTACCTTCAGACAACTGACATGTCTTGTAAGTGCGACCAACTCTGCAGCTTATGCTGATGTGTATGGTAATGATTTAGCTTTAACTATTACATCAGGTAATCTCACAACCGCATATCCACATAAATACACATCATCAGAAGGTTTTGAACATGAACATCTACATATAGACAATCCCCCTCTTCCAGGGCCTTATCTAAAAGATCGGGCCTACAAGAGGTCTCTTGTTCAATGTGTTTAAGGCAGTCATGTGTGTCGTCAAAACCATCTAAGTCAATATTGTTTAGCAGATCACGCAGAGCTACTACAGCTGAATGCGGCTGATAAGAGGCTTAATAGTTAAGTTTTACGTTGCCAAAAGTGTGGTCTCATAACCAGATCTACGTTGTGCTGTCATATGTTGTGTAAAATAGCTGTTACCTGATGTGAGGTGTACAGTATCAAAGGATGTGACAGCACTGTTTTCTCAGCATCCCGGACCATCAGAGTCGCAGCAGCCACTGCATGCAAGCACGAGGGCAACCCTTGTGCTATGTTGTCTAAAGATTTGGAAAGATACGCAACAGGGCGATATCTGTCACTGTGTTCCTGGGCTAGGATCCCCGCAGCCGTACCACCACGTTCGTGCATATAATGGTGAAAACGTTTAGTATAATTCGGCTGACGAGTCAACGAAACCCTAAGGAAGACGTGTCCAGGAGAATTGACGTCCCCTATAGGTAAACACGAAAAGCGTCTGCATCTCTGAGGCCAAAGGGACACTGAAAAAAGCAGAAAAAAGATCAATCACAGTAAAAAAATCTGTGAGTCGCTGGTATAGAGTTAACAATAGTAGCTACATCGGGCACCAAAGGAGCTAACGGAATACCTAATTTATTAATCTCACGTAAATCTTGTGTTAGCCTCCAGCATTTTTTATCTGCCTTCAAGACGGGATTAATCGGTGTGTTATACGGTGAATGTGTCTCGATCAAAACACCTTGTGACAATAAATTGTCAATAACTGGAGCAATGCCAACATTCTTTTCTTTCGACAATGGATATTGTTCAACAAAAATCGGATGGTGTGTTTTCATGAGTGCATGATACGGTTTTACCTGGATTAAACCTGCCTCATTTTTGTGAGAGGCCCATAATTTAGGGTTAACTTCACCTAAATTTGGTTCATCAGGCAGGACCTCTGTGGCTCAGTTGAGAGCATGAGGACAGAAGAAAAAGACAGTGAAACATTGGTTTTAAAAAACAGAATCTCCATTCCCATTTTATGCATCATATCTCTTCCTAAAAGGTTTAAAGGCGAGTTTGAAATTATTGTAAAGCTATGATAAAAATTTGTACCAGTCTGTGTCACTACAGGCAAAAGGTGAGTTACAGGACATGAAATTGGAAATCTATCTATTCCCTAAAAGATGAACTTCTTCTTTTTCCTAGGACCTCCTCCTTGAGTTTTGTGCTGAGGCTGGAATGCACCACTTCCTGTTGCAGTATATAAATAAGGATTAGTTCCATAACCGGCACAATTCCTATACATCCAATCTTTGGGATTTTCTTCCGGCAATAAGCGAGAAATGTCATGACCCATCTTCTTTACATAGAACAAAGAACAGACACACAACACTTAATACACAGACGATAGACACAACACATAACACTTAGACAATACAGCTGCGCAAGGCACCAGGGGGATCGCAGTCTTCAAACAAAAAAGGTAATCCAGTCTCTCCAATTGGATCACAAATTTTGTAAATTAGGAGAAAAAAAAATAGACTATTAAGCCAAAACAAGATTGGTGTTTTGAAAAATTTTAAAGTCTTTTCAAAAGGTCCATTTTTCTTTAGTTCCTTTTCTCTTTTCTCTCACTTTTTTTTTTTTTTTTTTTTACAATTAATTTTTCATTTATCTATTTTTTTCGGGCATATGAAAATTATCGTGGATTATTTTGGATACTTCAGACAACATCGCCTATATTAGACAGACCGTAAAAACGTCTTCTAATCTTGCATCTTACATCTAAAGTGAGGAAACCAATGTCGCGACGAAATCATCCCACCAAAGGAAATTATCATTAAACAATTAATGCATAACCAAGACATGAAAACATATGCAGCCCTATTGGCTGGCATACGGGACAATCCCCGCAAACAAGGAAGTATCTTAAAACTTACCTTGATGCGTGATTTCCCTTTTTGGATATTGCTGAAAGTATCCCACTTCTGACACCAAAACTGTTAGATTTTTATCATGCCCAAACGAAACTTAATTCTTGGAGAGGTTTGCCATACGACCTGTTATGCCCGTGGTGCCTTTCTAATATCAGGGAAGAAGAAATACACAGCACACAGAATGCATGTTCTTCCTCTTCTGTTTATTGCAGGTAGCAGAACGTATTTATATACATACAGAGAAAAGAAAACTGACTTAGTTGTTTCCTGTTTAGACAAGAGGATATACTAGCTGGAGATGTGTGAGTCCAGATAAGACTCCCTGTTTACCTTACAGTCTAACATCGTAAATATTCTATAGACACTGAGCAGACAAAGGAATGTGTGTGAAACAGTGTGAAAACCATCTTAACACTAACAATTTTCCTTAGATTATTCATTGTACTTACCTTCTCTGAACTCTGAAAACAATTTTTTTTTACTTAAACACATGGTAGTATTTATAGTCTCTTATCATCCTTCAATCATAATCATCTAAGGTAAATTAACTGTAATACATATTTTTTATTGAATACAATCAAATCCAAAAATGTATTTAAAAAAGAAAAAACATTAATGAAAGATGTGATTGATTTTGATCTGCCCCCAGTCTTTTTACAAGCACTTAGTGTTCTCTCAACTGGTCCACGACTACACCATAATATGTATAGGATTTTTATATTGGTATTAAAATAAGAAACTAGATGCCTATAAAATCATCTTAGCAGTAATAAAATAAAGAGTTGGTCATTTCTGTAAAAAGCTTGGTGTGGAATGGATGTTTCTGTTCACCTGTGTACAGCAGCACATGGGGAGGACAACAAATAATGACAAGAAACAAAAAAGTGACAAACTTTATTTGGATTTGACTTTTCCTCCATCACCCATATAGCTGACATGCCATCATTATACACACACAATGAATGTAACGCTGATTTAAGGTGATTCATGAAAAAAAAAACACTTTCTATTAGTCAGTTCTATAAATGTTTTTAGACTAACCAGGCATAATAACAATTCAAATGTTTACACGTGAGATTCGTAACATCACTTCCACAAATACAAAGTGCCCTAGTGTAACATTTGATCAGTTATCAGCAAAAACAACTTCCTTCTTTCTGCTTAATCTTGATATTCAAATCCTTGTTTAGTCAATTATTCCCTGGTTCTCCTACAGCTGATGTTCTACTGTATACACAACACATAATCTACAGGAATCTTTAATATCCCCAGGCCTGAGGTGAGATACTGAACAGGAACGAGTGAGATAAGACTTTAAACTGTTGCTCAGAGACGAGTCCATAACATTTTCTCTTCATCTTCTCCCTTTTGATCTCTTCATATTTTTCCTTCTTCTCCTGATTCCCTGGTTTTGAACAGAAATCCCTCTGTAACCTATAACATAAAGCTGCTCAAACACTATGTGCTCTATATTTATCTCTATGTGAGGCTCATGAGGTAGGAGACGAGCTGCTTGGAGAAGTCCGAGTATTTACAGGGGACTTCCTGTGTCTGAAGAGACAAACATACAGTGAGACGCGTCTCGTAAAAGGAATCTATAATCAATATATATATATATATATATATATATATATATATATATATATATATATATATATATACAGTACTGACCAAAAGTTTGGACACACCTTCTCATTCAAAGGGTTTTTTTCTTTATTTTCATGACTATGAAAATTGTAGAGTCACACTGAAGGCATCAAGGGCTATTTGATCAAAAAGGAGAGTGATGTGGTGCTGCGCCAGATGACCTGGCCTCCACAGTCACCGGACCTGAACCCAATCGGGATGGTTTAGGGGTGAGCTGGACTGCAGAGTGAAAGCAAAAGGGCCAACAAGTGCCAAGCATCTCTCTGGGAACTCCTTCAAGACTGTTGGAAGACCATTTCAGGTGACTACCTCTTGAAGCTCATCAAGAGAATGCCAAGAGTGTGCAAAGCAGTAATCAAAGCAAAAGGTGGCTACTTTGAAGAACCTAGAATATGACATTTTTCAGTTGTTTTACACTTTTTTGTTATGTACAGTGGAACCCGCTTATCTCGCCCTCGGTTACCTCGACAACCCTATTAAATTGACGTTTTTGAAGTGGAACCGCCAAATTCTCGCTTTTTCTTAGCATTTTTTACCGGTTATGTCGCGGAACCCTAATATCTCGAGCACAAGGGGGGAAAAATTATAAATTTTAACGTCAGTTATGTCGATCGGCGCTGTGCAGCCGCAGAAGAACTCGCGAAAGTGGCGGAAAAATCAAACCTTACAGATACTACAGGTGTTTGTATTGTATACTGGTGAATCTCTGCTGTTAGTAAGTGCACATATGCATTTTTTTGTTAAATGTTATGCGATGAACGGAAGCGCGGCACTCCTTCGCGCGCTTGGTAAGGAGCACGGCTCTCTCGGTAAGGAGCGACGTGCGCGCACTCGGTAAGGAGCACGGCTCTCTCGGTAAGGAGTTGAAGCCGGGAGCTTCAGAGAAAGCGGCCGAGAAAGCACCTGCCACGCCCCCTTCGGCCGTTCACGTTTGGGACTTTTCTGTCCCTCGTTTTTGGTTTCGGGTTCGGTTTTGGATCTTCCGGGTTTTTTTTCTGGCTTCCGGTATTTTTTTCCGGTATTTTTAAATTTCCCTATTTTTCCATTCACAAACTCTCACTCTCTCTCTCCTCTCTCTCTCTCTCTCTCTCTCTCTCTCTCTCGGCTTATCTCCCCCTCGGCATCGCGGACGTAAATTTTTTCGGACACTTTGCTTTGTGTGTTTGTGTGGATTACTTCAGCCTGATGGTCATAAGTTTTCAGAAACTTAGTTACTGTTTATTTTACTTTTTTTCCACATGTGGACTAAATGTGAGACGGCACTGTGCAGCCGCTGTTTTTTTTTTGGTTTTTTTTTTTGAGCGATCTGTGTGTTTATAATGTTGGAGAATATAATAAAGGTTTGTATGGAGAATGGACGCTGGTTTGTATTGTATACTGGTAAATCTCTGCTGTTAGTTGGTGCACTTATGCCTTTTGTTGTGAACAAACGTATGTACATTTTTATAGCATGCCTTCATCAAACAAATCTCGGCAACGCTGTTGTAAAAAAACCCTTCAAAAACACGTGCATGCACATTCTCATTTATTAACGCACATCATGTACATAAAGAAATTTCAAGCACGTTAATATACTGCCGCCATTTTGATTTTCGTTTATCTCGATCATCGGTTACCTCGATGCTTTTTGCCGACCCCCTACGACATCGACATAACCGGGTTCCACTGTATATAATTCCATATATAATTTCACGTGTTAATTCATAGTTTTGATGCCTTCAGTGTGAATCTACAATTTTCATAGTCATGAAAATAAAGAAAACTCTTTGAATGAGAAGGTGTGTCCAAACTTTTGGTCTGTACTGTATTCTTCTTCTTCTTCTTCTTCTTCTTTCGGCTGCTCCCATTAGGGGTCGCCACAGCGGATCATCTGTCTCCATACCACCCTGTCCTCTACATCTGCCTCTTTTACACCAACTACCTGCATGTCTTCCCTCACCACATCCATAAACCTCCTTCTTGGCCTTCCTCTTTTCCTCCTACCTGGTGGCTCCATCCTCAGCATTCTTCTACCAATATAATTCATGTCCCTCCTCTGCACATTTCCAAACCATCTCAATCTCGCCTCCCTCACCTTGTCACCAAAACATCCTACATGCGCTGTCCCTCTAATAAATTCATTTCTGATCTTATCCATCCTTGTCACTCCCAACGAAAACCTCAACATCTTCAGCTCTGCTACCTCCAGTTCCGCCTCCTGTCTTTTAATCAATGCCACTGTTTCTAATTCATACAACATCGCAGGTCTCACCACAGACCTATAAACTTTCCCTTTCATTTTTGCAGATACCCTACTATCACAAATCACTCCTGTCACTCTTCTTCACCCACTCCACCCTGCCTGCACTCTTTTCTTCACTTCTATAACACACTCTCCATTACTTTGCACTGTTGACCCCAGGTACCTGAATTCCTCCACCTTTTCCAGCTCTTCTCCCTGCAACCGCACAACTCCACTGCCCTCCCTCTCATTCACACACATGTACTCTGTCTTACTCCTACTGAGTTTCATTCCCCATCTCTCCAGCGCATATCTCCACCTCTCCAGGCTCTTCTCAACCCGCTCCCTACTCTCACAACAAATCACAATATCATCCGCAAACATCATAGTCCAGGGAGACTCCTGTCTGACCTCATCCGTCAACCTGTCCATCACCACTGCAACGAGGAAGGGGCTCAGGGCCGATCCTTGATGCAGTCCAACCTTCACCCTGAACAGTCTGTCGTTCCTACTGCACACTTCACTGCCGTCACACTGTCCTCATACATGTCCTGCACCACCCTCACATACTTCTCTGACACACCTGACTTCCTCATACAATACCACAACTCCTCTCTTGGCACCCTGTCATACGCCTTCTCTAAATCCACAAATACACAATGCAATTCCTTCTGTCCTTCTCTATACTTCTCCATCAACATTCTTAAAGCAAATAAGGCATCTGTGGTGCTCTTCCTCGGCATGAAACCATACTGTTGCTCACAGATGGTCACCTCTTCTCTCAGCCTGGCTTCCACTACTCTTTCCCATAACTTCATGGTGTGACTGATCAACTTAATTCCCCTGTAGTTACTGCAAGACTGCACATTTCCTTTATGCTTAAAGATCGGTACCAGCACACTTCTTCTCCATTCCTCAGGCATCTTCTCACCTTCCAAAATCCTGTTAAACAATCTGGTCAAAAACTCCACTGCCATCTCTCCTAAACATCTCCACGCTTCTACCGGTATGTCATCTGGTCCAACCGACTTTCCACTCTTCATCCTCTTAATCGCTGCTCTCACTTCCTCCTTACCAATCCTATCCACTTCCTGCTTCACCAACTCCACATCATCCAACCTTCTTTCTCTCTGATTTTCCTCATTCATCAGCTGCTCAAAATACTCCCTCCACCTTCTCAACACACTCTCCTCACTAGTCAACACATTTCCCTCTCCATCCTTTATTGCTCTAACTTGCAGTACATCCTTCCCAGCTCGGTCCCTCTGTCTGGCCAATCGGTACAAATCCTTTTCTCCTTCCTTAGTGTCCAACCTCTCATACAGCTCCTCATATGCCTTTTCCTTGGCTTTCGCCACATCCCTCTTAACCTGCTGCCGCATCTCCTTGTACTCCTGCCTACTTTTCTCATCACTCTGTCTGTCCCACTTCTGTTTTGCCAACCTCTTTCTCCTTATGCTCTCCTGCACTTCTTCATTCCACCACCACGTCTCCTTGTCTTGCTTTCTATTTCCAGATGTTACACCAAGTACTTTTCTAGCTGCCTCCCTCATCACTCCTGCAGTAGTTGCCCAATCATCCAACACCTCCTTAACACCACTGAGCCACTGTCTGACCTCTTCCCTGAACCTCACACTACACTCTTCCTCCTTCAGTTTCCACCGCCCTTTTCTTCTTTCAGTCCTCACTCTCCTCCACTTCATCTTCACCTCCAAAACCATCCTACAGACCACCATCCAATGCTGTCTAGCTACACTGTCCCCTGCCAACACCTTACAGTCTTCAATCTCCTTTAGTTTGCATCTCCTGCATAGCACATAGTCCACCTGTGTGCACCTTCCTCCACTCTTATACGTCACCCTATGAACCTCCTTCTTCTTAAAATAAGTGTTCACCACTGCCATTTCCATCCTTTTAGCAAAATCCACCACCATCTGCATTTCCACATTCCTCTCCTTAAAACCATACCTACCCATCACCTCCTCATCACCTCTGTTCCCTTCGCCTACATGCCCATTAAAGTCTGCCCCAATCACCAATCGTTCTTTCCTAGGTACACCATCTACCACTTCATCTAATTCACTCCAGAATCTTTCCTTCTCCTCTATCTCACAGCCAACTTGTGGAGCATAGGCACTGATGACATTTATCATCATCCCTTCAACTTCCACCTTCACGATCATCACCCTATCAGAAACTCTCTTCACCTCTACTACACTCTTACTGTACTCTTCCTTCAGAATCACCCCTACACCATTTCTCTTTCCATCCACACCATGATAAAACAGTTTAAATCCACCTCCAATGTTCCTGGCCTTACTCCCTTTCCACTTGGTCTCCTGAACACACAGCATATCTACTTTTCTCCTCTCCATCATATCAGCTACTTCTCTCCCTTTACCCGTCATAGTAGCAACATTTAAAGTACCAACCTCCACTCTCCTACACTGCTCCTTTCCCTGCCGTCTCTGTAGACGTCTTCCTCCTCTCCTTCTGTTCCTTCAGCCTACAGTAGCCCAATTTCCACCGGTACCCTGTCGGCTAACGATACCTGTGGCGGTCGTTGTTAACCCGGGCCTCGACCGATCCGGTATGAAATTCTCATTTGTGATCCGCATATTTGATTTGGCACATGTTTTACGCTGGATGCCCTTCCTAATGCAACCCTCCCCATTTACCCGGGCTTGGGACCGGCACTAAGAGTGCACTGGCTTGTGCATCCATAATGGCTGGGTTTGGTCTGTACTGTATATATATATATATATATATATATATATATATATATATATATATATATATATATATATATTACCTTCACCACCAGCTTGTGTGTTTAAACCTAAATAAATCCCCTATTAAACCATTAAAAACATTTTAACAAGTTATCACAATTTATATTTGAGTAAATATTTGAACACTTTGTCATTTCCTAACACTGTTTATCAGTTCATTTCTGCTGAACTGAACCCATTTTTCTTTCCTCTCAGTCCTCAACAGCAGTTACTGAAGCACACAGAGGAACAACTCAGTCATACACTAGGACACATTTTACTACCACATTTATACCTGTTTTAACATCTTTGTTATTTTCTAAAGTGTCCATTCACTGTATAAATGTAGATAAAAATACAGAAAAGGACATGAAAAGCGAAATACAATAATTTAGCAACATTAGCTAGGCTAACTAGACAGCAGCTTCAATAGTTTTCTTCATCAGTCTAAATATCAGATTGTTAGTGAACTATAAGTAAACTTATGTACTAATGCAACTTATGTTATCTTATTAACTTAAATATAGTTTTATTCATCTTTTAGTCAAAAAGTAGACGTTTCTAATAAAATAAACACAAAAGCAGCGCTAGCAAACCCGGCTAGCATGAGGCTAATGATGATGTCTCCGACACCATTAGCAGAAAGGTCCATTTCTGCTCACTGCAACATTTATGGAAATATTACCACTCTTTGTTATCATTCTTTATTTATTTTAGACAAATGTATCCACTTTTTCCTGCAAGTCTGTGATCTTTATGCTAATGATCAGGAGTAAACACAAAATGAGGAACATCGCTTTTCCCCTCTTCACTCCGGTACCGATGGTTAATAATAATTATAATTATAATAAATGATAAATTCTGTTTAGAAAATCCATAAAGCTCAGAAACTCAACCGTTCCAGGGGTCGTACAGTTCGTTTCATCCCCGACAGAGGGTCTTTCCCGGCAGTACAAAAAGATTCGGTTAAGTGAGTTCGACTCCTTAGATTCAGTTCAAGTGACTCAGTTCAAGAGAGCTCGGTTCAATCACTTCTATTCAAACAAGGAGGTTTAGGAGAGTCGGTTCACCGTTTCAGCTTGACCGAGTCTGAATCCATAGATAGTTTCAGAAATTTCCTTTCAGCAGTCTCTCAAAAAAATCTTCCCTCTGTAATCTGTACGTGCGCAGAGTGTGTGTGTGTGTGTGTGTGTGTGTGTGTGTGTGTGTGTGTGTGTGTGTGTGTGTGTGTGTGTGTATGTGTGAGTAAGAAAGAGAGAGAGCGACCAGGATGATGTCACAGGAGGAGGGCGTCTTGGTGTGACGTCACAGTAGGACACACGTATATAAGTCAGATCATGCTTTTGTTTCTCATTTGTGAATTTACACATTGTAAGTAAAGAGACACTGAAATGGAGCTCTTTAGAAGACTTAGTTTTTTTTTTCAACGCAGGAGACAGAAACAGTTTGCTGAAAAGGAGGAGAAGCTGAAACACATGCAGAAAGAAGCAACTGATTTGGAAGCTTTTATTCTTCTGATGATAGAGAAGAGCATAGAAGAACAAGAAGAGAACAACTTTCTGGTACAGATAGTGCAAGCGCAGGAGGCTACTTTGGCTTCTGAGTGAAAGCAGCGGTACCAAGACATAACTGAGAGGAACGGCACACACCTCCAGAACTGGGGGGACAGAACAAAAACAACTGGAGGAACGTATTGCTCAGCTTGAGGTCACTTTGGAACAGACCTCCAAGGAGCTCCAGTCTTCCCTGGAAATCCATGAGGAACTGAAGAAAACTGTAGAATGTGAGAGAGAGAGCTGGACGAGAGAACAAAAAAAACTGGAGGAATGTGTTGCTCAGCTTGAGGTCACTTAGGAACAGACCACCATGGAGCTCCAGGATACACAGAATCACTGTGAGAAAGTAAAAAATTGCAGAGCAGGACAGAGATCATTTAAACAGAGAGAAAGAGCGACTGGAGGAACGTGTTGCTCAGTTGGAGGCTACGTTGGATTTTAAAGAAAAACAAGAGAACGAAAAAGAGAAAACTAAACTTGACATAGAGGAGAGCAACAACTTACAGCTTCAGACCAACAGGGGGCTCCAGGATACCCAGAATCTCTGTGAGGAAGAAAAGAAGACTTCAGAGAATAAAACAGATCATTATATGAGAGTCTGAGAGCGATGGGAGGAAAGTGTTGCTCAGCTGAGACAAGAAAACATTCAAAAGAAAATGAGAAATAGAAAAAAATGAAGACAAGAGAAACAGAGAGTCTGAACATGCTTTTTTCCTCTTTCTGTTTCTCTTATGGCTATTATACACGTATAGTCAATAGTATAAAGCTGAATGTAAAGCTATTGTATCTTGTAGATCGTCTCGTCTTTTAATAATTTTTTTAATATCTTTTTGTCTTGTTAAATATACTTAAATTAATCTTTTACTACAGCAAGACACAATAAGCACTAATAACATCATTTCAGATGATCTTCTGCAGATAAGAGAAGTGAAATTTTATATTTATTAAAAAATGTAGTTGACCCATGATTTTTTTGTTCCTTACAAATGCCGTATGACCTCCTCGTGGATTCTTCCACCTTGTTGATATCACTCTTGTGGGGCAGGGGGCTGTGGCTTGATTTTCAATATTTATATGTTAAGGTAATTTTGTATTATTTATATTAGGAGTCTTTAACGACTCTGTGCACATGTTTAAAAAAATGACCATGTTACTGTATGTACAATGATACTAATTGTGTTCATGTATTGCAAACACTTTATTAGGAACACCTATATATTCATATACACTGTGTGTGTGTGTGTGTGTGTGTGTGTGTGTGTGTGTGTGTGTGTGTGTGTGTGTGTGTGTGTATTGCTGACTTTTTTTTTACAAGATAATTTGTACAAAGAATTCATTCTAATCACTTTCATTATTTTAGATCAAACATGTGCCCTACTACTATCAGGAAAAATACAATGTCCTCGTAGGAAAAAACTCAAAAAACAAAGTGTCCAAAAACTTACGACAACCAGACTGAAATAGTCCATGCAGAAACAAAACAGAGTAAGAACAGGAGCTTTGAGGGTTGGGATTTGGACTGTAGTTTATGTTAACAGTCTGCTACACTGACTCAGGACTACAGTTTGTATCTGATCATCACTTCACCTCAACAACATTTAGCTGTAATAAATGGACATTCAGTGAAACCCAGATGGGGACGGGTTCCCTCTTGAGTCTGGTTCCTCTCAAGTTTCTTCCTTATGGCATCTCAGGGAGTTTTTACTTGCTGCAGTCGCCACCGGCTTGTTCATCAGAGACAAACTTACATATGAAGAACATCATATTCATAATCACTGAAAGCATTTTAAATGAGATTCATTTGTCTGTTTTGTGTACATACAGGATTCAGGGCCATTTTTCTAGATTGATATTTGAAGGTAATTTTGTATTAAAATATTTTGCAGTGTGTTTGTGCTTTAAGTGCTTTGGACTCAAGTCTCGAGCTGGTCATGTGACCAGAGTGATGCGTACAGAATCATCATAATGTCATAAAAATTCTAGAATCTCTTTGACAACCACCAAACAAACAAACAGCAGCAAGAAGCAGCAGCGATTAGCAGCAAATAAGAAAAATCACAACTTCTCTTTTATTGAATATTTTTTTATACAGGTACCTGGTAAGTCGTCTAAATAATTATGGCAGAATATTGTAGATTATTTAGTAGAAGACTCGTAAAGTAAAAAGTAATTATTTAGTGACATTAGCATGGGTATCTAGCCGACTAGCTAAGCTTAGCTTTTATAGTTTAGCTTTTTATTTTAATCCATCAAATTGACCTAATAATTAGTATAGAACCTATTAGATACTATGAAGTAGCTTAATTTAACTATTTAGCCCATATTTTAATCAAACTCATGTAACCTGTTCACTCCAAGTATAATTAACATAATATACTAATAAATAGAGTAGAATAGGGTCAGACTGGGACTACAATTTTAATAATCCTTGCAGCCATGGCATGTTTTATGTGTTGTGGAATTCCTTGCCATTGTTTAGACAATACGTACAGCTCCCAGTGTATAAAATTACAGGTGAAGCGTCTTCTACAGAAAACATCTCCACAGATATGGATCAAAACATCTATGTGGATTTGGATAGAGGGATTATGGCGCTAATCGATGAGAAAGAAATGACTCTAACAAACGTTTCCTTATAACTAAAAGCACTAAACTCTTTCTACGCTTTAATTCTGATTCTTTGATTATATCTTATATAAATCATGTTGTTGTTGTGTCTATTTTATGCTGTGTGCAGGAACATGGCAGCTGGTAAACAAAGGTGGCTTCTGCAAGGTATGCGTCCGCATCAAGGCACGTGTGCGTACATCGACGCATGTGCTGAGGGGTATCGCTTCCACTTTGACACCTTTAGAGGTCCCTGCGATGCTTTTTCTGTCCTTGTTTCCATTCTTTTAAATCGTTGCCTGTGGTGCCTGCAGCAGCCCACCTGTCCTTTGGGTAAATGGTGCCATAATGGACCCCGTGAGTGGTTCAGGTTTCCTCCAGAAAAGGATGAATTTGTTTGGGAAACTGATGCGAACCCGCTCAGACCGGTGATCGACATTCTGCACCACGCTGACATGTTCTCCCCAGAGGGAATGTGGCTAGATTCCATCCAGAACTCTGTCTATGATCTTTCTGCAGGACTTTAGCTGATCACCCGTATCTTTCATGTGCGTAGGGCTATTACCCTTGCCCAATCGTTTGGAGTTCCTGCCCGCTCGCTGGTTGCTTCGTGCACTCACAGTTACTTATACAATCACGACTGAGGATGACCTTGGTGGTTTGATTGCTGTCAGGGTTTTTCACCCACTCCTGGTTCATCATGTTATGATTAAGCTTATCAATTGATGCTTTGAGGGTGGGTGCTGAGGTCTTTCTTCAACTGCACCGTTGAAAGCAGAGGTAGCAAAAGTATACACATCCATTACTTAAGTAGAAGTACAGATACTCATGTTTCGAAAAGTAAAAGTTGAAGTACTGATTATACCTTTTTACTTAAGTGAAAGTAAAGAAGTCTTGGCTCTGACATGTACTTAATTAAAAAGTAGTTATTACTTCTACCTGTTTTAGCTATTAACTGGATTTCACATCATATTAATATTTGATAGATAGATAGATAGATAGATAGATAGATAGATAGATAGATAGATAGATAGATAGATAGATAGATAGATTGATTGATTGATTGATTGAACTTTATTGTCATTGTATAGTACAGGTACACAGCAACGAAATGCAGTTTGGCATCTACCAGAAGTGCAAAAAGTAGCAATCGTGCAAATAGTGCAGATAAATATGTATCATATTTACAGCATGTGATATATATATGTAAGCATATGTACAGTGAGTAAATATAAAGGCTATAGCAGTGCAGAAACGTGTGGACATCATTAAGAGAGTTTTCTATGTTTCCACACAGACAGTTAATGAGGTGATACCAGAGAAAGTGCAGCTCTTCAAGTCAAGTCAAGAAGCTTTTATATATAAAATCATAGACATTTTACAGATTTGAATGATGTATTGTTTTTATCTGTACAATCAATAAGGACAATCATTTAAGTTCGTTTGTGGGAAAAACCCACAAAACGCCACCTAGAGGGTTAATTGTGTAAAACATGGCGGATTTGGTGTTTGATTTGAGACTTGTCGCAGAAATAAAACAAAGTTTACTGATTTAAAATATTTTTCGGTGGAGGTTATTTATTTATTTTGTATCTAAGTAAAGAAAGGACGTCGTATATAAATGTATATTTTGCTGGAGGTTTTAATTTCGCCTCTTTTAAATTTGGTTTTTTATTTATGTATTTATATTTTTTTTATAAAAATGGTAAAAACAGAAATGCACGCTGAATTGATGGCACGTTAATAATATTTAGTGCCATTTAAAATAATTCGAATTTTGACAGCCTCTTCTTCTTCTTCTTCTTTCGGCTGCTTCCATTAGGGGTCGCCACAGTGGATCAGCCGTCTCCATACCACCCTGTCTACATCTGCCTCTTTTACACCAACTACCTGCATGTCTTCCCTCACCACATCCATGAACCTCCTTCTTGGCCTTCCTCTTTTCCTCCTACCTGGTGGCTCCATCCTCAGCATTCTTCTACCAATATAATTCATGTCCCTCCTCTGCACATGTCCAAACCCTCTCAATCTCGCCTCCCTCACCTTGTCACCAAAACATCCTACATGCGCTGTCCCTCTAATAAACTCATTTCTAATCTTATCCATCCTCGTCACTCCCAACGAAAACCTCAACATCTTCAGCTCTGCTACCTCCAGCTCCACCTCCTGTCTTTTACTCAATGCCACTGTCTTTAATCCATACAACATCGCAGGTCTCTCCACAGTCCTATAAACGTTTCCTTTCAATTTTGCAGATACCCTACTATCACAAATCACTCCTGTCACTCTTCTCCACCCACTCCACCCTGCCTGCACACGTTTCTTCACTTCTCTAACACACTCTCCATTACTTTGCACTGTTGATCCCAGGTACCTGAATTCCTCCACCTTCTGAAGCTCTTCTCCCTGCAACCGCACCGCACCACTCCACTGCCCTCCCTCTCATTCACACACATGTATTCTGTCTTACTCCTACTGATTTTCATTCCCCTTCTCTTTAGCGCATATCTCCACCTCTCCAGGCTCTTCTCAACCTGCTCCCTACTCTCACAACAAATCACAATATCATCCGCAAACATCATAGTCCAGGGAGACTCCTGTCTGACCTCGTCCGTCAACCTGTCCATCACCACTGCAAACAGGAAAGGGCTCAGGGCCGATCCTTGATGCAGTCCAACCTTCACTCTAAACCAGTCTGTCGTACCTACTGCACACTTCACTGCCGTCACACTGTCCTCATACATATCCTGCACCACCCTCACATACTTCTCTGACACACCTGACTTCCTCATACAATACCACAACTCCTCTCTTGGCACCCTGTCGTACGCCTTCTCTAAATCCACAAATACACAATGCAATTCCTTCTGTCCTTCTCTATACTTCTCCATCAACATTCTCAAAGCAAATAAGGCATCTGTGGTGCTCTTCCTCGGCATGAAACCATACTGTTGCTCACAGATGGTCACCTCTTCTCTCAGCCTGGCTTCCACTACTCTTTCCCATAACTTCATGGTGTGACTGTTCAACTTAATACCCCCGTAGTTACTGCAGGTCTGCACATCTCCTTTATGCTTAAAGATCGGTACCAGCACACTTCTTCTCCATTCCTCAGGCATCTTCTCACCTTCCAAAATCCTGTTAAACAATCTGGTCAAAAACTCCACTGCCATCTCTCCTAAACATCTCCACACTTCTACCGGTATGTCATCTGGTCCAACCGACTTTCCACTCTTCATCCTCTTAATCGCTGCTCTCACTTCCTCCTTACTAATCCTATCTACATCCTGCTTCACCAACTCCACATCATTCAACGTTCTCTCTCTCTGATTTTCCTCATTCATCAGCTGCTCAAAATACTCCCTCCACCTTCTCAACACACTCTCCTCACTAGTCAACACATTTCCCTCTCCATCCTTTACTGCTCTAACTTGCAGTACATCCTTTCCAGCTCGGTCCCTCTGCCTGACCAATCGGTACAAATCCTTTTCTCCTTCCTTAGTGTCCAACCTCTCATACAGCTCCTCATATGCCTTTTCCTTGGCTTTCGCCACATCCCTCTTAACCTGCTGCCGCATCTCCTTGTACTCCTGCCTACTTTTCTCATCACTCTGTCTATCCCACTTCTGTTTTGCCAACCTCTTTCTCCTTATGCTCTCCTGCACTTCCTCATTCCACCACCACGTCTCCTTGTCTTCCTTTCTATTTCCAGATGTCACACCAAGTACTTTTCGAGCTGCCTCCCTCATCACTCCTGCAGAAGTTGCCCAATCATCCAACACCTCCTTAACACCACTGAGCCTCTCTCTGACCTCTTCCCTGATCCTCACACTACACTCTTCCTCCTTCAGTTTCCACCATCTTATTCTTCTTTCAGTCCTCATTCTCCTCCTCTTCTTCTTCGCCTCCAAAACCATCCTACAGACCACCATCCTATGCTGTCTAGCTACACTGTCCCCTGCCAACACCTTACAGTCGCCAATCTCCTTCAGGTTGCATCTCCTGCATAGCACATAGTCCACCTGTGTGCACCTTCCTCCACTCTTATACGTCACCCTATGATCCTCCTTCTTCTTAAAATAAGTGTTCACCACTGCCATTTCCAAATCTACCACCATCTGCCCTTCCACATTCCTCTCCTTAAAACCATACCTACCCATCACCTCCTCATCACCTCTGTTCCCTTCACCTACATGCCCATTAAAGTCCGCCCCAATCACCAACCGTTCTTTCCTAGGTACACCATCTACCACTTCATCTAATTCACTCCAGAATCTTTCCTTCTCCTCCATCTCACAGCCAACTTGTGGAGCATAGGCACTGATGACATTTATCATCATCCCTTCAACTTCAACCCTCACGATCATCACCCTATCAGAAACTCTCTTCACCTCCACTACACTCTTACTGTATTCTTCCTTCAGAATCACCCCTACACCATTTCTCTTTCCATCCACACCATGATAAAACAGTTTAAATCCACCTCCAATGTTCCTGGCCTTACTCCCTTTCCACTTGGTCTCCTGAACACACAGCATATTTACCTTTCTCCTCTCCATCATATCAGCTACTTCTTTCCCTTTACCTGTCATAGTACCAACATTTAAAGTACCAACCCGAACCTCCACTCTCCTACACTGCTCCTTTCCCTGCCATCTCTGTAGACGTCTTCCTCCTCTCCTTCTCCTCCTTCGGCCAACAGTAGCCCAATTTCCATCGGTACCCTGTCGGCTAACGATACCTGTGGCGGTCGTTGTTAACCCGGGCCTCGACCGATCGGGTATGAAATTCTCATTTGTGATCCGCATATTTGATTTGCCACATGTTTTACGCTGGATGTCCTTCCTAACGCAACCCTCCCCATTTACCCGGGCTTGGGACCGGCACTAAGAATGCACTGGCTTGTGCCTCCCTAATGGGTTCGAATTTTGACAGCCTAATATATATATATATATATATATATATATATATATATATATATATATATAAATACAAAACTAATAAACTAATAAAAAATGTTGTTACCGAATGAATGTGTCCAGACTGAAGATCCACATATAAAACACAAGCAGAGAAAAGATGATGATGATGATGAATGTGTCTGTTCTCAGTCATGTTTACATCACTGACTCCCTCTGTCTCATCCACGTTAACCCCAAACTTCTTACTACATTCTGCCTGCTAATTCTTATCTTCGTAAAGAGTGAGAGTCAGGACTTTATACACCAGCGGATTGGAAAAAAAGCGCAGTAATAGGAAATCTGTTGTTTGGCTGAAATCGGCGTGCAGTGAAAAGAAAAATGTATATTTCACAAAATTAATGGATTAAAACTAAATTAACGAGCCGGTTTTAAAAATGTAAGAAGTAAAAAGTACAGATATTTGTGTAAAAATTTAATGAGTAAAAGGAAAAAGAGTAAAGTACTGATACCAAAAAAATCTACTTAAGTACAGTAACGAAGTATTTGTACTCCGTTACTTCCCACCTCTGGTTGAAAGTGTCCTGATGGGTGATTCAGAATCTAAACCAGGAAAACACCTAACATATGAACACTTTAGTGAGAATCGCACTGGGACACTTAAAATCTGGACTATTGTCAATATTTAGTGTCTCATATATATATATATATATATATATATATATATATATATATATATATATATATATATATATATATATATATATATAAAATAATATATATAAAAAATAAGGAAAATAATTATTTGAACACCCTGCTGTTTTGCAAGTTCTCCCACTTAGAAATCATGGAGGGGTCTGAAATTGTCATCGTAGGTGCATGTCCATTGTGAGAGACATAATCTAAAAAAAATCCAGAAATCACAATGTATGATTTTTTAACTATTTATTTGTATGATACAGCTGCAAATAAGTATTTGAACACCTGAGAAAGTCAATGTTAATATTTGGTACAGTAGCCTTTGTTTGCAATTACAGAGGTCAAACGCTTCCTGTAGTTTTCTACCAGGTTTGCACACACTGCAGGAGGGATTTTGGCCCACTCCTCCACACAGATCTTCTCTAGATCAGTCAGATTTCTGGCCTGTCGCTGAGAAACACGGAGTTTGAGTTTCTTAACTATAAAGAAAGGATTTTTCCGTGGGCTCTCAACTGTTTCAGCCCTGAATACTTACTTAGGTAGGCTTCTTATGCCAACAGACCAATTAGTGCATAGAATAAGTGGGTGCTATTTTAATATTTTCTACTAAGAAAGGGGGCCACCTCTTATATAGTTTAGTTTAACTATATGTGCATAGTTGTAACTAGACTCCGAATTTTTCTTATTCTCTTTAACACATTATTCAGAGAGTAGACTGTAATGTATACCTTATAATACTGCTTATAGACATACTGAACAAGCACTGAGAAACAATTGTCTCATGATGTTTTGGAGAACATGAAACAACTGTTGAACATAGTTTTTTTGAGAAGATTAAGAGTTTGTTTACGAGTGTTGAACACTATTTTGTTTTAGGAATGATTCTTGTATTGATTGTTGGAATTGTACTTTGTATGTTGCCATGTTTGATGACGATGGTAAGACAGGCCATAAAAGCCTCGATTGGAGTGGTGATGATGAAGGATTATATGCATGTTGGGAAAGAATTAAATGGAATCTGTATGTTTTTGTTTGTTTTTATCTTTTCATTTGCAGTTTATGTCACCAGGGGGGTATTCCAGAAAGCTTGGTTAACTTACCATTTGATAAATCATAACCTCTGGGTTGATTTAGCCCAAACAGGCATACCATGAGTATGTCGGTTCCAAAACACCTGAGAAGAGTTAGTTTAATTAACCTCCAACTGGTTACCCAGAGGTAATGCGCATGCACGGTGCATATATAAAGACATTCTCAATGGATCGCCGAATTCACGAGTCCCCATGGAAACTCAAAGCGAGAAAAAGAGAGCGGCGTATTTCACAGAGTCGGAGTTGGAGGTTTTAATGCACGCTTATGAGGGGTTTGAGCCAATAAAATTAAAAAGAAGCAATACAGCTGCATCAGCTAAAGCAAGAGAGTTGGCTTGGCAAAAAATAACAGACAGAGTAAATGCGTGAGTGTATTAAATTACAAATTTGGTATTGGCTCCCGTTTTATTATAATGCAAAATAATGAAGTATGACTTATACATCCTTTTGAATATGTTATATCACTATGAAAGCATTTACTTTTCCTGCCATTTATTTCTTTAGTTTAAAATAATAATGTATATTTCTTATTTAATAAGGTGTAATCCTTCTGGAGCCACAAGAACTTTAAGCCAAGTCAAAATGAAACACAAAAACATTCTGCAAAAAGGTAATATTTGATTACACAATTACTGAACTATTATTATAACAGGATTTAGTATATTAATTCTGTCATGTAGCTAATAGAAAGAAGACTGAAGCCCGTCTAACTGGCGGGGGCCCACCACCACCTCCCCTCACCCCCTCTGAGGAGCTGGCTCTGTCCCTTAATAAAGGGTGACCAGTGGTTGCTGGCATTCCAGGGGGCAGTTCATCGCACACACCATGCACCACAAGTGATGGTGAAAAAATGGTGTAATGTAAGTTTACTTTTGAGTTGTTTTCATTTTTTGTCCTAATAAATTACTATCTCTGTCACTTAAAGGCTTTTTGAACAAGATTAATTTTTATGTAGGCTTATTTTATTTAACTGCATATGATGTATAGGTTACTGTGATCTTAGTCTGACATGTTACTCTTTTCATGTATTATTTTCTTCGATAATATTGAGAATTTAATGGGTTGTGTGTTCCTATAGATACTGATGGACGTGTTGTATTTTTGGACCCTCCAGAAAGAACACAGTCTGTCACAGTTGTAAGTGATTTGTTGTCAGGTACTTTTAGTTGCTTTTAGGTATTTTTTTTTTTTTGCCAGATAATGTATACTTGAATATACATTATCTGGCAAAAAAAAAAATACCTAAAATACCTAACATCTGCTGTGACAGAAGTGGACAATGCTGGTAGATCCACTGAGGTATGATGCATACCATTATAATGTATGGCCCCTTTTTGCATTAGAGTAACAAACTGTCAAACTGTCAAATTGTGTCCAGGTGTCCATATTTGAATTGTATTGTCTGGCCAAACAATCTCATTCATTACATTTTTTCCACCTTCCTAGTTGCCAGCAAAGGAGCTGTATAAGGTCCATCTTGAAAAACAAATAAGAAAAAGTGACATGGAGATGGACCTTATACAGCTTCAAATGGAAGAGAAAAGACTCCTCATTAAAAAAGCAGCACTGGAAATTGAATTACTGGAGCATCGCCTTAAGGTGAGAACTTGTCTGAATATTAATCTGTTGCATGTTAAAAGTGAGTGTGAGTGAGTGAGTGAAAAAAGACAATATATATATATAAAAAAAAACATTTTATTTAATTTTACTTTTATTGTTTTTCAGGAAATAAAGAAATAAACTGCCTGGCAGACCAGTGCAAAAAATTAATAAAAGTGATTTTGACAGATCCTGTCTCTCAAAAGTCTTCAGTCTCGGTTGGCCTCTAAAATCTGTAGGTGTTCCTCTTGGCCATCTTCCTCAATACAAGGAAGGTGGCTCTCTCCTCTTATAGTGGCAATATTGTGAAGCACAACACAAGCCACTATAATGTTGCATGCCCTCTCTGGACTAACCCGGAGCCCACGCAGACACTGAAACCGAGATTTGAGGATCCCTATAGTCATCTCCACCTTGGCCTGTGCACGGCTGTGAGCCAGGTTAAACCGTGTCTGTGGTCCAGGCTCAGGTTCAGGGTAGGGTGTCATTAAATAGGGCAGACAAGGGTATCCTCTGTCCCCCAGAAAGTAACCATTGTACTGTCCTGTAATGATTGAAGTGTACAACACAAATATAGTAAAAAGGAAAAAAACAACTGTATAAAGCAAAACATATCCTGCTGAAATGTCTGGCATAAGGATGACTCGCGGAAAATTCTGGCATCATGCACAGATCCTGGCCATTTTGCCTCGACATTGGTAATGATTTGGGTTGCCTCACTATTACCTAGTTAGTGGAAAAAGTAATGACTTTAATGATTTTAAGAAGGGAAAAAATTAAGTTGCTACCTGCACATTGATACTATGAATAGATTTCCTATTAACATAGTCTCCCTCTTTTATTGATGGAGCTTTAATAGGTATGTGAGTGCCATCAATGCACCCAATTACATTTGGAAACCCTGAAACAGAAAGTTATGGAAGTATGAAGTGTGTGTGTGCGCATAATGAATAAATGTATAGATATAAATAATATGACTAAATATTTATATATATATATATATATATATATATATATATATATATATATATATATATATATATATATAAAGAACTGTTTAATTGCCAGACATACTGTACGAACGGCTTTACACACAGTTGCCTTTCCCACATGCTCTGAATCGCCCACACTGTTTGTCACATTTGCGATATGCGGTTTTAAAAGACGTGTTAAATAAACTAACAAATCTTTTGAAAAACGTTAACGCTCTTTCAAATATTCATTAGGGTATGCAAACACATCAATACGCGGTCTTATAACCCTCTCCCGACAAAAAAAAACTTGTATAATTTGTGCTTCTACGTCCACAGGATCCTCATCAAAAGGGCACGCCGAAGTTACACTGAAACAGAACCTGCTGCCGAGCAGGTTATCTTCAGAGAGTCAGTTGCTATGGTTACATACATACCCAGAAAGTTACCTCCGTTTTTGGAACCGAAAGTTGAGGTTATCCACGAACTTACTCTTAAACATACCCAGGTATGTCACATAACCTGCTTTCTGGAATACCCCCTGGTTCTGTTCCCCGGATGAACTCCCTATGTTATGGTGTGTGATGCTAAATCATAAATGATTTAAAGTGGCCATTGTTAGTGTTGAGGTTTCTCACACTATCTCACACACATTCCTTTGTCTGTTCTGTGTCTATAGAATATTTACGATGTTAGTCTGTAAGGTAAACAGGGAGTCTTATCTGGGCTCACACATCTCCGGCTAGTATATCCTCTTACCTAAACAGGAAACAAGTTTAGGACAGCCTTTTCTCTCTGTATGTGTGTATATATACGTTCTGCTACCTGCAATAAACAGAAGAGGAAGAACATGCATTCTGTGTGCTTTGTATTTCTGCTTCCCTGATATCAGAAAGGCACCACGGGCATAGCAGGTTGTATGGAAAACCTCTTCAAGAATAACATCTTCAAGTCCATAACATCTTCTCTTTATCTTCTTCCTCTTGATCTCTTGATCTTTTTCCTTCTTCTCCTGATCCCCTGGTGTTGGAAAGAAATCCCTCCGTAACCTATAACATAAAGCTGTTCAAACACTATGTGCTCTATATTTATCTCTATGTGAGGCTCATGACTGGTAGGAGACTGGTAGGAGTCCTTACAGGGGATGAGCTGCTTGGAGGAGACCAAGTCCTCACAGGGGACGAGCTGCTTGGAGGAGACTGATGCCGTGTCCTGTCTCCATCTCACACAGAAAGACGCATCTCGTAAAAGGACTCTATAATCAATATTACCTTCACCACCAGCTTGTGTGTTTAAACCTGAATAAATCCCCTATTAATGATGTCCACACATCTCTGCACTGTTACTGCCTTTATAGTTATCCACTGTACATATGTTTACATATTTATCACTTTATCACTTGCTGTAAATATGACATATATTTATCTGAGCTTTTGCCCGATAGATACATTTTGCACTGCTGGTAGATGCCAAACTGCATTTCGTTGCTGTGTACCTGTACAATCAATCAATCAATCAATCAATCTATCAATCTATCAATCTATCTATCTATCTATCTATCTATCTATCTATCTATCTATCTATCTATCTATCATTTCCATAAATGTTGCAGTGAGCAGAAATGAACCTTTCGGCTAATGGTGTAGCAGACATCATCATTAGCCTCATGCTAGCCGGGTTTGCTAGCGCTGCTTTTGTGTTTGTTAGTTTATTAGAAGAGTCTACTATTTGACTAAAAGTTGACCAAAAGACCAATAAACTTATAGATACCAAGAGTTTACTTATAATTCACCACAAATCTGATATGTAGACTGAGAAGGAAAAATATTCAAGATAAGAAAGCTAGCTGGCTAGTTAGCCTAGCTAATGTTGGGAAATAATTGTATTTAGCTTTACATGTCCTTTTCTGTATTTTTATCTACATGTATACAGTGAATGGACACTCTAGGAAATAATAAATATGTAAAAACAGGTATAAATGTGGTAGTGAAATGTGTCCTAGTGTATGACTGAGTTGTTCCTCTGTGTGCTTCAGTAACTGCTGTTAAACTGAGAGGAAAGCAAAATGGGTTCAGTTCAGCAGAAATGAACTGATAAACAGTGTTAGGAAAATAAAAAGTGTTTAAATATTTACTCAAATATAAATTGTGATAACTTGTTAAATGTTTTTAATGGTTTAATAGGGGATTTATTCAGGTTTAGGTAATATTGATTTTAGATTCCTTTTACGAGACGCGTCTCACTGTGTGTTTGTCTCTTCAGACACAGAAAGACGGAGACAGGACACGGCATCAGTCTCCTCCAAGCAGCTCGTCCCCTGTGAGGACTCGGTCTCCTCCAAGCAGCTCGCCCCCTGTGAGGACTCGGTCTCCTCCAAGCAGCTCGTCCCCTGTGAGGACTCAGTCTCCTCCAAGCAGCTCGTCTCCTACCAATCATGAACCTCACATAGAGATAAATATAGACCACATAGTGTTTGAACAGCTTTATGTTATAGGTTACAGAGGGATTTCTGTCCAACACCAGGGGATCAGGGGGAGAAGGAAAAAGATGAAGAGATCTAGAGGAAGAAGATGAAGAGAAGATGAAGACTAATCTCTGAGCAACAGTTTAAAGTCTCATCTCACTCGTTCCTGTTCAGTATCTCACCTCAGGCCTTGGGATATCAAAGATTCCTGTAGATTATGTGTTATGTATACAGTAGAACATCAGCTGTAGGAGAACCAGGGAATAATTGACTAAACAAGGATTTAAATATCAAGATTTAGCAGAAAGGAGGAAGTTGTTTTTGCTGATAACTGATCAAATGTCACACTAGGGCACTTTGTATTTGTGGAAGTGGTGTTACGAATCTCACGTGTAAACAATTGAATTGTTTTTATGCCTCGTTAGTCTAAAAACTAACATTTATAGAACTGACTAATAGAAAGTGTGTTTTTTTAATGGATCACCTCAAATCAGTGTTACATTCATTGTGTGTGTATAATGATGGCATGTCAGCTATAAGGGTGATGAAGGAAAAGTCAAATCTAAATGAAGTTTGTCACTTTTTTATTTCTTGTCATTATTTTTTGTCCTCCCCATGTGCTGCTGTACACAGGTGAACAGAGACGTCCATTCCACACCAAGCTTTTTACAGAAATGACCAAATCTTGATTTTATTACTGCTGAGATGATTTTATAGGAGTTTAGTTTCTTATTTTAATACCGATATAAAAATCCCATACATATTATGGTGTAGTCGTGGACCAGTTGAGAAAACACTAAGTGCTTGTAAAAAGACTGGCGGCAGATCAAAATCAATCACATCTTTCATTAATGTTTGTTCTTTTTTAAATACATTTTTGGACCTGATTGTATTCAATAAAAAATATGTATTACAGTTAATTTACCTTGTGATTAATTTACCAGATTATTTTATTCTTATGATAATTTCTTGCTTACAAACGTCTTAATAATTAGATGATTATGATTGAAGAATGATAAGAGACTATAAATACTACCATGTGTTTAAGTACAAAATCTGTTTGTGTTCAGAGAAGGTAAGTATAATGAATAATCTAATGGAAAGGAGATAAAGTCTGTTAAAAGTGCAGTATTGTCAGGAAACAGAAGGAAACGAGGCCAGGTAGCATGAAGGAATGATTTGTTTTCTAATAGCTCATAACACACATCTGACACGCGCTAATCACGTGTTTAATCACGTGTTCATTATACAGAGAACAAGTACAGAGACAATGAAATATAGTTATCATTTAGTTCCTAAAAGCACATTAAATATGAATCTGTCATGCAGGAAATATAAAATGATTTTGTACTGACTGAGTAATGCAGCACTTATAAAATATTTGTACTACAACATTGTGTGTGTTTAAGACTGGTGCAGTTTTGCATGACTCTGTTCTGTTCACTGTTTTAACTAGAAGTTTATAATGATTTCTGTTTAACTTAAAGTTTGTTTTTTATTTTGTAGATAAATTCAACGTTGCCAAGTGCAGAGATAAAAAAGGCAACATCAGAAGGCCAATGAATGCCTACATGGTTTGGGCAAGGAAACAGAGGCCCATCTTTTCCAAGGCCAATACAAATAGCAGCTCTGCAGAGATCAGCATGCAGCTTGGGATCGCGTGGAACAAACTGAGTGAAGAACAGAAGAAACCCTACTACACTGAATCATGGAGGCTTAAACAGGAACACAAACAGTTGTTTCCTGGTAGGTGAACTTTCTTTATAGACAAATGGCAAATTAACAAAACAAACGCAACAATTTTGACACTTTTATTGTTTTTATGTTGCTTCTTACTCTTTAAATTCTTCTTTTCTATCATGTAGATTGGGTTTATAAACCGCTTTCAAAGAAGGGAAGGAGAAAAGGCAGTTTGCAGAGTAGTGACTCACAGAGGAGACCTGATCATCAACCAAACCACCACATAGTCATGAACATGCCAGAAGAAGTACCAGTCCATGACCTCGTGCCTGAAGTTAGTGATCAGTTCCTCGGCCTTAGCCACCAAGAACTGCTGTCTCCTAAATATCCTCCTCTTTTCCCTTCTGTTTCTGAGCCGACTTTCTGCCAGACCAAGTGAGTCAGTAAACTGCATTGGAACAGTTTCAGAAGAATGACATGCAAATGAAGTTTTACTCTGCATCTTAAATATTCACCATAATCGCCACTCATTTACTTTAATATGCAGCAAAAATTGTGCACTTCTGTGTACAGCACCTGCTATGGGTCTGACTGTACAAGCAGTGAGGTTCAGTTCGAGGAAGAGGATGAAATCACCTTGCTAAACAATGACATCTTTTCCATTTTAAATGAGGAATGTGGCTTTTTTAACCAGTCTGGAGACCAGAATTATACTGAAGACCCCCACAACAGCACAGAGATCCTGTATTCTGTATCAGTCTTTGATACTTCGACAGCTTCAAGGATCTGTTGAAGCAACTTGAAGAGATGGAAAATGATTCAGGAATAGAAGAAGATGGTGAAATTCAAACGTATCATGTACTTTAGTGTGCATGTTGTTTCACCATCTTCATTTTATATTGAATTCCAATTTAAAGTTTTATTTAAATGAATAAAGATTTTCAATTCCAATCATGTCTAATGTCTCTTCACCACAGAGAGCATTCATTCTCTTTCCTGAAATCCACTTTAGTAAATTCAGTGATGTTTGATGTCCTTAAAGAAAATGAATTTGACAGAAACTGAAGTTGAGGTATTTTCTTGCAGCTTTAGTGCTTTGTTCATTTCAAGCTCTGAAAGCAATATAGCTGATAAATATGGGGCAGAACCTGATTCACTTAAACATCTGTACTTTATAATTGAGCGCATGGATTGGCACAAGAAATAGAAATCTTTGTCCAGGAGATGATTATTGGTGTTTTATTACCCATTTAACCTTTTTTGAGGCGTGACTCATTGTTTACATGAAGAAAACACAGTGCATGTAGGGGTACGGTCTCAGGAGCCCTGCAGTAAGTGTGCTGTGTGCATGTGATTGATGAATGTGCAGGTAGAAATTCAACTGAAACTGCATTCAATCTGGTTGATTATCAAGCAAGTTACTTTTTAACTACATTTAAGTTCCCTGTTATAGGATAACTTGCAATTTTGTAAATTCCAACTTTTTTTCTATTAATTCCTGTTAATACCTAAATATTCCCGACAATTCCCATGAGAAGTTTCCAGTCTTGAAAATTTCTGCAACCACATTCCTAAGAAATACATGAGCTGTTCCTTGGTCTTGAGCACAGGGATATTTTGCCTGCCTCAGCTTTTTTTATTACATTTTTTTTTTAAAGTTTTACATTGTTCTGATATCAGATGCCCCAGAAGTTTTGTGTATGTGAGGATCCTCTATAATTATTTGGAGAAAGAGTCTGGTGTCATTATGCCATGGCTTGGGAAGTCGGGATGTTGTTAATAAATGTGAACTGATTTAATGTCATACAGTGTGTCTGTGTTCTACATTACAGTGGGGTCTGAGGTTCGGTTCCCAGCGTGTTGTTTCCTTACATTCTTTTATCCAGGGCCCAAAATCTTTCCACTGATCTCTCACACATTTAGAAAGTGATCTATGCAGAGCTGAACATCTCACCATGAATGGTGAACAACGTCATGCATGTTGGTGAGTTTTATTTAGAATCTACTTCAACTTCACTTCTGTGTTCATTTCAACCTCATTTATGTCGTCAGTCTGATTAGAGAGCAAACAGGGTGTAAGTGATTCTTTACTGCAAGAAAGAAAAGAAGTTTGCAAATGCTGTTATATCTGAATACAAACATGGTGCATCAGCGTACAGCGGCGGTGACGTCTGCGGTGAGTCTCCAAGTGCCGGAGCTGTTGCTTGGGCTGTCTGTTGACCTCGCTGTGCCTGATGTGCTGGTGGTCTCGACCTCTCCTCGTTGGGCAACCATCCATGTCTGGATTTGTTTTAACACACTAGAAATAGTGAGTTTTGTCCCATCCCTACCTGTGTTTTTCTGACTTCTGCTTCAAATTCCCACATGTTCTATGAAAACCAGTTTACAGTCTTCTATTTGTTTTAGTTTTTCTTTGAGCATACAACATACAATGCAATACAATACAATACAATACAATACAATACAATACAGATATGAACCTACCTGTCATGATGAGTGTATTAGAGAGTTTATTTGTCAATTATCCGCTAGGTGTCAGTATTGACACACTGGTAAGCTGTAGAAGACATTAGAAAAAATAGAATTAATCTTCAAATTCTGTTTGAAGCACTCTAGTTATCTCAGGGGGATCCAAAATCTGGTCCCAGGGCCAAATGCAGCCTGTAAACAGATGTTAATTGGTCCTTGGTTTTCCTATAAGAATGTATGATGTATGGAAGAGATGAGCAGCAGCATAATTCAGAGCAAGAAAATAAAGTAAAAGAGGATAAACTACATACCTTTGTGTTTATTTCTTTGGATTTTGGTGAGTACACAGTTTGTAATGTGTAAAAATGGTTGTATATGGAATTAGATGTGTACTGATGTCATTGTGTGAGAGAGAATGTAAACTCAGATCTTGAACAATGGGATTCTGGTGAGTTTTGTGGTATTAAAAGGTAAAGATGTGTGTTGGTTGATCAGTAACGTGTTTATGAGCCTGAACTGTTCATATTGTGTGATAATGACGATGAGGAACTGTTTAATTAGCGTCATGTGACTGAGTGTCGTATGATAGTGGAAATAGTGGAAACCAGTGAACCGACTCTTCTGGACTTTATTATTTAACTCTTTTGAACTGAGTTACTTGAACTGATTCAAAGGAGTCAAAATTGCTGAACCAAATCTTTTTTTAACTGAATTGATCAAACTGAATAGAGTTATTGAAATAAATAAATAGAATTTTAATTTAGTTTTACTTTTTAACCTTTATTTTAATATCATTTACTTTTGTCACATTTTCCCAACATTTTATCATGTGGATTTTATTTCTTAGTTAAATTTAAATTAAGTCCAACATTTTAATAATAAAAACAAAACACACACGATATTTAAACATGTAATTTTGATTAAATATTACAATAAACATAGATTTTTTTTTTACTTTATTATATGTATAACATGTGCTCATATGCTGAATCAAAACCTGCCCAGAGATTAGAAGATTTTTTGCTCTCCACTGCTGCTATTTTCTGTTCTTAATGAATTATTGAAGAAGTTGTGTATTAAGTGATTGATCTGTCGTTTAACCTTTAGTTTTTCCTTCCATTTATTTTTCTCAAATTTTTAAGTTTCCTCCAGTCGCTCTCTGTCTCTCATCAAATGATCTCTCTCATCCTTTGCAGTCTTCTTCTCCTCCTCACAGTAAATCAGGGAATTCTGGAGATCCCTGGTGGTTTGGAGCTGTAAGCTGATCATCTCCTCAGTGTCTAATTTGGTCTTCTTATTTTTTCTTTCTCAAATTTATTTTGCTTAAATTTTAAAGTGGCCTCCAGCTGAGCAACACGTTCCTCCAGTCGCTCTCTGTCTCTCATTAAATTATTTTTCTCTTCCTCACAATGATTCAGGGAATCCTGCAGCTCTCTAATGGTTTGAAAATGTCTGGTGGTCATCTCCTTCATGTCTAGTTTGATCATCTCTTTTTCCTTTTCAAATTTATTTTGTTCAAAATTCAAAGTGGTCACCAGCAGAGCAAGACGTTGCTCCAGTCGCTCTCTGTCTCTCCTCAAATGATCGCCCTCATGATCTGCACACTTCTTTTCCTCATAGTGATTCAGGGAATCCTGGAGCTTCTTGGTGGTCTGGAGCTGTAAGTTATTACTCATCTTCATGTCTAGTTTTGCCTTCTTTCCTTTCTTTCTTTTTAATGTGACCTCAAGTTGAGCAACACGTTCCTGCAGTTGTTTTTGTTCTCCCGCCCAGCTCTGGCTTCTCTCAGTTATGTCCTGTTCCTGCTGCTTTCGCTCAGAAGCCAAAGTAGCCTCGAGCTTTTGCACCATCTGTAGCAGAATGGCTTTCTCTTCTTTCTCTTCTGTTATCTTCTCTATCAATAGATTATTAAATGCATCCAAGTCTTTTACTACTTTCCCCATGTGTTCCAGCTTCCCCGTCATTTCAGCAATCTGCTCAGATTTCTTCTTTCTTCTGCTTTGAAAAAACTCTCTTAACCTTCTGAAGAGCTCCATGTTTTTGTCTCTTCACTCACACGCAGAAATCTCGGAAATGAGAGAACCAGAGACGCGTTTTGACTTACATAGATGTTGCCCTACTGTGACGTCACAATGAGATGCTCCGCCCACCGGTCTCTTTCTCTCTCTCTCTCTCTCTCTCTCTCTGTCTCTCTCCCTCTGTCTTACACGCGCGCACACTGTATTGTATTGTATTTATTGTAAAACTAAATGATTCAGATGAGTTTTATAAAAAACATTTTTACTTATAAAAAATAAAACGTCATTCAATGAACATCAATGAAAACTGGATGATTTGTTTTTATTGAATGTAAAAATATTAATTTGAGGATAATTGAACTTAATGAATCGAATAGTTTTGGAATAAATTAAGACTTTACTGAACTAAACAGCACTGAATTCTCCTTTAAATGAACTTAAGTTTACTAAACTAAATACTGTTACTTATATGAAAATAAACCCGGTTTCTTGAACCCTGTTCGGTTTCAGCCCCACTTTTGGGCCTCACAGCTGAAAATGACCTTCCTGACTTTCAATGGTAAAAGTTCCTGACAACAGTGTGCTACATACACAATTTACATCTCTTTTGAAAGAACACACTTTGGGTTTTACATCATCCATAGATGCTGAACTTGTGTACATCATAAAAAAACTTTTTCAGCTTTTCCCGTTAGGGGTCACCACAGTGGATCATCCACATGTTTGATTTGGCACATGTTTTTACGCTGGATGCCCTTCCTAACGCAATCCTCCCCATTTATCCGGGCTTGGGACCGGCACTAAGGCTTATGCAACCCTAATGGCTGGGGTTGGTTCCTTGACCGGGGATCGAACATGGGCTGCAGCGGTGAGAGCGCCGCATCCTAACCACTAGACCACCAGGGAACCTAATGAATCTCTTGACAATACAGACAGAATTGTATATTATTCTCTGTAAGAAACAGCTTCCTTCTTACCTCCTACCAGACAGCTAAGACTTGTACAGAATACAGGAGATGATGGTCACATGCAAGGAGTGACCAGTACCTGCCAGAACCTCCTGTAGTTCCTTAAGTATTGCTGTTGGCCTCTCGGTAGATTTCCTATCAATTGATTATTATATTATTTAAATTATAAAAGATGACCTGTGCAGATCTATTATATATTTTATTTATTTATTTATAAAGACATACAATTCTATATTTATTATCTAGAAAAAAATATTTGGCTTTTTTTTGGTCCATGTGTGACGACAGGAAGCTGATCTGACTAATACACTTGGTGACGGCTGGGGGAACGGGCTTTGTGAAGTTTTGCTGCCATAATTGCAAAGTCTTGAGAGTGGCTTTGGGGTTGCTGGGTGCAAGATCATGACTGGTATAGATTAATGACAGCTGCACCTGCCACGGCATATCTGCACACAAGATACATAATAAAATTAGAACTTACTGAAGCACTTTCTTTTTAATAGAAAACTAAAATGTATAGAATAAAGATAAAGATTGAAAAAATTTGATCCTTTAGTAATACAATACCTTCTGAGACTTTTTGTGTCACAAACTCAATTATGCTTTTTGTCAGATTTTCCACTGATGCTGCCAGGCACTCTTTAAGGCCTTGTTGGCCAAGTTGCCCTGTTTGAGAAGGACAAAGACCATGAGTGAAAAACTGAAGAATCCAGAAATAATGTGCTCCAAAACAGGATTTACAGTAAACTTACCAAGTAGCCTGAAAACTGCTGCAACAGAGACGTTTCTTAACTGCCTTTGTAGGACTGCAATCTATAAAATGATTATTATTTTTGAAACTAGAAAGCTGGGAATTAAACACGATGAAGCGGTTTTACATTCAGTACCGTATAACATGGGTGTCGGTCCACATCCAGCCCAGTTGTGCACAAAGAAGATCCAGGCTGAATACGTAGTCCCAGGCGGTAGGACAGAGATCATCACTATACCAGCGGCTCTTCTGGGATGTCAGACGTTTCTCTTCTAGAAGAGCCTTCAGTGTTCTGGTGATGGTGCTGCAGATGTTTCCTGGAGGAACCTGGCAGAGAAAACATCTTTACTTTAAAAACCAGTTCATTAAAATGATGTTTACAATAATATAGTGATGATGAAAAGGTCACAACCAATCACAATTGCAGATCCTCAGAACAGGGAGGTTTTGCTCTAACTGTGCATTCTGCTCTTTATGGTTATAACTCTATTTGTTAACACTAATATAAGGAGGAGTTCTAGAAAATGACCTCTGAATGACAGATTTTTAAGATAAACGTAAAGTAGCACACTTTACTAAAGGGTTTATGTATCAGACAGTAGCAGGGGTAAATAATGCTCTAGAATAGTACATGAGTATGCAGTTTGAGGCATTTGTCATCAGCAGTGTCATTAAGGCTGGAAATTTCATTTACAGTCATGTTTTTTTTTCCCTTTAAGTGAAGTGCAGTCTGAGGCATTATTTGCAAATGGTCATCAGCATTAACTCACACTAATACAAAGAATAATATCCTTAAATAGTGACTTGTAACACAAATTGAACTTATTAATTTAGCTCAACATGAATTCATAAGAAATTTGCTCCATTTCACTGAGACTTGGGAATCAAAACTAGTTGTTGACTGTTGTTGTAGTTGTTGACTGTTCTGATGACTGTGTTGATAGGAATCAGCTACTTACCCTATCCCAGTGCAGAAATTTGCTGAGCAAGCATAAAATGTCTCCGTCCGCTATTATTTTGGTCACGATGTGTATGGCTCTGCATAAAGGGCCGTCATAGGAAAAAACACATGGCCATGCTGTCACTATGACCATTATTAATTTAGGGGCTTTAGAAAAGTCTGCAAAGGAAACAAAACATACCACAGACTTAAAATACACTGTAAAGAAAGAAATACAAAACCAAGAACAAGACACATTTTGCTTCTGTGTTTTATTGTCTGAATAATTTTAATAGATACAGTATGTAATGAAATGTCAATATAGTCTCACCTTCTTTAAGAAGTCTGTAGGCGAGGGTGTGCACTTCATGAGTGTCTCCTCTCTTATGTCAGCAGAGAGGAGACACTCATGAAGTCTGTAGGCGAGGGTGTGCACTTCATGAGTGTCTCCTCTCTGCTGACATAAGGCTACATAAACCCGACAGAGAAACTGCAGGACGTTATGTGACATAGACTTTTTCTCTGCCTTGATCTTGTCCAAAATGACTGTCAGAAACGTCTCTGCTAAGGACTAAATAAGGAAAAAGAAAAGGATCATCCAATATCCAACTAAATCAAACATGTGTTCAAATCATGTATATAAAACAAATATTAAAGAGTTAAGACTTGACTGTAGACCAGGTTTAGGAAAACTACTAGGCTTTGTTTAAACCAAAACCTGGAGTAAATGTTTTTACATGACAAACCATATCTACTGTTCATTTTAAGAACATCAGGGCAATGAATTAACTTTTACAAATGAGAAAACTTAAATCCACAGCTAAACAATAAAGTTGTTTGAATTTTGTGCACACTAAATAGAACAGAAGATAATAACTGACCTTGTTTACACAAAACACAGATGTGACCGATTTTTCCTCATCTGTCAGACCAGGAAGTTTACAACTCCCTTTAAGTAGTGCAGAAACCCAGTTAGTAGATAATAAATCATAACTGGCATCATGAAGAGTTTCCAATGCACAAGCGATGAGGGATTGTGTTTTGTTGTGTTTGTGCTGTGCAGCATCGATTCGAGGTCTTTTAGCAGTCGTGGGTTGTGACGTCTCTGATGCAGCTCTTTTTGCTCTCGGGTTTGTCTGGGTTTGATTTCCTCTGATGGGATATTTGAAATCAGATACACACAAACACAAAAACATTAAATGTATTATTATATATTTTATATACAATAACTAGAATTTATACGTCACTTTGTTGGATAAAGATAAATGTGAATATTTAAGCTCTTTGGCTGATAAACATACTATCATGAATGACTCCCAATTACAGCTCAATGTGAAGTAACAGGTTCAGCTGACGTTGTTTGCTGCTGTTTATGAAGCCTTTGGTGTGTGTTTTTTGGAAGATGTTGATCTTTCTCTAGTTCCACGTTCTCCTTATTGTTTTGCCCAATTTATGGTGATGGTATTTGGATCACGATCTGGATTTATGTGCCTGTTTATTTATTAGACATCATTTTAATCTGCATTTGCAGCCACTATTTTTATCATTACAGGACAGACATCAAGGAACAAAGGTTCATAACTGTCACTAACAAACACCCTTCCAGAGAGACGTACTGTATATTATTTCTTCATAGAACATAAAACATGACTATTGTACATTTAGGGTTATTGGGATGGTGAAAGAAATTTGCATTGTCGACTCTTTCCTCATTACATACAAAACAAACATCTGGCCTTGCTGTTCCAATAGGAAGGGGAATGTACATACTAGGTTTAGCACATGCTAAGATCGAATTGTATCTCCTCCATAAAATGGTTTACAACAAGTCACATTTAAGAATACCTTTGTCAGCTTTCTGCTTATTGTCAGTTTGAGTAAAGGAACTCTTTGTCTCTGCAATGACAATCACCAGTTTATTACATTGTCAATGCAAATACTTTACACATCAAAATATACAGAACCTCAGAAAGATTTTTGTACTACGTTTGTTCAAGTCGTTCTTGAGTTTTTTCTGTTAAGGTTCAAAGACAAAAACCAGAGACAAAACAAATGACATTTAGTTTCACTTAGTCACAGTTCTCACTAAAAGTTTCATTATGTCTGCATTTGAAATCAAAAGAAAGTACCTCCATTAAGCAGATGATTTTCTTGAGACTTCTCATTTTGCACTTCAGCTCTTGAATTTCCAAATGTTTACTGGTGTTTTCGGCTGTACAATAGTTAACAGAATGATATAAAAAGGTGCTCAGATCACACTAATCCCATTATATGTTTATTTGATAGAAATGTATCATGCAGTAATAATGTGCTTGTACTGTCCTACACACTGAAAGCAGAAACATTCAAACTATACACACCTTTAAGGTGCCAGAAGCTGGTTTTCAATACCAGAGTTCCTTTGGAAAAGAAAAAGAAACGTTCAGATAGAAGACGATGTTCATGTGCAGTTTATCTGTAGGATGATTTTGTTTGCAGACATTTACATAAATTAAATGTGGCCAAATCACATGACATAAACAATTCTACAGTAAAGATAATACATTGGGGGTGTGTTTTTACAGAAAAATAATTAGTAAAAATAAAATATAAACAGTAAAAAAAAAACTGTGTTCAGCATCTTTAAACTTTTCGAGTCTACAGTCAATTTCTTTTTTATTTTAAGAAAATTAACCACACGCAGTCTTAAATGTCAGCTGTCCAGAAAAATGGCGGTGTGTGCACCAGTTTCCATGGCAAAAAGGGTGTGGCTTTGGGCCATGTACTTCTGTCTCGGTCTCCATTGATTGGTTCGTCATGGAAAATTGATGCACCAATCGGGGACGTGGATGCTACCAGAGAGGCAGGGCTTCTGCGTTGCATACGTTGCACTGTATTTGTAATGTTTTTGCATTAATGTTATAATATCTGATGAACCCAGCCATTATGGATGCACAAGCCAGTGCACTCTTAGTGTCGGTCCCAAGTCTGGGTAAATGGGGAGGGTTACGTTAGGAAGGGCATCCAGCGTAAAACATGTGCCAAATCAAATATGCGGATCACAAATGAGAATTTCATACCGGATCGGTCGAGGCCCGGGTTAACAACGACCGCCACAGGTATCGTTAGCCGACAGGGTACCGGTGGAAATTGGGCTACTGTTGGCCGAAGGAGGAGAAGGAGAGGAGGAAGACGTCTATAGAGACAGCAGGAAAAGGAGCAGTGCAGGAGAGTGATGGTTCGGGTTGGTACTTTAAATGTTGGTACTATGACGGGTAAAGGGAGAGAGGTAGCTGATATAATGGAGAGTAGAAAGGTAGATATGCTGTGTGTTCTGGAGACCACGTGGAAAGGGAGTAAGGCCAGGAACATTGGGAGTGGATTTAAACTGTTTTATCACGGTGTGGATGGAAAGAGCAATGGTGTAGGGGTGATTCTGAAGGAAGAGTACAGTAAGAGTGTAGTGGAGGTGAAGAGAGTTTCTAAAAGGGTGATGAGCATGAAGGTGGAAGTTGAAGGGATGATGATAAATGTCATCAGTGCCTATGCTCCACAAGTGGGCTGTGAGATGGAGGAGAAGGAAAAATTGTGGAGCGTATCAGATGAAGTGGTAGATGGTGTACCTAGAAATAAACGATTGGTGATTGGGGCAGACTTTAATGGGTATGTAGGTGAAGGGAACAGAGGTGATGAGGAGATGTTGGGTAGGTATGGTTTTAAGGAGAGGAATGTGGAAGGGCAGATGGTGGTAGATTTTGCTAAAAGGATGGAAATGGCAGTGGTGAACACTTATTTTAAGAAGAAGGAGGATCATAGGGTGACCTATAAGAGTGGAGGAAGGTGCACACAGGTGGACTATGTGCTGTGCAGGAGATGCAACCTGAAGGAGATTGAAGACTGTAAGGTGTTGGCAGGGGACAGTGTAGCTAGACAGCATCGGATGGTGGTCTGTAGGATGGTTTTGGAGGCGAAGAAGAAGAGGAGGAGAGTGAGGACTGAAAGAAGAAGAAGATGGTGGAAACTGAAGGAGGAAAAGTGTATTGTGAGGTTCAGGGAAGAGGTCAGACAGAGGCTCAGTGGTGTTAAGGAGGTGTTGGATGATTGGGCAACTACTGCAAGAGTGATGAGGGAGGCAGCTAGAAAAGTACTTGGTGTGACATCTGGAAATAGAAAGCAAGACAAGGAGACGTGGTCGTGGAATGAGGAAGTGCAGGAGAGCATAAGGAGAAAGAGGTTGGCAAAACAGAAGTGGGATAGACAGAGTGATGAGAAAAGTAGGCAGGAGTACAAGGAGATGCGGCAGCAGGTTAAAAGGGATGTGGCGAAAGCCAAGGAAAAGGCATATGAGGATGTATAAGAGGTTGGACATTAAGGAAGGAGAAAAGGATTTATGCCGATTGGCCAGACAGAGGGACCGAGCCGGGAAGGATGTACTGCAAGTTAGAGCAGTAAAGGATGGAGAGGGAAATGTGTTGACTAGTGTGGAGAGTGTGTTGAGAAGGTAGAGGGAGTATTTTGAGCAGCTGATGAATGAGGAAAATCAGAGAGAGAGAAGGTTGGATGATGTGGAGTTGGTGAAGCAGGAAGTGGATAGGATTAGTAGGGAGGAAGTGAGAGCATCGATTAAGAGGATGAAGAATGGAAAGTCAGTTGGACCAGATGACTTACCTGTAGAAGTGTGGAGATGTTTAGGAGAAATGGCAGTGGAGTTTTTGACCAGATTGTTTAACAGGATTTTGGAAGGTGAGAAGATGCCTGAGGATTGGAAAAGAAGTGTGCTGGTACTGATCTTTAAGCATAAAGGAGATGTGCAGTCTTGCAGTAACTACAGGGGAATTAAATTGATCAGTCACACCATGAAGTTATGGGAAAGAGTAGTGGAAGCCAGGCTGAGAGAAGAGGTGACCATCTGTGAGCAACAGTATGGTTTCATGCCGAGGAAGAGCACCACAGATGCCTTATTTGCTTTGAGAATGTTGATGGAGAAGTATAGAGAAGGACAGAAGGAATTGCATTGTGTATTTGTGGATTTAGAGAAGGCGTACGACAGGGTGCCAAAAGAGGAGTTGTGGTATTGTATGAGGAAGTCAGGTGTGTCAGAGAAGTATGTGAGGGTGGTGCAGGACATGTATGAGGACAGTGTGACGGCAGTGTAAGAATTATAGTCTGCCTCAATCCAGATTCCACCCCACGCTATATCAAATCCAGCTCATCCACAAAACGGCTCCAAATTAATAAAAAGTAGTTACGTAATCTAATGAAGAATTTCATTAGATTTAATCAGAATCATAGTCTTGATTGAATCTGTCTGGGAGAAGCAGCAAGCCATCAAGGACTATTTCTAACCAAAAGGTATCTGGGACCATGATTATCATTTACACAATACTCCTTCCTGACCTGCTGACGGAAGGGGGGGGGCCGGCGCCAGCAAAGGTGTGAATACCGGTGATTACCACCTGCTGACCTCCGCCCTGAGAATGGTCTTCCCCAGCCTTTTGTTTCCTCACGCATATCCTATATCTAATTTACATTTAAAGGATAACTCCGGTCTATACTTCAAAGGGAAGAACAATATAAAATATCTGGGCAGAGTTTGTTCCGGGTTCTTTCTGACTCCGTTGAACCCAAAGTGCTTCGTGTATTTTTGTCACTGCTACGCTGTTATAAACTTCTTCATTACGATCTTCGTTGTCCTCTTCATTTTTTTCTTACATTGGCGAGCCACCCAGCGAGGGATTTCCGAAAAAAACAAAAAAAAGCGGGGAAAGGTAAGAAAACAGTTTCTTTCTTCTATGCTTTAATTTTATTTCAGGGAACCCCCTCGTTTAAAAAAAACCTAGAAAAGAAAGATTTTAAGTGCAAGAAAAGTATTAAGTTCATTCAGTATAAGCAGGAGGAGTTCTTAAGCCTATTCTGTACATTTCTGTGTAAGATTCAAACGGAACTGAATCAGCCCGACGTAGTGTGGCGGCAAAGTTGTATTGGAATTGTATCTGTTTCTAAAGTAACTGAAGCAATGTGCTTAAGTTTATAAGTTTCTAAAGTAATTGAAACTTTCTGTGAGATTACTATTACACTTTCTAACGTAAGTGAAGCTGGTAATAGTGTAAAGAGCGCGACGCACTGCGGCTCTGTAAAGTTTAAACAGTAACCCGAAGTACTGTGGTTGTCCGACGCACTGTGACACTGTTTTAACCTCATGTTTTAAGCCCGAAGTACTGTGGCTACGTACTGCTCTAGAATATAACGCGGTCTTGTGTCAACGGAATATTTTGAACAGTTTGTTGTATTATTGTAGTGGTTCAATCGATACATGAACTCACGGCTATTTATAGGCAACTAGATAACGTACGGTTGGTAAAAACGCATATATAATAAGTTTGTCCGGCGGACTGTGACACTGTTTAAAAAAAAAAAAAAACATAGTGTGGTTTTGTTTTGTATTATGACAGGGTTGCATAACAGTTCTATAACTGTTTGTGTTATATTGCTAAAGTTGATCCATTGTGTACTACAACTATTGTTGTGAATAAACAGACAAACGGTTATATTACAGTATCTACATAACGTGTAGTTATAATTTTGAAGTATTTTTGAAAATGGAAGACCTGATTATTAAGTACATCGCTAAACACGGCTCACAAGGGATGTTTGATGGAATAGAGAAGGTTGATGATAAGCCATATGAGTGGGCTGTGTCTAAGTTTGAGAATTATCCCAAAATGCCTAGGAATAAAAAAGGTAAAATTGCAAACGCCATTCAGGGAGTTTTTGCCTCCTATAAGGTAACCAGGAGGAGGCTGGATGAGTTACAGGCTGAAAATAAGCAGCTTCATTCCAGACTCAGCATCGGAGACATTTCGATTAAAAAATTACCAAGTCAGTGAAACAATATGTAAAGAGGAAAAAATCTAAATGCAGAAAGAAATCGCATTTCTGAAAACAAACAATAGTATGCTTCAATCATCTGTTGAAAGTTTGTTTAATGATTTGGAGGAGGCTAAGGCTGCCTGTCAGTTTATGATAAAGAATACCTCAACTGAGGATCCTCACGGTAAAAGGTTGGTTGATGTCACATCGTATAGTCGAGTTCCAAGCACGTGCAACTTACAGAAATACAGTGATGGGGGTTGGGAAGAGTGTCAATCACTCGATAGTGAAGGCTCGGTTCATACAGTTACATATCCCATGGCTCCCGTCCACGCCACTACTACTATGCGAGCTAATGAGGGGGGGGGAGGAACCAATGATCTCGACTCTGGTCAGAGGGTTTAGCCCCAATGAGCTAGAAGCAGTAATTAAGAACATTGGTAAATTTGATCCTGAAAAACAAGATCCTTTAGATTTTCTAAAAAAACTGGATCGTTATGCTGACATTTACAAATTTACTGATGGTGATGCATGTGTTCTGTTAACTTTGTGCTTGCCGGATACTCTCTCGGGAGCTGTCTCTCAGAAAGTTAGGGACAGAACTGCCAACAAGTTAGAAAGGAAACAGGCATTGCTTGAGGTCTTAGGTATGACGTCAGTTAACTGGGATAAAATATCCGATATGCACATGAGGAAAGGGGAGCACCCAGTGGCATTTTCAGAGCGCTTACTTGAAGCTTTCAAAACTTTCAGTGGCAATCCCGACATTACGACTAATGATGTCAGTTTTAAATCGGCCTTGCTTAATAAATGTGATTCACTTACCCATTCCGCTATAGCAATGCATGTAACACATCTGTCGGAATTTCCTGACATCATTGCCAAGATGACACAGTTTTACAACAGTACTTCTAATATTAAAAAATCTCATCCTGTGTCAGTAATAGGTGTCAGAAAGTCCTATCCAAATAACAATCGTAGAGTATCCTGGAAAAGAGAGGGGCGTGTTGCCGGAGATAGAGATGAGAGGCCACCCCCCTATAATCCAGACAACCTACCTGTTTGTTATTCATGTGGCAAAGCAGGACATATTTCCAGAGAGTGCAAATTGTCTGACAAAAAGGCAGGGTCGGGGAATTACTTTAATCACTTACAGGCCACAATAAGCAGACTGAGCAAAGAGAATGAGGAATTGCGTTCTCACAAAGAGAGACAGACCTCTCACACCAAGCCTTTTTCCGAATAGGGATCTCAGGCCTCCCTAACACATGTAGCACCTTTATCACGGGATAGTCATGGTAGACCAATCGTAAATATTGCTGTTGGAGGCCGATGCAATGATTGGTTAGTAGACTCGGGTGCTTCATTAACAATTCTCCATTCAGATAACTCCCCACCCAAATGTAAAAATACAGTAACATTGGAAGGTTTTGACAGGACAGTGTCCCTGGCATCACAAACGGAAAATATGTATTTTCAAGTTGGTCACGACAAGTTTAAAAGCAAAGCTTGGCTTAGCAAGACCGGTGATGGTCGTAGTATCTTAGGGTCAGATATTATGAATACACGTGGTTACATTCTTGACTATGGCAATAATTGTATTTGGCGTAACCCTTTGAGTACAGATAAAGTGGTGGAGATTTCAGATGTACATGCTGTACATTCAATAAAAAAGTCAGAGGACTATGATTTGGATGCATTGCTATCAGTAGAGGATTGTGAGTTGTCTGATCTTTTACATCACAACATAGGTGTTTTTGCTAGATCAAAACATGATTGTGGTCGCGTTGCCACCAGCGTGATGGAGGTACAGATTCAAGGCCATGATCCGCCTTCCCTCAGACAGTACAACTATCCAGAAGAAGCTAATCCATACATACAGCGTACTGTAGACTCTCTATTAGAACAAGGTGTTATAAGACCGTGCTTTTCACCATCACTAGCTCCAATCTGGCCGGTTCGAAAACCAGACGATTCCTGGAGATTATGCATAGACTACAGGGAGCTTAACAAATGCACTCAGACTTGTGCACCTGTAGTGGCCTCCACTCCTGATGTGTTAGCATCCCTTCTACCCGAGGCAAGTTATTATTCCGCCCTTGATGTGTCTAATGGTTTTTGGTCTATCCCATTACATCCTGAATGCCAATACAAATTTGCTTTCAAGTTCAAACACACCCAGTACACCTGGAATGTACTTCCACAAGGTTTTGTGAATTCTCCCACCCTATTTCACCAGTGCTTAGCTAAAATATTGGAGAGATTCTCTAAACCTGAATGTTTGATTCAGTATGTGGATGATTTGTTGTTACAGACCACTACCAGAGAAGAACATTTTACCTTGTTGACAGAATTACTTCAATTATTGAAAGCAGCGGGTCTCAAGTTAAATCCAAAAAAAGCACAGCTGCTTAAGTCAGAAGTCACTTATCTAGGCATTAAGATAAGTGAAGGGGGCCGTACACCTGACCCACACAAAGTTGAAGTTATTCAGAGACTACCAGTTCCTGTATCGGTAACAGCTTTGCGATCGTTCTTAGGAATAGTAGGATTTTGTAGAGATTTCATTGAAGGCTTTGCAGATATTGCTAAACCACTGAATACTCTACTCTCAGGCAAAAAGAAAAAGCTAGATTCTTTAGACTGGGGTCCTGAACACCAGACGGCCTTTGAAAGGCTAAAGGCAGCATTAATTGAAGCTCCAGCCTTACGCAATCCAGACAGAACACAACCCTTTATTTTGCAGACAGCCGCCACTGAGGAGGCTCTCTCAGCTGTTCTCCTCCAGGAAGTACAAGAGAATCTGCGTCCCATTGCTTACGCATCACGGGTATTATCCCCAGTTGAAAAAGCTTTTGACTCCTGCACGCGACACCTTTTGGCGGTTCACTGGGCTATGTCACATTTTGAGTACATATATGGTTTCAATGAAGTGACACTGCATACTCCACATACCCCTCTACAGCTCCTCTTAAATGGAAAGGTGAAGGGAGTATCTAGCACTAGACTAGCAAGATGGACATTAGATTTAGGCTCTAAAAATTTGAACACAGTGTACAAACCTAACTCCATGCTGCCCCGAACGCTCCTATACGAAGGTATCCCACACACTTGTGAAGCTGAACACAATCGTCCTCCGGAAAGTGTCTTTGAGGTAACAGCAATTGAGGGAGCAGTGGATGTGTATGTTGATGGTTCTAGATACTGGCATGAGGGCCAATACTATACAGGTTTTGCTATCCATTCTGACAGAGGAGATTTTTTGTATAAATGTCCGTCCACATTTTCCGCTCAAAAAGCAGAGATAACAGCAGTGCTTCAGGCGCTAGAGGCCATCCCGAACGTAGACTTAAATATCTACTCAGATTCTGCCTTTGTAGTTAATTCTCTTACAGAATATTTGCAGATCTGGCAAAAAAGGGGATTCACAAGTGCGGACGGCCAACCATTAATTCACTGTGGTCCAATTCAAGCTTTGTGGTTGGCGGCACAGAATAGCACTCGAAAGATAGCGTTGCTGAAAGTAAAGGCCCATCAAAAAAAAGGCACTAACAAACACGGCGATAAAAATCTGTTAGTTGACGAGCTAGCAAAAAAGGCTGCCATTGAAGGCAGAATGTTTTCGGTTGTGACAGATCACGAACCGATTGCAGCCCTCATTTCAACAAAGCCGTTAGATTTGAAAAGTGCTCAACATGACGACCCCGTAATAGCGAAGGCAATAAAAATGAAAACCAACAAACAAAACATTGTTGATGGTCCGTTCGCTCCACATGATGCACGGTTGCTGACACATGACAATATACTACTGTATCAAGATGGAGACACTATAGTATGGGTGCCACCAACGCAATTGCGAAATGACATTTTATACCATGTTCACAATCAAGGGGGGCATCTAGGTGTCACGAAAGTAAAAGATAGACTGCTTAATATGTTCTGGTGGCCTGGTATGGATAATGACGTAAAACACTACTGTGAGAACTGCTTAATGTGTGCCCAAATGAATCCATCAGGAATTAAAAAGAAGGGACCCTTGAGACCTACATGTCTCGCGGAGGGTCCCTGGACAAACCTCCAGATTGATTATATTGGCCCATTACCAGCAGCAAAGGGTGGATACAGATACATCTTAGTGGTTGTTGATACATTCAGCAAATGGATTGAAGCCTTTCCTATCAAATCTGACACGGCCTCTGCTACAGCAAGAGTGCTATGGAAACAAATCTATTGTAGGTTTGGCCTTCCATTGAGTCTAGAAAGTGATAGAGGCACCCACTTCATAGGAAAAATCCATGTCGATCTAGCAAAACTGCTTGGAATAAAACATCGTCTACATATAGCACATCACCCGCAATCATCAGGAGGTGTAGAGAGATCAAACAGAACACTAAAAACGGCTTTGAGGAAAATGGTACTAGAGAACGGTCCTAACTGGGCCCAAAATCTTCCAAACATTTTACTTTCAGTAAGAGGGATTGTACATAAAAGTACAGGTTTCAGTCCCCATGAGCTAATGACAGGAAGGAAAATGAGACTACCTGAACATCTCCTCTTTGAAGTCCCTAAACCAATGGTCGAGGGATGGACAACCGAAATGTTTTTTAAGAACTTATGCAAATCTTTACCAGACATGTATTACCAGGCAGCTCAGCAAATTGGACTCAGTCAAAAATACAACAAGATGTACTATGATCAAGATGTACACAAACACAAATTTGAACTTGGTGACGAAGTTATGGTGAAAAATTACCACCATGAGGGACCATGGACCGCTAACTGGGTGGGTCCATATACAGTGATTGACAAATGTGGAGATACAGTGTACAAGATCTGCCATAAATCTAAGACCAAACAACAAGTAAAAAAATGGTTCCACATTGATCAGATGAAGTTGTACAAACCCTTAGGCAGTTATACTGACCCAAGTGTACAAACAATGTAAAAACGTTATTGTCTGTATATATATATATATATATATATATATATATAAAAAAAAAAAAAAAAAAAATATATATATATATATATTATATATATATATTATATATATATATATATTACAAAACGAAAGAGATGGTTGTGGACTTCAGGAGAGCACAGAGCGACCAATCTCCACTGATTATCGATGGATCCTCTGTGGAGATCGTCAAGAGCACCAAATTCCTTGGTGTTCATCTGGCAGACAACCTCACCTGGTCACTTAACACCAGCTCCATCACCAAGAAAGCCCAGCAGCGTTCTACTTCCTGAGAAGGCTGAGGAAAGCACACCTCCCTCCCCCCATCCTGTCCATGTTCTACAGAGGGACCATTGAGAGCATCCTGAGCAGCTGCATCACTGCCTGGTTTGGGAATTGCACCGTCTCGGATCGCAAGACCCTACAGAGGATAGTGAGGACAGCTGAGAAGATAATCGGAGACTCTCTCCCCTCTATCATGGACATTTACACCACACGCTGCATCCGCAAAGCACACAGCATTGTGGACGATCACACACACCCCTCACACACATACTTCACCCTCCTACCATCAGGAAAACGGTTCCGAAGCATTCGGGCCGTCACAACAAGACTGTGTAACAGTTTCTTTCCACAAGCCATCAGGCTTCTCAACACAAAGAACTGAACAGAACTCACACACACTCACTTACACACGCACACACACACACTCACTGTGTGTTACTGTTACTGAACTGTACAACCTGGACTAAACACAATCATCACTCATCTCAATCCACTCCACCACCATTTATATATTTATTATTATTTATACTCGCACCTTATATTCAGTACAATGTTTACATGCTGTTTTTGCACCTTTTATACTAAAATAGAATGTTTACATGCTGTCTTTGCACCTCCTTGCTGCTGTTTTTTGCACTACATTGCTCTGTTCTGTTGTACTTTTTCCTGGGTATAGTTTTTACATTTCACCTCACACAGTACTGTATACTTAAGTACAGTAGGTTTACTAGTCGGCGCTATACTTGGTTTTTGTCTTTTGTCTTGTCTTGTGTTGTCTGTCTGCACTCTGTCTGTCTGTACTGTTCTTTTGTTTGCACTGTTTGCACCAGGCTGCACTCGATGCACTTTATGTTGTTTTGTTGTTTAGTGTAGCACCAGGGTTCTGGAGGAACATTGTTTCGTTTTTACTGTGTACTGTGTACCACTGTGTATAGTAAAAATGACAATAAAAGCCACTTGACTTGACTTGATATACATATATATACATATATATAAATACATTATGTTTTATTAATTTTTAATATTAGGTTGTTATTATTATTATTTCCTTTAGTGTTTTTTGGGTTTTTTTTCGTTTCCCTTCTTCGCGTATAATGTGATACCAATGCGGATATTCCCATTATGTTTGCTGTGTTATGTGTGCTTGCTGTGTTCCTAAATGTGTTTCTTGAAAAAAAAAATACAAATAAAAATAAAAATAAAAAACGGGGGGGGGAGACTAATTTTGGTTAAAATCTATGTTTCAGATTCCTAAAACCCAACAATGTGGTGGTGGGTCCTAGCAGTGATGCTTCCCAGGCTGACGCTGACGGAAAAGTGTCCTGAACCTCAACCGGCTCCTTTATCTGGCGTGATGACAAAACCATTTCAAGGAGTGCTGATCAACAACATCCAGTGGATCCATGTTCCAGTTCTGGTCAATCTGACAGCCTGGTCTCCAGATATGGACGAACGATGCAGGGGAGAGAGTGTGACAGAAATGTATAAAGATCTCTTGACAACGGCATTCTTGAGGTACCATGGAGCGGTAGCCACTAGCTCACTCACTGGCCAGCTATCAGATAAATCTCCACAAGACCAACAAAGAGGTATTTCCCCTGGACGGAAACTGTTAGGATTTGTTGATAGCATCCTTGGGGCCACTGGAACAGGTTTAGGAATATCCAATTGGATCAGTGCTCAGGAACTCAGATCGCATGAACTCCAACTAAAAGCCCTTGTTGGTCAACAGGTTATGCAAACAGATGCATATTTGCAAGAAGGACTGAGTGAAGAGAAGGACACAGTTCAAAATATTCACACAATCGCATCGGCTCTCTCTATCATAACACAACAGACTAAAAAACATTTAACAATATGCAGAAACAATTATACTGTGCGCAGTTCTCCTCCATTAAGCATCAAGAAATCACCCGCATACTGGAGGAAGTATTAGCTGGGAAAGTCCCGTCAACTCTTTTTACTGAAGAGGTCCTCATGGAATGGTTTGGTATGAAAGACTGTTTTAATACGACATCAGATGATTTAAAGAGCTTTATGGACAGACTGGGTAAGTGCCAATTGCCCATTTCATACAGCTATATCGTGCAAATGGCAAAGGTTTCTTCCCATCCTATTCCTGCCGGGTTTTACAGTCCCCTAGACTATGGTCCGTTGATGGAAGGCGTTCACTTGCCTTTTTCTCGACAAGGGGGAAAATCTTCAAAATCCACCAACAGAGCCCCACCTATACAGATTTTAAGGTGGTGGAATGAGACCATGATTAATAAACCTAAGGACACTTCCTGGGCTTGCTCTGCTGGAAATAGTTTCGACAGATTCGGGTGCTTTATGAGACAAATGTATGCTATGCTTTTGACTGTTTCGGTACCAGTTTTTCAGAAGGAACAATTGTTTGAAAGGATTCTACAGGTGGACAATCTGGGAATATTACAAGAAAATGTACTAAAGGAAAGAAAGGACTTACCCAGATTCATCACTCAATTGCCATCAGGGGTGTGGCAAGGAGTGAACACAGAATGTTGTGATAAAACACCATTTGGTTTTATCTGTGAGTGCGATGCCATAGAAAAACAACCCTTGTGTGGGACACCCCAATCAAAATATGCAAATTGTGAAATCAACCTAACCCATATACACAACAATTTCACCAGAGTGATAGTTTCAGACCAAAGAACATGCATCACCACCACCCTAGACCATTTCTCCATTTTTTATAATGATAACCAGACACATTGCCCAATTAATGAAACCTCGTTTTGCATAACACCAAAAACAACCTGGTCCATAGGAACGTACTATTTTCCATATGTAAATGCATCAAAACAGACAATGTCTTTAAAGCCGGAAGATCAACTAGGCTTTGTAGAAGATATTCCAAAGTTGAACTTTGAAGTACCAGAATTGAATGATATGCTAATGTCTCTAATGCAAAGGAAAGATAATCACATTTTGAAAGCTCAGCAAGGTCTAGAAGAAAAGGATAAGATTTTGACTAGACAAATGCATGATGGAGATTTGGATATTGCATATTCTGGTGTAATTTGGGAGATAACATTTAAGATTGCTGTATGTGTATGTGTTATTCTCATTTGTTGTCAGTGTATTATAATCTATTACATGCATTCCATGATAAGACGTCTGATTGCCGACAATTCTATGATCACCATAGGACGTTCCCATTGGTTGTGATAACTACTGACGGTCTTTCTATGTGTGTGTAAATTCTCCATTTTGGGTATCATGAGATAGTATGTTCTGTTATATGGGTTACCTGTATTGCGTCAGATTTTAGACAATTCTATGTCCACCATAGAATATTCCCATTTATTATGATTAATTTGTTTTTGATTTCCTTTTTTATTAGTAAGACTACCATGTGTGTATGACTACTGTATGTATGTGATTTTACTATTTTTTTTATATTGTATTATGGTCCATGATATTCATTTTGTGTTAAGGTGTCCGATTATTCATTGTTCATGGTAAGATGCCTCTATTGGTTAAGATAGTTCCTGAAGACAGCCATTCCAAACCTAATTAAAATCTTACATATAGCTAAACATTTTATAGAGATATGCCTAATTGGATGAGACAGGTGTGCCTACCCAATGATGGACAAGGTGTTAAATTTAAAAAATTTTTAGGAGAAACCTGCGTGGTAAACATGCCAAATGGGATGAAGCGATAACCGGTGTGCATGAGGTGAATGTTCCGATGACGGGTAAGATCCTCTGAGGGCCGAAGGAGGACAACCTAAGGCAGGGCTTCACCGCCACTGGGCACCTGCCTAAGAAAGGAGGTGTAATCTATGTAAGGGGAGTGGATGTGATGCTTCAGGGCCAAAAGCATCAAAGGGGGGACTGTAAGAATTACAATCTGGATTGAGTCTGCCTCAATCCAGATTCCACCCCACGCTATATCAAATCCAGCTCATCCACAAAACGGCTCCAAATTAATAAAAAGTAGTTACGTAATCTAATGAAGAATTTCATTAGCTTTAATCAGAATCATAGTCTTGATTGAATCTGTCTGGGAGAAGCAGCAAGCCGTCAAGGACTATTTCTAACCAAAAGGTATCTGGGACCATGATTATCATTTACACAATACTCCTTCCTGACCTGCTGACGGAAGGGGGGGGGGCCGGCGCCAGCAAAGGTGTGAATACCGGTGATTACCACCTGCTGACCTCCGCCCCGAGAATGGTCTTCCCCAGCCTTTTGTTTCCTCACGCATATCCTATATCTAATTTACATTTAAAGGATAACTCCGGTCTATACTTCAAAGGGAAGAACAATATAAAATATCTGGGCAGAGTTTGTTCCAGGTTCTTTCTGACTCCGTTGAACCCAAAGTGCTTCGTGTATTTTTGTCACTGCTACGCTGTTATAAACTTCTTCATTACGATCTTCGTTGTCCTCTTCATTTTTTTCTTACAACAGTGAAGTGTGCAGTAGGTACGACAGACTGGTTCAGGGTGAAGGTTGGACTGCATCAAGGATCGGCCCTGAGCCCCTTCCTGTTTGCAGTGGGATGGACAGGTTGACAGACGAGGTCAGACAGGAGTCTCCCTGGACTATGATGTTTGCGGATGATATTGTGATTTGTTGTGAGAGTAGGGAGCAGGTGTAGAAGAGCCTGGAGAGGTGAAGATATGCGCTGGAGAGAAGAGGAATGAAAGTCAGTAGGAGTAAGACAGAGTACATGTGTGTGAATGAGAGGGAGGGCAGTGGAGTGGTGTGGTTGCAGGGAGAAGAGGTGGAGAAGGTGGAGGAGTTCAGGTACCTGGGGTCAACAGTGCAAAGTAATGGAGAGTGTGTTAGAGAAGTAAAGAAAAGTGTGCAGGCAGGGTGGAGTGGGTGGAGAAGAGTGGCAGGAGTGAGTTGTGATAGAAGAGTATCTGCAAGAATGAAAGGGAAAGTTTATAGGACTGTGGTGAGACCTGCGATGTTGGATGGATTAGAGACAGTGGCATTGAGTAAAAGACAGGAGGTGGAGCTGGAGGTAGCAGAGCTGAAGATATTAAGGTTTTCGTTGGGAGTGACGAGGATGGACAGGATTAGAAATGAGTTTATTAGAGGGACAGCGCATGTAGGATGTTTTGGTGACAAGGTGAGGGAGGCGAGATTGAGATGGTTTGGACATGTGCAGAGGAGGGACATGAATTATATTGGTAGAAGAATGCTGAGGATGGAGCCACCAGGTAGGAGGAAAAGAGGAAGGCCAAGGAGGAGGTTCATGGATGTGGTGAGGGAAGACATGCAGGTAGTTGGTGTAAAAGAGGCAGATGTAGAGGACAGGGTGGTATGGAGACGGATGATCCGCTGTGGCGACCTCTAATGGGAGCAGCCGAAAGAAGAAGAAGAAGATCTGATAGCCATTAGAGGGCACTCTTGTGCTGCATGTGGGTGTGTTTGCAGTGTGCAGAGTAAATGAGTAAAAAAAGCTGCGCAGTCACGTCTCCGGTTCTTTCTGCGCATGCTCCGAACTTAACTGGATAATATGTGTTTTATAGCATAATGATGCAAACATAACAGTATTTACATTCATCACATTACTGTGCTGGAAAGCAATACAAATTAAATAAAAAAGAAGAAGAAGCGTAGAAGAAGAAAATTGGGACAAATACTGAGGTAATGCGATGTAATGAATGGCGATGATTATATAAATAAACTCAGTTTAGTAAAAGTTTGTGAACAAACTTTATATTGATCCCGTTTTTTCCCGTTTTTAAAACTTCTAAAAGTTTTAAATAGTGTAATAATGTCTGGGTTTCAAGAGATCCGAGATTTTGTAACATCTCATTTTTTTTAGTCACATGATACGTTTTAACAATATTTGACTCTATAGTTGTGTAAAATTTGGGTATTTGTGGTATTTGTAATTCGAAGTGGTTAATTTGGTAATGTTTGTTTATAACTTGGCTTATTTAAAAAAGCAACATTTGATGTAAAATTCACTTTAAAAGTGTAGTACAGTGTAATTCATCGTGATACCGCTAGAAGGAGCTAAAGTTTAGTAGAACATTACTGCCATCTACTGGACGTCGAACACTTTTTAAAATGAAGTGGAAGATTAAACAATACTGTATGATAAAGAAGTGTTTAAATAAAGACATTTATGTGCAGGAAGACCAGATGTAATTATTCTTACTGTTTGTGTTTCATTTATAATGTGACCCAGACAGCACCTATATGTTATAGTTTCACTGGAAACAATTTAAAATAAGGTTATGAATGTTTGAACACAATGATTATTGGTGAATGGGCTGTGAGGGAAGTGGCACCAAGTAAAATCTTGCCCAGGGAAGAAAATTGACCAGGGCCGGCCCTGTGCAGGATGGAGGGAGTGTGTTGAACTGTTAGAGCCGGCATAGAGGATGGAGGGAGGGTGGGATTTAAGTGGACAAGAAATATGAGTCAGTTCATGTCACACAGATTTTTATTTATTTTTATCTCATTCTCTTTCCTTTAAAATGGATTGATTGAATGCCATTAGGAATGTTAGAGGTTTATTCATATTTACTCCCATGCCATCACTTGGGAGGGGCAGATTTGAATGTCTGACATCTACTCCAATGGCAGTCAGCTTCAGATCAGTGTAGTGGTGGATGTAGCTCACCTGGAAGCTTTAGTGGAATTCATGCTGAAGATGCTGAACCAGCTGGACATTGACTTTTTTTTAATGCTAAATGTTTATTTGGTATAATTTGCAGCTCAATCTTTCGATAGCAATTAATGAAAAGAAAAAAGCCAAAAAAAAGTGCAGAATCGGCCCAAAAACACCTTACGCTGTCTGACCAGAGCAACAGTGCGGAACACAGCAAAAAAACCAAAGCCGACCAACGATCAAAAACCACTCTACATTGGACGACCGCCGGCTTTAAGTTCTTATCCTTCATTCTTATTTTAGCCTTTTATACAGTGGAACCCGGTTATCTTGCCCTCGGTTATCTCGACAACCCTATTAAGTCGACGTTTTTGAAGTGGAACCGCCAAATTCTCGCTTTTTCTAAGCATTTTTTATCGGTTATGTCGACTTTTTTTATGTCGCCGAACCCTGATAACTCGAGCACAAGGGGGGAAAAATTTGCCATTTAACGTCGGTTATCTCGATGCAGCCGCAGAAGAACTCGCGAAAGTGTTGGAAAAATCAAACCTTACAGATGCTACAGGTGTTGTATTGTATACTGGTGAATCTCTGCTGTTAGTTAGTGCTAGTGTTCGTAGTGTTAGTAGGGGCGCGGCGCGGCGCGGCTATGGGAAGAAAAGAGCAGCCGTTGAGAGAGTGCCGGTGGGAAGACACGTACCGGGATACGCATGAGCAATAACAACGACCGCCGTGAACCAACATATACCAACAATAACGGACAGTGAGAGTGTGGATGTTTAAATAGGAGCTGGTGATGATGCTAAACGAGCACCATATGTGCACGATTGAAGCAGGGAGCTTCAGAGAAAGCGGCCGAGAAAGCACCTGACACACTGAAGGGGGCCGAAGGGGGCGTGGCAGGTGGATTCCTGACAGATAAACATGTACTGTATGTATTTTCATAGCATGCCTTCATCAAACAAATCGCCCAACGCTGTTGTGTAAAAAAAACCCTTCAAAAACACGTGCATGCACATTCATATTTATTAACGCACATCATGTACATAAAGAAATTTCAAGCACGGTAATATATTGCCGCCATTTTTATTTTTGTTTATCTCGATCATCGGTTACCTCGATGCTTTTTGGCGAACCCCTAGGACATCGACATACCCGGGTTCCACTGTATTTCATTGGTTAAATATGATGCTACTTATGGAGAGAGAATGAAAAGAACATTTGGGGAGAAAATCAGTAACTTTTTTGAACTGCATTGTTAAAGAGTATTCAACCAGCTGTAGTTTAGGTTACAGGTAGTCACGGAGACCAAAACCTGTAAACAATTTTACTTGACTTAGATTTTTGCTGAACTTTTTCTACATTTAAAACCAAAAACAAATCATTGAAGCTTTTTTTTTTCCACAAGACTTTGTCTTACACTTCCAGTGACTGTAGCTGAAGCAGAAAGGAGCTTTTTAAAACTGAAACTAATCAAATAATACCTGAAATCCACCATGTCACAAGAGCACCTTAGCAGCCTTGCTGTCATAAACATCAACCATACAAGTGCTGGTCAGATTTGCAATGATGATGTAATTGATGACTTTCCATCAAACAAAGCAAGAAAGGTCTGTTTTTAGGAAAATTATTTTGTAGTGAAAAATGTATTTAATTTGTTTGTTGTGTGAATTGCCAATTTATTATTATTTTTTTCATATTTTATTTATGTATTTATTTGTAAATGTATTTGCTGTAAATTCTTATTAAAGATAAAGTAAGTGCAGATTGTTGTTAGTTATTTATCTTTTTAGGTGGCAGCAGGATGGGGGCAGGTCATGACATGGAAAGGAGACTCTTTGCTTGCCGGCTTCCTGTGATGTAGCTTCCTGTGTTTGACTGTGTTTTTAAACAAACTTTACTATTTATCTATCCTTTTTTAAGGCGGCCGCCCAGGTATCGTTCAATCCGGCACCGGTGCACCACAGACCCTGGATACAGCAGCGGAACTGCTTCGCCCCTCTCCGCGAGACAGAACGTAATACTGTGATTCTTGGAGATTCCATCGTCCATCGAACGTCCATCGAACGTCCATCGAACGTCCATCGAACGTCCATCGAACGAACAACACCAGGCTGAGGCAAACGGATATCTTAAAGATGGATTTCAGGATCCTGGTGGAGACGGTACGCAGCACATCGCCCAACGAGGATCATAGTGTCAGGACCTCTTCCCACTTACCAGCGAGGGGCTGAGAAGTTTAGTAGACTCTTTGCACTAAATGAATGGTTACAGTCATGGTGTCGAGAGCACAAACTTCTTTTTATTAATAACTGGAACTGTTTCTGGGAGTGTCCGAGGTTCTTCCGCCCTGATGGCCTGCATCCCAGCAGAGTTGGAGCAGCAGTGCTATCAGATAACATCTCTAGGATACTTCACACTATCTGACTGGTAAGACATCAGGAAATTTACGACTATGAGAACATTTATACAACAAACCAAATAGTTACAAGTTCACACACAGCCCAGTTTATAGAAACCGTACCTATTCCTCATGTAGTAAAACCAAGAATTAAATACACAAGATCCAGAAATAATCTTATTGCAGTTAAAAATGAAAAATGCCAGATAAGCAAACATCAAAATGTTCTAAAGTTTTTCTTTTTTTTTAATTAGATCACTTGCACCCAAAGCGCTGATTGTAAATGAGATGATCACAGATAATAATCTCTCAGCACTCTGTCTCAATGAGACCTGGATTAAACCAGGTGATTATATGGGTCTAAACGAGTCGACAATGTCAGGATATGTTTATAAGCATGAGCCCCGTCAGACTGGTCGTGGGGGAGGTGTAGCTACCATTTATATTGTCTCTCTTAAAGTTAGTCAGAGATTAGGATTCAGCTTTAAATCATTTGAAGTGTTCGTTCTTAAAGTTGTACTTTCAGACATACATAGAAAACTCGCCCTGGTCACCGTGTACAGACCCCCAGGACCCTACGCTGATTTTCTTCAAGAGTTTGCTTGTTTTCTTTCAGACCTCTTGATTAATTTTGATAAAGTGCTGCTTGTAGGAGATTTTAATATTCATGTAGATGATGTAAACGATGCTCTAGGATTATCATTTGTGGACTTATTGAACTCTTTTGGGGTTAAACAAAACGTCACCAGACCAACTCATCGTTTTAACCACACACTAGACTTAAGGAAGTACAGTCTGCCACAGGAGCTGTTGATACAGTTCTACACTGCAGTCATTGAATCCATCCTGTGCTCATCAATCACCATCTGGTTTGGAGCAGCAACAACACAGGACAGAAACAGACTGCAGAAAACAGTTAAAACAGCAGAAAAAATAATCATTGGTGCTCCCCTGCCCACTCTCCAGGACCTGTACCAAACAAGAACGAGAAACCGGGCAGAAAAAATCATTAATGACACTTCACACCCTGGACACAACATCTTTCAGCTCCTCCCTTCTGGCAGGAGCTACAGAACTTTGTTCAACAAAACTGCCAGACACAGGAACAGTTTCTTTCCCCAAGCAATCACCCTCACTAACAACTGACTATTATTAAATTCCCTGCTGTGGATCAAGACAAGGAGTAGAGGACAATTCATAACAGACCCACAAAATACTTTTAATTATTATTATAATTATCATAACTGCAGTTGGTTATAGAAACAGATGAATTGTAACACAGATCACATCCTCAAGTCAGTCTCACACTGCCCTCTAGTGGCAGGATCGGACATGCTTTTTTGCTTAATTCTGTACAAATATTATGATTCTTTTTTTGCTTAAAATTTATATTTAATGTTGATCTCTGTTCTTTCAGACAGTCTCTGACTTAGCGGGGACGAGTCGCCTTCTGCTTCAGTTGATCAGCGGATGTCATACGGTGCGAGTTCATCATCACTGAGAGAGTCAAAAAGACTACAATTATATCATACATACAACTGAGCATATCAATTAAACTCACAACTAGAGGTCGACAGATACAGGATGACCAATATATGTTGCTGATTTCTTTTGTCCGATATGTTTGGCCAATTATTATCCCCCTCTTCTCATAAAATCAGTTTATTAATAAGAAATGATACAGAAAATTGCTTAAATAATATATTTATTTAATAACACAAGCCTCTCCAATCAGTGTGCTTGTTAACAGGTTTTGGTCCCCGTGACTTCCTGTAACCTAAACTACAGCTGGTTGAAGACTCTTTAACAATGCAGTGAAAAAAAGTTACTGATTCTCTCTCCAAAAGTAGCATCATATTTAACCAATGAAATAAACAAGGCTAAAATAGGAATGAAGGATTAACCCAGCCATTATGGATGCACAAGCCAGTGCACTCTTAGTGCCGGTCCCAAGCCCGGGTAAATGGAAAGGGTTGCTTTAGGAAGGGCATCCAGCAAATATTCGGATCACAAATGAGAATTTCATACCCGATCGGTCGAGGCCTGGGTTAACAACGACCGCCACAGGTATCGTTAGCCGACAGGGTACCGGTGGAAATTGGGCTACTGTTGGCCGAAGGAGGAGGAGAAGAGGAGGAAGACGTCTACAGAGACGGCAGGGAAAGGAGCAGTGTAGGAGAGTGGAGGTTCGGGTTGGTACTTTAAATGTTGGTACTATGACGGGTAAAGGGAGAGAGGTAGCTGATATGATGGAGAGGAGAAAGGTAGATATGCTGTGTGTTCAGGAGACCAAGTGGAAAGGGAGTAAGGCCAGGAACATTGGAGGTGGATTTAAACTGTTTTATCATGGTGTGGATGGAAAGAGAAATGGTGTAGGGGTGATTCTGAAGGAAGAGTACAGTAAGAGTGTAGTGGAGGTGAAGAGAGTTTCTGATAGGGTGATGATCGTGAGGGTTGAAGTTGAAGGGATGATGATAAATGTCATCAGTGCCTATGCTCCACAAGTTGGCTGTGAGATGGAGGAGAAGGAAAGATTCTGGAGTGAATTAGATGAAGTGGTAGATGGTGAACCTATGAAAAGAACGATTGGTGATTGGGGCAGACTTTAATGGGCATGTAGGTGAAGGGAACAGAGGTGATGAGGAGGTGATGGTAGGTATGGTTTTGAGGAGAGGAATGTAGAAGGGCAGATGGTGGTAGATTTTGCTAAAAGGATGGAAATGGCAGTGGTGAACACTTATTTTAAGAAGAAGGAGGATCATAGGGTGACTTATAAGAGTGGAGGAAGGTGCACACAGGTGGACTATGTGCTATGCAGGAGATGCAACCTGAAGGAGATTGGAGACTGTAAGGTGTTGGCAGGGGACAGTGTAGCTAGACAGCATCGGATGGTGGTCTGTAGGATGGTTTTGGAGGCGAAAAAGAAAAGGAGGAGAGTGAGGACTGAAAGATGAATAAGATGGTGGAAACTGAAGGAGGAAGAGTGTAGTGTGAGGTTCAGGGAAGAGGTCAGACAGGGGCTTGGTGGTGGTGAAAAGGTGCTGGATGATTGGGCAACTACTGCAGGAGTGATGAGGGAGGCAGCTAGAAATGTACTTGGTGTGACATCTGGAAATAGAAAGCAAGACAAGGAGACATGGTGGTGGAATGAGGAAGTGCAGGAGAGCATAAGGAGAAATAGGTTGGCAAAACAGAAGTGGGATAGACAGAGTGATGAGAAAAGTAGGCAGGAGTACAAGGAGATGTGTCAGCAGGTAAAAAGGGATGTGGCGAAAGTCAAGGAAAAGGCATATGAGGAGCTGTATGAGAGGTTGAACACTAAAGAAGGAGAAAAGGATTTATACCGATTGGCCAGGCGGAGGGACTGAGCTGGGAAGGATGTACTGCAAGTTAGAGCAATAAAGGATGGAGTGGGAAATGTGTTGACTAGTGAGGAGAGGGTGTTGAGAAGGTGGAGGGATTATTTTGAGCAGCTGATGAATGAGGAAAATTGGAGAGAGAGAAGGTTGGATGATGTGAAGTTGGTGAAGCATGATGTAGATAAGATTAGTAAGGAGGAAGTGAGAGCAGCGATTAAGAGGATAAAGAGTGGAAAGTTGGTTGGACCAGATGACATACCTGTAGAAGCGTGGAGATGTTTAGGAGAGATGGCAATGGAGTTTTTAACCAGATTGTTTAACAGGATTTTGGAAGGTGAAAAGATGCCTGAGGAATGGAGAAGTGTGCTGGTACCGATCTTTAAGCATAAGGGAGATGTGCAGACTTGCAGTAACTACAGGGGAATTAAGTGGAAGCCAGGCTAAGAGAAGAGGTGATCATCTGTGAGCAACAGTATGGTTTCATGCCGAGGAAAAGCACCACAGATGCCTTATTTGCTTTGAGAATGTTGATGGAGAAGTATAGAGAAGGACAGAAGAAGTTGCATTGTGTGTTTGTGGATTTAGAGAAAGCGTACGACAGAGTGCCAAGAGAGGAGTTGTGGTATTGTATAAGGAAGTCAGGTGTGTCAGAGAAGTATGTGAGGGTGGTGCAAGACATGTATGAGGACAGTGTGACAGCAGTGAAGTGTGGTTGACAGACAAGGTCAGACAGGAGTCTCCCTAGACTATGATGCGGATGATATTGTGATTTGTGGTGAGAGTAGTGAGCAGGTCGAGAAGAGCCTGGAGAGGTGGAGGTATGCGCTGGAGAGAAGGGGAATGAAAGTCAGTAGGAGTAAGACAGAGTACATGTGTGTGAATGAGAGGGAGGGCAGTGGAGTGATGCGGTTGCAGGGAGAAGAGGTGGAGAAGGTGGAGGAGTTCAGGTAGCTGGGGTCAACAGTGCAAAGTAATGGAGAGTGTGTTAGAGAAGTAAAGAAAAGAGTGCAGGCAGGGTGGAGTGGGTGGAGAAGAGTGGCAGGAGTGATTTGTGATAGTAGGGTATTTGCAAAAATGAAAGGAAAAGTTTATAGGTCTGTGGTGAGACCTGCAATGTTGTATGGATTAGAGACAGTGGCATTGAGTAAAAGACAGGAGGTGGAGCTGGAGGTAGCAGAGCTGAAGATGTTAAGGTTTTTGTTGGGAGTGACGAGGATGGACAAGATTAGAAATGAGTTTATTAGAGGGACAGCGCATGTAGGATGTTTTGGTGACAAGGTGAGGGAGGTGAGATTGAGATGGTTTGGACATGTGCAGAGGAGGGACATGAATTATATTGGTAGAAGAATGCTGAGGATGGAGCCACCAGGTAGGAGGAAAAGAGGAAGGCCAAGGAGGAGGTTTATGGATATGGTGAGGGAAGACATGCAGGTAGTTGGTGTGAAAGAGGCAGATGTAGAGGACAGGGTGGTATGGAGACGGATGATCCGCTGTGGCGACCCCTAATGGGAGCAGCCGAAAGAAGAAGAAGAAAATAAGAATGAAGGATAAGAACTTCGTCCAATGTGCATTGGTTTTTGATCGTTGTCAATCAATCCATTTTAAAGGAAAGAACACTATGTACAAATAAAATCTCTTCAAATTTAAACCTATTTTGAAATGACACTGAATTAAAATAAAAAAAAATCGGTGTGACATGAACAACTCATATTTTTTGTCCACTTAAATCCCACCCTCCCTCCATCCTCTATGACGGCTCCAACAGTTCAACACACTCCCTCCATCCTGCACAGGGTCCCTGGTCAATTTTCTGCCCTGGGCAAGATTTTACTTGGTGCCACTTCCCTCACAGCCCATTCACCAATTATCATTGTGTTTAAATATTCACGGTGAAAATGCATATGTGTGACTATTGGTGTTACATTTTTTAAAAACTGATGATGGGGAAGCGGTAACACTTAAGTTATTATTTGTTAACATTAGTGAATGTATTATTATAATGACCTAACAATGAACAATGCATTTGTACCAGTATTTATTACTTTTTGTTAAAGTTAGTTCATAAAAATTAACCTTATCTTAAATTGTTTCCAGTGAAACTATAACAAATGTAAATACTGTCTTGGTCACATTATAAATTAAACACAAACAGCAGGAATAATCACATCTGGTCTTCCTGCACATAAATGTCTTTATTTAAACACTTCTTTATCATACAGTACTGTTTAATCTTCCACTTCATTTTTAAAATGTGTTCGATGTCCAGTAGATGGCAGTAATGTTCTACTAAACTTTAGCTCCTTCTAGCGGTATCACGATGAATTACACTGTACTACACTTTTATAGGGAATTTTACATAAATGTTGCTTTTTTTTCCCAATAAGCCAAGTTATGAACAAACATTACCAAATCAACCAATTCGAATTACAAATACCACAAATCCCAAAATTCTACACAACTATAAAGTCAAATATTGTTAAAATCATGTGATTTAAAAAATGAGACGATTATGATACAAAATCTCGGATCGCTGTAAACCCAGACATTATTATTATTACCCTATTTAAAACTTTTAGAATAGACTTAAAAAACTAGACCAATATAAAGTTTGCTCACAAACTGAGTTTATTCATATGATCATCAAAAAGTCCAAACACATAATATCAAATATATAATATTTAATATAAAATATTGAATATAATTAAAATCAAAAGTAATCTTCCAGAGTTGAATTCCAGTGGAAACGCGACTGATCCGAAGCTGCTGCTTTTCAGCTGATACACACTGTTTGGTCAAAAGTATTTGTACACCGTTCTTCTCAAGACAGATAATAAATTCACCTAAAATGCACTTTATGACTTTTATCTGAAAGGAATATTTACATTTACTATTATTTATACAACACCATGTCACTATTAGGGTTTATTAGAAGATTACACACGGCAGTAGTATTTGAGTGATGTAGTGGTGAAGCTCTAGAAGTTTTTTGTGTATAAGTGCAATATAAATAAATGAAATTCAAGTTAAATAAAGCTGATTAATATTAATGAAATAAACTAAATGATCCAGAAAAGACGAGTACAAATTTAATAACATTTATTTTGTACAAAAATGTTTTTATACAATACACTATTTATGCTGAGAACCTGCATGAAGGTGGTACTAAATTTATTAAATGTACCATTTACATGTTAGAACTCAATCAAACTTACTGTTTGAACTCAACTTGATCTGACCTCAAATCAGGCTCTAAACTGTAGCAGTTCCTCCTCCATCCACACGGGGGAGACTCCTCAACTTGATATAACTAGACAACAAAAACGATTAATAATATTTGTACATATTTAAATTAAAAAGAAAGTCCTGACAGAGCCACTAGAGGGCAGTGTAAGACCGAAATCTGAGAACCAACTGCAGTTGTTATTATTATTAATATTATCATTAATATTAACAATTATATTATAGATATTTTTCTTGATAATATTAAACCGTTTTAAACTTTAACTGTTTACTGTTTTACATACAAAGGGTTCATGTTTAATTTTTGAGCTGAATTTTTGTCATATAAATAAATGAAACAGAAGTTAAATGAAGCTGATTAAAATTATATAATAAATAATGTAGAAATAACGAGTAAAGATTTCATAACATTGAAACAATCTATTTTGTCAAAAAGATTTTTATAAAATCCAGTCTTTATGTTGAGAAACTGCATGAAAAAAAGTATTACATTTATTAAAAGTATCATCTACATGCAAGAACTCAATCAAACATATTGTTAGAATAAAATGTATCAAACCTCAAATCAGACTCTGAACTGTACGAATGCTATTTGTTCTGTTATTGAACTAGAAACAGTGAATGTTGAGATGTTTGGGAACTGATTATTGTCTGTATATATGCAGGTCAGGTTTTTTTTTATGCTGGAACACCGTTCATTACAATGAGACGATGATGTAAGATGACGAGCCAAACCACGGAGACGAAGCTGACTGATGTGAACCCCTCAACTAACCCAGGAACAGAGAAGGAACTTTCTGACCAGCTGTTGCACAAACAGAACAAAAGTTTCTTTTTCTTGAGTGAGACTGCTGAAAGAAATATTTTTATGTTAAAGATTTTGTTAGAACTGTGAAATCGAGTCATTTACCAGTGAATCTATTGATTCAGATTGGAAAGTTTAATGTTTTGTTGCATGGCAGTTCTCAGGGCAGTAAAATAATTACCCTTGGTAAGATTTCTTGAAATATGAAGTGATTAAAGCGATGCTGCAGCACTCGTGTGTCTGTTTTCTGAAGCAGCTTCTGCACCTGACGCACAGCACGAGGACTCGACTTCTTTGATGGACCCTTGTGAGGTCTGTTCTGAGTGGAACACGTCTTGGAAATCCTCTGTATGACCCTGACCACTGTACTGTAATTCAGTTTCAGGATGTTACTGATCTTCTTATCGCCTCGGCATCAAGGTGGAGTCTCCTGTCATCAGAGAGTCTTTACCATGAGGTGCCGTGTAGAACATCCAGTGGTCAGTATGAGAGAACTGAATAACAGAATATAAGATTTTTTTCTCCAAAGTTTAAATAACATTGGATTTTTTTTTCCATTTGTTGAATTTTAAGTTCATACATTTTTTCATTCATGTATTTTTGCTCTTGTTGTGAAGTGAAGTTTGTGTCATTGCTGCTACACTGTGCATCTGAACGATCACGACTCAAATCTTACAATAAACTTTAGGGTTTTATCACATTTTCTACTTTCATTCATCTGATTGTCTCCCCAGTGTCCAACTGCTCCATCAACCTCACAACTATAGCAAAGAGTTTTTATCACACACACACACACACACACACACACACACACACACACACACACACACACACACACACACACAACACATTATTTGCACATATTTTTTTACATTCAAAATATTTATTATTATATGCACAAGAATTTTGAACTTTATTCCACATGAATTGTGCAGTATAGTGTACAAGTAGTTAATAACGTGTTTGTGTATGTTTCTATTTTCTTTATAGTGATTAATCTTTCATATAATAATATTGTATTGTGCTCCTTATATCAGTGGTCCCCAACCCCCAGGCCGTGGACAGCCACCCGTCAGTGGGCCTATTGGTACCGGACGCACAGAAAGAATAAATGTGTAAATTTGCATATAATAATAATAATAATAATAATAAATTATTATTTTAACATGAAAAAAAATATGTTTAAATGTAGACCTTTAAGTTCTAAAGCACCCCAGAGCAATAAAGTATTACTATTATATAATATGATATATATTATTATTATTATTATTATTATTATTATAATCACAAACTGCTTTTATAAAATTAATATGAGATAAGGCTGTAATACTGCACTGTATTTAACTGCCCAAACCAGATTTATTCTAGTTTTAAACATATTGATAGTAATTTCTATTGATTTTTTGTTGTATTTTGATGTTTTCAATTTAATTTCAGTAAATTATGATTTTTTGTTTGTATTTAATTTTATTGTTGGTTTAGTTTTTAATCTAATACACAGTAAAAGCCTTAATATTTATAAATGTGTATTATGTGTAACATAGATATAAAAAAAAAAGAATAAAAGGTGAGAAGGTTTAATATCTACCAAGCTACAAAAATCACTCAGTGTTGATTTGAGGTGTTTGGACATTTATTCCAGCTCATAAATCCTATAAAACATGCAGCATTAAACATGAACTTCCAGCAGATGAACATCTCATACTTGCTATTGTTTGTTAACTTATACTTTATTTTTTCAAAGGACGAAAATAAAAATGCTGGTGATAGAAACAATGTTTTGATTTTATATCATAGATGATTATGAAGTATCAACAAATCATCATTGTTATTTACTAAATTAAATTTCAGTTATTAACAAAATTCTATTTTAAAGAAAGAATAAAATGGAAAGCAATCAACTTTAATGTGGGAGCATTAAAATCTGTGTTTCCAGGGTCCAACCGTCAGCTTCATCACCAAATGGAAATAAAAGTTAATTAATAACCAAAATAACTAAAATCTAATGGATATTTACACTACATGCTGCATACGAAAATTACGTGTGCAAACAAATTTTAGACAAGTAATTTCCACTTAAATTTAAAGACATGGTGCAATGTGCTTTTTGAACAAGTTAATATGGTTCATTTAAATGTATAGTGTAAACAAACATTACAGGTTTGAATATGTGTGCAGCTCAGTGTTGCAAAAACTAAATAATACAGATTTACTTATATAAATACACTTTTGCTCCACTATTACATTAGGATTAGTTTACACACTGAAATACCTTATACAAATTGCACAGAGTGGGTAGTTTATTAGTACTATTTATCTACATTATTACTGTAATATGTTGGCAAACATTTCATAATTAAAACCAGCGGTGGCAAAGGTTCACACATCCTACACTCAGTAGAAGTGCAGATACTCATGTTTTAAAATACTCAGGTAAAAGTTGAAGTACTGACTATCCATTTTTTTACTCAAGTTTAGGTAAAGAGGTTTGGGCTCTGACATTAAGTACATTAAGTAAAAATTAGTCATTACTACTACCTGTTTTAGTGTCACGCTGGTAACCCCATGTCATGTCCCCTGGTTTTGGAGGTGAAGAAGAAGAGGAGGAGAGAGAGGACTGAAAGAAGAATAAGATGGTGGAAACTGAAGGAGGAAGACTGTAGTGTGAGATTCGGGAAAGAGGTCAGACAGGGGCTCGGTAGTGGTGAAGAGGTGCAGGATGATTGTGGAACTACTGCAGAAGTGATAAGGGAGACAATTGAAAAGGTACTTGGTGTGACATCTGGAAATAGAAAGGAAGACAAAGAGACGTGGTGATGGAATGAGGAAGTGCAGGAGAGCAGAAGGAGAAAGTGGTTGGCAAAACAGAATTGGGATCGACAGAGTTATGAGAAAAGTAGACAGGAGTACAAGGAGATGCATCAGCAGGTGAAAAGGGATGTGGTGAAAGCCAAGGAAAAGGCATATGAGGAGCTGTAGGAGAAGTTGTACACTAAGAAAGGAGAAACGGATTTTTATCGATTGGCCAGGCAGAGGGACCGAGCTGGGAAGGATATGCTGCAAGTTAGAGCAATAAAGGATGGAGATGGAAATGTGTTGACTAGTGAGGAGAGTGTGTTGAGAAGATGGAGGAAGTATTTTGAGCAGCTGATGAATGAGGAAAATGAGAGAGAGAGAGAAGGTTGGATGGTGTGGAGATGTTGAAGCAGGAAGTGGATAGGATTAGTAAGGAGGAAGTGAGAGCAGTAATTAAGAGGATGAAGAGTGGAAAGTCGGTTGGACCAGATGACATATCGGTAGAAGCATGGAGATGTTTAAAAGAGATGCAGTGGAGTTTTTAAAAAAAAATGTTTAACAAGATTTTGAAAGGTGAGAGGATGCCTGAGGAATGGAGAAGGAGTGTGCTGGTACTGATCTTTAAGAATAAGGGAGATGTGCAGACTTGCAGTAAATACAGCGGAATTAAGTTGATCAATCAAACCATGAAGTTATAGGAAAGAGTAGGGTTTGGGAGTCCCAAAGCTGTAGAAACGGCTTTATAACCTTTTCCAGACTGAAAGATCTCAAATAATTTGTATATGTATAGTATATATATGTATATTATATATGTATATTATATATGTATATGTATATGACACCGAACAGGCTGCACGATCTGAGGTATCTGTGGAACTACTTATTGGCTGAAATCTTGTCAAAAAGAAATAATAGATAGATATTGACAATAGTCCAGATTTAAAGTGTCCCAGTGCGATTGTCACTAAAGTGTTCATGTGTTAGGTGTTTTCCTGGTTTAGACTCAGAATGGCCTGTGGGCAGAATCTCCTCCTCATTCTCCCTCTGTTTGCATTCAAGGATCGGAAGCGCTTTCCTGAACACAACACAGAATAGAGGACTTCATTATTGGGATGGCTAAGGTCCTCCAATATCTTGAAATATTTAATATTATATATGTGATATTATTACAGACAACTAATCAGATTTCACTTCCTGACAATGTCTGAGCCAATGATGTTTGCGGATTTACAACCCGAGCCGGTTGGCCCCGCCCACTGCTTTGTGATCTGTGTTTGTACTTATTAAGTTCTTTTACGCGCTCCGGTCGGAAGTTAATGTTAGGCGCGTGAGTTTTTCTCCACTGCACATCGACGTTTCTTTCCCCGTTATAAACCTATCGCGCGCGTGCGTCAACCCCGTTTTTGTCCCGGATTTAGCGGATTTTTACCCAAAGGTAAGATACAGTGAAATGTAGCAACTGAGCTGCTTGGTGAACAGCTAGTGGACATTCTAGAGCATGGGTGTCAAAACCAGAGTTTGACACCCATGCTTTAGAATAATTAGTGTAATTATAATATACTCTAGTTTAATTATATATGATCTCGCGGACCAAATTAAATGTGTATTAGAGCTGGCCCGGCAGTATATAGCGCATACACCGCTAATACTACAAATCCCAGAATGCTTTGTTAGTGCGTTAGCGCGTCAGTCGAGACCGCTGAAAAACTCAGCGCTGAATTTACCCGGTGATTTACCGAATTTAAAGCCCAGAAATGCAGATTTGAACTGCTCAGTAATCCGTTTGTGGTTGATTTGGAAAGCGCACCAACCAACTTCCAAATCGAGCTAATTGAACTCCAATGTAGATACACGCTCAAATCAAAGTACGACTCTGTGTGTGCTGCACAGTTTCCATGTTTCCTCCCCGACACACTGCTCCAACTCCGTGTCCAAGCTGCTCAAACACTCTATGTTCAGCAGCACATATCTTTGTAAGCAACTGTTCTCTTTAATGAAGATGAACAAAACCCCACTCAGGAGTCTTACCGATGAACACCTTCACTCAATCCTGAGTATTTCCTCAGCTCAGAGCCTAAACCCCAGACATGATGCAGGTATCTGGCTTCAACCAATCAGAGTAAATCAGAGTGAAAAAACTGAGCTTGAATGAATGTTTCTTTATGCACTTTTTCTACTCCAGGGCATGGACTGTTAATAGTTGACAGATTTTTTTTTTTTATTGAAGGAAATGATTATTATTTTTGGTTGTGTTGTTGCCCTGTATAAGGTTTACATTAAAATGGAATTAGAAAGTCTAGAGAGAGAGAGAGAGAGAGAGAGAGAGAGAGAGAGATGTAATAAGAAACTAATACCATTGATCATTGACCATTCAATGTTTATGCAAAACTAAAGTTTGTTTCCATATGAAAAAGTTCAACATTACACATCTGGAGAGATGGAAAACATGCACAACTGCAGTAAACTTTTCAATAAATACTGAGTTTGGCCCGCGATTTAGTTCCAGTTTTTAATTTTGGCCCACTGTGAATTTGAGTTTGACACCCCTGTTCTAGAGTCATGAACCTTTGCATTTTTCTTCCAGTGTCCTGATTCTTTACACCTCTGATCATGAAATCAGAGTCCAGACGGAGATCTTTAGGAGAACCTCCACACACTCCTGCTGCTGCTGGATCAAAGGTACAATTTAATTATGTCTCAATTTTCAGTGTGGTTTGCAGGGCAAAGATGCATCGTAATGTATTTTAAAATTAAATAATAAAAATAATACCTTAACTTTAAGTGTATTACAATAAACTACTGTTTTTTTTATTAATTAAAAAAAATCCTTTTGCAAGGAAACACGAAATTTCTCCCCAAATCTTTAATCAATTGTCCTATTTGATCTGTTCTTCAGCTTTTTACTCAGTTGATAAAGTAAAAAATGTTTGATACCAACAGCTTTTACACATGCAACCAGTTAACAGATCAAATATTCACATGCGTTTCCCAGTGATCTCCCAGAGGAAGTTTAGTTTTAAAGTAAAGTATTAAGTGGCGGACTGCAAGTTTATTTAGTTTCTGCCTCGCACTTTAAGATCATTTATTAGTATTACTTTTGAAAATTAGAACCATGTTTCCACTGTGTTAAGAACTAGTGTAGCCTGGAATCACAGTGTTGATGGACCCAAAGAGAACAGGTGGTCTTAGCCTAAAAGCATCTATTATCAAAACAGGCCAACACAACTACATCTGCTCGAATACGCCCCGTTTAATCAGAGCATAAGTCTGTATGTCAACATAAGCAGTGTTTACATGTGATTATAACAGGAGACAACATACAGCGGGTAAAATAAGTATTGAAAAGTCACCATTTTTCTCAGTAAATATATTTCATAAGGTGCTATTGATATTGTTATATTTTTTATTATTTCCCGTGTGATTAACTATGCCTGTGGTGTCTTTTCTGATCAGGGAAGAATCACAGCACACAGAATAGCACAAATGTTCTTCTTCAGTTTATTGCAGATAACAGACAAGTATATACACACTGGAATAACCCTGAGATAAAGCTGTTCTTGATTTGGTAAGAAGACATAGTAATGTGTGAGTCCAGATATGGACTTTCATCAAGATAACATAGGAATGTGTTTAGAGAACCAGTGTGAGAACAATCTTAACACTAACAGACATGAAATCCAGACATACAAAGATATCAAACCATTCAGAACATTCAGAAGTTTAGAAATCCTTCTGTAACCAATGCAACCAGTATGTTTGCAACAGTAAGGATGCGAAGGTCTTGAGAGAGCTCTTCGCTTTTACCCATCATTAGATGTTTCTTGTCTTTCATTGTTCTTTCATCTGATAAAGATTTCATGTCACTAGCACCTTTAGAAATATATTTACTGAGAAAAATGTTGACATGTTCAATACTTATTTTACCCGCTGTATGTATGTATGTATTTATGTGTGTGTGTGTGTGTGTGTGTGTGTGTGTGTGTGTGTGTGTGTGTGTGTGTGTGTGTGTGTATACACGCTGGCATGTAGGGGAGATAGATGTTGGAGAATGAAGTGCTGCTGGTGATGGAGAAATAGGTGAATTAACGTTAGCACTAGCAGAGCTGTTCAGCTCCTTGCTACTTGAGATTAACGGCTTCTGATCATGAATTCTCCTCCTGTCCATTTAAATGTCCGGCCATCAGTATGCATGCAGTATAAATGCAGTCTGTGTGAATAACAATAGCCTGAATTGCTGTACATTTAATATAAATGCAGTCTGTATGAATAGCCAAACATGTATAACAATAGTCTGAGTGGCCCCCGGAGTCTAGCAGGTGGAGGGAGAAAAGGACCTGCGTTAAAAATTATGTACAGTAAAACCCAGAGTGGGTTTATTCCTCCTTACTAATCCTATCCACTTCCTGCTTCACCATCTCCACACCATCCAACCTTCTCTCTCTCTCATTTTCCTCATTTATCAGCTGCTCAAAATACTCCCTCCATCTTCTTAACACACCCTCCTTACTAGTGAACATATTTCCATCTCCATCCTTTATTGCTCTAACTTGCAGCACATCCTTCCCAGCTTGGTCCCTCTGCCTGGCCAATCGTTACAAATCCTTTTCTAATTTTTTTGTGTCCAACTTCTCCTACAGCGCCACATATGGCTTTTTCTTTGTCCTTCACCACATCCCTCTTTACCTGCTGCTGCATCTCCTTGTAATTCTGCCTACTTTTGTCATCACTTTGTCGAACCTAATTCTTTTTCTCCAACCTCTTCCTCCTTCTGCTCTCCTGCACTTCCTCATTCCACCATCATGTCTCTTTGTCTTCCTTTCTATTTCCAGATGTCACATCAAGTACCTTTCTAGCTGTCTCCCTTATCACTTCTGCAGTAGTTCGACAATCATCCAGCACCTCTTCACCACCACCGAGCTCGTCTGTCCTCTTCCCTGAACCTCACACTACAGACTTCCCTCTTTCAGTTTCCACCATCTTATTCTTTTTTCAGTCCTCAATTTACTCCTCCTCTTCTTCATCTCCAAAACCATCCTACAGACCACCATCCGATGCTGTCTAGTTACACAGTTCCCTGGCAACACCTTCTTCTTTGTCTTCTTCTTCCGGCTTCTCCCATTAGGGGTCTCCACAGCGGATCATCCTTCTCCATACCCACCTGTTCTCTACAACTGCGTCTTTCACACCAACTACCTGCATGTCTTTCTTCACCACTTTTATAACCAAGGAGGCTTGGTCTTCCTCTTTTCCTCCTTCCCGGCTCCATCCTCAGCATTCTCCTACCGATATACCCCATGTCCCTCCTCTGCACATGTCCAAACCATCTCAATCTTGCCTCCCTCACCGTGTCTCCAAAATGTGCTACATCGCTGTCCCTGGCAACACCTTACAGTCGCCAATTACCATCAGGTTGCATCTCCTACATAGAACATAGTCCACCTGTGTGCACCTTCCTCCACTCGTATACGTCACTCTATGATCCTCCTTCTTCTTAAAATACGTGTTCACCACTGCCATTTTCCTCTTTTATCAAAAATCTACCACCATCTGCCCTTCCACATTCCTTTCCTTAATTCCATACCTACCATCACCTCCTCTTCACCTCTGTTCCCTTTACCTACATGCCCTTTAAAGTCTGCCCCAATCACCAATCTTTCATTCCTTGGTTCACCATCTACCACTTCAAGTCAAGTCAAGAGGCTTTTATTGTCATTTCTACTATACACAGTGGTACGCAGTAAAAACGAGACAACGTTCCTCCAGAACCCTGGTGCTACACTAAACAACAACAAACAAAACAACATAGAGCTACAACACAAGCTACATAAAGTGCATCGAGTGCAACCTAGTGCAAACAGTGCAGACAGACAGTGCAGACAGATGACACAAGACACAAAACCCAATATAGCGCCGACCAGTAAACCCACTGTATACTTGATTATACAGTACTGTACAAGAAGACGGTAAAAACTATACAAACTAAACCTATACTCACCAGAAGTGAGTATAAACGGAACAATGTAGTGCAAAAAATACAGCAGCAGTCAAAGGTGCAAAAAACAGCATGTAAACAGTATAATACAGTGATAAATGATAAATGTGCAAAAAAACAGCAGTTAAGAGTGTGGTATAGTCGAGAATAATAATAAATAATAAATAAATGAATGGTGGTGGAATGGATTGAGATGAGTGATGAGTGTGTGTTTAGTGTTAAGTCCAGGAAAAATTTTACAGTTCGGTAACACACATTTGAGTAAGTGTGTGTATGAGTGAGAGTTCTGTTTCATTTCTGTGTATGGAGAAGCCTGATGGCTTGTGGAAAGCAACTGTTGCACAGTCTTGTTGTGGCGGCCCGAATGCTTCGGAACTGTTTTCCTGATGGCAGGAGGGTAAAAAGTGTGTGTGACAGGTGTGTGTGGTCGTCCACAATGCTGTGTGCTTTGCGGATGCAGCGTGTGGTGTAAATGTCCATGATAGAGGGGAGAGAGACTCCGATGATCTTCTCGGCTGTCCTCACTATCCTCTGTAGGGTCTTGCGGTCCGAGACGGTGCAGTTCCCAAACCAGGCAGTGATGCAGCTGCTCAAGATGCTCTCAATGGTCCCTCTGTAGAACATGGTCAGGATGGGGGGAGGGAGGTGGGTTTTCCTCAGCCTTCTCAGGAAGTAGAGACGCTGCTGGGCTTTCTTTGTGATGGAGCTGGTGTCGAGTGACCAGGTGAGGTTGTCTGCCAGATGAACACCAAGGAATTTGGTGCTCTTGATGATCTCCATTGAGGATCCATCAATAATCAGTGGAGATTGGTCACTCTGTGCTCTCCTGAAGTCCACAACCATCTCTTTCGTTTTGTCCACGTTCAGAGACAGGTTGTTTGCTCCACACCAGGCAGTTAACCGTTGCACCTCTTCTCTATATGCTGACTCGTTGTTCTTGCTGTGACGGTCGTGTCATCAGCAAACTTGATGATGTGGTTCGAGCTGTGCATTGCTACACAGTCGTGAGTCAGCAAAGTGAACAGCAGTGGGCTGAGCACACAGCCCTGGGGGCCCCAGTGCTCAGTGTGGTGGTGCTGGAGATGCTGTTCCCGATCCTGACTGACTGAGGTCTCCCAGTCAGGAAGTCCAGGATCCAGTTACAGAGGGAGGTGTTCAGGCCCAGAAGGTTCAACTTCTCGATCAGGTGCTGAGGAATGATTGTGTTGAATGCTGAGCTGAAGTCAATGAACAGCATTCGTACATATGGGTCTTTGTTATCCAGGTGGGTGAGGGCCAGATGGAGAGTTGTGGAGATAGCATCATCCATGGAACGGTTTGGACGATACGCAAACTGCATGGGGTCCAGGGAGGGTGGAAGCTGTGTCTTAATGTGCCTCATGACGAGCCTCTCGAAGCACTTCATCACGATGGGTGTGAGTGCAACTGGACGATAGTCATTGAGGCAGGAGACAGTAGATTTCTTCGGCACGGGAGCAATGGTCGTTGTCTTGAGGTACGTGGGAACAACTTGCTGCTCAGGGAGATGTTGAAGATGTCAGTGAAGACATCTGCTAGCTGTTCTGCACATTTCCTGAGCACTCTGCCAGAAATGTTGTCTGGTCCAGCAGACTTCCGTGGGTTAACTCTGCATAGAGTTTTCCTTACTTCAGCTGTGGTTAGACAGAGCACCTGGTCAGTGGAAGGAGGGGTGGTCTTCCTCGCCTTCACATTGTTCTGTACCTCAAACCGGGCGTAGAAGTCATTCAGCACATTCGGGAGGGAGGGGTCTGCTGTTCGCCTGGATGCCCTGCCACATGCAGGGCATCCAGGGCATCCACTTCCGCTGTCCTGGAAGTGGTTGTGGATTTTCTTCGCGTGTGGGCGCTGCGCCTCTCTGATGGCACGAGACAGTTTGGCCCTTGCTGTTTTTAAGGCCGCCTTGTCCCCTGATCTGAAGGCAGAGTCTCTTTGTTTCAGCAGTGCACGCACATTTGCAGTCATCCACGGTTTCTGGTTGGAGCGTGTAGTGATGGTCTTGGAGATGGTCACATCAACTCAAAACAGTCCTGAAGAGCAGAAGTGGCTCCTTCTGGCCAGGTTCCCACCTGTTTCAGAACCGGTTTAGAGCATCTGATGAGTGGTTTGTATGCTGGAATTAACATAACAGAGCAGTGGTCTGAGTATCCAAGATGGGGGCGGGGCTCCACACGATACTCGCCGGGGATGTTTGTGTAAACAAGATCCAGCGTGTTCGCTCCTCTCGTTGCAAAGTCCACATGCTGATGGAGTTTAGGAAGCACAGTCCTGAGAGTCACATGGTTGAAATCTTCGGCGATAATAAACAATCCGTCGGGGTGAGCATTCTGCAGGTCGCTAATAGCGCCGTAGAGTTCACACAGTGCCTCCTTAGCATTAGCACTGGGAGGAATGTACACTCCGACGATGTAAACGTTGGTGAATTCCCGTGGTAACTAAAATGGTCTGCATCTAACAGTCACAATCTCCACTAGCGATGAGCAGTAGCATTAACCAAGCACAGAGTTCTTACACCATTCCGTGTTGATATAAACACACACGCCACCACTGCGAGTCTTACCGCACAGAGCTGCGTTCCTGTCGGCTCGAAACAGTTAGCCAGTCTAGCTGGATGGCGGCTTCCAGAACTCTGTCGCTGAGCCACGTCTCCGTGAAAACAAAGACGCAACAGTCTCTAAACTCTCGCTGTGTGGTTCGCTGGAGTCGGATGTAGTCCAGTTTATTGTCCAGGGAGCATACGCTTGAAAGAAAAATGGACGGGAGAGCCGGCCAGCTAGGGTTAGCATTTTGCCTAGCAGACACCCGCCCGCTTGCCGCGCTTCCGCTTCCTCGAACAACGCTTTAGACGTCTCCTCTCCCGGCCACTGGCATCAGGTAACACCGAGGTCTGGGGGCCTGGTCTTTGTGGCCAAGGTCGCAGCAAGCTGAGGTCACGAAGGTTGTTGATAAGATCATCATGCAGATTGTTGGTTGCATGGTGTCTGTACTGTAGCAGTGTCTGGTGGTCGTACATATGAACACAGCTGACTCTGGTGTCCATGTATTGTGAAGGGTTGTGCTAAATATGGTGAAAGCACCATTTTTGGATCCGGAGAGGCCGCTGCCAGCTACTGCCGCGCCGCCATCTTGGATCTAACTTTCATCTAACTCACTCCAGAATTTTTCCTTCTCCTCCATCTCACAGCCCACCTGTGGAGCATAAGCACTGATGATATTTATCATCTCCCCTTCAACTTCCAGCTTCACATTCATCACCCTGTCAGAAACTCTTTTTACCTCCACTACAATCTTACTGTACTCTTTTTTCAGAATCACCCCTACACCATTTCTCTTTCCATCCACACCACGATAGAGCAGTTTAAACACCTCCAATGTTCCTGGTCTTACTCGCTTTCCATTTGGTCTCCTAAACACACAACATATCTACCTTTCTCCTCTTCATCATATCAGCTCCCTCTCTCCCTTACCAGTCATAGTACCAACCCGAACCTCCACTGTCCTCCACTTCTAATGTTTTAACACAGCCCAGGTGCCCAGCCATCGGATTATGATGAGCCACATGGAATAAAAGTTCCCTGTGGCTCTTTGGGACCAACAACTGGGTCGTTTCCTCTCCGGTTAGAGTGTCCTGCGTCACTCGGTATAATCTATCTTTAATCACGGCGAAGTAGGGATGGGAAAGCGCGCTATCCGGCTGCGTTCGCTAACAATTGATTGCTCTCACCTGGTCGAAGGCGTGTCGGAGCGTTTCGTCCCGCGATTGCTCGAGGGGGAAATCCCCGGAGGGGAATTCCCCGTAGGGCGGAGTCTGCCTGACGCGAAACTGACGTCCCCGGCGCCGCCTCCCCAGCCAACATAGCGCACGCCCCCTCCCGCTTCACTTTACCGCAGGACCCATCCACACACATTTCCCTAAGTAAGCGAGGAAAAGCGGCCCAATTCGTACCCAAGATTAGCGGATGGGTGAGGCGGGGACTAACCGCCGCCTCCGCTCTATGATTTTTTCCCCCTGAAACGAACCGAAATGGCCACCAGTGGATATTCGTGAACGTCCCCATGCACACATTTTACCTTTACCCGGCGTGCAGTATTCAAAACCTCGCATCGCACCAGGCTTTGATGGATGGCTGTCTGCTCGCAGCCCGAATCCACCAACGCCTGGTGTGTACTCCCTTGGATACTCACAGGTATACGGTACGTTCCTGCTTGATCGGGGGCAGCCTGTGGCGCCTCGGGAATCCGGACCATCATCCCCAACTCCATGACGGGACACTGATCCAGGAAATGCCCCGGCTCCCCGCAGCGCCAACAGACCAGCTCCGCTCCGCACCTGCGCGGACTGTCTCTCCCACCTGTTGAGTCAAAGGCAAAGATCTGTGAGCAAGAGCAGAAGGAGAGGAAGAGGAAAAGGAAGAGGGAGGAGCTCGCGGCCGAGCCACCGGCTTCGGGGAAATCGGCCCCCGTTTCCGGGGTAAGGGAATGGGAGGAGAGGGAGAAGAGCCAGGGGACAGGGAAGAAGTTTCGGACGGAGACCCAGGGGATGCGTACGCCACCAGGTGGTCCTCTGCCAACTGTACCGCCTTCTCCACGGTCTCTGGTCGCTGGCACTGAACCCATTCCGCCGTCCGCGGAGGAAGACGGGCGATGAACTGCTCCAACACCACGCGATCCAGAACCTCGTCCATGCTCCGGTCCTCATCCCGCAGCCATCTCTGGCACGCATCGCGAAGCTGGTGGGCGAAGGCAAACGGTCGGCTGACCTCGCCAACGCGCGAAACCGCTGTCGGTGCTGCTCTGGCGTCCGCCCCACTCGCTGGAGGATCGCCCGCTTCAGATCGTCGTATTCCAGCATACGATCGTCCGGCAGCTGCTGATCAGCGAGCTGGGCTTCCCCGGAAAGCAGCGGCAGCAGGCGGAGAGCTTTCTCCATCCTGGTCTATTCCCCGGCGACCGCTACACGCTCAAACAGCTCCAGGAAAGCCTTCACATCGTCCTGTGTGCCCATCTTCATCAGCGGGATGATAGGCGGCAGACGGGGGGGGGATTCACCGGAGCCTCCTTTGAGCTCAGAGCTCTCCGGAATGTCGCCCGGTCCTCCGCCTGTGCTCGGATTACTTCCTCGAACCGGTGTTCCTGCTCGGCAACGCACCTGAAGGAGGGCCTGGTGCTGGTTCTGCTGGAGCTCGGCGATCGCCTTAACAAGCTCCGCCAACGGTGAAGGCTCCGTAATTTCCTGACCTGCGTTTTTTTCCAATCCCGGTTTTCGCCACCACTGTCGGAGAGCGTATAAATGCGGGATTCCCCCCCCCCCCCCCCGATCACTAGAAAATAGAGAACACTTATTAGGTCACATTAGCTTCAGGTGAGGCAATCCCCTGCCTCCCTGCTCCCGGCCCCGCCCTCCATTCACAAACCGACACTCGGCCACGCCCCGCTGCCACAGTAGTGTTGTCTCAACCACAGGGATTTTCACACATCATTTGGACAGCATGCAGATCAGCTCAGTAGGTACTGATTGTTTGCACCAGTCCAGATTTTGAGCTTTGCCTAATGAGAGCTACTATTAGCAAATGTTTTGAATCAGAAATGTATTTTGCTAAATCAAGCAATACATTGCTTGAACATAGTTATAGGTAGCTTTGTGATCATGGACTGAATCCTTTTAAGCTCTGATGTTATTACAGAAGCACAACAGGTTCCACAGTCTTTTTCTCTGTCTCCTGGAATTGAAAATAAGATGTATTTGCTGAATTTGTGTAAGCAGTACACAAAACCAACATGCATAAAAAAAACCGCACTACTTACATTATTATATTTCCGAATAACTTTCACATAAAAAAACGACATCTTGCTGGTAAAAAAAAACAAATATGGCTGGTAGAAAATAGTGTTAAAAACGGTTGAGACCACAAAAAAAAAAAAAAATAAAAAGTAAAAAGTAAAAGAGGCGGAATCTTGGGTGGAGTCTCTACTCGCTCTGCAGGTGTAATGTTTTTTTTTTATGCTCCGCCTCTCATATCAAACCTTTTCATTCCAGCCATTAGCATTATGGAAACAAAATGATTGATGTAAAATGTAGCCAATAGAGATCTGTATGGAGATGCGATTTTACATCTGTAAGGTACAATAAATCTCCCTTTAAAGTTTTATACGATTTTATTGGTTTTATTGCCTGTTTGTTTTTATAAGAGAAATGCTTGAAAAGTAAGTTTGTGTGTGTGTGTGTGTGTGTGTGTGTTGTTAAGATTGGAATGGCCAGACATCAATATGAATGGTCATGACTGTAAAACAATAGCTTGTCTGGCTACCTGGCCATCAATATGAATGCCAAATCAATATCAATAGCCCCAAACCTGTATTAAAAAAAAAAAAGCCTTTAATGGAGTTTAGCAGGTGTCTCTTAAACAGGGGAGGGAGAAAAGGATCAGACATAGTCTCAGCTCAATGTTTGTAAGAATCTCATTTGTTATGAAAATCTTGATAAAATTTGCAATATAAACTCGAAAATAAATAAGACATGTGGCTTTCAACCCAGTGCTGTTCTGGATTGCTCCAGGACTAATTTCATGTATTTATACATGAAGGAATAAATTTAAGGAATTTTTTCCCCAGTACTTAATCACCTATAACTTATCTTTTTGAGCTCTATTAACTGTGAATAATGGACAGTAAAGCTCAAAGTGTCTTTTTTTTAAAGATATTTAAATTGTGTATGTAGTCCACCTTTATCAGGAACTGTTAATGTTTAAAGTTAGGTAGCACATTTTTAGCTGAGAGTCCCAGAATCTGTGTCGAGGCCTAACAGGTTAAAGGTTTTCTAAAAGGCCTCAAAATGCCTCTTATTTAACTTGTTTCAAACCATATCGGATTACTATAGCAGACATTTCTGATAACATGCAAGACCAAATCTAAAATTATTACACTATATTGAATCATTTTATATTGTTTTCCAGATGCACCACTGCTCAGATTGTGGGAAGAGTTTTACTAAAATTGCTGTTCTGAAAAGACACCAGCATATCCACACAGGAGAGAAACTGTATCACTGTGAACAGTGTGGGAAGAGTTTTACTCACCCGAGTAATTTTAGAATACACCAGCGTGTCCACACAGGGTTGAAGCCGTATCACTGTGAACAATGTGGGAAGAGTTTTACTCAACAGGGTAGTCTCAAATCACACCAGCGTATCCACACAGGAGAGAAGCCGTATCACTGTGAACAGTGTGGGAAGAGTTTTACTCAACAGGGTCATCTCAAATCACACCAGCGCACCCACACAGGAGAGAAGCCGCATTACTGTGAACAGTGTGGGAAGAGTTTTACTCAACAGGATCATCTCAAATCGCACCAGCGTGTCCACACAGGAGAGAAGCCGTATCACTGTGAACAGTGTGGGAAGAGTTTTACTCAGAAGAGTAATTTTAGAATACACCAGCGTGTCCACACAGGGTTGAAGCCGTATCACTGTGAACAGTGTGGGAAGAGTTTTACTCAGCAGAGTAATTTTAGAATACACCAGCGTGTCCACACAGGGTTGAAGCCGTATCACTGTGAACAGTGTGGGAAGAGTTTTACTCATCAGAGTAATTTTAGAATACACCAGCGTATCCACACAGGAGAGAAGCCGTATTACTGTGAACAGTGTGGGAAGAGTTTTGATCATCAGAGTAGTCTCAAATCGCACCAGCGTATTCACACAGGAGAGAAGCCGTATCACTGTGAACAGTGTGGAAAGAGTTTTACTCAGCAGGGTCATCTCAGATTACACCAGCATATCCACACAGGAGAGAAGCCGTATCACTGTGAACAGTGTGGGAAGAGTTTTAGTTCTCGGCGTGCCCTCCTCAGCCACCAGCAGAGTCATATAGGACAGAAGCTGTACCTCTGTGGACAGTGTGGACGGAGCTATGTTTATCAAAGCTCATTAAGGAACCACAAGTGCTCTAACATACAACCGTAAAACAAATCATCTTAAATTTTTTATTTGAAGGCATGTAAAGGGAAGTTGTACTGTAAATATTGGGGGAACTTTTAAATTGTAATGTTAATTTTAATTAGCTCTAACAAACTGGACACCTTTCCAAGCCATCAGAACATTGTTGATACATCTACATTTACACTACAACTACACTTTATGGCAACATGTTTAAGGCTACCTGAGCATCTCACCCATATGTTCTTTCTGAACATTATCTAATGGAACGGCTTCCAATCCATTGTCCCCTAAAGCCAGTGTTACTGATTTATTGCAAACTTGAGCTTGATCACACGGTTACACAGCAAGATCAGGGAATAGATTTTTGTTGTATAGGTCTGGACCTATAAGAATTAAAGTGCAGACAAATCTCACCCTAAGTCTTTTTTTAAATCTAAACGGTTAAATGTATAAACCTTTAGGTATTTTGCACCGACGTTCATTTTTTGTGTTTCTCTAACTTCGAATAAGTTTATTAGTCAACTGTAAGGTTTGGTTGAGGAGTGGTAATGGTATGGGGCTGTACTTTTGGGGTAAGACTCAGCCCTTGACTTTAAGTGTAGAGAAATGTTAATTACTTTAGCATACCAAATCATTTTGGACAATGCTATGCTTCTAATATTGTGGGAATAGTTTGGAGACGGCCCTTTATTAATCCAGCATGACCATGCCACAGTGCACAAACTGAGGTTCATAAAGACATGGTTGGATGAGTTTGGTGTGGAAAAACTGAACTGGCCTGCACAGAGCTCTAATCTCGACTTCACTGAACACCCTTGAGATTAAGGTGAATGTTAAAAGTCGATTATTCTAAATGGACTGTATGAGTCTCAGTGTCATTAAAAACGTCTTCAGGAACATTTTTTTGTGATTATTGAACATGAACAGTTCATTTATTTTTCTCTTGCTATTGTTTGTTAACTTGTACTTAATTTTTTCTAAGAAAGAAAATAGAAATGCTGGTGATAGAAACAATGTTTTGATTCTATATTATAGATGATTATGAAGTATCAACAAATCATCACTGTTATTTACTAAATTAAATTTCAGGTATTAACAAAATTCTATTATACACAAAGAATAAAATGGAAAGCAATCAACTTTAATGTGGGAGCATTAAAATCTGTGTTTCCAGGGTCCAACTGTGACACTCTAACTTCAGGAGGCTCAGTCTAGATTTGTATGCAGTTCTCACTGCTCTTAATACAAGAACACCCGAGCTTCATCACCAAATGAAAATAAGTTAATTAATAACCAAAATAACTAAAATCTAATAGATATTTACACTACATGCTGCATACAAAAATTACGTGTACATACAAATTTTAGACAACTAATTTCCACTTAAATATAATGAAAATGGTGCAATGTGCTTCTTGACCAAGTTAATATGGTTCATTTAAATGTATAGTATAAGCAAACGTTACAGGTTTGAATATGTGTGCAGCTCATTGTTGAAAAAACTAAATAATACAGATTTACTTATATATAAATACACTTGCTCTACTATTACATTAGGATTAGTTTACACACCGAAATACCTTATACAAATTGCACAGAGTGGGTAGTTTATTAGTACTATTTATCTACATTATAAATGTAATATGTTGGCAAACATTTCATAATTAAAACCAGCGGTGGTTCACACATCCTTCACTCAGTAGAAGTACAGATACTCATGTTTTAAAATACTCAGGTAAAAGTTGAAGTACTGACTATAAATGTTTTACTCAAGTTTAGGTAAAGAGGTTTGGGCTCTGACATTAAGTACATTAAGTAAAAAGTAGTCATTACTACTACCTGGTTTAGTGTCATGCTGGTAACCCAATGTCATGTCCCATGGTTTTGGAGGTGAAGAAGAAAAGGAGGAGAGAGAGGACTGGAAGAAGAATCAGATGGTGGAAACTGAAGGAGGAAGACTGTAGTGCGAGGTTCAGGGAAGAGGTCAGACAGGGGCTCGGTGGTGGTGAAGAGGTGCTGGATGATTGTGGAACTACTGCAGAAGTTATAAGGGAGACAGTTAGAAAGGTACTTGGTGTAACATCTGGAAATAGAAAGGAAGACAAAGAGATGTGGTGGTGGAATGAGGAAGTGCAGGAAAGCAGAAGGAGAAAGAGGTAGGAGAAACAGATTTGGGTTCGACAGAGTGATGACAAAAGTAGGCAGGAGTACAAGGAGATGCAGCAGCAGGTAAAGAGGGATGTGGTGAAGGACAAAGGAAAAGGCATATGAGGAGCTGTAGGAGAAGTTGGACACAAAAGAATTAAAAAAGGATTTGTAGCGATTAGCCAGGCAGAGGGCCTGAGTTGGGAAGGATGTGTGCTGCAAGTTAGAGCAATAAAGGATGGAGATGGAAATGTGTTGACTAGTGAGGAGAGTGTGTTGAGAAGATGGAGGGAGTATTTTGAGCAGCTGATGAACGAGCAAAGTGAGAGAGAGAGAGAGAGAGAGAGAGAGAGAGAGAGAGAGAGAGAGAGAGAGAGAAGTTTGGATGGTGTGGACATGGTGAAGCAGGAAGTGGATAGAATTAGTAAGGAGGAAGTGAGAGCAGCGATTAAGAGGATGAAGAGTGGAAAGTTGGTTGGACCAGATAACATACCGGTAGAAGCATAGAGATGTTTAGGAGAGATGCAGTGGAGTTTTTAAAAATATTGTATAACCAGATTTTGGAAGGTGAGAGGATGCCTAAAGAATGGAGAAGGAGTGTGCTGGTCCGATCTTTAAGAATAAGGAAGATGTGCAGAGCTGCTATAACTACAGGGGAATTTACATTTGCGGCATTTAGCAGACGCCCTTATCCAGAGCGACATACAAAAGTGCTTTAAATCTCTAGTAATGAATAAAGCTACACTGGGACGCAAGATTACAAACTTAATATAAATATAACTCGAATTCTACAAACTTGGAAAGTGCTAATTTAGGTATTTCAGGAAGAGGTAGGTCTTTAGTCGTCGCTTAAAGATAATCCGGGACTCTGCTTTTTAATTGGAATTAAGTTGATTAGCCACACCATGATGTTATGGGAAAGAGTAGGGTTTGAGATTCCCAAAGCTTTAGAAACGACTTTAAAACCTTTTCCAGACTGATAGATCTCAAATACTTTGTATATGTATATATATATATTATATATGTATATTATATATGTATATGTGTGGTCTAGTGGTTAAGATGCAGCGCTCTCACTGCTGCGACCCAGGTTCGATTCCCGGTCAGGGAACCATCCCCAGCCACTCTCAGTGCCGGTCCCAAGCCCGGATAAATTGGGGAGGGTTGCGTTAGGAAGGGCATCCAGCGTAAAACATGTGCCAAATCAAAACGTGCGGAGGATCCGCTGTGGCAACCCCTAACGGGAGAAGCCGAAAGAAAGTTTTAGTTTATATATGTATATGTGTATTATATATATGTATATATATTTGACACTGAACAGGCCGCACGATCTGAGGTATCTGTGGAACTACTTACTGGCTGAAATTTTGTCAGAAAGAAATAATAGATAGATATTGAAAATAGTCCAGATTTAAAGTGTCCCAGTGTGATTGTCACTAAAGTGTTCATGTGTTAGGTGTTTTCCTGGTTTAGACTCCGAATGGCCTGTGGGCAGAATCTCCTCCTCATTCTCCGTCTGTTTGCCTTCAAGGATCGGAAGCGCTTTCCTGAACGCAACACAGAAAAGAGGACTTCTTTATTGGGATGGCTGAGGTCCTCCAATATCTTCCCGGCCCTTGTCCAGCACCGCTTGCTGCACATGTCCTGCAGGTCATGGAGCTCAGAACACTCAGCTGACTGCACCACCCTCTGGTGCCTGCCCTGCATGGTGCATTTCTCGAACAAAGAAGAGACCTCTGCACCACAGAGGGTGATTTAAAGTCTCTTAAGCGTCTCAGGTGGTATAGACACTGCCTGGCCTTCATCAGGGTGATGATCCCAGCCAACATGTCCATGTGGGCCCCATATGGGTTTTATCTGGGTTATATGGGCATCACGTGGGCATGGGGGCAGAGTGGGTACTTTGATTGGCTGAATGTGGGCCCCAGTTAGGTTTCCCATTTTGTTTATTCGAGGGCCCTGTATGGGCCACATTTGGGCTATATTTAGCTATATTATTCAATTGATGATAAATTCAATTGATATGTTTTTTGCGTGTTTTATATGATCGAAACAAAAATGTAATATATTAACAATAACATAGTATGACCTTTAGTTAAAAAAAAGAAAAAATCACTTGTGCAGCTCACAGAGTCTCCCTTTGGCTCCTGTGTTCCCGCCTTCTCATTCTAAAGAAACGGTCATCACTCACTACCACTGATCACCTGACCTGACCTGGATAACCTGACCTGACCTGACCTGGATAACCTGACATCTCTGTCACGGTAAGAAATTATCTTTTGTTTTAAATTGAACACATTTTACTGTTTGTTTTTATTTAATGTATACTTCTGAAAGATTTGTGGTAATTAAAGTTACAGGCACGATATAAAGAAGGTAAGTGTGGAGAGTGAACTGGTTTACCTCAGAGATAAACACCTGTGGAAAACTGAACATTCCTAACAATTAGCAGATAACTAGGAAATTGTCTACTAAAATGTGGAAATAACGACTTTTCAAACCATTTTCTCCCGTGTTTTCTCCATATAGTGTCCTCATGATAACAGGAGGGTGAAACAGTAAAAGCACTGTGGAGTCTCTTTCTCTTTCACTACCTTTATAACATGTGTATATACAATACACAGAGAAAAGCTCTAAGGAGATTGTGACAATACATAACATTATTTTAATGTGATTTAGGTGAAATAGGTAGAGGTGATAAAAGTTCATATTTATATCATTTCTAAACATTACAAAAAATATAATACTTTATGATTACGTTAAAAATAATAAACGTTATTTTGCGCCGTTCATAAAGTCAGTCAGATCAGTTAACAGTTTGGGCAAATAGTGGATTAGAAGGTGTTTTTTCTTTACTTATGTAACTTGCATGTATACAAATAATGGGTTGTGCCCTGGTTGATGCAGTAGCATGCTCTACTTTATATAAATTTTTTGCTTAACAGGAAGCCTGAAGCAGAAACGTTTGCTGAAAACTGTCAGTAAGAAAGAGCTGGAGAAAGCGCTTGGTAAATGGTTCACAAATGCAAGAGACAGAGAAGGCAACCGTGCTTTGAGAGCCCAGTGGGACCATGATCTGAGGGCAGTACAGCTGGAAGTGTAAGTAATATAACCTATAGCTAGGGCTGCACAATTAATAATATTTTATCCAAATCACTGTTTTTGCCTCTGTTAAATTAAAGGAATACTCCACCCTGAGATGAAAAAATATCTTATCCTCAAGGCATCTATACGGTGGCTAAGAGAGCTCAACACACTGCAACTTAAGAAAACACATGCAAATAGAAAAAAAACACCAGGAAATTGAAAAAAAAACAACGTTATCAGTTTGACAACACATGTGCTGCAAACCCCCACAATGCAACCAAACACAGAAACACGCTGCAAATCCTCACAACACAACCAAACACAGAAACATGCTGCAAATCCTCACAACACAACCAAATAGCACAGATCACAAAATAAATGTTTCAAGGGGAACACAACAAGTGACAAACCCGTCTGGGGCTGCTTATTGTTCAATGTCTATTTGTCAGTGGTGTTGATGTGTGTCGATGACCTGAAAGGTGAGTTGTTTGTTTATTTTATCATTGTTTGTTTATGATTCCTTGGCCTTTTGGATATTATTATCCTAAATAATCTGATGAAATACACAATTAACTGTTAAACATTATTATGTTAACTTGCAAAGCAAAGGAATCATGATCAGGATGTTAAAATAAACAAAAAACTCACCTTTCAGATCATCAACACCACCACTGATGAATAGAGACTGAACAAGCAGTCCCGGGGTCGTCACTTGTTGGGGTCCCCATGAAACATTTATTTTGTGGTCTGTGCTGTTTGCAGTGCAAATGAATTGGTTGTGTTGTGAGGATTTGCAGCTCGTGTTGTTTAACTGATGATGTTTTCTTAATTTGCTGTTTTTTTTTCTATTTGCATATGTTTTCTTCAGTTGCAGTGCGTTGAACTTTCTGGTCCACCGTGATCCGAGGTGTGACTTACATATTTCAGCTGATCAGAATCACTGTTTAATCACTGGCTTTTGGCAAAAGCCAAATATTCGTTTAAGAGTCAAGTTCAGACGCAAGGTTGATATTTTAATTGTTACATTTATAAGTTTTGGATTCCATGACTGGTCCCCCGGCATAAGTTATTAATTCAATTCAATTCATTTTTATTTGTATAGCGCTTTTAACAATGAACATTGTCTCAAAGCAGCTTTACACAGATAATGTGGTGATCAGATGTAAATATGTTCTTTGTAAGTATGTTTGTCCCTGATGAGCAACTGTGGCAAGGAAAAACTCCCCGAGATGGCATAAGGAAGAAACCTTGAGAGGAACCAGACTCAAGAGGGAACCCATCCTCATCTGGGTTGCACCAAATGTCCATTTGAAGCATATATACAAAGTTGCAGGGTGCAGTGATGATGATCAGAAGCAAACTGCACTCCCGAGTCAGTGCAGCAGACCGCTGACACCAACTACAGTCCAATCCGTCCTCAAAGCACCCGTTCTACTCCGGAATTACATGGAACCACCCAAGGTGTTGAGGAGAGACCGTCCCAAGCTGCACAGAAGTGTGAAGATCCGCGGAGGGGAGAGGGGCAGGAACAGTGGTCACTGGAGCCTCAGGAGCATGTTTAACTCGACCGAGAGAGAGAGAGAGAGAGAGAGAGACAGACAGAGAGAGAGAGACAGACAGAGAGAGAGAGAGAGGGTGACAGGAAGGGAAGGATATGGATTATTAAGTGTCCCTATTGGTGTATGAAAGTTGATGTCACTGTGCAGTTTGGACTCCGGCAAGACTCGCTATGGCAGCATAACTAAAAGGGAGAACCAGAAGGTAACACAGACATGAGGGATCTCTGGGATAAGAGACGACCCACCACACCACCGTCAACAAACCCGAGTGAACGTGTGAATGTGAGGGGACGACAGCATACAAATATACCAGTTCACCAAACACTCTATATCCATGTTTCCTCCAGATCTGCACCTTTACCTAAGAAAAATCTACTGATCAAAGACTTGACTAAATAAATAAGTTTTCAGCCTCGACTTGAACACTGAGACTGTGTCTGAGTCCCGAACACTGATTGGAAGGCTGTTCCATAACTGTGGGGCTTTATAAGAGAAAGATCTGCCCCCTGCTGTAGTCTTCATTATTTGAGGAACCAAAAGATAGCCAGCACCTTTTGATCTAAGTAGGCGTGGAGGATCATACTGGTACAAAAGTTCACTCAGATACTGCGGTGCGAGACCGTTAAGTGCTTTATATGTCAGTAGTAGTATCTTATAATCAATGCGAGATTTGATTGGGAGCCAGTGTAGACTGATTAAAACAGGGGTGATGTGGTCGTATTTCCTAGATCTGGTGAGGACTCTTGCTGCTGCATTCTGGACTAACTGAAGCTTATTTATGCACTTACTCGCACACCCAGACAGTAAAGCGTTACAGTAGTCTAATCTAGAAGTAACAAAAGCATGAACTAGTTTTTCTGCATCCTGTAACGACATCATATTTCTAATTTTAGCAATATTTCTAAGGTGGAAGAAGGCGATCCTGGTAATATTATTCACGTGAGACTCAAAGGAAAGACTCGGGTCAATAATCACACCAAGGTCTTTGACAGCCGTACATGCTGAAACAGAAACACCATCCAGAGATGCTACGTAATCAGAAAGTTTGCTTCTAGCTGCATGTGGTCCTAGTAAAAGTACTTCCGTCTTATCTGAGTTGAGCTGAAGAAAATTATTAAGCATCCACTGTCTAATGTCCTTTACACACTCCTCAACACTGTTTAGCTGATCTCTCTCATCTGGCTTTGCTGAAATATACAGCTGTGTGTCATCAGCATAGCAATGGAAGCGAATCCCATGTTTATGAATGATTTCACCAAGAGGCAGCATATATAAGGAGAAAAGCAGTGGGCCTAAGACAGATCCTTGAGGAACACCAAACTTTACCTCATAGAGTGTGGAGAACTCACCATTTACATCCACAAACTGATAACGATCAGTCAAATAAGACCTAAGCCAAGAGAGAGCTGTTCCCTTTATTCCTACAACGTTCTCAAGTCTAGCAAGCAGTATAGTGTGATCAATGGTGTCAAAAGCTGCACTAAGGTCGAGCAAAACAAGTAAGGAGACAAAACCCTGATCGGAGGCCAATAACAGGTCATTTACCACCTTAACTAGCGCCGTCTCTGTGCTATGATGAGGCCGAAATCCTGACTGATACATTTCAAAAATGTTATTCATAAGTAGGTGTGAGCATAACTGCTGTGCTACAACCTTTTCTAAAATTTTGGATATAAAGGGGAGATTTGATATCGGTCTGTAGTTGGACAACTGACATGGGTCAAGGTCAGGTTTCTTAATAAGGGGGTGGATAACTGCCAGTTTGAAGGATTTAGGTACATAACCAGTGCTAATGGAAGAGTTAATTATTTTTAAAACTGGTTTGATTACCTCTGGAGTTATCTGTTTAAAGAAACTAGTGGGCAGGGGATCAAGAATGCAGGTTGATGATTTTGATGAGGAAATTAATGAGATTAAGTCATTCTCATGAATAGGAGTGAAGCTTTGTAGTTGATTGTCCATTATAATTACACTGCTGTCTACAGGGTTACTTGTAAAATAATTTGAATTTATATTAACCGTCTGGATTTCTTGCCTGATGTTTTCAATTTTATTATTAAAAAAGTTCATGAAATCATCACTACCTATTGGTGGTGTGCATGTTAGTGCAGTGCTTTTATTCCCTGTTAATTTTGCTACCGTGCTGAATAAAAATCTAGGATTATGCTTGTTATTTTCTATGAGGGTGGAGAAATATGCTGATCTAGCAGCACTAAGAGATTTTCTATAATTTAGGAGGCTCTCCTTCCATGCTATTTGAAATACTGTTAATTTTGTTTGACGCCATTTACGTTCTATTTCGAGTGGTCTGTTTTAAGGTGCGTGTATGATCAGTATACCACTGTGCTAATTTTTTTCCCTGATCATTTTGGTCTTAAGGGGAGCTACATCATCTAGAGTGTAACGTAACGTTGTTTCTAGATGTTCAGTGGCCCAGTCGAGCTCTGCGGGGTCTGACGGAGATCTATCTAATATCGTAATTTCGGGAAGATTATTAATAAAACGCGCTGCTGTAGCTGACGTGAAAGTACGCTTAACACGGTAACGTGGTGAGGTAGAAATGCAATGACTTAGGCAAATTTTAAACGAGATTAGATAATGGTCTGAAATAGCTTCAGACTGTGGAATTATGACTACATTTTTTATTTTTAATCCAAATGTTAACAACAAATCGAGAGTGTGTCCACCACTATGAGTGGGTCCTATAACATTCTGATTAATTCCAACTGAATCTAGTATGGACACAACTGCTGCTCTTAAGGAGTCTTCCTGATTATCAAAATGAATATTAAAGTCACCAACAATTAATGCTTTATCTAAAGAAGTAGATAAATTTGTAATGAAATCTGCAAATTCTATCAGAAAATCAGAGTAGGGCCCTGGGGGTCTATAAATAATAATTAGAGGAATTAACTGGCTTGACCTGCTTTCGGACACTGAATATTTTGTGTTGGTGTAAAGAACTTCAAATGTTTTACATTTGTATTTAGTCTTTTGTGTGACGTTTAGATTATTATTATTATATATAGCTGCTACTCCACCTCCTCTGCCATTTAGACGGGGTTGGTGTATGTAACTATACCCAGGAGGACTCGCCTCATTTAATGCTACATATTCATTCGATTTAATCCACGTTTCTGTCAAACACATTATATTAAACTCCTGGTCGGTAATAATTTCGTTTATAGTAAGTGCTTTTGGCGTGAGAGATCTAATATTCAACAATCCTATCTTTAGATCAGAGGTGCTGGCTGTGCGTTCAGTCCTATTTAATTTAATGTTAATCAGGTTACTAAAACAGACTTTCTGATAATTCCTATATTTTGGTTTTGCTCGGGGGACAGACACAGTCTCAATATGGTGGATCCTGAGTGACGACTCTGTGCAGCTAGCAGACGGTCGGTTTAGCCTGTCTGTCTGCTCCCTGGCCTTGGCTCTAGACAGTCACTTGTTAACTAGTGCTGTTCTGAGACTATGACCTATACTACAAGAAATGAGAGCAGCACCTTCCCGGGTGGGATGGACACCGTCCCGCCCTAACAGGCCAGCCTTGCCCTCAAAATTGCTCCAATTATTAATGAAGCCCACATTGTTTTTGGAGCACCACTCGGACATCCAGCAGTTCAGCGACCATAACCTGCTGTAGGCTACATCGCCACGTCGCATTGGGATGGGGCCAGAGCATACTACAGCATCGGACATTGCCTTCGCTAATTTACACACCTCTATAACATTACTCTTCGTAACCTCTGACTGTCGAAGGCGTATATCATTAGCTCCTGTGTGAAAAACTATCTTAGAGAACCTGTGCTTTCCTAAGAATCTAAGCTGACCTGCTATGTCTGGCGCCCTGGCTCCCGGTATACACATAACCTGTGCTGCTGGTGCCCCTAAAGGTCTAGCTAATTTCACGTGCCTCAGAATAGAGTCTCCTAAAACCAGAGCTCTTTCAGGTTTCTCAGCGGGTGTTTCACTGAGGAGAGCAAACCTGTTGGACACGCGAAGCGGAGAGGAATGGTGCTCCCGTGGGCGAGCCTTAGCGTTAGCTTTGGCTTTGCGAGTATGCCGCCGAGTCGTCACCCATTCGCCCCGCTGCGAGGGCTCTAATGCCGGAGTCGGGGGAATAGTACCTTCACCTAGGGCATCCAGACTTTCCCCTGCAGAACCTGGACTGCTCTCACACTCACTACTTCTCTCTAGACTCTGGATGCGCTCCTCTAATGCTAAGATCTTCTCCGTCAAAGAGCAAACTAGCTTACACTTCTCACAGATAAAATTATCGCTAACAACGGAGAGAGACTGACTAAACATGTCACACTTCACACACTGAGTAAACTGGATGTTCGCCATAATAGAGAAATTACGTACCTTAATGTGGTTACTGTAGTGCGTGTTCGTGGTTCTGGTAAATGTCCTCCACTCACTGCTTTCAAACCCTCAGACAGGGAAAAAAGCGCTCTTCCGACAGCAAAAATAGTCGAGACGGAGAGTGAAGGATGCAGGATATCAAAACCTCCTTATTACTGTGTGAGGCAGAGGTGGGAACAATTCACTGATGAGATTCTAGGATATGTCTTAATTATATTGATACATGTTTTTTTTTTTATGCTGCTGTGAATGGTAGTATTTTAAAATGTACTAAATTGCCTTCTCTGTCTTCTCTTTACTGTTTTGTAGGTGTGCAGCCGAGGAATCTGCATAGACCCACCAGTGAACTATTCTACATTAGTAATTTTGTTATTCCTGTTTCCTGTTTTTTTACTTGAATTAATTTAAATTAAATGTGATTTACACATTCTGAGTTGGAGTCATTTATTTTGCACAGTTCAAATACTTAACCATGTAATTTTAATCATAGAGCAACACATAAAATCAACTAATATTAGTTATTTGTTTGGTCAGGCACAGTTTTACATTGTAACTGAGGTTTGAAATGGTTTGACAGTGGATTTTCCATAGTAAAATTAAGTACACATTAAGTTCACCCACAGAAATCAATCATGAAATTAATAAATGGGACCCAATTCTCACCCACTGTGGTCCCATAACAACCCCATAAAAGGGCCATTTGTGGGTTGACCCATGATTAAGTCGTGTGGGCCCCATAAAGGTCATTTTTGTAGCCCACTCATTTTTAACACCTATTTGGGATTCAAATGGGCCCATATAAAGAACACCTATACAGGCCCCATTTAAACCCCACCATGGACCCATCAATCGCCCCTCTTGGCTAACACACATGGGGCTTATGTGAAGCCGATGGGCAAATTTCTCTGGTCTCCCATCAAAAACCCACATGGGGCCCACATGAAAATGTTGGCTGGGTAGAAGTAGTGGAGCTCTAATGACGTCATTAATAGCGAGGACAAGACACACAGCAGTTTATTGATTCTTTTATTGACTTTATTGATTAATTGATTTGGAGTATGATTGTGTTTCTGATCAAAGTAAGTTCATGTGTATGGAGTAAAAACAACCTGTACATTTCTCACTTCCAGACAGTATTATGAGATGTTCATCTGCTGGAAGTTCATGTTTAATGCTGCATGTTTTATATGATTTATGAGCTGGAATAAATGTCCAAAAACCTCAATTCAACACTGAGTGATTTTTGTAGTTTGGTAGATATTAAATCTTCTAACCTATTATTCTTTTTATATATATATATATATATATATATATATATATATATATATATATATATATATATATATATATATATATATCTGTGTTACACATAATACACATTTATAACTATTAAGGCTTTTACTGTGTAATAGATTAAAAACTAAACCAACAATCAAATTAAATACAAACAAAAAGTCATAATTTACTGAAATTAAATTGAAAACATCAAAATACAACAAAAAATAAATAAAAATGACACAATATGTTTAAAACTAGAATAAATCTAGTTCGGGCAGTTAAATACAGTGCAGTATTACAGCCTTATTTCATATTAATTTTATAAAAGCAGTTTGTGATTATAATAATAATAATATATATATCATATAATATAATAGTAATACTTTATTGCTCTGGGGTGCTTTAGAACCTAAAGGTCTACATTTAAACATATTTTGTATGTTAAAATAATAATTTTTTTTTATTATTATATGCAGATTTACACATTTGTTCTTTCTGTGCGGTCTGGTACCAATTGACCCACTGACGGGTGGCTGTCCACGGCCTGGGGGTTGGGGACCACTGATATTGTCAGGGATCCACCTGCCACGCCCCCTTTGGTGGCTCTTTATGCCTCCACTCTCCATAGAGCTCCAGGTTTAACCACGCACACCTGGAGCTCATCATCACTCATGCCTCCACTCTCTCTGAAGCTCCAGGTTTAACGAGGCACACCTGAAGCTCATCACTCCACTCCTACATAAACCCCTCACTCACATTCACTCCCCGTTCGTTATTGTTTATGTTTGACTTTCCGTGCTGCATGTCTTCACGTACCGGTTGTCATCCAGGACTCCACTTGTCTGTTCCATCCGGACCCCACAATCCCATACCGGCTGCTCTTCACCTCCCCGTGCATCTCGGGTCAGCTAGCGCACCTCGGACTTTCTCAACCGTAGGACTGCCGTGTGCTTGTGCTTGTGTGTGTGTGCGCGTATGCGCGTCTGTGTGTGTGTGTGTGTGCTCGTATCTCTCTCTCACCCTCACACGTGCATTAAAGCCCAAGCGAGCTGTACTCCGGCTTCCGCCTTCTGTTTCGCTCGCACCCTGACAGATATAAGGAGCACAATACAATATTATTATATGAAAGATTAATTACTATATAGAAAATAGAAACATACACAAACACGTTATTAACTACTTCTACACTATACTGCACAATCCATGTGGAATAAAGTTCAAAATTATTGTGCATATAATTATAAATATTGTGAATGTAAAAAAATATGTGCAAATAATGTGTGTGTGTGTGTGTGTGTGTGTGTGTGTGTGATAAAAACTCTTTGCTATAGTTGTGAGGTTGATGGAGCAGTTGGACACTGGGGAGACAATCAGATGAATGAAAGTAGAAAATGTGATAAAACCCTAAAGTTTATTGTGAGATTTGAGTCGTGATCGTTCAGATGCACAGTGTAGCAGCAATGACACAAACTTTACTTCACAAGAAGAGCAAAATACATGAATGAAAAAATGAATTAACTTAAAATTCAACAAATGGAAAAAAAAATCCAATGTTATTTAAACTTTGGAAATAAAATCTTATATTCTGTTATTCAATTCTCTCATACTGACCACTGGATGTTCTACACGGCACCTCATGGTAAAGACTCTCTGATGACAGGAGACTCTACCATGATGCCGAGGCGATAAGAAGATCAGTAACATCCTGAAACTGAGTTACAGTACAGTGGTCAGGGTCATACAGAGGTTTTCCAAGACGTGTTCCACTCAGAACAGACCTCACAAGGGTCCATCAAAGAAGTCGAGTCCTCGTGCTGTGCGTCAGGTGCAGAAGCTGCTTCAGAAAACAGACACACGAGTGCTGCAGCATCGCTTTAATCACTTTTTATTTCAAGAAATCTTACCAAGTGTAATTATTTTACTGCACTGGACCCTGAGAACTGCCATGCAACAAAACATTAAACTTTCTAATCTAATGCGAGGATCTCTTTAATCTCTTTAATCGCACCAACTGTACAGCATATGATTAAAATGACAATAAAAACAATTTATTTGACTGTAGGAGCTATTTTTTATTTCTTGTACATTTAGATAGATAGATATTGTACTGATATTGTACTGAGATCATATTTCCAATCACACTGAAACCTTTAGAATGATACCAAACATGTAAAGTGAAAATTCATACATTCTTAAATTATAATAACTGCAGTATGCAAGCATAGTAGCTTGAATTTCAGTAACTTCTTAATCATCTTTCCATGACCCGTTCATATGCCCAGGAGGGAAAGAGGGGGCTCAAGGATGGGTGAGAGGGCAGCTGAACAGATGTCTTCCTCTCCTCAAATTAAAGAGATCTTCTCCTCAGATTAGAAAGTTTAATGTTCTGTTGCATGGCAGTTCTCAGGGTCTGACCTCATGGAAAGATCTGACCATCCTTACAACTTCCTCAATAATTCCTGCGGAACAGGAAATGGCAGCACTGGAGAGCAAAAATCTGTAAAGCTCTGGGCAGGTTTAGATTCATTATGTGAGCACATGTCGTACATATAATAAAGTACAAATCTATAATTATTGTAATGTTTAATGAAATTTTTTAATATTTAAAATGTTGTTGTGTTTTGTTTCTTTTATTAAAATGTTGGACTTCATTTAAATCCTAACTACAAATTACAAGTTTAGTTAGAATGCAGCCTTATAACATCTACTGTTAAAATAAAACTTTTAACAACCTCAGTTAGTTAAAAACATCAGAAATCACACTTTGGCATTGAACACATTACAAAATAATTTAATTCAATAAATGAATTTTAATAACTCAATCCATTCAGTTTTGTTTGGTTCATTAATTTCTACTCTGTAGTTTCAGTTCAAGTCACCCGGTTCAAAAGAGTTCGGTTCAATAAATTCATTTAAAAATAATAAGGTCCAGAAGAGTCGGTTCACTGGTTTCGGTTCAATTGAGTCTGAATTGAATTTATAATGTCAGCTATTTATAATAATAATCTAAACGTCACACAAAAGACTAAATACAAATATAAAACATTTGAAGTTCTTTACACCAACATAAAATGTTCAGTGTCCGAAAGCAGGTCAAGCCAGTTAATTCCACTAATTATTATTTATAGACCCCCAGGGCCCTACTCTGATTTTCTGATAGAATTTGCAGATTTCATTACAAATTTAGCTACTTCTTTACACAAAGCATTAATTGTTGGAGACTTTAATATTCATTTTGATAATCAGGAAAACTCCTTAAGAGCAGCAGTTGTGTCCATTCTAGATTCAGTTGGAATTAATCAGAATGTTATAGGACCCACTCATAGTGGTGGACACACTCTCGATTTGTTGTTAACATTTGGATTAAAAATAAAAAACTTAGTCATAATTCCACAGTCTGAAGCTATTTCAGACCATTATCTAATCTCGTTTAAAATTTGCCTAAGTCATTGCATTTCTACCTCACCACGTTACCGTGTTAAGCGTACTTTCACGTCAGCTACAGCAGCGCGTTTTATTAATAATCTTCCCGAAATTACGATATTAGATAGATCTCCGTCAGACCCCGCAGAGCTCGATTGGGCCACTGAAAATCTAGAAACAACGTTACGTTACACTCTAGATGATGTAGCTCCCCTTAAGACCAAAATGATCAGGGAGAAAAAATTAGCACAGTGGTATAATGATCATACGCGCACCTTAAAACAGAACACTCGAAAATTAGAACGTAAATGGCGTCAAACAAAATTAACAGTATTTCAAATTGCATGGAAGGAGAGCCTCTTAAATTATAGAAAATCTCTTAGTGCTGCTAGATCAGCATATTTCTCCACCCTCATAGAAAATAACAAGCATAATCCTAGATTTTTATTCAGCACGGTAGCAAAATTAGCAAAATTTACAGGGAATAAAAGCACTGCACTCACATGCACACCATCAATAGGTAGTAATGATTTCATGAACTTTTTTAATAATAAAATTGAAAACATCAGGCAAGAAATCCAGACGGTTAATATAAATCCAAATTATTTTACAAATAACCCTGTAGACAGCAGTGTAATTATAACGGACAATCAACTACAAAGCTTCACTCCTATTCATGAGAAGGACTTATGAGAAATCCTGTATCAGTCAGGATTTCGGCCTCATCATAGCACAGAGACGGCGCTAGTTAAGGTGGTAAATGACCTGTTATTGGCCTCTGATCAGGGTTTTGTCTCCTTACTTGTTTTGCTCGACCTTAGTGCAGCTTTTGACACCATTGATCACACTATACTGCTTGCTAGACTTGAGAACGTTGTAGGAATAAAGGGAACAGCTCTCTCTTGGCTCAGGTCTTATTTGACTGATCGCTATCAGTTTGTGGATGTAAATGGTGAGTTCTCCACACTCTATGAGGTAAAGTTTGGTGTTCCTCAAGGATCTGTCTTAGGCCCACTGCTTTTCTCTTTATATATGCTGCCTCTTGGTGAAATCATTCATAAACATGGGATTCGCTTCCATTGCTATGCTTATGACACACAGTTCTATATTTCAGCAAAGCCAGATGAGAGAGATCAGCTAAACAGTGTTGAGGAGTGTGTAAAGGACATTAGACAGTGGATGCTTAATAACTTTCTTCTGCTCAACTCAGATAAGACGGAAGTACTTTTACTAGGACCACATGCAGCTAGAAGCAAACTTTCTGATTACGTAGCATCTCTGGATGGTGTTTCCGTTTCAGCATGTACGGCTGTCAAAGACCTTGGTGTGATTATTGACCCGAGTCTTTTCTTTGAGTCTCACGTGAATAATATCACCAGGATCGCCTTCTTTCACCTAAGAAATATTGCTAAAATTAGAAATATGATGTCGTTACAGGATGCAGAAAAACTAGTTCATGCTTTTGTTACTTCTAGATTGGACTACTGTAACGCTTTACTGTCTGGGTGTGCGAGTAAGTGCATAAATAAGCTTCAGTTAGTCCAGAATGCAGCAGCAAGGGTCCTCACCAGATCTAGGAAATACGACCACATCACCCGTTTTAATCAGTCTACACTGGCTCCCAATCAAATCTCGCATTGATTATAAAATATTACTACTGACGTATAAAGCACTTAACGGTCTCGCACCGCAATATCTGAGTGAACTTCTGTACCAGTATGATCCTCCACGCCTACTTAGATCAAAAGGTGCTGGCTATCTGTTGGTTCCTCAAATAATGAAGACTACCACAGGGGGCAGATCTTTCTCTTATAAAGCCCCACAGTTATGGAACAGCCTTCCAATCAGTGTTCGGGACTCGGACACAGTCTCAGTGTTCAAGTCGAGGTTGAAAACTTATTTATTTAGTCAAGCCTTTTATCAGTAGATTTTTTTTTTCTTAGGTAAAGGCTCAGATCTGGAGGGAGCATGGATATAGAGTGTTTGGTGAACTGGTATATTTGTATGCTGTCATCCCCTCACATTCACACGGTCACTCAGGTTTGTTGACGGTGGTGTGGTGGGTCGTCTCTTATCCCAGAGATCCCTCATGTCTGTGTTACCTTCTGGTTCTCCCTTTTAGTTATGCTGCCATAGCGAGTCTTGCCGGAGTCCAAACTGCACAGTGACATTAACTTTCATACACCAATAGTTACACTTAATAATCCATATCCTTCTCTTCCCGTCTCTCTCTCTCTCTCTCTCTCTCTCTCTCTCTCTCTCTCTCTCTCTCTCTCTCGATCGAGTTAAACATGCTCCTGAGGCTCCAGTGACCACTGTTCCTGCCCCTCTACCCTCCGTGGATCTTCACACTTCTGTGCAGCTTGGGACGGTATTTCATCAACACCTTGGGTGGTTCCATGAAATTCCGGAGTAGAACGGGTGCTTTGAGGATGGATTGGACTGTAGTTGGTGTCGGCGGTCTGCTGCACTGACTCGGGAGTGCAGTTTGCTTCTGATCATCATCGCAACTTTGTATATCTGCTTCAAATGGACATTTGGTGCAACCCAGATGAGGATGGGTTCCCTCTTGAGTCTGGTTCCTCTCAAGGTTTCTTCCTTATGCCATCTCGGGGAGTTTTTCCTTGCCACAGTTGCTCATCAGGGACAAACATACTTATAAAGAACATATTTACATTTAATCACCACATTATCTGTGTAAAGCTGCTTTGAGACAATGTTCATTGTTAAAAGCGCTATACAAATAAAAATGAATTGAATTGAATTGAATCGAAAGATTCAGACTCAATTGGTAAATGACTCGATTCCACAGTTCTAACAAAATCTGTAACATAAAACATTCTGTCTCCTTATATAAAATATTTATTTCAGCAGTCTCACTCAAGAAAAATAAACTTTTGTTCCCAAACATCTCAACATTCACTGTTTCTAGTTCAATAACAGAACAAATATAGCATTCGTACAGTTCAGAGTCTGATTTGAGGTTTGATCAAGTTTACATTTTATTATAACAATATGTTTAATTGAGTTCTTGCATGTAGATGATACTTGTAATAATTTTAGTACTAACATGCAGTTTATCACCATAAAGACTGGATTTTATAAAAACTTTTTGACAAAAAAATAGTTTCAATGTTATTAAATCTGTACTCGTTATTTGTACAATATTTATTACATTTATTTTAATCAGCTTCATTTAACTTCTGTTTTATTTATTTATATAACAAAAATTCAGCTTAAAAATTAAACATGAACCCCCTGTATGTAAAACAGCAAACAGTTTAAGTTCAAGACAGTATCAAGAAAAATATCTATAATATAATTATTAATATTAATGATAATATTAATAATAATAATAATAATAATAATAATAATAATAATAATAACTGCAGTTGGTTCTCAGATTTCAGTCTTACACTGCCCTCAGGACTTTCTTTTTACTTAAATATATACAAATATTATTAATCGTGTTTTGTTGTCTAGTTATATCAAGTTGAGGAGTCTCCCCCGCTTGGGTGGAGGGGGAACTGCTACAGTTTAGAGCCTGATTTGAGGTCAGAGCAAGTTGAGTTCTAACAGTAAGTTTGATTGAGTTCTAACATGTAAATGGTACATTTAATAAATTTAGTACCACCTTCATGCAGGTTCTCAGCATAAATAGTGAATTGTATATAAACATTTTTGGACAAAATAAATGTTATTAAATCTGTACTCGTCTTTTCTGGATCATTTAGTTTATTTCATTAATATTGATCAGCTTTATTTAACTTGAATTTCATTTATTTATATTGCACTTATACACAAAAAACTTCTAGAGCTTCACCACTACATCACTTAAATACTACTGCCGTGTGTAATCTTCTAATAAACCCTAATAGTGACATGGTGTTGTATAAATAATAGTAAATGTGAATATTCCTTTCAGATAAAAGTCATAAAGTGCATTTTAGGTGAATTTATTATCTGTCTTGAGAAGAACGGTGTACAAATACTTTTGACCACACAGTGTGTATCAACTGAAAAGCAGCAGCTTCGGATCAGTCGCGTTTCCACTGGAATTCAACTCTGGAAGATTACTTCTGATTTTTATTATATTAAATATTTTATATTAAATATTATGTGTTTGGACTTTTTGATGATCATATGAATAAACTCAGTTTGTGAACAAACTTTATATTGGTCTAGTTTTTTAAATCTATTTTGAAAGTTTTAAATTGGGTAATAATAATGTCTGGGTTTACAGAGGTCCGAGATTTTGTATCATAATAATTTTTTGAGTCACATGATTTTAACAATATTTGACTCCTGGTAGAATTTTGGGATTTGTGGTATTTGTAATTCGAATTGGTTGATTTGGTAATGTTTGTTTATAACTTGGCCTATTAAATAAAAAGCAACATTTATGTAAAATTCACTTCAAAATTGACCTCTAGTTGTGAGTTTAAATGATATGCTGCCTCTTTCAGTTATGATGAACTGGCACCGTATGACATCCGCTGATCAGCTAAAGCAGAAAGCTACTCGTCCCCGCTAAGTCAGAGACTGTCTGGAAGAAGAGAGATCAACATTAAATATAAGAATCATAATATTTGTACAGAATTAAGCAAAACGCATGCCCGACCCTGCCATTAGAGGGCAGTGTGAGACTGACTTGAGGATGTGACCTGTGTGTTACAATTCATCTGTTTCTATAACCAACTGCAGTTATTATAATTATAATAATAATTAAAAGTATTTTGTGGGGCTGTTATGAATTGTCCTCTACTCCTTGTCTTGATCAACATACATTCTATAGTAATGTAGTGGTTCACATCATTCTCTTTGATGCATCTTTTTGGGTTCAAATCTTCCCTCTACCTCTCCTTTATTGGTGTAGTTACTGATAGAAAACATAACATTTATTTAAAACAACTTTCATGCAAAAGATCTTGTGGCTCAATTAGATGAGCGTTGCTTCTGGTTTGAGATTTTACTCGATGGTTTTTGCTGAACTTTTTCTACATTTAAAACACAAAAAAATAATTGACACTTTTTTTTCATGTGAACAAGATTGTTTCTGGAAGAATTTACTTAAATTAAAGTCCACAGCAGCAGGTGTGATAAACTGATTTGGTGGGACAGATAACAACCTTCATCTCCTTCCACACAGCACTGAATATCAACACCTCATACCATGACCATGCACACACACACACACACACACACACACACACACACACACACACACACACACACACACACACACACACACACACACAAAGAGAGAATTCACATTTTCTTCTAATTCCAGGCTCACACTGTGCGATTATTGAAATTTGAAAACGAGTCAGGTGGTCTGAACGTGTCACAGATCAATGGCAAAAAACTCTGGATGAATCTTTTTCTTGCGTGAGTCATTACTAAACAGTTGTACAGTTTGACATTATGACACTGAGCAGTGGTAAACAGTAACAAAGTAAATCTAATTTACTTAATACTTAAGAAGCTTTTTGACGTATCTGTACAGTACTTTAATAAAGCATTTCCATTCGGGGAGACTTTTACTTCAGTACATTTTAAAGTCAAATATCGTACTTTTTACTCAACTACATTTTGCGATATCAGTCGTTCCTTTTTATTTCTGAATAAAAATCCTACTACTTTACACAAGTAATTACAATTAATAATAAGTAATTTGAAGGCAAATACTTTTGTACTTTTACTCAAGTGAAAGTTAAAAGGAAGCGCTTTATGTTTTACTGGAGTAATATTTTACTGAGTGTATCTCTACTTTAACTCAACAACATAGTTTATGTACTTTGTCCACCACTACAACTAAGATGTCCTACAGCATGACATGGGATCATATTCGTACAGTCTGACAAGCAACAATCAGAAAGCTCTATATACATCACAATGCGCCTGGCAGTAGTCAAATATTTCTTTTTAAGCTCTTACCACAAAACCACCAAAGTTCTACAACACACCAGTGTCAGAAGTGTTTTTGGATTTTTGAACATTCTTGAATTAAAGCCTTTCTGCACAACCCACAATGAGTTTTATGATCAGAACAGAAACAAATGGACTGAAGACATGCTAAACAGAACCAGCACAGTTCTACATTTGTGGAACAACTGCACAAGCAAAGTTTAAATCAATCCAAAGAGCTGTGCATAATTTACAAATGATACAAATCGATTTGAAGGCATTAATAAAGAAATAGAAAAGAAGCAAATATTATTATCTAAGCCAAATCTCTGTCTTAAGAGTTCTCTCAGATACACTGTGAGGTAAACCAGTAACTTAAGTTTATTTCATATATTTCCTAACCTTCATAGATCCTGAACCACATCCGAACTACAACAGTACAATAATTAAACAAAAAAAAGATGCATAGACGAGGACACGATACATTAAAGATTCATATGAAGCAGCTACCAATGCGATACTATATGATACAATTCACCCCCTATTACGATGCGCTGCGATACGATTTCCTTTTGATTCAACACAATGAAATATTATAATATATAATATATTATATTAATTTAATTTGATACAGATCGTTTGTTATAATTTCTCTGCCAGTTATTTTTCATTATTATTTTTCAAAGGACAGTAAATCTGTACTGGTATACAAGCTGCACATCAACTATTTTAAAATATATCCAAGTTTCATTTCTATTGCATCGTCCCTATATACTTAAATGGTTGCTGAAACGTGAGGGGTCTATACACCTTTGTGAGATACTGTATCATCAGCCCGAAACCATCTTTAGTTCAAAACAGAGCATGCTTGACCCTGATTGGTGGCTTGCTGGTAAGATTGGTAAGATATTTGACTATGAATTGTAGTGAAGGTAAAGTAAAATAGAAATACCTCAGTAAAGTTCAGATATGGGAAAAAGCTCCCTAATGGCAATAAAAATAACCTATTTAATACCATTAAAGTGGAATTAATGGACAGACACAAAGGAGCCTTAGAAAATGCCCATTTAAGAAGAAAATTTCAAACAGCACTTACAGGTTTTTGCATCTAAATACTTTAAATGAAATTGTAGGTCTTCAGTTCTGGGCTGAGGAAAAACAACTGTGGCCACATGCCTGTGTTCTAGATTAGGCTACTGTAATACAGTTAAAACCTGTTTATAGACATGGAATAAACAGATTATAATAGGGACATAGACAAGCAAGACAAAGAAATCTATTATGATAAGGAGGAATCCTTATTTCTCAACGATAGATAGATAGATAGATAGATAGATAGATAGATAGATAGATAGATAGATAGATAGATAGATAGATAGATAGATAGATAGATAGATAGATAGATAGATAGATAGATAGATAGATAGATAGATAGATAGATAGATAGATAGATAGATAGATAGATAGATAGATAGATAGAACTTTGTCATTGCATAGTACAGGTACACAGCAACAAAATGCAGTTTGGCATCTACCAGAAGTGCAAAATGTAGCAATCATGCAAAAGTGCAGATAAATATGTAACATATTTACAGCAAGAGAAATTCAAGTTGAATGAATGAAATGCAAGTTGAATGAAATGTAAGTTCATTTATTGCTGTTTTGCTATTCAGGTGTTTCAATTATGCAGACTGCTTTTACGAACATTTTGAATGAATGGGTTGCTCTCAGGAGCTCAGTGAATTCCAGCATGGTACCCATGGCAATAAGTTCATTCATAAAACTTCGTTTCAGTCGTGAAATTTCCTCACTACTAAATATTCCACAGTAAACTGTTAAAGGTGTAATAACAAAGTGGAAGTGACTGGGAACAACAGCAACTCAGCTACGAAGTGTTAGAACATGTAAAACCACAGACCGGGTCAGAGGATGCTGAGACACATAGTGCACAGAGGTCATTAACTTTCTGCAGGGTCAATAGCTACAGTCCTCCAAACTTCATGTGGCCTTCAGATTAGCTCAAGAACAGTGCAAAGAGAGCTTCATGGTCGAGCAGCTGCATCCAAGCCTTCCATCAGCAAGTGCAATGCAAAGCATGGGATGCAGTGGTGTAAAGCATGCCACCACTGGATTCTAGAGCAGTAAAGACTTGTTCTCTGGAGTGATTAATCATGCTTTACTGTCTGGCAACTGTCACGGGAATTCTAAAACAAGAATCCGATGGATGAGCCTGGTTTGGGGGTTACCAGGGGAACGGTACTTGTCTGACTGCATTGTGCCAAGTGTAAAGTTTGGTGGAGGGGGATTATTATGTGGGGTTGTTTTTAAGTAGTTGGGCTTGGCCCCATAGCTCCAGTAAAAGGAACACTTAATGCTTCAGCATACCAAAACATTTTGGACAGTTTCATGCTACCTACTTTGTCGGAACAGATTGGGGACGGCCCGTTCCTGTTCCAACATGACTGACCACAAGTGCAGAAAGCAAGATTCATAAAGACATGGATGAGTGTGGAAGAACTCGACTGTCCTGCACAAGAGTCCTGACTTCAACCAGATAGAACACATTTGGGATGAATTAGATCAGAGACTGTAATCCAGGCCTTCTCGTCCAACATCAGTGTCTGACCTCACCAATGCACTTCTGGGAGAATGGTCAAAAATTCTCACGAAAACACTCTTAAACCTTGTGAAAAGCCTTCCCAGAAAAACTGAAGCTGTTGTAGCTGCAAAGTTTGGGCCAAAATCATATTAAATTCTATAGATTAAGATTCGGATGTTACTCAAGTTTATTTGCATGTGAAGGCAGACGAGTGAATGCTTTTGAATATAGCGTATATAAACAGTTTGTAAAAATTAAAGGGTTTTAAAAAGTGTTCTAAGTAAAATGCCACATTTTAACTTGGCTCTCAAATATATCAAAGGTTTGCACAATGAACATATTTAGATATTCATTTGTTCAATGAACTTAGTGTTTACTTCATTTAATTACAAGATTTTTACAACTACATTACCCATAAGCCTTAGTCACTCTATCAATGGGACGGGAAAACATGGTGCTGTAATTTGTAGTTCATTGAAGTGTATACTTGTGCTGTAGTGTTACGGTTAGGATCTTGGTAAATCGTGAATTTCTTGTACCATAGCAATACCTCATTGTTCAGTGACAGTATTAGTGAAGTCATAATGACAGTAAAACAGTTTGCAACATGAAGCACCTTCTATTTTTGCCTAAAAGTTAATCCAGCCACACCCCGTCAAAATCAACATCCCATTTAATTGTCCAAATATAGTAATTACAGGATCTACTGGCTTCAGGTGGGTTATAACAGGTCAGTTATATATTTATTTATTCTCAATAAAAATACAATTTAACAGTTATATATTTCTATCTGGAGCTAACCTTATGTAGATTAGATTTTAATATTAATTAGTGAATCTTTTTTTCTAAAACAATGGCCTATTGATTTCCATGGTATGAACATTGTACGGTAAAAGCTGTATACAGTATGAGAAATATCTATCTATCTATCTATCTATCTATCTATCTATCTATCTATCTATCTATCTATCTATCTATCTATCTATCTATACAGTGAGGAAAATAAGTATTTGAACCCTGCTATTTTGCAAGTTCTCCCACTTAGAAATCATGGAGGGGTCTGAAATTGTCATCGTGGGTGCATGTCCACTGTGAGAGACATAATCTAAAAAAAAAAAAATCTATTTATTTGTATGATACAGCTGCAAATAAGTATTTGAACACCTGAGAAAGTCAATGTTAATATTTGGTACAGTAGCCTTTGTTTGCAATTACAGAGGTCAAACGTTTCCTGTAGTTTTTCACCAGGTTTGCACACACTGCAGGAGGGATTTTGGCCCACTCCTCCACACAGATCTTCTCTAGATCAGTCAGGTTTCTGGCCTGTCGCTGAGAAACACGGGGTTTGAGCTCCCTCTAAAGATTCTCTATTGGGTTTAGATCTGGAGACTGGCTAGGCCATGCCAGAACCTTGATATGCTGCTTACAGAGCCACTCCTTGGTTACTCTGGCTGTGTGCTTCGGGTCATTGTCATGTTGGAAGACCCAGCCTTGACCCATCCTCAATGCTCTAACTAAGGGAAGGAGGTTGTTCCCCAAAATCTCTCAATATATGTCATCCTCTTCCTAATACAGTGCAGTCGCCCTGTCCCATGTGCAGAAAAACACCCCCAAAGCATAATGCTACCACCCCCATGCTTCACAGTATGGATGGTGTTCTTGGGATGGTACTCATCATTCTTCTTCCTTCAAACATGTTTAGTGGAATTATGACCCAAAAGTTCTATTTTGGTCTCATCTGACCACATGACTTTCTCTCATGACTCCTCTGGATCATCCAAATGGTCATTGGCAAACTTAAGACGTGCCTGGACATGTTGGTTTAAGCAGGGGAACCTTCCGTGCCATGCATGATTTCAAACCATGATGTCTTAGTGTATTACCAACAGTAACCTTGGAAACAGTGGTCCCAGCTCTTTTTAGGTCATTGACCAGCTCCTCCAGTGTAGTTCTGGGCTGATTTCTTACCTTCCTTAGGATAATTGAGACCCCACGAGGTGAGATCTTGCATAGAGCCCCAGTCCAAGGGAGATTGACAGTCATGTTTAGCTTCTTCCATTTCCTAATGTCCAACAGTGGACCTTTTTTTACCAAGCTGCTTGGCAATTTCCCCGTAGCCCTTTCCAGCCTTGTGGAGGTGTACAATTTTGTCTCTAGTGTCTTCTATTCTAGCTGATAGACAGGTGTTCAAATACTTATTTGCAGCTGTATCATACAAATAAATAGTTGAAAAATCATACATTGTGATTTCTGGATTTTTTTTTTTTAGATTATGTCTCTCACAGTGGACATGCACCTACGATGACAATTTCAGACCATTCCATGATTTCTAAGTGGGAGAACTTGCAAAATAGCAGGGTGTTCAAATACTTATTTTCTACACTGTGTATATATATATGGATGGTGTTCTTGGGATGGTACTCATCATTCTTCTTCCTTCAAACATGTTTAGTGGAATTATGACCCAAAAGTTCTATTTTGGTCTCATCTGACCACATGACTTTCTCTCATGACTCCTCTGGATCATCCAAATGGTCATTGGCAAACTTAAGACGTGCCTGGACATGTTGGTTTAAGCAGGGGAACCTTCCGTGCCATGCATGATTTCAAACCATGATGTCTTAGTGTATTACCAACAGTAACCTTGGAAACAGTGGTCCCAGCTCTTTTTAGGTCATTCAAACCATTCAAATACTTATTTGCAGCTGTATCATACAAATAAATAGTTGAAAAATCATACATTGTGATTTCTGGATTTTTTTTTTTTTTAGATTATGTCTCTCACAGTGGACATGCACCTACGATGACAATTTCAGACCATTCCATGATTTCTAAGTGGGAGAACTTGCAAAATAGCAGGATGTTCAAATACTTATTTTCTACACTGTGTATATATATATATATATATATATATATATATATATATATATATATATATATATATATATACACACATACATACATACATACATACACACATACACACACACCGTACACAGCTGTCACCCTCTGGTTTATAAAAAATGCTGGAAGTCGCTGGCAGGCTCCCAGGTGTCATCCGAAGTTTTGCCACTGCAAAGTTTCATAAGTGCACATGTTATTGGAATACAGAAAAAAAAGATTATCAAGATCGAGTTCAATTATATTTATTGATATTTGTTAAAGTCGCATTAAACCTGTCTATGTAACTGTTTGAAAAAAACACTCTTGGATTAGCTGAAAAGGGGCTATGACTTGCAGAATACTGAATAAATGTAGAAATGTAGATTTCAGCATGTTTCCATGCAGATCTATAAGTTGTACATACACAGGGATAAGGATAGTGACTGCATCTTGCTTCCACTTCTATTCATCATTGTTCTCCTGTTCTTCATATTTAATACTGCTCTTCTTCTCACTGCTCTAATCTTCCTACATCCATTTTAGCATCACTACCGTCAATGTTCTGGTCTTCATTGCAAGACACTACTGGAAGCAATTAGTGGTCCAAACCTAAATAATAAGATTCAAGTTTATTAATTTGAGTCTTGATGTATGTATTATTACATCATCTAGTACAGTTTAGAACACAGGTCCGTTTGACTGCAATCGGTCCGCTTTAAATCATGTAGAACTGCATTCTCCATTCTACAAATATTGCTAAATTATGACAAGTTTAGTGTTTCAAATGCTGAGAAATAATTTTATACATGCATGATTCACTACTATTACTACTGTAATGCATTACTGGGTAAATGTTGAAGGTCAATGTCCTGCTCAATAAATACGCTTCAGCTAATTGTGTAGAATCCATTGTGCCCACTTCAATCACAAAATTCTGGGCTCTTGCTATTAACTACATATATTAATCCACACCGGGAGGTAGATCATTCTCCCATTTGTATCCAAAATAATTGAATAATAATTTAAGAATTTGAAATTCAGTCTCAGTCTTAGAGTTTTAGTACAGACTACTGACCATCGCCCATGTCCTAGCAAAAACTTGCATCAGTTTTCTATCTACCTCAGAGGATGTTTTCGAGACAAATCAAGAAGCTTTTATTAAAGCTTTTATTCAGGCCAGGGAGCTTACTCTTGCCACAGACTTCAATAAAAGGAACTTCCATGCTGCTTGCAAGACACCATTTTAACTTTGCCAATCATATTCGTCATGAAATAGACTTAGCATTGCAATGGAGTTACATTTTTAATGAAACACGACTTACCACACAGTGCAAGGCAACCAGTGGACTTTCAATTCTGCTTTTCTTCCCTTTCTTCACATTTGGCCCCTGCTGACTCAAGGACTGGGAGGTGGAAGCAGTTGGAGGACAAGACTGTGAAAGGGAGAGATCTGTGGTAATAAACGTTGGAGGAGAGATAGTGGTGGCAGAAGGTGCCAGTGAACCAATTAAGGTTTTTGTCCTTTTCCTCCTCTGTCAAGTCAAGAGTCAAGTCAAGAAGCTTTTATTGTCATTTCAACCATATATAGCTGATGCAGTATACAGTGAAATGAAACAACGTTCCTCCTGAACCCAGGTGCTACATAAAACAACATAAAACAACATAGAACAACAGTCACAGAACAGAAGAACACAGGGCCAGGAACTAAGATCCTCGCCATATAAAGTGCATGTGTGCAACTGGTGCAAACAGTGCAAAAGACAACACAGGATAGTGCAGGATAATACACAATACACAAGATATAAAAATAAAAACAGCAATAGCTCCGCCAGTAAAACCTGTCGTGACAGGATAAGGTGCACAGTAGCAGAAAAATGTAAACAGAGAAATGTAAACAGAATTGTATAATACAATTCGTCTATAATAGCAGCAATCAAAATAAAGTGAACAGTGACCAAAGGATTTGGACAGAATATTGTGCAAAAAGAGCAAGTCCCGGAAGATCAGCAACAAATGGCATGTAAACATTTTGCGATAATGAGAAGTGTGAATTGTGCTAAAACCTGGGTGTGCGAAGTGTAATGTGTGTTGAGTCCGGTTGTACAGATCAGTTACTCAGTTGTGTGTAAGTGTGTGTGTGTGTGTGTGTGTGTGAATGAGAGAGAGTTCAGTTCAGATGTTTGTTCAGGAGCCTGACGGCTTGCGGGAAAAAACTGTTGCACAGTCTTGATGTGACGGCCCGAATGCTTTGGAACCGTTTTTCTGATGGTAGGAGGGTGAAGTATGTGTGTGACGGGTGTGTGTGTGGTCGTCCACAATGCTGTTTGCTCTGCGGATGCAGCGTGTGGTGTAAATGTCCATGATAGAGGGGAGAGAGACTCCGATGATCATCCCAGCTGTCCTCACTATCCTCTGTAGGGTCTTGCGATCCGAGACGGTGCAGTTCCCAAACCAGGCAGTGATGCAGCTGCTTAAGATGCTCTCGATGGTCCCTCTATAGAACATGGTCAGGAAGGGTGGAGGGAGATGAGCTTTCCTCAGCCTTCTCAGAAAGTAGAGATGCTGCTGGGCTTTCTTGGTGATGGAGCTGGTGTTAAGTGACCAGGTGAGGTTGTCCGCCAGATGAACACCAAGGAATTTGTTGCTCTTGAGGATCTCCACTGAAGATCCATTGATGATCAGTGAAGAATGGTCACTCTGTGTTCTCCTGAAGTCAACAACCATATCTTTGGTTTTGTCCACGTTCAGAGACAGGTTGTTGGCTTCACACCAGGCTGTTAACCGTTGCACCTCCTCTCTGTATGCTGACTAGTCGTTCCTGCTGATTAGACCCACCACGGTCGTGTCATCAGCAAACTTAATGATATGATTCGAGCTGTGCATTGGTGCACAGTCGTGAGTCAGCAGAGTGAACAGCAGTGGACTGAGGTCTCTCAGTCAGGAAGTCCAGGATCCAGTTGCAGAGAGAGGTGTTCAGGCCCAGTAGGCTCAGCTTCTCGATAAGGTGCTGAGGAATAATTGTGTTGAATGCTGAACTGAAGTCTATGAACAGCATCCTTACATAAGAGTCCTTGTTATCCAGATTGGTGAGGGCCAGATGGAGGGTTGTGGAGATGGCATCGTCCGTGGAGCGATTTGGACGATACGCAAACTGCATGGGGTCCAGTGCGGGTGGGAGCTGGGTCTTTATGTGCCTCATGACAAGCCTCTCGAAACACTTCATCATGATGGGTGTGAGTGCAACGGGACGATAGTCATTGAGGCAGGACACAGAAGACTTCTTCGGCACAGGAATGATGGTCGTCGTCTTGAGGCACGTAGGAACAGTGGCGCTGCTCAGGGAGATGTTGAAGATGTCAGTGAAGACATCTGCTAGTTGTTCTGCACATTCCCTGAGCACTCTGCCAGGTATGTTGTCAGGTCCAGCAGACTTCCGTGCGTTAACTCTGCATAGAGTTTTTCTCACTTCAGCTGTGGTTAGACAGAGCACCTGGTCACGGGGAGGAGGGATGGTCTTCCTCGCCACCATGTTGTTCTGCACCTCTAACCGGGCGTAGAAGTCATTCAGCACATCTAGTAGGGAGGTGTCACGGTCACAAGCAGGTGATGTGGTCTTGTAATTCGTGATCGCCTGGATGCCCTGCCACATGCGCCGGGTGTCTCCGCTGTCCTGGAAGTGGCCATGGATTCTCTTGGCGTGTGCGCGCTTCGTCTCTCTTATAGCACGGGACAGTTTGGCCCTTGCTGTTTTTAAGGCTGTCTTTTCCCCTGCTCTGAAGGTAGAGTCTCTTGTTTTTAGCAGCGCACGCACCTTGGCGGTCATCCATGGCTTCTGGTTGGAGCGTGTAGTGGGGGCGGGGCTTCGCCCGGTGTGCGCCCCGAATATTTGTGTAAACAAAATCCAGCGTGTTTTCTCCTCTGGTTGCAAAGTCCACATTCTGATAAAATTTGGGAAGCACAGTCCTGAGATTTGCGTGATTAAAATCTCCGGCGACTATAAACAATCCGTCAGGGTGTGTGTTCTGAAATGGTCCCGTAGAGCACACTAAGCGCTTCCTTAGCATTAGCGCTAGGTGGTATGTACACTGCGAGCACAATAGCGGTGGTGAATTCCCGTGGTAAATAAAAAGGTCTACATCTCACAACAATAAACTCCAGCAGCGATGAGCAGTAGGTGAAAACAAGCACAGAGTTCTTACACCATTCCATGTTGATGTAAACACACAGACCGCCGCCGCGAGTCTTACCACACAGAGCTGCATTTCTGTCGGCACGAAACGCGGCTAGCCCGTCCAGCTGGATGGCGGCGTCCGGAACTCTGTCGCTCAGCCACGTCTCAGTAAACACAAAAACGCAGCAGTATCTGTACTCACGCCGAGTAGCTTGTTGGAGTCTGATGTAGTCTAATTTATTGTCCAGGGAGCAGACATTTGCCAGCAGTAGTGATGGTAGGGCGGGCCGGCTAGGGTTAGCTTTTAGCCTAGCATTAGCACCCGCTCGCTTTCCGCGTTTCTGCTTCCTCGCGCAGCGCTTCCGATTCCCCCTCCTCCGTCCGTCCTCCGCAGGCGATGCCAAGGTCTGGAGGCCTGGTTCTCGGAGCACGCCGAGGTCACGTAGCTTCTGCCACAGGTCATCGTTAATGGTTTTGTTTGAGTTCTTTCAGTGTTTTGCGGTTGTACACAGGGACACCGGTTGCTCCGATGTCCATGTGTTGTGTAGGGCGGGCTACAGAATAAAGTTAGCACCATTTTGGGTCCGGAGCGGCCGCTGCGAGCTACTGCTGCGCCGCCATCTTTGCATCTTTGTTGCAAAGACCTAGAACATGGCAGGTAAGGTGAAGGAGAAGAAGAGTGTGAAGTAAGAACAGCTGTAAAAGTAGTAGAGGAGGTAGGAGAGAGAGAATTTGGGGAACATGGGGAAGAGAGAGAAACAAGGTTGAGTGTATATAAAGTCTCAGACTTCTTTGTAAGGCTCTCCGACTGCTCCACCGTGAGGCTCTCCGACTGCTCTACCGTGAGGCTTTCCAACTGCTCCACCGTGAGGCTCTCCGACTGCTCCACCGTGAGGCTCTCCGACTCCAAAATGGAACTGTTGCACTGCTCCTGACTGGGGCTTTTGTGCTGCTTTGTTATGGGGATGTCATTGTCCAGATGCTGTGCTGTGGAGGTTGCTTTAATACAAGTTTACATTAATTTCATATCTGTACATATTAACAAACAAAAAAACATGTATTTTAAATACTAATTGTTATTTCTGAACAAAAATATTGCTCCTATTGTTAGTCAAGATGAATTAATACGCTGTTCTCATCTTATTTAAAAAAATTCTTGTGACAGGAGTGGGGAGCAGATGGGTGATTATGTCTGCAACCCACCTATTTGAATTATTTTGATCTTGTTTGATAATAAATAAAATGGGCTTGTAACCCACTGCCTCAAGTTTCCGCACCTGAAATGAACAAAAGCAGTTAAGCATTACACATACACATTAGTAAAACCCACTGCATTATCAAGTGCATTCTTCTGTATAAAGCAATTTTATTTTAAGGTCATTCAATGAAGTGCAATGCAAGAAAATGAGCCTTAATCAGTTTCATAAAGTTTATTATTTGAGAAAAGAGAACATTTGACTTAAGAAAAAGTTTTACCATTGCCAACATGACTAATTCATTATTTGACAGAACACAACTTATTGTTTCTCTTTAACACAACTTAAACATAAAGATACGTTTTATTTCATACAAAGAAGACTAAGTTAAATAGGTTTATGAAGGCCACGTCATACTGGTACAGGACTATAATATCATAGCATTTTTACTTACCGCAATACAGGCAGAATCAATAATACGCCCAGCATTTCTGCTTTTCATGACAGACTGTCCCCACTGCCTATCCAGTGACACCACTTTGTCTTTTATTTTTTGTTTAGTGGACAGACTTTGTCAGGGTGTGGGTGAAACGGGAGGTGGAAGCCGGAGTACAGCTCGCTCAGGTTTTATTAACAAGAGTGAGGGAGATATATACACACACACACACACACACACACACACACACACACACACACACACACACACACTCACGAACACACAAGTCCTTGCAAGAGTCCGAGGTGTGCTTTGGGAGAAGCGTCGCTTATCCGGGATGGATAAGATTGGTGATGAGCCCCAGGTGTGCTTGGTTAAACCTGGAGCTCTAGGGAGAGCGGAGGCATAGAGAGCCACCAAAGGGGGCGTGGCAGGTGGATCCCTGACACTTTCAAAGCAGACATGACAAGTTTTACTTCTTGCCTGATTGGGAGTCTGGCAAGATGGGCAGGGCCTGAATTTTGGCCTTGTCATAATTTGACAAGAAATATACACAAATATACACAGAAATATACAGAAAGATAGAGAGAGCAGGTTAAAATACAGACGTGGCTCTTAAAAGTGCCTTTTGCTATTGTGTGTGTGTGTGTGTGTGTGTGTGTGTGTGTGTGTGTGTGTGTGTGTGTGTGTGTGTGTGTGTGTGTGTGGTGGGGGGATTAAAATAAAAGAGGAATGTTCGAAGCTGGCAAATCTGAAGGACCTGATGAGAGAGAAAAAAAAAAGATTTAGAATTCAGAAGTGAACAGCTAACATTTGTAAAAAAATTTTCTTCATCAGTGTTGGCAGATGACCTACACCCTAACCCTAGATAACCTACACCAGGGGTCACCAAACTTTTTGAAACTGAGAGGTGCTTCTTGGGTACCGATTAATGTGAAGGGCTACCAGTTTGAGACATACAGTTTTCAGTTTGATCTAAAATAACAAATTTGCTCAATTTACCTTTTATTATATGTTATTATTAATAATTAATGACATTCATCTATTTGAAGACCCTGATCATGTTAATGAGTTCTCACAATAACTATCAACAATGATTTAACAAAGTAGAAAATAGCTATTTTTAGAAAAGCGGGCTACTCATGTGGTCCTTGCGGGCTACCTGGTGCACGCGAGCACCATGTTGGTGACTCCAGAACACCCTAACCCTAGATGACTAACCCTAACCTGACCTTGTAAATATGTGATGCGCCACAGTATTGTTGTCATTTTTAATTACAGGTAGTCATCGACTTACAACCTATGCAACTTACGACCATTCGACTTTACGACCACAATCGCTAGCATACGTTATTTCTTTACCAGCTTCCGGCATAATTTTACAGTACTGTACATATAGCCTAAACTACTTACAACCAAATCGTGTTACGAGCCATCTGTCGGTCTCAATCATGGTTGTAAGTCGACGACTTATTTCTTATTTTAGAAAACTACGGTTGTTACCTGATTAAAGATCTAATTCGGTCAAAAATTTGACTGTATGCATAACCTTTCTTCTGTTTCTTCAGTTTTAACAGGGGGATGTGGTGTGTGTGTGTGTGTGTGCGCATGTGTGTGTCTTTGTCTGGGGGGTTTGTTTGTGTTTTGGGTGGCGGGGGGGGTGTTTGCTCTTTGTTGTTTAAAAAGGCAAAATGGAGAATTTTTGTTTACATTTTTGTATTTGTGATTGTTGATTTTTCAATAAAAAGAATTATAAAAAAAAATAATAAAAAAGAAATCTCTTGCTGCAAAAAGTCCAATGTAAAACGGCAAGTGCCTGCGTCAACTGACAGCTACTGACAATAAATAATTATCTTTCGGGCAGTAGGTTCGGCTCAGGAGGTGATAATTGCACAGCTTTAGTTTTATAGGAAATAAATCTGTATTGAAAATAAATGACATTTTTATTAGAAATAAACATGTATTAAACAGTATTCACAGTATCATTTAATAAATATTAAATCACAATAACACAGAGATTAAATCAGTTTACAATACATGAGTTCTTCATGGGTTCATCTGATGCACACAATACTATAAAGTTTAGTTCCAATGCAGCCTCATAACATCATAGTTCAAGTATAACTTTTGACAACTGCAGTTAGTAGAAAAACATCAGAAATAACTATTTAGTAGATTCATTTTATTGATTCAGTCCATTCAGTTTGGATTGCATTAGATTCAGTTCAAGTGACTCGGTTCAAGAGTTTAGTTCGGTCACTTCTATTCAAAACAATGAGGTCGGCCGAGACTGAATCCATAGATAGTTCAAGAAATTTCCTTTCAGCAGTCTCTCAAAAAGAAACCAGCAGGTGGTCAGAATGTTCCTACTCTGTTCCTGGGTTAGTTTCAGGGGTTCACCTCAGTCAGCTTCAATTCAATTCAATTCATTTTTATTTGTATAGCGCTTTTAACAATGAACATTGTCTCAAAGCAGCTTTACACAGATAATGTGGTGATTAAATGTAAAAATGTTCTTTATAAGTATGTTTGTCCCTGATGAGCAACTGTGGCAAGGAAAAACTCCCCGAGATGGCATAAGGAAGAAACCTTGAGAGGAACCAGACTCAAGAGGGAACCCATCCTCATCTGGGTTGCACCAAATGTCCATTTGAAGCATATATACAAAGTTGCGGGGTACAGTGATGATGATCAGAAGCAAACTGCACTCCCGAGTCAGTGCAGCAGACCGCCGACACCAACTACAGTCCAATCCATCCTCAAAGCACCCGTTCTACTCCGGAATTTCATGGAACCACCCAAGGTGTTGATGAAATACCGTCCCAAGCTGCACAGAAGTGTGAAGATCCACGGAGGGTAGAGGGGCAGGAACAGTGGTCACTGGAGCCTCAGGAGCATGTTTAACTCGATCGAGAGAGAGAGAGAGAGAGAGAGAGAGAGAGGGTGACGGGAAGAGAAGGATATGGATTATTAAGTGTAACTATTGGTGTATGAAAGTTAATGTCACTGTGCAGTTTGGACTCCAGCAAGACTCGCTATGGCAGCATAACTAAAAGAAGAGAACCAGAAGGTAACACAGACATGAGGGATCTCTGGGATAAGAGACGACCCACCACACCACCGTCAACAAACCTGAGTGACCGTGTGAATGTGAGGGGACGACAGCATACAAATATACCAGTTCACCAAACACTCTATATCCATGCTCCCTCCAGATCTGAGCCTTTACCTAAGAAAAAAAAATCTACTGATAAAAGGCTTGACTAAATAAATAAGTTTTCAACCTCGACTTGAACACTGAGACCGTGTCTGAGTCCCGAACACTGATTGGAAGGCTGTTCCATAACTGTGGGGCTTTATAAGAGAAAGATCTGCCCCCTGCGGTAGTCTTCATTATTTGAGGAACCAACAGATAGCCAGCACCTTTTGATCTAAGTAGGCGTGGAGGATCATACTGGTACAGAAGTTCACTCAGATACTGCGGTGCGAGACCGTTAAGTGCTTTATACGTCAGTATATATACGTCAGCTTCATCTGGTTATGATTCTACAACATTCATATAGTCACTCGAGTCATCAAGTGAGTGACATGATGATGTCACAGGCAGAGGGCAGGGCATCTAGGTGTGATGTCACAGTGTGACACGTCTATATAAATCAGAGCGTGCTTTTGTTTCTCATTTGTGAATTTACCATTTGTAAGTAAAGAGACAATAAAATTGACAACCACCAAACAAACAAACAGCAGCAAGAAGCAGCAGCGATTAGCAGCAACTAAAAAAACATTACAACTTCTCTTCTATTGAACATTTCTTTAAACAGGTACATGGTAAGTCGTCTAAATAATTATGGCAGAATATTGTAGATTATTTAGTAGAAGACTCAAAGTACAAAGTCATTATTTAGCGACATTAGCATGGGTAACTAGCCGGCTAGCTAAGCTTAGCTTTAAGAGTTTAGCTTTTTATATTAATCCATCAAATTGACCTAATATTTAGTATAGAATTTATTAGATACAATGAAGTAGCTTAATTTAACCTATTTAGCTCATATTTGAATCAAACTCATGTAACCTATTTACTCCAAGTATAATTAACATAATATACTAATAAATAGAGTAGAATAGGGTCAGACTGGGACTACAATTTTAATAATCAAGCAATTGTGGAATTCCTTGTCATTGTTTAGACAATACGTACAGCTCCCAGTGTATAAAATTACAGGTGAAGAGTCTTCTACAGAAAACATCTCCACAGATATGGATCAAAACATCTATGTGTCAGGGTGCGAGCGAAACAGAAGGCGGAAGGCGGAGTACAGCTCGCTTGGGCTTTAATGCACGTGTGAGGGAGAGAGAGAGACACGAGCACACACACACAGACGCGCATACGCGCGCACACACACACAAGCACAAGCACACGGCAGTCCTACGGTTGAGAGAGATAGTCCGAGTAGCGAATTGGGAGAAGCGTAGCTGACCCGAGATGCACAGGGAGGGGAAGCGCAGCCGGTACGGGATTTTGGAGTCCGGATGAAACGGATGAGCGAAGTCCTGCATGAAAACCGGAACGCCAAAACATGTAGTACGGAAAGTCAAACATAAACAATAACGAACGGGGAGTGAATGTGAGTGAGGGGTTTATGTAGGAGTGGAGTGATGAGCTTCAGGTGTGCCTCGTTAAACCTGGAGCTTCAGAGAGAGTGGAGGCATGAGTGATGATGAGCTCCAGGTGTGCGTGGTTAAACCTGGAGCTCTATGGAGAGTGGAGGCATAAAGAGCCACCAAAGGGGGCGTGGCAGGTGGATCCCTGACACTATGTGGATTTGGATGGAGGGATTATGGCCCTAGTCGATGAGAAAAAATCCATTAGTATTTCCTTATACTAAAAGCACTAAACTCTTTCTATGCTTAAATTCTGATTCTTTGATTATATCGTATATAAATCATGTTGTTGTTGTGTGTATTTTATGCTGTGTGCAGGAACATGGCATCTGGTCAACATAGGAGGCTTCTGAAAGTTATCCGTCTGCATCAACTCACGTGTGCCTACATCAAAGCATGTGCTGAGGGGTATCGCTTAGACTTTGACACCTTTAGAGGTCCCTGCAATGCTTGCTATGCCCTTGTGTCCATTTTTCTAAAGCATTGCTTGTGGTGCCTGCAGCAGCACACCTGTCCTTTAGGTGAACGGTGCCATAATGGACCCCGTAAATGGTTCAGGTTTCCTGCAGAAAAGGACGAATTCGTTTGGAAAACTGATGCGGACCGGTTCAGACCGGTGATTGACATTCTGCTTCACGCTGACATGTTCTCCCCAGATGGAATGTGGCTAGATTCCATCCAAAACTCTGTCTATGATCTTCCTGCAGGACTTCAGCTGATCACCCATATCTTTCATGTGCGTAGGGCTATTACCCTTGCCCAATCGTTTGGAGTTACTGCCAGCTCAGTGGGTGCTCCGACCACTCACAGTTTTCTCTTTACGGAATTCGTCATGCAAAGCACCTTTGTAACGTACTACACCATCACCTTCTGTGGCTATGTTCTATGGACAACTGAACCAGCGAAACATCGTGATTGGAATTGTCGTCCTATCCTTTGTCACAAATTTCACACAGTCAGAACAGACTCAATGATATTTTCATCGAGACGTCACGGTGGTGGTTATAGGTATCACAGTGGGGTGTGGTCTGCACTGCAGTCTCACCGTTCTATATCTGCTCCCCTGCCGCACTGGATCAGACGACTATCGCCCATTCCATAGTTAAGCCAATTTGCACTGGACTGCATCAACTTTTATTTTCTTATGTTTTCACATTTGTTAGTTACTTGTACAATCACGACTGAGGATGAACTTGGTGGTGAGTCCACTGTCGCGCCACTGGTGGGCAGAGTGGGAATTTTACATAAAATTTAAAGTAAAAAAGTAGCGGCTTATATTCCGGAAAATACGGTAGTCTAACAGTAGTTAGTGAACAACGTTGAACCAAATAAACTACCACCTCTCAATAGTTTGCTCCAGCTCATTTCTCAGAGCCTGTAACTTTGGTTTGAGCGGCTTCCTTTCACCATCAAGATTTAAGAAGAAAACCTGAATGAACTCAAAAAAGCCACTTAACTTCTCAGGGTAGCTCAAATGTAGAGCGGTCATAAGCCCAAACTAAATTACAAGTGAATCAGTCCAAAATCTTTGGGGCATTACAACCTAATCCTCAAAGATGATTGACACAAGGCGAGTTTTAAAGAAAACACCACGTCTTTATTCACCACTGACACCAGAGCCACTGCTCTCTCCTGGGCTTCCAACTCATCCTGAAATAAGAATACATGCTCAGTGAGTGTGTGTGTGCAAATGTACATCTGCCACTTGGAAAAACAAATTACACTAGTAGCTCAGGTTACAAGTTTAATTCATTCTGGGAGCGAGCTCGCAACCTGAAACGCTGGTATCCTAAAAAAAATTTTCCCAAAAGAAATAAAGGGAATTCACTTGATGCGTTCCACAAGTCCATAAATACACATATACACAACATTTTAAAGGTCTTGTAATGGTAATTTTTGTACAAATTTTAACCCCTAACATCGGAAATGAAAAAAAATTGCTCGCAATCTTTGCTCGCAGGCCGATGCAACACTTTACAAAATTTATTACAAATGTTTTCTCGTATTCCAATTTGCTCGTATTCAAAGTTTCTCGTAACCCGAGGTTCTACTGTATGTAAAACAGTTTTTTTTATATTATACCATCCATGGTTTTAAATAGAATAATATCAGAAAGATCATTTTTAGATATAAATTTCTGAATCATTATTGTATTATTATAATCATATTGTCATTACTGGCATTCTGTAATTTAGTATTTTTAACATTTTAAATGAAAAAAAGAGATTTATGGGATGTATTATTGCTCTTTGTTTCTCTGTATAATTGGGTGCAATTGTAGTCTGAATGTTTTTACCACTGTTTATAGCAATGTTTACCTCAGAATATTTAATAAGGGAATTGTACTTGCAGATATGTAAAAAGACAATAACAATACCTTGCAAATGTTGAAGATCTGTGAGGAGTCCTCCTTTAAGTAAAGTGAAAGGCCTGCCAGGGCTGCTGTTCTGGATACATTGATGCCCTTTTTGTCCTTTTGCAGAAACAAATACATTGCACAAAGATCTCAGGGTTGAGTGTTCACATTTACTTTAATGTAATGCAATGCACTTAAAATAAGTGTTTTAAATATTTACATGTTTAAATATTTACATGTTCTTCATATGCCATCAAAAAGTCTTCCATCTTCTCACCAAAATATCCTATTTTCCTCTTTTTATACAGTTTCAGAAACAATGGTGTATATTTGTCAAGAGCAGCATAGAAAGAAAATGGCAGATTTTGATTTGTTATCCTGTGAAATTAGCTGTAAAGCTGCATTGGGAACAAAAGGACACACAAATCAACAATCCATATTAAACTAAGACTTTTTCCAGCTCAAGCAGTGCTGCAAAGACGAGTGACACTATGTGGTCCTAGTAACAGTTTTTTTACTTACTCGAGCTTCACAAAAGTGTGCAGGACATTTATCTTTTAGTTAAGCAATTGAAGGAGCTGAATTCAAAATTTCTTCATGCCTGAGAGAAAGGTGTGTTGCATATGCTGATGGATGAGAGTCATGTCTTTTCTTTTTACAGCTTTCTTGAGCTGGTCCACCATCTCAAGCCTCTTGGTTTCCAAAATGCCCCTTAGTCTGTCCACAGGGATAATTGGGAAGGAAATTAATTTCCCCTCTACTGGGTCATTTGATGTTGGCTCTGGATGCTAAACCTCCTGGATTTGTCCTGTGTAAGAAAAGATTATCAGGACAACGAAGATCGTAATGAAGAAGTTTATAACAGCGTAGCAGTGACAAAATACACAAAGCACTTTGGGTTCATCGGAGTCAGAAAGAACCCAGAGCAAACTCTGCCCAGATATTTTATATTGTTCTTCCCTTTGAAGTATAGACCGGAGTTATCCTTTAAATGTAAATTAGATATAGGACATGCGTGAGGAAACAAAAGGCTGGGGAAGACCATTCTCGGGGGCGGAGGTCAGCAGGTGGTAATCACTGGTATTCGCACCTTTGCTGGTGCCGGCCCCGCAGTAGGTCAGGAAGGGGTATTGTGTGAATGATAATCATGGTCTCAGATACCTTTTGGTTCAATAGTCCTTGAAGGCTTGCTGTCTCTCCCAGACAGATTCAATCAATACTATGATTAGGACTGATACTACTGAAATTCTACATAAATACTTTTGTGAAATGTAAACCGTTTTGCAGATGAGCTTATTTTGATATAGCGTAGGGTGGAATCTGGGTTGAGGCAGTCTGTAATTCTTACAGTCCCCCCTTTAATGCTTTTGGCCCTGAAACATCACATCCACTCCCTTTACACAGATTACACCTTCTGTCTTAGGCAGGTGCCCAGTGGCGGTGAAGCCCTGCCTTGGGTTGTCCTCCTTCGGCCCTCAGAGAATCTTACCCGTCATTGGAACATTCACCTCATGCACACCGGTTATCGCTTCATCCCATTCGGCATGCTTAGTCAAGTCAAGTCAAGTTTATTTGTATAGCGCTTTTTACAACAGACATTGTCTCAAAGCAGCTTTACACAAATCAACAGTGATGGTGAATGGTGTGAATTTGTCCCTGATGAGCAAGCCGTGGCGACTGTGGCAAGGAAAAACTCCCTTAGATGTTATGAGGAAGAAACCTTGAGAGGAACCAGACTCAAAAGGGGAACCCATCCTCATCTGGGTGACATCAAAAGTTTAATCGTAAATCTTTCAACGATACAGAACACTGGACAGTGAGAACTAACATGATTACTGGAGTATAAGTTTATAAGTGATGTTCTTTCTACAGTCTTAAACAGTCTATATGGATAGTAGCTCCTAGTTTTATGAGCTCAGCATTTGTGATCATCACAGATCCAGCATCAGCTTCTTCATGCCAGAGCCTTTAAACACTTCAGGAGGTCCAATGTCAAAACTCCACACATGTAGCGGGATCCAAATGGCACTGGTACGTCTCTAGATGGTTCAAAATGTTTGCGAGTTCGGCATTTACTTCTTCAAAGGTCCGTAATCATCATAAGGTGGGAGGTGACTGAAGCTGGCCAAACCTCAGGGTGTCTCGGGATGGGGAGAGAAAGAGAAGCAGTGGAGAGGAATTAGCGTAGCTGCTGTTCATGATATTAACAGCACAAGTTGATAATGTGCATGTGATCAGATGTTCTGGAGCACAAGGTTATGATGCGATGTGTGTTATGTGTAGGCTTTGCTAAAAAGATATGTTTTTAATCTACACTTAAACTGGGTGAGTGTGTCTGAGCCCCGAACACCGTCAGGAAGACTATTTCAGAGTTTAGGAGCTAAATGTGAAAATGCTCTACCACCTTTAATGGACTTTGCTATTCTACGAACTACTAGAAGCCCAGAGTTTTGAGATCTTAGGGAGCGTGGCGGATTGTAGCGTGTTAAAAGACTGGATAGATACATGGGAGCCAAACCATTTAGTGCTTTATAGGTGAGAAGTAATAGTTTGTAGTCTATTCGAAACTTAACAGGAAGCCAATGTAGGGACGATAAGATCGGGGTTATGTGATCATATTTTCTTGCCCTTGTAAGAACTCTGGCTGCTGCATTCTGGACTAACTGAAGCTTGTTTATTAATGATGCAGGACATCCACCTAGTAACGCATTACAGTAGTCTATTCTGAAGGTCATGAACGCATGGGGTCTTTACTATAGACCCCATAGCCTTATTAAATACTGTTGTAAGTTCACATAAGGTTTCTTTTAGATGCACAATTACCTGATCTGGGTTATCAGAATGCATATTTCTGCGTCAAAGGAAATAGGGTGGTGGACGTCCCTTTCCTAAAGACCAGCATTTGTGGACTACGTGGCCAATCTTGTGGCAAAAGGAACAAAATTTACTTTGCTTCTGATGCAACTTAAATTGCTCACATTCTTCCGTGGTCTTAAAATCTGGCTTCTCAACACATACTGCTGATACAGGATGAGACGTCTTTGAACAAGAATTACTACTGTAAAACTGTATCATCTTAGTAATAATCTCATTGTATTCAGATAAATGTGTCACATGCATTGCTATAGCAGAGTGGGTGAGGGGATCACACTTCTTAATCAAGGCAGATTTGAAGCTAACATCATTCTGAGTAATATCAGGATTGCCACTGAAAGTTTTAAAGGCATCAAATAATCGCTCAGAAAATGCCACTGGGTGCTCCCCATTTCGCATATGAATGTCTGCTATTTTATCCCAGTTAACTGACATCAGCCCTAGCACTTCAAGCAGTGCCTGTTTCCTCTCAAACTTATTTGCATGTCTGTCCTTTACTTTCTGAGTTAAGGCTCCAGACAAGGTGTCAGGCAAACAAAGAGTTAACAAAATGCATGCGTCACCATCCGTACATTTGTAAATGTCGGCATATTGTTCCAGGTTATTCAGAAAATCTAAGGGATCCTGTTTTACAGGATCAAATTTCCCAATATTCTTAATCACGGTTTCTAGTTCATTGGGTATAAACCCTCTAACCAGAGTCGAGACCATAGGCTCCTCCCCTCCTTCATTAGCTCTCACAGTCGTAGTGACGTGAATTGGTGCTACTGGGAATCTAACTGTACTAACTGCTACTGTGCTACTGTATCTAACTGTCAGAGCTTTCACTATTGACGTCTACCAACCTTTGACTGGGATGTTCCTCAATTCTGCCATTCTTTATCAGAAACTGACAGGCAGCATTAGATTCCTCCAAATCATTAAACAAGGATTCAACAGATGATTTGAGCATACTGTTGTTAGTTTTCAGAAATGCGATCTCTTTCTGCATTCTGTCCTTTTCTTCTTTCCATAATGTTTCAGTGATTTGGTAATTTTTTGTATAAATGTCTCCGATGCTGACTCTAGAATGAAGCTGCTTATTTTCAGACACAAGCTCATCTAGCTTCCTCCTGGTTACCTTATACGAGGCAAAAACTCCCTGAAGGGCATTTGCAATTTTTCCTTGTTTGTTCCTAGGCATCTTAGGATAAGTTTCAAACTTAGAAACAGCCCATTCATAAGGCTTATCACCAACCTTCTCTATTCCATCAAACATCCCTTGTGAGCTGTGTTTAGCGATGTACTTAATAATCAGCTCTTCCATTTCCAAAATACTCCAAAGTTACAACTACACGTTATGTAAAACCGTTTGTCTACTTATTCACCATAACAACAGTTGTAGTACATGTAAGAATTACAGACTGCCTCAAACCAGATTCCACCCTACGCTATATCAAAATAGGCTCATCCGCAAACACATTTTACATTTCACAAAAGTAGTTATGTAGAATTTCAGTTGTATCAAAACTAATCATAGTCTTGATTGAATCTGTCTGGGAGAGACAGCAAGCCTTCAAGGACCATTTCTAACCAAAAGGTGTCTGAGACCATGATTATCATTCACACAATACCCCTTCCTGACCTACTGCGGGGCTGGCACCAGCAAAGGTGCGAATACCAGTGATTACCACCTGCTGACCTCCGCCCCCGAGAATGGTCTTCCCCAGCCTTTTGTTTCCTCACGCATGTCCTATATCTAATTTACATTTAAAGGATAACTCCGGTCTATACTTCAAAGGGAAGAACAATATAAAATATCTGGGCAGAGTTTGCTCTGGGTTCTTTCTGACTCCGATGAACCCAAAGTGCTATGTGTATTTTGTCACTGCAATGCTGTTATAAACTTCTTCATTACGATCTTCGTTGTCCTCTTCATTTTTTTTCTTACATACACAATGAATAAACTTCAGCAATATAACACAAACAGTTATAAATGCAACACTGTCACAATACAAGACAAAACCACACTATGTGTTTAAAACAGTGTCACAGTCCGTCGGACAAAACTGTTATTACCGCGTTTTTACCAACTACACATTATCTAGTTGCCTAAAAATAGGCGTGAGTCTATGAACCGATTAAACTTCTGAAATAATTAAAACTAACTGTTCAAAATATTACGCTGTCACAATACAACGTTATATCCTAAACCAGTGTACTTAGCCACAGTACTTCGGGCTTAAAACAAGAGTTTAAAACAGTGTCACAGTGCGTCGGACACACCACAGTACTTCGGGTTACTGTTTAAACTTTACAGAGCCGCTGTGTGTCGCGCTCTTTACACTATTACCAGTTTCACGTATGTCAGAAACTGTAATAGTACTCTCACAGAAAGTTTCAATTACTTTAGAAACTTATAAACTTAAGCACTTTGCTTCAGTTACTTTAGAAACAATAAAATTCCCATACAACTCTGCCGCCACACTACGTCGGGCTGATTCAGTTGCGTTAGAATCTTACACAGAAATGTACAAAATAGGCATAAGAACTCCTCCTGCTTATACTGAATAAACTAAATACTTTTCTGCCCTTAAAATCTTTCTTTTCTAGGATTTTTTTAAACAAAGGGGGTTCCCTGAAATAAAATAAAAGCATAGAAGAAAGAAACCGTTTTCTTACCTTTCCCCGCTTTTTTTTTTTTTTTTCCGGAAATCCCTCGCTGGGTGGCTCGCCAATGTAAGAAAAAATGATCAGGACAACGAAGATCGTAATGAAGAAGTTTATAACAGCGTAGCAGTGACAAAATACACGAAGCACTTTGGGTTCATCGGAGTCAGAAAGAACCCAGAGCAAACTCTGCCCAGATATTTTATATTGTTCTTCCCTTTGAAGTATAGACCGGAGTTATCTTTTAAATGTAAATTAGATATAGGATATGCGTGAGGAAACTAAAGGCTGAGGAAGACCATTCTCGGGGGGCGGAGGTTAGCAGGTGGTAATCACTGGTATTCGCACCTTTGCTGGTGCCGGCCCCGCAGTAGGTCAGGAAGGGGTATTGTGTGAATGATAATCATGGTCTCAGATACCTTTTGGTTAGAAATGGTCCTTGAAGGCTTGCTGTCTCAATACTATGATTAGGACTGATACAACTGAAATTCTAAATTCATAAATACTTTTGTGAAATGTAAACCGTTTTGCGGATGAACTTATTTTGATATAGCGTAGGGTGGAATCTGGGTTGAGGCAGTCTGTAATTCTTACACCTGCTTCACTTACCTTCATTCACAGTCATACCCTTTATGTCAGCCCTGGTTAGTTTGGTCCTGTAGTTGCCCATTTTGAAGCATAGGCTGTTCTTCCAACCCTCATAACCTGTTGTGGAACCTTTTCTTTTAGACAGGGGTGCTTGAATAGTAGAGTTTCTGCAGCCTTGCCAATCTGTTTGGAACTAGGATAGTGTAACCCAGATCCAAATTAGGGATTAATTAAAACACCCATGATTTAAGGAAGTTAACTAAATATACTTTCTTAACTGGTCAGATAATAGTTCTTATTCCTGATATTCAATAATATTACCTTTACACTGATTTAAATATGATTAGTCGAACTTACACAATTAAATTGCAGCATTTCTCTGCTGAGGTGAATCAACCAATTAGCTACATTTTAGAGGTGATGGTAACTCTGCCCAAAAAAAGAAAAGGGAGGGGGGAGTGCGAGTTGGGGTGAACTTGAGAAAAGAGAGGAAAAGGAAAAAAAAAAGAATTTGGGAAAAGCCAAGAATAAGGAGAGATTTTTTCCTGCTTTTCTTTCGGACTCGGTTTGAAATAGTTCACTACGTGGGACTAAACAGATGGCGAGCCACCCACAGAACGGATCGGATAAAAGTTACTTTGGATTTACATTGGATATACCTTTTTGAGGTTTTTTTGCAAAAACTTCATAATTGAGTGAACGGAGCATTGGAGCAGTTGCTCATTGTGCGGATCGAGAGGTTAAGGAAACGATTACGGATTTTTTCGCTGCCACCGGGATTTTTATGAAATCCTTAGTATATTATCAGTGTACTAATTTAGTTTTTCTTGATTTATATTGTCATTGAAACTGTCTATTTTATTTTTTTTTTTCTTCCTCTTTCCCTCAGTACATAGAAAGTTATATTTGATTTCTGCTGCCATAAAATTGCATAAATTCACATTTTTCCAAATTGGTGTGTGTGTTTCCTGCCTCCTGTGACACCTAAATCTTCTGTAGGCCCTGTGAATTGATGAAATCTAACATTACTATCTGTTACTTACCTTAATAGTATAGCTGTGTCACACAAGTGTTACAATAGGCTTTATGCTTATACATTTTAACAGCCATCACATCAAGTATGTTGTGTTTTTAATCCCTTGTCAGCTTTAAAGTTTTCCCTCTGTCGAAAATGCAGCGTTGCCTTCTCTTAGAGTGTACTCGAACTCATATGAGAATGGGGGAACAACAAAGACCTCTGGCCAACGGCTAAGGTGCTCTGGTGAATCTACTAATCTATCAAAAATAAGGCAACCTTAGAAGCATAAAGATCTAACCAAGATGGCTGCTTGTGTGAGTTTGTGTTAATTTGTCAGTCAGTCTTTTAAGTTTTTTAAATCTTACATTTGCTAAAATTGTTAGTGGTGTGTTTATACCACTTTTTATTTTATTATTTTACTTTTTATTAACTAACTGGAGATTATTCCATGTTTGAAAAAAATGTGGACTTTTATACCGGTATGCCTACTTTGCTCCATGCTATGGAGAATGCCATTGGTTGGTGTGGGCAGCGGGCTTTCTGCTGTTGAAAGGGAGAGACGCGCCCCTGCGCCGCGTCGGTGGGCTTCGGGGGCCGCTGTGGACTGGATTGGGGAACCGCTCATGGTTGGCGTGGATTGCATGTCTTCTACTGGGTATGGGGGACACGCATCTGTGCTATGTCTGTGCGTTTTATGGGCTGGGACCGCTGCGGAACGGACCGGTGTTTTGGCGGTGACGCTGCAAAGCTTTGAACTCTCCTCTTGGTGGCCCGTTTGGATGTGTGATCCACCGCAAAGTTTGTTCTGCCTCTTGGTCAGAGGAAATGGAAAACTGACCCACTATGCTACATCTATTTGCGGCGATAACAGTCCGAGCTGCGGCATGGCAAAGAGAAAGTGGTTTGTGCTTCTGCTACTGCTTTCAGGTAACATTCATCCCAACCCAGGCCCAGAGTTGGCTCAGCTTTAAACACCAGATTAACTTAAATTAAGTAATGGTATACGATTTTTCCATCTTAATGTAAGAAGTTTGGTAATTAAGGTGGACGCAGTTCGAATCTGGGCAGATTCGACCAATGCTGACATCATAATTCTCACAGAGACTTGGTTGAAAAAATCGATTACAGATGCCATGGTGCATATTAATGGATATAATGTTTTTAGAGCTGATCGTAGTAAAAAAGGAGGAGGGGTTGCAGTTTATATTAAGGAAAATATAAATTGTATTTGTATTGAGTCAGTTAGTATTTTAAAATGTTTTGAACTTATAGCTATTAAAGTATTTTTAGCTAATGGGTCTGATATGATGGTGGTCGGTTGTTACCGCCACCCTTCAGCTTCAAGGGAGGCAATTTCATTGCTTACAGACAGGTTGCACAACTGGTCTAATTTGGTCTAACTCGCCTAAATGGAAAGAGTATGAGTAATTCATCTTTGATTGATATTATTGTAACTAATATTCCCCATGTTTTTTCTGCGATAGGAGTTTTTTGTAATGATCTTAGAGATTATTGTGCAATATCCTGTGTGAGAAATTTTAAGATGCCTAAGAATACACCCAGATTTATATTTAAACGACAATTTAAAAATTTTAATGAACAAGCGTTTTTGCATGATGTGTATAATAGTGACTTACATTTGGTTTCGTCTATACCTGATGTGGTTGATGCTTGGGATTATTTTAAATAAACTTTTTTGAAAATTTGTGATAAACATAACGGGTGAGTGGGAAAAATAATCCTTGGTTTAATGAATCTGTTTCAAATCTTATTAAACAAAGAAATGGGGCCTGGTCCAAAGCAAAGAATACAAATAGAGATGAGGACTGGTCAAATTATAGATAATTACGAAATAAGTGTACAAAATCGATAAAAAATTCCAAAAGCCAGTATTATCTTAATCTAATTAACAATAACATGAATGATCCTTCTGAATTTTGGAAATTAACTAAATCTCTTGTAGGGTCAAATAAATCAACTGATCTTCCAAAACTTTTAAAAGTAGACCAAAGAATAATTTCAGACAAGGCTGATATTGTTAATATGTTTAATAATCATTTTATTTCAGCTAGTTTGATAAAAGATACCAGTAATTCGCTGGTCACTGGCGAACAGGAAATTGAAGAGCCGACAAATTATAATGACTCAGATTTATTTTCCTTTATTGCCCAGCCAAGTTTATACACTACTCTCAAATTTAGACTGTAAGAAATCAGGTGGATCTGATAAAATTTAACCAGTTTTTTTTTAATTGTCTGCAGATATTATTGCTGAACCTATTGCATCAAAATTTTATTTGAGTCTATCCACTAATGTAATTCCAACTTCTTGGAAATCAGCTATGGTTATGCCATTATTAAAAGGAGGAGATCCCTGTGATTTAAATAATTATCGACCTATTTCTAAACTACCGATCTTAGCAAAAGTTTTCGAATCTATAGTAAATGATCAAATGAAAGAATATCTAGGTAGTCATAATATTCTAAATGCATTTCAGTCAGGTTTTAGAGCGGTTCATAGTACGATAACAGCTACTACACTTATTACAAATGATTTAATAACTGCTCTCGATGAAAGACAGCATTGTGTTGCCTTGTTTGTTGATTTGACAAAAGCATTTGACTTAGTGGATCATGACTTACTGTTAAAGAGACTTAAATATATAGGTCTTTGTAATTTGGCTTTGAGTTGGTTTAAAAATTATTTATTTGATCGAACGCAATGTGTTGCTGTAGATAATTATGTTTCATCCGTGTTAACAGTCAAAAAGGGTGTTCCCCAAGGTTCTTTATTGGCACCACTTCTTTTTTCTATTTTTATAAATGAATTAGGGCAGGGAATAAAATCCGCAAAGCTACATTTTTATGCTGACGATACAATTATTTATTCAACCGCATCCTCTTTGTCACAAGCTATTGAAATTCTCCAGAATTCTTTTAACACTTTTCAGCATAATTTACTCCAATTAAAAATTAGTTTTAAATGCGAAAAAAACTTTAGGTTACTTACGTAACCCCGGTTCTCTGATAACATGAGTGAGGTATCTCACTATGGGAATCGCCTCGGGCGTGACCAATCCTGGAAGCATCAATCACACCACGTCTGTCGGCTGACAGACCAATCACGACAGTGATGCGGGAGTCCCGCCTCCCTATATACACCGCTGCTGGCGGTCCCTGCCTCATTCTCACATATCTCTTCTCTGTGCACTGCAAGGAGGGAAGTGTGGTGAGATACCTCACTCATGTTATCAGAGAACCGGGGTTACGTAAGTAACCTAAAGTTCTCTTTCAAACATTCGCTCGGTATCTCACTATGGGATATAGACAACTCCCGTATTGCAGATATGCTGTCCGAAGCAGGTGTCAACCAACTCAGTGATGTGATAAAAGAGATAATCCCTCTCACTGAAGAGAGCGGAAAAGCGAGAGAAATGACAAACATCCGAACCACGATGTTTCCATCACCCGTTGTCATTCCCTTACGCATACACGTATACATGACCAAAAACATATCTATATAGACAAATACATGTATATATAATATATCCACAATATATACACAAATATATATTACACACTCAGGACGGAATGAGCCAGCGAAGGCTCCGTGACATCCAGCCTATAAAAACGGACAAAAGTGTGCGGCGAAGCCCAGCATGCAGCCGCACAGATGTCCTGAATCGAAACACCCTTAAAAAGCGCCCACGAAGTGGCCAAGCCTCGGGTACTATGAGCCCTCAGTCCTTCCGGAGGGTTGAGACCCATGCTATTATAACACATTACAATAGCCTCCACGAGCCAACGGGACAGGCGCTGCCGGGAAACGGGACTTCCCTTACGGGAAACGACCCAAGAAACAAACAGCTGATTACTCCGTCTCAAACCCTTCGTCCTGTCAACATAGTGACGTAACGCACGGACAGGACACAGACAGTGAAGTCGCTCCTCCTCCGCTGAGGAAAAAGGAGGCGGATGAAAAGCCACCAAATCCACCTGTCTGCAGGCGAAAGCTGACTCGCTCACCTTAGGGATAAATGCCGGATTAGTCTTAAGAGCCACTCGCGAGAAATCCGAAGCAAACCGCATGCAGGAGTTATGAACTTACAAAGCATGAAGTTCACTAACCCGCTTCGCGGTAGAAAGAGCCAATAACAAAGTGACCTTCAGCGACAGGAGCTTTAAATCAATACTCCCTATCGGCTCAAAAGGAGACCGAGAGAGCGCACTCAGGACCACTGACAGATCCCATGGCGGAACCAGCGGCTTTGAGAACGTGCTCAGACGCCGCGCTCCCTTCATAAACCTGCACACGAGCGGGTGAAGGCCGATAGTATTACCGTCAATCCCTACGTGGCATGCAGAAACAGCGGCGAGATAAACCTTAACGGTTGAAAAAGCCCTGCCCTTATCCAAAAGTTCTTGCAAAAAGCACAACACCTCTGCCACAGAACAGTGAAAAGGGACGATATGTCTCTGAGCACACCATAATTCAAACACACTCCATTTCCTATCATATGCAGAGCGCGTCGAAGCTGCTCTCGCATTCTGAATCGTCTCAATCACCCTCGGAGGCAAACCAGCGACGCTGAGATTCATCCTCTCACGAGCCAGTCCCAGAGAGCTACTCTGTCCGGTGCCGGGTGAAAAATCTCTCCGCGCGCTTGCGACAGGAGATCCCTGCGCAACGGGAGAGGCCAGGGACGATCGTGCAGGAGTTGGAAAATCTCCGTCAGCCACACTTTCCCTGGCCAGTTCGGAGCGATTAGTATGACAGAGTGACCGTCTTCTCTTACTCTGTGTAGAGTCGGCACGATCAAACTTAGAGGAGGAAATGCGTAAAGCAGAACGTTTGGCCACGGGTGGGCTAACGCATCCACACTCATAGGTGCACCGTTTCCCGCCAGAGAAAAGAACAGAGGGCAATGAGTGTTTTCGTGGAAGGCGAAGAGATCTACGGCGGCCCGGCCGAATCTCTCCCATAACAGGTTCACCACCTGAGGATGGAGAGACCACTCCCCGTACAGGGGATTTCCCCTGGACAAGAGATCCGCCCCCGCATTCAACATTCCCGGCACATGAGTCGCTCGCAGCGACAGGAAATGCTCCATGCCCCACACCACGAGGAGAGCGCGTTCCGCCCTGGCGATTTATGTACGTCACCGCCGTCGTGTTGTCTGATCTGAGAAATACGTGGTGACACCGAAGAAACTGTACGAAATGTTTCAAAGCTAGAAACACCGTTAACAGCTCCAGAAAGTTTATGTGCGCGCACCGAAGCGAAACGGGCCATTTCCCTTTCGCTATCCTGCCTTCGCACACCGCACCCCAACCTGCGAGTGACGCATCTGTCGTCACCACTTTCCTCAGGGAAACAGCCCCCCAGCGGGGTTCCCGACTCGAGAAAACCGTGACTTCTCCAGTGATGGAGAGCGCGTAAGCACAGTGACGTCACCATCACTTTGCGATTGAGGTGGCGCTTCGGACATAAGCGCTGTGCCGAAACCCAGCATTGAAACTCTCTCATTCGCAAAAGTCCCAACGGTATGACAGACACTGCCAAAGCCATCAGCCCCAGCAGGCGTAAACAGAGTCTGAATGGGACTTTCCTTCCTCTCTGAAAAAGAGAGAGACAACTGCGAATCGACCTGACGCGCTCTTCTGATAGAAAAGCCTGAAACAGGTCTGAGTTCAATCTGAGACCCAGGTATATTATTTCCTGTGTGGGCACCAAGCAGCTCTTTGTCTCGTTTATCCTGAAACCCAAGCCAGTCAGGTGAGACAGAAGCACACTCGTATCCATCTCTGCTTGCTGCCGTGACGGAGCGCAGAGGAGGAGATCGTCCAAATACGCTGACACTCTGAGACCCGATGCTCTCAGCGGTGACAGTGCAGCTTCGACACATTTGGTAAAGATCCGTGGAGCTAGAGCTAGCCCGAACGGAACCGCCAAATATTCGTAGGCTGTGCCCTGATAGGCAAAGCGTAGGAATTTTCTGTGTGCCGGATAAATGCTTATGTGGTAATACGCGTCCTTCAGATCCACTGACGTAAACCAGTCTCTGGGACGAATAACACTGTACAAAGCTTTCAAAGTGAGCATCTTGAACTTGTACTTTCTGAGGTGTTTGTTGAGGTTCCGTAAATCCAGAATGGGACGGAGACCCCCCCTTTCTTGGGAACGACAAAGTACCAGGAGTAAAAGCCGAGCTGGCTGTCCTCTCGCGGCACTGATCGAATTACCCCTTTGCTCAGTAAGGAGGTTATTTCGTCCTCCAAAACCTGAGCAGATTCGCCCTCTGCTGTCGACCAAATCACGCCGCTGAAAAGCGGTGGTCTCACGGCAAACTGCAGGCGATATCCCCGCTGTATTGTGGAATACATCCAAGGACAAGCTGCGCATGCGCGCCAACTCTCCGCGCGAGCAGAGAGCGGGCCTCTGCAGCTCTCGCTGACAGACGGCGCGGTGGCACCATCTGGCGGCGGAGCCGGTGGTTGCAACTCTGGTTCGAGTTTTATTATTGTGTGTGTGGATTTTTTCACTTTTCTTTTTATCACACACGTCTGTGCCCTCGGCCCACTGCCTGGATGCACAAAACAAATCTTTAATAAATTTGGACGAACATGGAACATTCTGCTCTCTCTCTTGCATAACCCCGCGGGCGGAGAGGGGAGAAGTAACTTTCCGGGCACTGGGGGAACTGGTGCCAACACTCCAACCGGAGAAATTTCGTTCGTCGAACACAGTCTTTGAAACGCTCCCCAACGCCTTTTCGCTGGAGGGGGCTGGAGAGGGCTGCGGCCGCAGCTCTGGACCGCTCCCCTAGAGGAACGCAGGTTGAGATCTGCAATGACGCAGATTTCTTCCCACAACGCTGAATCTGGCGACCCAGCATCAATCTGCTTACCCATCTCTTTCATGAGCTCTGCCTGGTAAGCGGTGAGCATGGAGGTGGCATTCAGAGCTCTAACCGCCAGGGCCGAGGAGCGGTAGATCTTCTGAAAAAGGGAGGCAGACAGCCTTTCTGTACGTCCTGGCAGAGAAGGGGAGGAGGAGGACAGAGCAGCTCGTCGATTTGGGTGGAGGTGGCTAGCCACCGACAGCTCTACGGGGGGGGGGGTTGCACATCCCCAAAGCCTCCATATCGTGCACCTCCAGTCTAGAGAAACCCTTAACGGGCACTCTATGTGAGAAGGGTTTGTCCCAAAACGACGCATTTCTGCGACACACGCCGGTACAGCAGGAATCAGCTGCTTAACTGGGGAAGTGCGCGATGGCAGCCTCTTCCCGTCATATAAATCCCTCTCAGCGTCGGAATGCACCTGCTGAGACGGCCATTCTATGGAAAGTTTTTTGGCCGCTCTCCTACACACCTCCACGAGGTCCAGCTCACCTGGCACGGGGGAAGGGCCTGTAGCACTTCCAGGCCTGGAGAGAAGATCAGTCCTCCAAATCCTCCTCCAAAAAATGAGCGACCTCATCATCTTCCTCTTCCACACCCTTGTTATCCAGCAGAGAGTGTGATTCGAAGAGTGAAGGAAGGACAGGAGAAACCTCGTCCATAATCTCTCCCCAGCCGCACTGTGTTTGCGAAGCAGCCTCGTCCCTCTCCGCGGGCAGCGGAGAGAGACACGGGTCTCACTTATTCGCGGCCGCGACTCGCAGACGGCGCTCTCGAACCCTTGACGGGAAAAGAGCGCAGTGCGGGCAGCACTCGGGGTTAGCGAGCACGGTTTGAGCGTGCCGAACTCCTAAGCACACAATGCACAGGGGATGAGAGTCTTTCGCCGAGATCGTAGACCCGCATGCACACGGTCGGGATTGAACTTTCCCCGCCGTGCACCCGGATGAACTCGCAGCCGCCATAACGGAGGTGCAGACACCGGAAAAAAAGGAAAACAACGAGATCACCACGACGTGCTTCTCGAGAAAACGGGTCTCGAACAACAATGCAAATACTCGCTTGACGCGATGTGAAAAGAAAAAATAGCAGAAGGGAATATCCGCTTTGACAGTGGATATTCTCCCCCAAGAAGCAGCCGCGCTCGGAGACGTACCTTAACGGCCTGTCTGTAAACAGTTAAACGACCGCCCCAGAGGAACTGCTGAGGATAGCTTCCTAAAAGGATCTTCACAGGGAAGAGAACGAGAATGAGGCAGGGACCGCCAGCAGCGGTGCATATAGGGAGGCGGGACTCCCGCATCACTGTCGTGATTGGTCTGTCAGCCGACAGACGTGGTGTGATTGATGCTTCCAGGATAGGTCACGCCCGAGGCGATTCCCATAGTGAGATACCGAGCGAATGTTTGAAAGAGAACTAAGTATATAATTTTTTTCCGCGTAGTCGTTCTATGATCACTGCTCCGTCTATCCTTTCTATTGATGGCATGCATATAGATAGAGTAACAACTTACAAATATCTAGGAATATGGATAGAGGAGAAATTGTCGTTTGATGTTCATATTGATTACTTGGTAAAAAGATTAAAGATTTTGCTTTTTCGGCAAAAAAAATGTTTTTCTTTTGGAGCTAGAAAGAAAATTATACAGAGTACTTTTTTTTACCCATTTTAGATTATGGTGATATTATTTATATGCATGCCTCTATATATTTATTAAAAAGATTAGATTGTGTTTATCATGCTGCATTGCGTTTTATAACAAATGCTTGTTCATCTCATCATTGTTTGCTATATAACTGTGTAGGTTGGACCTCCTTATATCAAAGAAGAAAATCACATATATTAGTATATACTGTAAAGGCATTGCTTGGTATGCTTCCAAATTATATTACTAGGCTTTTATGTTTGCGTAAAAAGAACTACAGCACCAGATCGTCAACTGGTATTACATTAGACGTACCTAGAGTACGTCTAATGGAAAATCTGCTTTCTCTTACTGTGCTCCTTGGCTGTGGAATGAATTTCAAGCTATTACTCCACTAGAAATAATTCCTAAAATAATGTGTTTAAAAATATATTGCAATGTAAAACGAGTTTGGTATGTAACTATTTTAATTAATTACTTTATTTTATTTTTTTATTTTTTGTATGTTATGTGTTTATGTGAAACTTTTATATGGCCACCTTGGCCAGGACTCCCTGGAAGAAGAGATTTCTGTTAATCTCAATGGGACCTTCCTGGAAAAATAAAGGTTAAATTAAAAATAAAATGTAACAGGGATATCTACTGAAATTAGCATGCCGAGCTAGCCCCGGTCCGTCCTCAGAGAGCATGGAGTCCAGCTGAACTTCACTCGCTTTATACACAGTTTTCAGCCGTTTTTATCTTATTTATGACTGTAATATCGCTCTTCTCTCAGGAACAACAGAAAAGTTGTGAAGACACCATCATACTCTTACTGTGTTTCTCTCTGTAATCTGCGCATGCGCGCGTGTGTGTCTGTGTGAGAGAGAGAGAGAAAATATACTTGTGTGACGTCACAGGCGGTGGATCAGGACACTTCTATATAAGCCAGAAAGCGCCTCTGTTTCTCATTTGTGAATTTGCTAATTGTAAGTAAGGAGACATAAAAATTAAGCTCTTCAGAAGATTTAGAGATTTTTTTCAATGCTAGAGACAAATGAAATATAAACAGCTTGTTGAAGAGGAAGATGAGGAAGTTGATGAGAGAAATGAGAGCAATGAGAGACATCTCCAGAGCTGGTTGATAGAAAAAGAACATCTGAAGGAACGTGTTGCTCAGCTTGAGTTCAGTTTGGACCTGACCACCATGAAGCTTCAATCTTCCATGAAAATCCATGATGAACTGCAGAAAACAGTGGATCTTGTGAAAGACAGCTGGGTGAGAGAACAAAAGAAAGTGGAAGAACATGTTGCTCAGCTTGAGGCCACTTTGAAACGGACCACCATAGAGCTTCAGTTTTACTACAAAAACTATAAGGAACTGGAGAAAACTGTAGAATGTGAGAGAGAAAGATGGGCGAGAAAACGAAAAAAAGCAGAGGAACATGTTGCTGAGCTTTAGGTCACTTTAGAACGGACCACCATGGAGCTCCAGGATACTCAGAATCACTGTGAGAAAGAGAAGAAGACTTCAGAGAATTAGACATTAATATATGAGGAACTGAATGCTAAACCTCTCCATGTCCAAAAATAATAAATAAAGTCAACAAAAATTTACGAGATAATCATATTAATCTTCATTTAACTTCTGTTTTATTTATTTATGTCACAAAAATGTATTTTGTTTACAGACCAGAAAATTATCTTTTAGACAATTTAATATTATCAAGAAAAATATCTTGCTTTGTAAAAGATCAACATCACATATAACTAGACAACAAAACACCATTAATAATATTTATACAGAATTAAGTAAAAAGAAAGTCCTGACAGGGCCACTAGAGGGCAGTGTGAGACTGACATCTGACAACCAACTGCAGTTTATTATTATTATTATTATTATTATTATTATTATTATTATTGTTGTTTTGGTGGGTTTATAAATGTTCCGTGCTTTGATCAGCAAGATCAGTCCAGTCCAGATTTATAATATGTATAAGATGCGGGTGTGCTGATTGTATAACACCCAAATAACATTGTTTAATCAAACCAATTATTGGGAATTTAATCATTTTATCTCTTTGGGTTTCATATATGTGTAAATCTGCATATAATAATTAAAATTAATCATTATAAAATCATAAATATGTGTTCATATGTGTTCAGTACTCAATTTCACATGGGGCCAAAACTCAAAGCACACTTTAGGTCGCGGGCCGAACAGAAAAAAACATTTATTAAACACACTAAAACTAAATGTTTTTTTTTAAGATAAATGTGAATAAAAACAGACAGGAATATTATTCCAGAATAAATCTTTAAAATTAAATTCTTAATCTTTAAATAACTTAAAATATTTTGCTCTCCATAAAAATATCTCCAGTCAAACTCAAGACGTCTCACAGCTTAATCATGCAGCTCTTCAGAAACTCTCCCTCAGTAAATAACCGGCTGATGTGCCTCTGATCTCCTCTGTTTTCACACCAGCTTCAACTTTGTGATTTTGCTCTGGTGAAAAACGTCTGCTGAAATGTCAGATTCTTCTTCAACTCTTCTACTTTCTGTATCTTCTGCTCTGCATTCAGGTTTTTTAGCTGCTCCTGATGTTTTGTCTCGTATTGTGTCTTAGATTTAATTATTTAATTACAGCCACATTCGCTTCACAAATAAGACACACGTGTTTACCAGCAGTTAAAAAAAGTTACTGATTCTCTCTCCAAAAGTAGCATCATATTTAACCAATGAAATAAACAAGGCTAAAATAAGAATGAAGGATAAGAACTTCGTCCAATGTGGAGTGCTTTATGATTGTTTGTCAATCAATCAAGGAAAGAAAACTATGTACAAATAAAATCTCCACAAATTTAAACCTATTTTGTATTGACACTGAATTGAGATAAAAAAAAAAAAAAATTAATCTGTGTGACATGAACCGGCCCACTTAAATCCCACCCTCCCTCCATCCTCTACGCTGCTCCAACAGTTCAACACACTCCCTTCATCCTGCACAGGGACGGCCCTGGTTAATTTTCTGCCCTGGGCAAGATTTTACTTGGTGCCACTTCCCTCACAGCCCATTCACCAATAATCATTGTGTTCAAACATTCATAACCTTATTTTAAATTGTTTCCAGTGAAACTATAAAATATAGGTGCTGTCTGGGTCACATTATAAATGAAACACAAACAGTAAGAATAATTACATCTGGTCTTCCTGCACATAAATGTCTTTATTTAAACACTTCTTTATCATACAGTACTGTTTAATCTTCCACTTCATTTTAAAAAGTGTTCGATGTCCAGTAGATGGCAGTAATGTTCTACTAAACTTTAGCTCCTTCTAGCGGTATCACGATGAATTACACTGTACCACACTTTTAAAGAGAATTTTACATCAAATGTTGCTTTTTTTTCATTTTTTTTTAAATAAGCCAAGTTATAAACAAACATTATCAAATTAACCACTTCGAATTACAAATACCACAAATACCCAAATTCTACACAACTAGAGAGTCAAATATTGTTAATCATGTGAGTAAAAAAAATTGATGTTACAAAATCTCGGATCTCTGGAAACCCAGACATTATTACACTATTTATAACTTTTAGAATAGACTTTAAAAACTAGACCAATATAAAGTTTGTTTACAAACTTTTACTAAACTGAGTTTATTTATATGATCATCGGCATTCATTACATCGCATTACCTCTGTCTTTTTCCAATTTTCTTCTTCTACGCTTCTTCTTTTTTATTTAATTTGTATTGTTTTCCAGAACAGTAATGTGATTAATGTGAATACTGTTATGTTGCATCATATTATGCTATAAAACACATATTATCCCCCATTAAGTTCGGAGCATGCGCAGAAAGAACCGGAGACATGACTGCACAGCGTTTTTTATTCGTTTACTCTGCACACTGCAAACACACCCACATGCAGCACGAGAGTGCCCTCTAATGGCCATCAGATATTATAACATTAATGCAAAAACATTACAAATACGGTACATCGTTATGTAACGCAGAAGCCCCGCCTCTCCTGTAGTGTCCGCATCCCTGATTGGTGCATCAATTTTCCATGACGAAAGTAAACGGCCCAAAGTCACGCCTCCTTTGCCATGAAAACTGGTACACACATCGCCATTTTTCTGGACAGCTGACAATTAAAACTGCGTGTGGGTAATTTACTTAAAATAAAAAAGCAACTGACTGTAGACTCAACAAGTTTAAAGATGCTGAACACAGACACAAACAAGTACGTTTTTATCTATACTGTAGAATTGTTCATGTCATGTGATTTGGTCACATTTAATTTATGTAAATGTCTGCAAACAAAATCATCCTACAGATAAAGTGCACATGAACATCATGTTTTATCTGAACGTTTCTTTTTTCTTTCCTAAAGGAACTCTGGTATTGAAAACCAGCTTCTGGCACCTAAAGGTGTGTATAGTTTGAATGTTTCTGCTTTCAGTGTGTAAGACAGTAAAAGCACATTATTACTGCATGATACATTTCTATCAAATAAACATATAATGTGATTAATGTGAACTGAGCACCTTTTCATATCAAACTATTGTACAGCCGAAAACACCAGTAAACATCTGGAAATTCAAGAGCTGAAGTGCAAAATGAGAAGTCTCGAGAAAATCATCTGCTTAATGGAGGTACTTTCTTTTGATTTCAAATGCAGACATAATGAAACTTTTAGTGAGAACTGTGACTAAGTGAAACTAAATGTCATTTGTTTTGTCTCTGGTTTTTGTCTTTGAATCTTAACAGAAAAAACTCAAGAACGAGTTGAACAAAGGTAGTACAAAAATCTTTCTAAAGTTCTGTATATTTTGATGTGTAAAGTATTTGCATTGACATGTAATAATCTGGTGATTGTCATTGCAGAGACGAAGAGTTCCTTCACTTAAACTGACAATAAGCAGAAAGCTGACAAAGGTATTTAAATGTGATTTGTTGTAAACTATTTTCTGGATGAGATACAATACGATCTTAGCATGTGCTAAAGCAAGTGTGTACGTTTCCCTTCCAAAAGTATTGGAACAGCAAGGCCAGATGTTTGTTTTGTATGTAATGAAGAAAGAGTCGACAATGCAAAGTTCTTTCACCATCCCAAAAACACTTGATGTTTAACAGTCATGTTTTATGTTCTATGAAGGAATAATATACATCTCTCTGGAAGGGTGTTTGTCAGTGACAGTTTGAATCTTCGTTCCTTGATGTCTGTCCAGTAATGATAAAAAATAGTGGCTGCAAATGCAGATTAAAATTATGTCTAATAAATAAACAGGCACATAAATCCAGATCGTAATTCAAATACCGTCACCATAAATTGGGCTAAGCGATAAAGAGAACGTGGAACTAGAGAAAGATCAACATCTTCCAAAAAACACACACCAAAGGCTTCATAAACAGCAGCAAACAACGTCAGCTGAACCTGTTACTTCACATTGAGCTGTAATTAGGAGTCATTCATGATAGAATGTTAATCAGCCGAAGATCTTAATATGGTAACATTTTTCTTTATCCTACAAAGTGAAGTATAAATTCTGGTTATTGTATATAAAATATAAAATAATACATTTATTGTGTTTGTGTTTGCGTGTATCTGATTTCAAATGTCCCATCGCAGGAAACCAAACCCAGACAAACCCGAGAGCAAAAAGAGCCGCATCAGACACGTCACAACCCACGACTGCTAAAAGACCTCGAATCGATGCTGCACAGCACAAACACAACAAAACACAATCCCTCATCGCTTGTGCATTGGAAACTCTTCATGATGCCAGTTATGATTTATTATCTACTAACTGGGTTTCTGCACTACTTAAAGGGAGTTGTAAACTTCCTGGTCTGACAGATGAGGAAAAATCGGCCACAACTGTGTTTTGTGTAAACAAGGTCAGTTATTATCTTCTGTTTTATTTAGTGTGCACAAAATTCAAACAACTTTATTGTTTAGCTGTGGATTTGAGTTTTCTCATTTGTAAAAGTTAATTCATTGCCCTGATGTTCTTAAAATGAACAGTGGATATGGTTTGTGGTGTAAAAACGTTTACTCCAGGTTTTGGTTTAAACAAAGTCTAATAGTTTTCCTAAACCTGGTCTACAGTCAAGTCTTAACTCCTTAATGTTTGTTTATATACATGATTTGAGTACATGTTTGATTTAGTTGGATATTGGATAATCCTTTTCTTCTGCTTCATTTAGTGCTTAACAGAGACGTTTCTGACAGTCATTTTGGACAAGATCAAGGCAGAGAAAAAGTCTATGTCACATAACGTCCTGCAGTTTCTCTGTCGGGTTTATGTAGCCTTATGTCAGCAGAGAGGAGACACTCATAAAGTGCACACCCTCGCCTACAGACTTCTTAAAGAAGGTGAGATTATATTGACATTTCATTACATATCTACTAAAAATGATTCAGACAATGATACAAAGAAGCAAAATGTGTCTTGTTCTTGGTTTTGTATTTCTTTCTTTACAGTGTATTTTAAGTCTGTGGTATGTTTTGTTTCCTTTGCAGACTTTTCTGAAGCCCCTAAATTAATAATGGTCATGGTGACAGCATGGCCATGTGTTTTTTCCTATGACGGCCCTTTATGCAGAGCCATACACATCGTGACCAAAATGAAAGCGGACGGAGACATTTTATGCTTGCTCAGCAAATATCTGCACTGGGATAGGGTAAGTAGCTGATTCTTATAAACACAGTCATCAGAACAGTCAACAACTACAACAACAGTCAACAACTAGTTTTGATTCTCAAGTCTCAGTGTAATCTAGTGGAGCTAATTCGTTTTTTGCTTCACAATTTGTGTTACAAGTCACTATTTAAGGATATTATTCTTTTCATTAGTGTGAGTAAATGCTGATGACCATTTGCAGAGAATGCCTCAGACTGCATTCACTTAAAGGGAAAAAAAACACGACTGTAAATGACTTTTCCAGCCTTAATGACACTGCTGATGACAAACGCCTCAAACTGCATACTCATGTACTATTCTAGAGCATTATTTACCCCTGCTACTGTCTGAGACATAAACCCTATAGTAAAGTGTGCTACTTTACGTCTATTTAAAAATCTGTCATTTAGAGGTCTTTTTCTAGAACTCCTCCTTATATTAGTGTTAATAAATGGAGTTATAACCATAAAGAGCAGAATGCACAGTTAGAGCAAAACCTCCCTGTTCTGAGGATCTGCAATTGTGATTGGTTGTGACCTTTCCATCATCACTATATTATTGTAAACATCATTTTAATGAACTGTTTTTTAAAGAAAAGATGTTTTCTCTACCAGGTTCCTCCTGGAAACATCTGCAGCACCATCACCAGCACACTGAACGCTCTTCTAGAAGACAAACATCTGACATTCCAGAAGAGCCGCTGGTATGGTGAGGATCTCTGTCCTACCGCCTGGGACTACGTATTCAGCCTGGATCTTCTTTGTGCACAACTGGGCACAAAGTGCTCAGTTGTTATTCGGTACTGAATGCAAAACCGCGTCATCATGTTTAATTCCCAATCAAGTGGCTGAAATATTTGCCATTCTTGTTGCATGAACTCACAATTGGTCAATCAGTTACTGCTACAAAACACTTAATATATCCAATTTTTTATTTAATAGGAAAAGTGTTTGGCTGATCTTGAACACTTGGCTGTTGGAAACACAAACAAAGCAAAGGCAGTTTAGAAACGTCTCTGTTGCAGCAGTTTTCAGGCTACTTGGTAAGTTTATTGTAAATCCTGATTTGGAGCACATTATTTCTGTATTCTTCAGTTTTTCACTCATGGTCTTTGTCCTTCTCAAACAGGGCGACTTGGCCAACAAGGCCTTAAGGAGAAGCTGGCAGCATCAGTGGAAAATCTGACAAAACGCATAATTGAGTTTGGGACACAAAAACTCTTGGAAGGTACTGAATTACTAAAGGATCAAATCTTTATCAACATTTATCTTTATTCTATAAATTTTAGTTCTCTATTATAAAGAAAGTGCTTCAGTAAGTTCTAATTTTATCATGGATCTTGTGTGCAGATATGCCGTGGGAGGTGCAGCTGTCATTAATCTATGCCAGTCATGATCTTGCACCCAGCAACCCCAAAGCCACTTTTAAGACTTTGCAATTATGGCAGCAAAAGTTCACAAAGCCCGTTCCCCCAGCCGTCACCAAGTGCATTAGTCAGATCAGCTTCCTGTCGTCACACATGGACCAAAAAAAAGCCAAATAATTTTTTCTAGATAATAATTATAGAATTGTATGTCTTTATAAATAAATAAATAATATATATAATAGATCTGCACAGCGTTATTGGTCATCTTTTATAATTTAAATATTATAATAATCAAGTGATAGGGAGTCTACTGAGAGGCCAACAGCAATACTTAAGGAACTACAGGAAGTTCTGGCAGGTACTGGTCACTCCTTGCATGTGAACATCATCTCCTGTATTCTGTACAAGTCTTGGCTGTCTGGTAGGAGGTAAGAAGGAAGCTGTTTCTTACAGAGAAGAATATACAATTTTGTCTGTATTGTCAAGAGATTCATTCAGTCACATGTGGAATAAAGTGCATAAAAATATGATTTGATCCTTAAATAAATACCTTTTGAAAGCTTTTGTGTCCCAAGATCAACTATGCTTCTTGTCAGATTTTGGACTGACAATATCAGTTTCTCTTTCAGACCTTGTTGCTCAAGTCTCTTTGCTTGAGTAGAAAAAGACCCTGAGTGAAACTGAAGAATCCAGAAATAATGTGAGATGATGCTCCAAAACAGGATTTACAGTAAACTTATACCAAAGGTCCTATCTTTTAAATAAAAAATTGTCTATATTTAATGTTTTTGTGGCAGTAATAGATTGACCATTGTGGTTGTACAATAAATTGTGACTTCATGCAACAAGAATTCGAAATGTGCAATATTTCAGACTTTATATTATCGAGAGACACACTGTTACATTAGAGTCTGTCACATTTGCAGGTTCGCAATCCATCGAACATTAAAAAAACAAACAAAAAAAACCCTTTGCATTCAGTACCCTATACATTTGTGAAGAGTCCAAATTCAGCCCAGTTGTGCACAGAGACGTGATCCCAGCAGCAGAACAGAGATCATCACCATACTGTTCTTCATGAATATCAGACTGTTGTCTTCAGTGTGCTGGTGACGGTATTGTGAATGTTTCCTGGAGGCTTCTGGGGGAAAATACATCTTTTCTTCAATACCCAGTTCAATAAAATGATGTTTACAATAATATGGTGACAACCGACAACTTAGTTCAACATGGATGTATAATAAATTTTAGTATTTGTAAATTTGGATGTATAATACTTGTCTTTGCCTTTTTTAGTTGTTACTTTCATTTGTTTTTTAACACTATATTCTCCCAGCCATATTCATTTTTTTCCACCAAGATCTCTTTCTTTATGCAAAAGTTACTCTAAAACAGATACAAACAAAAGACCAAAAATGCTCTACGGTATGTTGTCCAGTGGAAACTTATCTTTCCAAATAAACAGGAATTTGCAGCAATTGTGCGTTTGGATGCGTTTGTGACTCGTTATTACAATTTTAGTGAAAGTACTGTTTTTTTTTAATGCATGTTGTTTGTGTGTACTGTTTTAACAAATTCGCATTTCTGGGCTTCAAAGTCGGTAAATCGCTGGGTAAATTCAGCGCTGAGTACGCAGAGTTTTTCAGCGCAGAGTTTTTCAGCGGTCTCGACTGATGCACTCGCCCACTAACAAAGCATTCTGGCATTTGTAGTATTAGTGGAGTATGCGCTATACACTGGCGGGCAGCTCTAATACGCAGTTGATATAATCTCGCGGGCCAAATATACTGTAATTACTGAGTTTGACACCCCTGCCTTACACTAAAACTCAAAACTGACTTTGGCCTATGTTGCACTGTGATACAGCTACTAAACAAACAGGAACAAATCAGTACTTGCACTTATGATCAGCCATATGAACTGCAGCTACTTCAACTTGAACAGTTTGTTGTTAAAGGACTGGACTCTCGCATAGCACTGGGGGTCAAGGCTAATAAACACTTTCTGAATGGTTTCAAACATGTATTTTAGTTCTTTAGGAGAGCGAAAGATTTTGATGTCATAAATCAAGTAAAATAGAAGAGCACCAGCTGTAGAGACGTCTTGCACATTATCCATCACAACTTGCTCCTCTAAAACCACAGACAGGCACCTTACATTTGGGTTTGAATGGATGGTGGCAACATCATCTTCAACAACAGTTAAGACCCCCTTCTTCATCCCTTTTGTGTGAGTGTCCTGCAGTAAAAAGCAGCATAAAGACAGAATTATAACCCATAATTTATTAAATTCTGCTGGACCACAAAGAGATTTTTATATTATTTGAGATAGGTCACCCAAAAATATGGATATACACCATTTGGCCAAAAGTATTGGGACACCCCTTCTAATGAACAGGTTTCACTACTTTAGTGATTTTCATGAGTACAAATCTTAATGTTTAAGCATATAATTATATTTGATGGAACTGTGTGCTTCTAATTATATAGTAAGAGTTTGAACAGGACCCTTTTCTAATCTAAAATAGCAATGCTGCTGTGTGGAAAGGTTCAAAAAAGTCAAGTCAAGTCAAGTCAAGTTTATTTGTATAGCGCTTTTCACAACAGACATTGTCTCAAAGCAGCTTTACACAAATCAACAGTGAAGGTGAATGGTGTGAATTTGTCCCTTATGAGCAAGCTGTGGCGACTGTGGCAAGGAAAAACTCCCTTAGATGTTATGAGGAAGAAACCTTGAGAGGAACCAGACTCAAAAGGGAAACCCATCCTCATTTTGGGTGACATCAAGAGTTTGATCATAAATCTTTCAACAATACAGAACACTGGAGAGTGAGAACTAACATGATTACTGGAGTATAAGATTATAAGTGATGTTCTTTCTGCAGTCTTATACAGTCTATATGGTTAGTAGCTCCGAGTTTTATGAGCTCAGCATTTGTGATCACCACAGATCCAGCATCAGCTTCTCCATGCCAGAGTCTTTAACACTCCAGGAGGTCCAATGCCAACTCCACACATGTAGCGGGATCCAAATGGCACTGGTACGTCTCTAGATGGTTCGGGATGTTTGTGAGTTCGGCATCTACTTCTTCAAAGGTCCGTAATCATCACGAGGTGGGAGGTGACTGGAGCTGGCCAAACCTCAGGGTGTCTCGGGATGGGGAGAGAAAGAGAAGCAGTGGAGAGCAATTAGCGTAGCTGCTGTTCATGATATTAACAGCACAAGTTGATAATGTGCATGTGATCAGATGTTCTGGAGCACAAGGTTATGATGTGATGTGTGTTATGTGTAGGCTTTGCTAAAAAGATATGTTTTTAATCTACACTTAAACTGGGTGAGTGTGTCTGAGCCCCGAACACCGTCAGGAAGACTATTCCAGAGTTTAGGAGCTAAATGTGAAAAAGCTCTACCACCTTTAGTGGACTTTGCTATTCTAGGAACTACTAGAAGCCCAGAGTTTTGAGATCTCAGGGAGCGTGGCGGATTGTAGCGAGTTAAAAGACTGGATAGATATATGGGAGCCAAACCATTTAGTGCTTTATAAGTGAGAAGTAATAGTTTGTAGTCTATTCGAAACTTAACAGGAAGCCAATGTAGGGACGATAAGATCGGGGTTATATGATCATATTTTCTTGCCCTTGTAAGAACTCTGGCTGCTGCATTCTGGACTAACTGAAGCTTGTTTATTAATGATGCAGGACATCCACCTAGTAACGCATTACAGTAGTCTATTCTGGAGGTCATGAACGCATGGACGAGCTTCTCTGCATCGGATATGGACAACATATTTCTTAGCTTAGAAATATTTCTAAGGTGAAAGAAGGCTGTTTTAGTAACTTGATTGATATGATTTTTGAAAGACAAGTCGCTGTCTAAAATAACACCCAGGTCTTTTACTGTTGAATTAGTGGTTACAGAACATCCGTCTAAATGCAGGTTGAGATGCTGGAGCTTCTGTATACTAGTTTTTGGTCCGATGAGCAAAATCTCAGTCTTATCGGAATTTAAAAGTAGAAAGTTATGGGTCATCCAATCTCTTATTTCCTTAACACACTCAGTTATCCGACTTAATTGAGCTATATCGCCTGGTTTAGATGAAATATATAGCTGAGTATCATCAGCATAACAATGGAAGCTAATTCCATGCCTTCTAATAATATTTCCTAACGGAAGCATGTATATTGTGAACAGCAGGGGTCCTAGAACTGAACCTTGCGGCACGCCATAATTTACTTGTATTAGCCTGGATAGCTCTCCATTTAAATCTACGAAATGGTAACGATCGGACAGGTAGGATTTAAACCAGCTTAATGCCTGTCCCTGAATGCCGATGTAATTTTGTAATCGATCTAGGAGGAGATCATGGTCTATAGTGTCGAATGCAGCACTAAGATCAAGTAAAACCAACAGCGAAATGAAGCCTTGGTCTGAAGCTAAAAACAGGTCATTAGTTATTTTAACTAGAGCAGTTTCTGTGCTATGATGGGGCCTAAAACCTGACTGAAATTCTTCAAAGATATTGTTCTCTTGCAGGTAGGAACATAACTGGGCAGCGACAATCTTTTCTAAAATCTTAGACATAAATGGGAGATTTGAAATGGGTCTGTAATTTGATAACATGTTTGGATCCAGATTAGGTTTTTTAATGAGGGGCTTAATAACTGCTAACTTGAGGGATTTAGGGACGTGACCTAAAGATAGTGAAGAGTTAATAATATTTAGAAGAGGTTCACCAGTTGTATATAACACTTCCTTCAGTAAGAAATCACTGATTCAGTCAGTGTGGAAGAACTTGACTGGTCTGCAGAAAGCAAAGGTTTAATCCCAGATGAACATCTCTGGTGGGACTTTAAATGCAGACCCTGAGCCAAAAACATCACCAAACACCAATGACTTGTACTTACACTATATGGACAAAAGTATTGGGACACATCCTTCTTTAGAACAGAAAAAGACACTTCCAAAACTGTGGCAACAAAGATAAAAAATATAATTAATGTATTTACAAATTGTATTTCCATCTCTGTTGCAACAGATTTGGAAGTGTCTAAATTGACTACCCATATGTACAAGTCATTGCTGTTTGGTTTGAGTTTTTGGCTCAAGGTCTGCATTTAAAGTCACACCAGAGATGTTCAGCTGGGATTAGGACTTGGCTTTATGGAGACCAGTCAAGTTTTTCCACACTGAATGAATCAATCATTTCCTTTTGAACCTTTCCTTACACACAGAGGCATTTTCATGTTAAAATAAAAAAAGGTGGTGTCCCAATACTTTTGGCAATATAGTGTAACACTTAATGTGTGCTGTCAGAATCATTACTGATAAATATTCAACTAGGATTATTCAATAAATACATTTTTGCCAACACTTTGCCTCCTCCATTCTACTCTTTCCCCTGACGTTTAGCTTATAGAACAGTTATTAGATTAATTTCAGACACCAGACAAAACAGTTTTCTCTTTACAGGATCTGTACCTCAGGTATGAGAGAATCTGCTGATAACAGACTGATAACACACGTACCAGGCAAGACTTCAGGAAGTTTCCAGACTTTTCCCTCATAAACAAAGGTATTGCTTTGAGAGCTGTAGCTTTTCTTTGAGCAGCACCTCAGAAGCCTGAAAGACACAGAAAAAGTTAAAACCTTCAGATTTATGCTTCTGAGATATGTGGCTATTGTTGAAAGGACATTGGTTGTCAGTTCACAATCTTTAAAAGGACAACTGACTGTGTCATGCCTCCTCAAACGATTTTTGAGATGGTTTAAAAACTGGGATGGCTGACAAACATCTTTGAAATCACATAACTCACATGAAAAATTAAAGTGGTCAGTAACTGCAACAGTGTGTTTGTGTGATCTTGTTAAATGTGTTTTTTAACACACCTAAAGTTTTAAAAGTGCAGATGCAGTCAGTATACAAGCTGCCGGGATCACCCTCGATAGTGCCGAAGCCTGTAGTGTTTTAAGAAGACCTCTGTGCTTCTGTGGGCAAATCTGCAAAGCTTACACTGCTTTCATACCTATGAAAAGAAAAACAAACACAGTCTGAAATGAGTTACATACCAACTAAATTGACATTAATTGTTTAAAACAGAACATAAATATTACATACAAAAAAATAAGAATATTTGATGAATCACAAAGCAAAACAATAATGCCAAATTACACTGAACTAGTTAAATGGTGCTAAGAAGAGCTATGCTAAAAAAACACTAAGCTCCTGAAATACTAGACATTTGCTGATAATTCAACATGATGATATATTTTCTGTGTTTTAGACCGGATGTTATGTGAAGCACGTTATGTTATACGTCTAAGATCAGAAATAACCACAGGGTTAACAAGGCTAAGAATCCGCTATAACTATAACTCAATAATCACGTGTTTAGCATTAACGTTAGCCAAAACTGATTCACAGAAAGCAGAACGCGGACGGTGAAATTGAACTGACCAGCTGGCAGAGGATTCTGTCTGGTCTTTAAGCCGTCCTCTAACGCAAATCAAGCAAAGATTTATCCAAAAAGAAAGATTCATTCTCTATTTAGCATTTGTAATTAGCATTAGGCGTATGACTGTGTATCATATGCTTTCGTATTATTCTTTGACTTGAATACTAAAGATTCTATTAACTCCTTCCACAACACACAACCCATTTAAACACAGTTTATTGTAATAACTATAACTTACACAATAATTTGTTGTGTATTTTGAAACATTTCATTAAAATTTTACAAAGTGAACTGAACATGACCTTCAAATGAAGCACGTTAGCTGTTCGAGCTCATTGCAAAATATCAATACATTCCTTAAAATAGTTTTCCCAAAACACACCGTTACATTATACGTTAAGCATTTGTGTAGTAGTTATTACTTCTACCTGTTTTAGCTGTTAACTGGACCTCACATCACATCACATTAGATAGATAGATAGATAGATAGATAGATAGATAGATAGATAGATAGATAGATAGATAGATAGAGCAATAATGAAGATAAATATGTATTATATGTACAGCATGTGATTATATACGTAAGCATATGTACAGTAATTAAATATAAAGGCTATAACAGTGCAGAGACGTTTGGACATCATTAAGAGCCTTTGCTATGTTTCCACACGGACAGATAATGAGGTGATACCGGAGAAAGTGCACCTCTTTAAGTCAAGTCAAGTCAAGAAGCTTTTTTTTTATATAATCATAGACATTTTACAGATTTAAATTATGTATTGTTTTTATCTGTACAATCAATAAAGACTAATTTAAACACTCAAAAATCAAATACAATTATCAACAGAATCTGAATCAATGACAGTTTGGACTTTAAAAACCTCTATGTATTATGTAACAGAGATATCTAGTTAGCATGCTAAGCTAGCCCCGGTCCGAGAGCAGAGAGAGAGAGAGAGAGAGAGAGAGAGAGAGAGAGACCAGAGGGCGGAGCATCTCGGTGTGACGTCACAGTAGGGCAACTTCTATGTAAGTCAGAACTCTCTGTTTCTCTCATTTCCGAGGTTTGTGCGTGTGAGTAAAGACACATAAACATGGGGCTCTTCAGAAGGTTAAGGGAAATTTTTCAAACCAGAAGAAAGAAGAAAACTAAGCAGATTGCTGAAATGAAGGAGAAGCTGGAACACATAGTGAAAGTAGTAAAAGACTTGGATGCATTTTCTAATCCAAGGATAGAGAAGATAACATAAGAGAGAGAAGAAAAAGCCATTCTGCTACAGACGGTGCAAAAGCTGGAGGCTACTTTGGCTTCTGAGCGAAAGCAGCGGGAACAGGATATAACTGAGAGAAGCCAGAGCTGGGTGAGAGAACAAAAACAACTGGAGGAACGTGTAGCTCAGCTTGAGTTCATTTTTGAACAGACCGCCAAGAAGCTCCAGTCTTCCCTGGAAATCAATGAGGAACTGGAGAAAACTGTAGAATGTAAGAGAGAGAGCTGGACAAAAGAACAAAAGAAAGTGGAGGAACATGTTGCTCAGCTTGAGGCCAATTTGGAACAGACCACAATGGAGTCCCAGTCTTCTCTGGAAATCCATGAGAAACTGGAGAAAACTGTAGAATGTAAGAGAGAGAGCTGGATGAGAGAACAAAAACAACTGGAGGAACATGTTGCTCAGCTTGAGCTCACTTTGGAATGGACGACCAAGAAGCTCCAGTCTTCCCTGAAAATCCATGAGGAACTGGAGAAAACTGTAAAATGTGAGCGAGAGAGCTGGACGAGAGAACAAAAGAAAGTGGAGAAACGTGTTGCTCAGCTTGAGGTCACTTTGGAACAGACCACCATGGAGCTCCAGTCTTTCCCGAAAATCCTTAAGGAACTGAAGAAAACTGTAGAATGTAAGAGAGAGAGCTGGATGAGAGAACAAAAGAATATGGGGCAACATGTTGCTCAGCTTGAGCTCACTTTGGAACAGACCACCATGGAGCTCCAGGATACTCAGAATCACTGTGAGAAAGTAAAAAATAGTGCAGAGCAGGAGAGAGATCATTTGATCAGAGAGAAAGAGCGACTGGAGGAATGTGTTGCTAGTTGGATGCCACTGTGCTCTGTGCCGAAGAAAAGAAGACTTCAGAGAATAAAACAGATCATTATATGAGAGTCCGAGAGCGATGGGAGGAAAGTGTTGCTCAGCTGAGACAAGAAAACATTCAAAAGAAAACGAGAAATAGAAAAAAAAAATAAGAAGACAAGAGAAACAGAGTCTAAACATGCCTTTTCCCTCTTTCTGTTTCTCTTATGGCTATTTATGATAGTTTTACACTTATAGTCAATAGTATAAAGCTGAGTGTAAAACTATTATATCTTGTAGATCGTCTCGTCTTTTGATCATTTTTTATTTCTGTCTTGTCAAAAATACTGATTTAAATCTTTTACTACAGCGAGACACAATAAACACTATTAACAACCATTATTTTTGTCTTCCTTACAAACGCCGTATGACCTCCTCATGGATACTTCCACTTAGTTTATATCCCTCTTGTGGGTCAGGGGGCTGTGGCTCGGGGTCATAATGCTGAGGGGGAGGGAGGTCAGGAGGGAGAGGGAAACTGGTCCTCAGTGCCACATACCCTGATAATCTTGTACACTTTTTCCCGGTGGTATAAAAGTGAGGGGGCCACATTGATGGGAAACCTGATGTATCGACTACCCACCTTAATAATAACATCCAGGAGCACAGCTGTAGGAATCTAAATCAGCTTATTAGCCAGTCATCATCATGGACAAGAAATCATCATGGTCCCTGGAGACTCTTTTTCTCCTTAATATTCCATTGGTGTAATCCTCCAGCAGTGCCATCATGCAGCATTACACATGGGGGTCACCACAGCATTTATATATTTACAGTAATTACACTGATCATTAACACCATGGCAAAATCAGCATGAATTAGTGACATCACCACCCGAGATACAATTTGAAGATGAAAATGTGATGCGTGAACACGTTTCTTCATGCCAGTTTTGTCATAAACATTATTATAGTTAGAACTGAAAACGAGGACATAAAGAGAGTAACGACTGTGTGAGAGCGTAATGGCTGCTTTTCCAGACTTATTGAAGGAAAATATTTAGTTATTTACACTGTGTTCTGCAGTTATCTAATGGGAGGAGATTTGATGTTATCCTGTATTCCATGCAGTCGGGCATCTCCTCCTCCTGCGCTCCCGTAGTGAAATGTGATGGTGAGACGCCGCTGATTACATATTTAGAGTGAATTTTTATTTAACATTTGAGTTGGATTTTATAAGAAGGTGTTTAATAAACAACTATCACTCAGTACAAACCTAAATAACCTGCACGATTTCATCTTCATGATCACAATACTTCAAACAAAACATCTACAGTACATACAGGATTCAGGGCCATTTTTCAATATTTATATGTTACGGTAATTTTGTATTATTTATATTAGGAGTCTTTAACGACTCTGTGCATATGTTTAAAAAATGACCATGTTACTGTATGTACAATGATACTAAATGTGTTCATGTATTGCAAACACTTTATTAGGATCACCTTTATATTCATATACACTGTGTGTGTGTGTGTGTGTGTGTGTGTGTGTGTGTGTGTGTGTGTGTGTGTGTGATAATTTGTACAAAGAATTAATTCTCATCACTTTCATTATTTTAGATCAAACATGTGCCCTACTACTATCAGGTAAAATACAATGTCCTCGTAGGAAAAAACACAAAAACCAAAGTGTCCAAAAACTTATGACCACCAGGCTGAAATAGTCCATGCAGAAACAAAACAGAGTAAGAACAGGAGCTTTGAGGGTTGGGATTTGGACTGTAGTGTATATACGCTGGAGAGTGATCAGGGCAAGCCTAAAGACAATCTGGCACTGTCTGGAGGATTCAGGCGTCCTTATAAGTGCCAGAAAATTAGACGCCATATCCGTGCAGCTGGTTGGGCGTGCGCGTTTCCTCGGTAATTGAGGCGGTAATGCCTGAAGTGCTCAAGCGGGCTGACAGTACCCCCCCGTCCAGGGCGGCCCCGGACGCCCCAACAGGCTGCCCCGGGTGGGCCCGATGAAAGCCAGCAATCAGGTCAGGGTCCAGGATAAAGCGGGAGGGGACCCAGGAGCGCTCCTCAGGACCATAGCCCTCCCAATCCACAAGGTACTGGAGGCCCCGACCACGACGACGGGAGCGGAGCAGGCGGCGCACGGTGCAGGCAGGACCCCCATCAATGACCCGGACCTTGGAAATGGGAAAGGGGCCGAGGTTCCGACAGGTGGCCTTAAGGGGAAGGTCCTTAGTAGAGAGCCACACTCGTTGCCCGGCACGGTAGCGGGGGGCTAGGCGCCGCCTACGGTTGGCCCCCTGGCAAAGCCTTATGCCATTCTTGAGCAGGGCTTCTCGGGCCACTCTCCAGCCTCGACGGCAGCGTCGGAAGAAAAGGGCGGCAGAAGGAACGGCGGACCGGGGTTCCTGGCTGGAGAAAATTGGCGGCAGAAAACCGTGGACCACCTGGAAGGGCGCAAGTCCCGTGGCAGCAGTGGGAAGAGTGTTATGGGCATACTCAATCCATAAAAGTTTGTCCGACCAGGAGGAGGGTTCCCGACTGCAAAGGAGGCGGAGACCGGTTTCAAGGTCCTGGTTGAGTCTCTCGGTCTGTCCGTTCGTCTGGGGGTGAAACCCAGATGAGAGGCTGGTCGAGATGCCCAGGAGGCGGCAGAACTCCGTCAAAACTGCGCCGAGAATTGGGGTCCGCGGTCCAAAACGATATCTCTGGGGAAACCATGAAGGCGGAATATGAACCCTAGAGAGCGCATCAGGCTTGACATTCCGGCTCCCAGGCCGGTACGAAAGAGAGAACTGGAAGCGGCCAAAGAAAAGGCCCCATCTAGCCTGTCGGGGGTTGAGCCGTTTAGCCGATTGGAGGTACTCAAGGTTGCGATGATCCATCCAGACCAGAAAGGGAACCTCCGCACCCTCCAACCAATGGCGCCATTCCTCCAAGGCCAGTTTGACAGCCAGGAGCTCCCTCTCACCCACCGGGTAGTTACGTTCTGAGGAGCTAAGGTGCCTGGAAAAAAAAGCGCAAGCGGTTATCCTCAGGGCAGACCTGGGAGAGCACCGCCCCCACTCCAACGCCGGAGGCGTCAACTTTAACAACGAACTGCCGAGCTGGGTCAGGAAAGATGAGGATGGGCGCCTCTGTGAACCGATCCAGAAATGCCTCCTCAGCCTCAGGGCCCCAAAAGAACGAGCGGAGGGAAGACGTCAGGAGGTGGAGGGGTGCCGACACCGAACTATAGCCCTTTACGAAGCGGCGATAAAAATTGCCGAAGCCCAGGAACCTTTGTAAATAGCGGCGGTAGGTGGGGGTCGGCCAGTCCCGGATTGCCTGGACCCTGGCAGGGTCCATCCGGATATTACCGGCTGAAAGCAGGTATCCCAGGAACGAGGTCTGTGAGGTGTGGAACTCACACTTCTCGGGTTTTACGTAGAGCCCGGTCTTGAGAAGTCTCTCCAAGACCTGACGCACCTGCCGGACGTGTTCGTCCATGGAGTGGGAGAAGATCAGGATATCATCTAGGTAGACAAACACAAACGTATTGAGCATGTCACGGAGGACCTCGTTGACTAGAGCCTGAAAGACGGCCGGAGCGTTGGTAAGGCCGAACGGCATGACAAGGTACTCGTAATGACCGGCTGGGGTATTGAAGGCGGTCTTCCATTCATCCCCCTCCCTGATACGCACAAGGTGGTACGCGTTGCGTAGATCCAGCTTAGTGAAGATCGTAGCACCATGCAGGAGCTTGAACGCCGAGGCCATAAGCGGCAAGGGATAACGGTTCCGGACAGTGATCGCGTTAAGACCCCGGTAGTCAATACATGGGCGTAGGGACTTATCCTTCTTTTCGACAAAGAAGAAACCCGCCCCAGATGGGGAGGAGGATGGTCGGATGATGCCTGCTGCCAGGGACTCCCGGATATACTGGTTCATGGCAGTCCTCTCCAGGGCTGATAACTGATACAGGCGCCCCCTAGGGGGACTGGCTCCGGGATGCAGTTCGATGGCACAGTCGAAGTGCCGGTGGGGAGGCAGGGAGGTAGCCAAAGCCTTACTGAACATGCGCGCAAGGCCATGATAGACCTCAGGAACCGATGCTAAATCAGAGTGCTCGGGAGTGACAGCCGGCAGTGGTTTGGGTGGAGGGAGAGCAAGGCAGTGGCCGAAGCAATGCACACCCCAATCAAGAATACGCCCTGTCATCCAATCAACACGTGGTTTGTGTTTCTGAAGCCAAGGGAACCCAAGCATAATGGGGGCTTGGGGAGAGGAGATGACTAGGAAGGAAAGCCACTCCTGATGTCGTTCCCCCACTGACATGAGCAGAGGCTTAGTGCGGTGCATGGCCCGGCCTAAAAGGCTGCCGTCCAGGGCTCTGATCAGCAGAGCTTCAGGTAGGGGTTCCATGGGAACCAGCAGTTGCTGGGCAAGCTTGAGGTCGATGAATTCGGCATTAGCCCCAGAGTCGACGAAGGCAGCCAATTCCGTGCCTCCGGGGCCAACCTGAAGGTGGACCAAGATGGTCGCCAAAGGGCGATGCGATCCCATCCGCTGTCAGTGGCCTGGGTCCGGAACTCAGCCGCGAACTCTGCAACAGAGCGATGCCCCTGTGCGGCCGAGACCAGGGAGCGGGCGGCATCTTGGCGTGGCGTAGACGTGCCAAAGACCTTCCGGAGTTCAGCAGAAAAGGCGGCGAACGATCTGCAGTTGGCTGATTGGCTTTCCCACTCCGCAGTGGCCCACCTTAGGGCTCGGCCTGACAGGAGGGAAATGACGTAGGCCACCTTGGAGCGCTCTGTACCGAATTGGGAGGGCTGCATGCTAAAAATCAGGTCTCACTGTATAATAAACGATCGGCAGGAGTCAAGGGTCGCCCGAAAACCGGGCTGGCTGCGCGAGCTGAGGCTCACGCATAGCTGAAGGGGCGGTAGGAGGAGCAGGGGCCTGCCCGGCCGGGGCAGCAGATGATGATGGCGGCGGAGCACCTGTGGTGAGTCGGTCACCAAAGCGTGTGTGCAAAAATCCCATGATTTCCTGCACGCCAGTAGAGAGGTTTTGTATTTGTTGCTCCTGCGCCGCTTGTCGGCGAGACAAGGCCGTTAAAGCGGCGTTAGAGGCAGGTACATCCACGGGATCCATGTTGGCCAAATTGTTCTGTCAGAAAGTTCAGGTTATAGGATCCAAGGCAGATGCAAAAGAAGCAGGGGAGAAAGGCTGTGCAGAGCTGAATTTGGAGGCCGATTCAGGGAGTCGATTCAGGGAGTCGATTCAGGGAGCCGATTCAGGGAGCCGATTCAGGGAGCCGATGTGCGCGGAGGGTGAGGATTCCGATCCGGAAACGGGAGCGCGTTCAGCGCGAGCCGGAAACCGAAATGCGCGTTCAGCGCGAGCAGAGCCGAGCCGAAAACCGGAGGACTGAATGATCAGGTCAGAAACAAAAGAACAAACAAAACAGAGAATACGCTGGAGAGTGATCAGGGCAAGCCTAAAGACAATCTGGCACTGTCTGGAGGATTCAGGCATCCTTATAAGTGCCAGAAAATTAGACGCCATATCCGTGCAGCTGGTTGGGGGTGGGCGTTTCCTCGGTAATTGAGGCGGTAATGCCTGAAGTGCTCAAGCGGGCTGACAGAGTAAAATAATGTATAGTCAGTACTTCAACTCTTACCCGAGTATTTTAAAACATGAGTATCTGTACTTCTACTGAGTAAAGGATGTGTGAACCTTGCCACCGCTGGCTTTAATTATGAAATGTTTGCCAACATATTACAGTTATAATGTAGATAAATAGTACTAATAAACTACCCACTCTGTGCAATTTCTATAAGGTATTTCAGTGTGTAAACTAATCCTAATGTAATAGTGGAGCAAAAGTGTATTTATATAAGTAAATCTGTATTATTTAGTTTTTGCAACACTGAGCTGCACACATATTCAAACCTGTAACGTTTGCTTATACTATACATTTAAATGAACCATATTAACTTGTTCAAAAAGCACATTGCACTATTTTCTTTATATTTAAGTGAAAATTAGTTTTGTATTTGAATGCGCACAATTTTCGTATGCAGCATGTAGTGTAAATATCCATTAGATTTTAGTTATTTTGGATATTAATTAACTTTTGTTTCCATGTGGTGATGAAGCTCGGGTGTTCTTGTATTCAGAGCAGTGAGAACTGCATACAATTCTAGACTGAGACTCCTGAAGTTACTGAGTGTCACACTTGGACCCTGGAAACACAGATTTTAATGCTCCCACATTAAAGTTGATTGCTTTCCATTTTATTCTTTCTGTATAATAGAATTTTGTTAATAACTGAAATTTAATTTAGTAAATAACAATGATGATTTGTTGATACTTCATAATAATCTATGATATAGAATTAAAACATTGTTTCTATCACCAGCATTTCTATTTTCTTTCTTAGAAAAAATAAAGTATAAGTTAACAAACAATAGCAAGAGAAAAATAAGTAAACTGTTCATGAAATAATCACAAAAAAAATGTTCCTGAAGACGTTTTTAATGACACCGAGACTCATACAGTCTATTTAGAATAATCAACTTTTACATTCACCTTAATCTCAAAGGTGTTCAGTGAAGTCGAGATTAGAGCTCTGTGCAGGCCACTTCAGTTCTTCCACACCAAACTCATCCAACCATTTCTTTATGAACCTCAGTTTGTGCACTGTGTCATGGTCATGCTGGATTATTAAAGGGCCGTCTCCAAACTATTCCCACAATATTAAAAGCATAGCATTGTCCAAAATGATGTGGTATGCTAAAGTAATTAACATTTCACTACACTTTAAGTCAAGGGCTGAGTCTTACCCCAAAGTACAGCCCCATACCATTACCACTCCTCAACCAAATCTTACAGTTGACTAATAAACTTATTCAAAGTTAGAGAAACACAAAAAATGAACATCGGTGCAAAATACCTAAAGGTTTATACATTTAACATTTTAGATTAAAAAAAGACTTAGGGTGAGATTTGTCTGCACTTTAATTCTTATAGGTCCAGACATTTACAGCAAAAATCTATTCCCTGATCTTGCTGTGTAACCGTGTGATCAAGCTCAAGTTTGCAGTAAATCAGTAACACTGGGCTCAGGGGACAATAGATTGGAAGCCGTTCCATTAGATAATGTTCAGAAAGCACATGTGGGTGAGATGCTCAGGTAGCCTCATACATGTTGCCATAAAGTGTAGTTGTAGTGTAACTGTAGATGGACTAACAATGTTCTGATGGCTTGAAAAGGTGTCCAGTTTGTTAGAGCTAATTAAAATTAACATTACAATTTAAAGTTCCCCCGATATTTACAGTACAATTTCCCTTTACATCTCTTCAAATAAGAAATTTAAGAAGATGATTTGTTTTATGGTTGTATGTTAGAGCACTTGTGTTTACTTATTGAGCTTTGATAAACATAGCTCCGTCCACAGTGTCCACAGAGGTACAGCTTCTGTCCTGTATGACTCTGCTGGTGGCTGAGGAGGGCACGCCGAGCACTAAAACTCTTCCCACACTGTTCACAGGGATACAGCTTCTCTCCTGTGTGGATACGCTGGTGTCTAAGCAGATGACTCTGTCGAGTAAAACTCTTCCCACACTGTTTACAGTAATACGGCTTCAACCCTGTGTGGATACGCTGGTGTATTCTAAAATTACTCTGATGAGTAAAACTCTTCCCACACTGTTCACAGTGATACGGCTTCTCTCCTGTGTGGATATGCTGGTGTAATTTGAAAGTACTCGGGTGAGTAAAACTCTTCCCACACTGTTCACAGTGATACGGCTTCTCTCCTGTGTGGATACGCTGGTGTCTTTTGAGACTACTCTGATGAGTAAAACTCTTCCCACACTGATCACTGTGATACAGTTTCTCTCCTGTGTGGACACGCTGGTGTCTTTTCAAAACAGCAGTTTTAGTAAAACTCTTCCCACAATCTGAGCAGTGGTGCATCTGGAAAACAAAATAAAATGATTGAATATAGTGTAATATTGTTAGATGTGGTCTTGCATGTTATCAGAAATGTCTGCTATAGTAATCTGATATGGGTTGAAACAAGTTAAATGAGAGGTATTTTGAGGCCTTTTAGAAAACCTTTAACCTGTTAGGCATCGACACAGATTTTGGGACTCACAGCTGAAAATGCGCTACCTAACTTTAAATGTTAACAGTTCCTGATAATAGTAGACGACATACACAATTTAAATATCTTTAAAAAGAAGACACTTTGAGCTTTACTGTCCAGTATTCACAGTTGATATTGCTCAAAAAGATAATAAGTTATAAATGATTAAGTACTGTAAAAAAAAAACCTTAAATGAAATTTTTTATTTTATTCCTTCATATATAAATACATAAAATCAGTACTGGAGCAATCCAGAAAAGTATTGGGTTGAAAGCCACATGTCTCATGAGTTTATATTTCAAATTTTATGAAGATTTTCATAACAAAAGAGATTCCTACAAACAATTAGCTGAGACAATGTCTGATCCTTTTCTCCCTCCTCTGTTTGAGAGACACCTGTTAAACTCAGGTGATCATTCATACTCTATTCATACAGTCTGCATATTAATGAACTGCTGACCATTAAAGGCTTTTGCTATACATGTTTGGGGCTATTGATGTTGATTTGGTATTCATATTGATGGCCGGGTAGCCAGACAAGCTCTTGTTCTACAGTCATGACCATTCATATTGATGTCTGGCCATTCCAATCTCAACAATACACATACACACACACACACACACACACACACACACACACACACACACACACACACACACACACACACACACACACTAACTTTTGAAGCATTTCTCTTATAAAAACAAACAGGCAATAAAACCAATAAAATCGTATAAAACTATAAAGGGAGATATATTGTAACTTACAGATGTAAAATCGCATCTCCATGCAGATCTCCAAGCCTCTGTTGTTACTCCGCCCCCAAAAATATTTTCCACATCGCTGTTTTTTTTCCAAATCTCGGATAAAACAACTTTTTTGATTGTCCATTTTTTTTTCTTTTTTTTTCTCTTGTAAACAAAGTCCAGTTAGCACGACCTATAAACAGCTGTTTGTGTTGACCTGAGAGCTGAATCACTTCCTAGTTTGTCACTTTGCATGTGATACTTCCGGCAGTAAGAGTTTGTAAATTGTAATAAAACTAAGACTCATACACGTGGAGAATAAAATCCACACATATATCGTTAGAATCCTGCACTTATTGGCTACAATTTCCATCAATCATTTAGTTTCCATAATGCTACTGGCTGGAAAGAAAAGGTTTGAAATGAGAGGCGGCACATTAAAAAAAAAAAACATGATGACACCTGCAGAGAGAGTAGAGACTCCACCCAAGATTCCACTGCTTTTACTTTTTTATTTTATTATTTATTTTTTTTTTTTGTGGTGTCAACCGTTTAACACTATTTTCTACCAGCCATATTTGGTGTTTTTTACCAGCAAGATGTCGTTTTTTTATGTGAAAGTTATTCGGAAATATAATAATGTAAGTAGTGAGTTTTTTTTATGCATGTTGTTATTGTGTACTGCTCCATTGAAAAACAGAGATCTGAAATCACTGCTTGAGACTTAAAGCTTTAGAATGATGTATAGTTAGTCGTGGTTACTCTTCTCCATTTTTATTTAATCTATTGCTAAATATCAACACCTGAGAACAATGGGCTATTTGTTGCGCTCACGCAAAGGGTTAACTTTTTAATACTTGTATAAAATTTTCCAAAATCCCTGATATTTATGTCTTCAAGGTGGAGGAGTTTTCCCAGTACCAGACCAGGCAGCATTATATCATCTTATTTCCAATTCCAGGAGACAGAGAAAAAGACTGTGGAACCTGTTGTGCTTCTGTGATAACATCAGAGCTTAACAGGATTCAGTCCACGATCACAAAGCTACCTGAAACTATGTTCAAGCAATGTTTGGGTGATTTTGGATTTAGCAAAATACATTTCTGATTCAGAACATTTGCTAATAGTAGCTCTCATTAGACAAAGCTCAAAATCTGGACTGGTGCAAACAATCAGTACCTACTGAGCTGATCTGCATGCTGTTTTCCAAATGATGTGTGAAAATCCATGTGGTTGGGACAACAATACATTGATGACGACTGCAGGTAATTATCTGTGGCTGTCAAAAGCAGCAACCTACTTCCCCCTAATGGTCTATGAGGGCATTTTCAATCAACTTGTTAGCATGTACCTCCACTTTCAGACTCTCAGCTGAAAATCACCTACCTAAATGTAAATGTGAACAGTTCCTGACCAAAGTGTTCTACATACACAATTTAGATACATTTAGAAAGAAGATACTCTGACCCAGCCATTAGTGATGCACAAGTCAGTGCACTCTTAGTGCAGGTCTCAACCCCAGATACAAGTGGAGGGTTGCGTTATGAAGGACATCCAGTGTAAAACATGTGCCAAATCAAACATGCAGATCACAAATCAGAATTTCATACCGGATCGGTCGAGGCCCGGGTTACCAACGACCACCACAGGTATCGTTAGCCAACAGGGTACCGGTGGAAATTGGACTACGGTTGGCCGAAGAAGGAGAAGGAGAGGAGAAAGACGTCTACAGAGGCAGCGGAAAAAGAAGAAGTGGAGGAGAGTGGAGGTTCGGGTTGGTACTTTAAATGTTGGTACTGTAAGAATTACAGACTGCCTTAATCCAGATTCCACCCCACACTATATCAAATTCAGCTCATCCTCAAAACAGCTAAAAATTTATAAAAAGTATTTATGTAGTTTGATGTAGAATTTCAGTTGTATCAATCTTAATCATGGACTTAATTGAATCAGTCTGGGAGAGGCAGCAAGCCATCAAGGACTATCTCTAACCAAAAGGTGTCTGAGACCAAGATTATCATTTAAACAATACACCTTCCTGACCTGTTGGGGGACCAGCGCCAGCAAAGGTGTGAATACCGGTGATTACCACCTGCTGACCTCCGCTCGAGAATGGTATCCCCCAGCCTTTTGTTTCCTCAAGTATGTCCTATATCTAATTTACATTTAAAAGATAACTACGGTCTATACTTCAGAGGGAAGAATAATATAAAATATCTGGGCAGAGTTTGCTTGAGGTTCTTTCTGACTCCGATGAACCCAAAGTGCTTAGTGTATTTTGTCACTGCTACGCTGTTATAAACTTCTTCATTACGATCTTCGTTGTCCTCATCATTTTTTCTTACATTACTATGACTGGTAAAGGGAGAGAGGGAGCTGATATGATGGAGAGGAGAAAGGTAGATATGTTGTGTGAATAAGACCAGGAACATCGGTGGTGTTTAATCTGTTCTATCATGTTGTGGATAGAAAGAGAAATGGTGTAGGGGTGATTCTGAAGGAAGAGTACAGTAAGAGTGTAGTGGAGGTGAAGAGAGTTTCTGATTGGGTGATGAAGGTGAAGCTGGAAGGTGAGATGATAAATATCATCAGTGCTTATGCTCTGCTTTACATACTGCGGGTAAAATAAGTATTGAACATGTCAACATTTTTCTCAGTAAATATATTTCTAAAGGTGCTAGTGACATAAAATCTTTATCAGATGTTGGTAACAACCCATACAATCCACACATACAAAGATATCAACCATAAATGAAGTTGTGTAATGTTGTGAAACAACACACACACACACAAGAAAAAGTATTGAACACATGAAGACAGGGAGGTGCAAAAAGGAATGAAAAGCCAAGACAGCAGTAGATATCAATCAGTAATTAGAAAGCAATCCTGCCTATTGTCATTGTAAATTAATATCAGCTGCTTCAGTCCCAACTGATGGCCTGTATAAAGGTGTCCCATTACCAAGGTGTCACACAAGAAACATCTCATGATGGGTATTAGTGAAGAGCTCTCTCAAGACCTTCACATCCTTACTGTTGCAAACATACTGATTGCATTGGTTACAGAAGGATTTCTAAACTTCTGAATAGTTTGATATCTTTGTATGTCTGGATTTCATGTCTGTTAGTGTTATTTTTATGGAAGTCTTTATCTGGACTCGGACATCTCCAGTTACTATGTTTCCTTACCAAATCAAGAACAGCTTTAGCTCAGGGTTATTCCAGTGTGTATATACTTGTCTGTTATCTGCAATAAACTGAAGAAGAACCTTTGCGCCATTCTGTGTGCTGTGATTCTTCCCTGATCAGAAAAGACACCACGGGCATCGTTGATCACATAGGAAATAATAAAAATCTAACAATATCAATAGCACCTTATGAAATATATTTACTGAGAAAAATGGTGACGTTTTTAATACTTATTTTACCCGCTGTATGTTGTCTCCTGTTATAATCACATGTAAGCACTGTTGTCCTGTTTTGATAATAGATACCTTTTAGGCTAAGACCACCTGTTCTCTTTGGGTCCATCAACACTGTGATTCCAGGCTACACTAGTTCTCAACACAGTGGAAACATGGTTCTAATTTTCAAAAGTAATACTAATAAATGATCTTAAAGTGCGAGGCAGAAACTAAACAAACTTGCAGTCCGCCACTTAATACTTTACTTTAAAACTAAACTTCCTCTGGGAGATCACTGGGATACGCATGTGAATATTTGATCTGTTAACTGGTTGCATGTGTAAAAGCTGTTGGTATAAAACATTGTTTATAGGGAAGCACCGAATATTCGTCCACCAAAAGTGCATATAACGCGGCCGAAACAGTTTGTTGTGATGACGCAAACAGAAACCGCGCCTGCAGCAACATGTGTGGACGTATTTCAGTATAACTGAGAAAGACCCACGGATAGCGATTTGCAAAACATGTAATGCCGAAATTTCAAGAGGAGGTGCGTCTGCACGTCGGGTTTAATTTATCAGCTGAAATCCAAACATCCCGATCGCTATGCTGAATATGAGAGGAACATTCCGTCTGTGGTGGACGTTTTTGAAAAGGCAGGAATTTTCCCAGTGATAGTGTCATGGCAAAGATCATTACACAAAAAGATTATGAAATTCATTGCCTTAGATAATCAGCCATTCTCTGTCGTAGAAGATGTAGGGTTTCGCAGGCTGATCGAGCACATTGAGCCCCGTTATGCCATACCGAGCAGACGACATTTTTGCAGAGGTGTGTTTACCTGAGCTGTTTAATGTTGTTGCAACTCACGTTCATAAGCATATAACTGCAGATATTTCAGCAATCAGTTTCACCACAGACATTGTTTGAATTTTATTTTATCCTGTGCATTGTTGCAATGTGCTATAAATAAATATTTTCATAATTTGTAATTGATTTATTCTTTGAAACTTTAATATTAATTTATGCAATTGAAAAAATAATAATTAATAGGCATTATTTCTTTCGGTTTGGCCAAGACTTTTCATTTCGGTGCATCCCTAATTGTTTATTTTATCAACTGAGTAAAAAGCTGAAGAACAGATCAAATAGGACAAGTGATTAAAGATTTGGGGAGAAATTTCGTGTTTCCTTGTAAAAGGATTTTTTAAATTAATAAAAAAAAACAGTAGTTTATTGTGATACACTTAAAGTTAAGGTATTTTTTTTATTATTTAATTATAAAATACATTATGATGTATCTTTGCCCTGCAAACCACACTGAAAGTTGAGACAGGAATAAATTGTACCTTTGATCCAGCAGCAGCAGCAGCAGCAGGAGTGTGTGGAGGTTCTTCTAAAGATCTCCGTCTGGACTCTGATTTCATGATCAGAGATGTAAAGAATCAGGACACTGGAAGAAAAATGCAGAGGTTCATGACTCCAGAATGTCCACTAGCTGTTCCCCGAGCAGCTCAGCTGCTACATTTCACTGTATCTCACCTTTGGGTAAAAATCCGCTAAATCCGGGACAAAAACGGGGTTCAAGCTCGCGCGCGATACATTTATAACAGCGAAAGGAACGTCGATGTGCACGCGCAGAAAGTGGAGAAAAACTCACGCGCCCAACATTAACTTCAGACCGGAGCGCGTGAAAGAAGTCTATAGGTACAAACACAGATCACAAAGCAGTGGGCGGGGCCAACGGGCTCGAGTTCTAAATCTGCAAACATTATTGGCTCAGACATTGTCAGGAAGTGAAATCTGATTGGTTGTTTGTAATAATATCAAATATATAGTATGAAATATTTTATATACTAAAAATTAAAAGTAATATTTCAGAGTTGAATCCCAGTGGAAACGCGACTGATCCGAAGCTGCTGCTTTTCAGCTGATACACACTGTGTGGTCAAAAGTATTTGGACACGTGTCTTTTCCAGACAGATGTGGTTCATAAATTCACCTAAAATGCTCTTAAATTCACCATACAGCCAATTAACATGCAAACTGTTGAAACACTTCATATAAACAGAATGTAGAATCACTGAAAGCATTTTAGATGGGATTTAAATACCTGCTACAGAGGGAAGCAGGAGCTTTTCTGTAGCTATTATTGCTTATATGTTCATGGCACAGGACCAAATATCAGTTTATTTTATCTTTCCATAATGAGCTGGAATAAATCATTAATGCTGTGGTGGCTCCCGTGTGTAATGCTGCATGATGGCACTGCTGGAGGATTACACCAATGGAAGATTAAGGAGAAAAAAAGTCTCCAGGGACCATGATGATTTTTTGGCCTGGATGATGACTGGCTAATAAGCTGATTTATATACTACAGCTGTGCTCCTGGATCTATGTGCTGAATTGGGTCCAGTACTACAGAGGGAAACACACCAGAACCATGCCATCCCCGTCTAAATACAGGTCCTCACCACTCTGGGGTTACAACAGGTTGTTTTAGTGGGAAATGGCAGACAGCGAAAGACTTTATATAAATATTATATATAATCAACTTTTCACAAAGATCTTTGAATATAATATAATTCTATTAAATCTTATGCTATAGGTCTGGTATGTGCCCCTGAGTGCCATAATGCCTGTCATTTTGGATGTTATTATTAAGGTGGGTAGTCGATACATCAGGTTTCCCTTCACTGTGCAAGAACAGGCTGAAATTAAAATGCACTTTGCAGCAATGTTCAGTTTTCCAAATGTAATCAACACAATTGACTGCACTCATATTTCTGTAAAGACTCTGTATGAAAATGAATTTGTTAATAAACAGCAGTGTTGTGCTCGTTACTAAAAAATAGTAACTAGTTACAGTTACTCGTTACTTCATTCAAAATTAACTAAGTTACTTAGTTGATTATTTACACCAAAAAGTAATGTGTTACTGTTAAAAGTACCTTTTTAGTTACTTTTTTAAAGAACCTTCTTTAATGTTCCTATTAATGCCGTTTTATGTGTTATGGTTTATACAAACACAATACTGACTTAAACACAAAGTCATTTTTAAACACTATTTTATTAAAGTCAGAGCACAAACTGAATATATCACAAGGATTCCTGAAATAAATAACAAAACAAGCGGAATAATATATTCACAATCAAAAACTAAAGTGGCTTCTTTTCTTTTTTTCTTTTTTTTTACTGGAATGGTTGATAGTTGTCTGATCCAGTGCGGCAGGGGAGCAGGTATAGAACTGTGAGACTTCAGTGCAGACCACACCGCATGATGCAACCTCAAAACACCACCGTGACATCTCGATGAGAATACCATTGAGTCTGTTCTGATTGTGTGAAATTTGCGACAAAGGATATACGACAATTCCAATCACGATGTTTTGCTGGTTCAGTTGTCCATAGAACATAGCCACAGAAGGTGATGGTGTAGTACGTTACAAAGGTGCTTTGCATGACGAATTCCGTAAAAAGAAAACTGTGAGTGGTCGGAGCACCCAGCAAGCTGGCAGGAACTCCAAACGATTGGACAAGGGTAATAGCCCTACGCACATGAAAGATACGGGTGTTCAGCTGAAGTCCAGCAGAAAGATCATAGACAGAGTTCTGGATGGAATCTATCCACATTCCATCTGGGGAGAACATGTCAGCATGGTGCAGAATGTCCATCACCGGTCTGAAGGGTCCGCATCAGTTTTCCAAACGAATTCGTCCTTTTCCGGAGGAAACCTGAACCATTTACGGAAGACATTATAGCACCGTTTACCTAAAGGACAGGTGGGCTGCTCCAGGCACCACAGGCAGTGCTTTTGAAAAACAAGGAAAAAACAAGCATCGCAGATAGGTCTAAAGTTGACAAAGTTGAAGCGATACCCCTCAGCACATGCTTCGATGTACAAACACATGCCTTGATGCAGACGCATACCTTGCAGAAGCCACCTATGTTCACCAGCTGCCATGTTCCTGCACACAGCATAAAATACACACAACAACAACATGATTTATATACGATATTATCAAAGGATCAGAATTGAAGCGTAGAAAGAGTTTAGTGATTTTAGTTATAAGCAAACGTTTGTTACAGTTATTTTTTCTCATTGACTAGGGCCATAAGCCCTCCATCCAAATCCACATAGATGTTTTGATCCATATCTGTGGAGATGTTTTCTGTAGAAGACTCTTCACCTGTAATTTTATACACTGGGAGCTGTAGGTATTGTCTAAACAATGACAAGGAATTCCACAACAGATAAAACATGCCACGGCTGCAAGGATTATTAAAATTGTAGTCCCAGTCTGACCCTATTCTACTCTATTTATTAGTATATTATGTTAATTATACTTGGAGTAAACAGGTTACATGAGTTTGATTAAAATATGGGCTAAATAGGTTAAATTAAGCTACTTCATTGTATCTAATAGATTCTATACTAATTATTAGATCAATTTGATGGATTAATTTGAAAAGCTAAACTCTAAAAGCTAAACTTAGCTAGCCGGCTATTTACCCATGCTAATGTCACTAAATAATCACTTTGTACTTTTCGAGTCTTCTACTAAATAATCTACAATATTCTGCCATAATTATTTAGACGACTTACCAGGTACCTGTATGAAGAAATGTTTAATTTGTAATGTTTTTTTAGTTGCTGCTAATCGCTGCTGCTTCTTGCTGCTGTTTGTTTGTTTAGTGGTTGTCAATTTTAGTGTCTCTTTACTTACAATTGGTAAATTCACAAATGAGAAACAAAAGCACGCTCTGATTTATATAGACGTGTCACACTGTGACATCACACCTAGATGCCCTGCCCTCTGCCTGTGACATCATGTCACTCACTTTCTTTCTCTCTCTCTCTTTCTCTATCTTTCTTACACACACACACACACACACACACACACACACACACACACACACACACACACACACTGCGCATGTACAGATTACAGAGGGAAGATTACACACAATCCGGAAGTAGACCCGAGTGACTATATGAATGTTGTAGAATCATAAATGACCAGATGAAGCTGACTGAGGTGAACCCCTGAAACTAACCCAGGAACAGAGTAGGAACATTCTGACCACCTGCTGGTTTCTTTTTGAGAGACTGCTGAAAGAAAATTTCTTAAACTATCTATGGATTCAGTCTCGGTCGACCTCATTGTTTTGAATAGAAGTGACCGAACTGAACTCTTGAACCGAGTCACTTGAACTGAATCTAAGGAGTCGAAATCATTGAATCGAATCTTTTTGAACTGAATTGACCAAACTGAATGGACTGAATTATTAAAATGAATCTATTAAATAGTTCTTTTTGATGCTTTTCTACTAACTGCAGTTGTCAAAAGTTATACTTGAACTATGATGTTATGAGGCTGCATTGGAACTAAACTTTATAGTATTGTGTGCATCAGATGAACCCATGAAGAACTCATGTATTGTAAACTGATTTAATCTCTGTGTTATTGTGATTTAATATTTAAACTGATACTGTGAGTACTGTTCAATAACTGTTTATTTTATTTGAATTATTTTAGTTAAATTTAAATGTTAAGTTATTTAAAGTTTAATTTTATTTATTCTGGAATTATATTCTTGTCTGTTTTTAATAATATTTATGTTAAAAAAACATTGTTTTAGTGTGTTTAATAAATGTTTATCCTGTTCGTCCCACAACCTAAAGTGTGCTTTGAGTTTTGGCCCCCTGTGCAATTGAGTTTGACACCCTGATATAGATAAATATCAGTAATTATTAATAATATTTAAAACATAATCAAAGGTAAACTGAGCACATTTTTTATCTCAGAAGTGTGTATCAAACTGGAAGCCCTTCACATTAGTCGTTACCCAAGAAGTAGCTCTCGGTGTCAAAAAGGTTGGTGACCTCTGATTTATAATCTTGTTACTTTTGTCCCTACATGAACATATACATTTTTATATTTAGTCATTGTGATTTTACCCTTTTATATCGTATCTCTGTTGGTTTCTTTTATTCAGCTCCATCTCACAGATGTTCTGGAACAGCTCTTAGGAGCGTTCTCCGCTGACAGTATCGTCAATTTCAGCTCTTCTCCCTCGCCACTGAGATTGCTCCATTTATTAAACATCTCTCTACTCCAGCTGTTCCAGAGAACCCCTGTCTGCCTCCTCGCATCGTGAAGAACTCATTTACTTTGTTGATCACTTACACCAAAAAGTAATGCGTTACTGTTAAAAGTAACTTTTTAGTTACTTTTTAAAAGAACTTTCTTTAATGTCCCCATTAATGCCCTTTTTTGTGTTATGGTCTAAAAACACAAAACTGACTTAAACACAAAGGTATTTTTAAACACTATTTTATTAAAGTCAGAGCAGCACAAACTGAATACATCACAAGGATTTCTGAAATGAATAACAAAACAAGCTGAATAATATATTCACAATCAAAAACTAAAGTGGCTTCTGCATCAAAAAAGCTGTTGTGTTGAGCTCTTAAAAATGTTCCTTTCACAGCTGAAGTATGAAAACTATCAACAATGTAGAACAGAACACCGGGTTAGCTTCTAGCTTCTAGCTCCTCAGGCATGGAGTTTCTGGAGGTGTTGCTATTGCAGAAGATATGACCTTCGAACCAGAAAGACACAGGTTACATTAGACTAAAACATTTTTGTCTTTATACTCAACTAAAGTGAAATAATGAGCTTATTTCCACTTTGAGAAACTCGTCTTGCTCTCGCCTCGACTCGCCATTACTGCCGCACAGACCTGAATAAACGGAGACACGCCCACAGTGCTTCTTCTTCGTGTTTACAGTGGTTCATCCACCAATCCTACAGTGTCGTTGTTGTAAACAGGTCAGACTGTAGTCTACACTTCAACCCAAATTCATTAATTTAAAAAAGTAACAGGTAACGCACCATACGGTAATGGTAACGGAGTTCATTTATTTTTAACACGCACCAGGGCGCCGCTGTTACATGTCTGCGCTGTTTTCTTCTACTCCCCCCTCCTTGTGTTGGCTTTGTCTTTAGCTCTCTACTATATGTAGGTGGAGTCACCTGGTAATTGTAATGGAGGCCTAGGGAAAAAAAGACCAATGAGGAGCAAGAGCCTGACCAGAGGAGGCGGAGCCTAAAGTTCAAAAGCAGCCACCTGAAGTGACCACTGTTTGCTGGTGTAAGTTAACAATAGATTAAATGAAAAGGGGTATAGGTTATCATGATAAATTATATATCATTCTAAAGGTCTAAGCCTCGAACATCAATTTTAGATCACTGTTTTTCAATGGAACGCTTATAACGAATGTATTTCCTACATTTGTGTAAACAGTACACACAAACAACATGCATAAAAAATACATTACTTACACCATAATTGTAATAACGAGTCACAAACGCATCCAAACACATAATTGCTGCAAATTCCTGTTTATTTGGAAAGATAAGGTTCCACTGAACAACATACCGTAGAGCATTTTTGGTCTTTTGTTTGTTTGTTTTTTTTGTATCTGTTTTAGAGTAACTTTCGCATAAAGAATGACATCTTAGTGGTTAAAAAATAAATATGGCTGGTAGAATATAGTGTTAATAAACAAATGAGAGTAACCACTAAAAAAAGACAAAGACAGGTAGAATCTTATCGGTGATACAACTGAACACTGCAGGTGTTTGTGGTGACGTTTTGCTTTGCACCACTTTTCATTTCCAATCTTTTATTTTCAGCCAGTAGCAGTGTGGAAACAACATGTTCCATAGAAAATTTAGCAATGAGTGCAGGATTTTAACGACACGGGAGGTTTTTATTCCCTGTGTGGGCGAGTTCCTAGTTTTATTCATCTTTAGAAGCTCTTAGTGGAGAAAGAGCACTGTGACGCACCTGGCAGGAAGTGGAATGCAGCTCTTTCAGCTCGTGCTAACTGAGCTTTGTTTACAAGAAATAAAAAAGAAAAGAAAAAGCAACAGCAACCTGGTGATCTGCATGTGGATGGAAAATCCAAGTCTATTTTACATCTGTGAGGAAGAAAAGGACCAGAAATATTCTCAGATAAATGTTTGTAGAAATCTACATTTGAATGATATCTTCATAAACTGTTAAATATACATACATGATACATGTGACTTTTAACCCAGTACTTTATTTAAGTACATAATTTATATAGAAACAAGGTACACAGAGTATTGCATGATGGATTCTCTACATAACCATAAAAATATTCTTATTCATAACCATAAAGAATTTTTATTTTCCACAGGAATGAAAGTGTTGAAAACCAGCTTCTGGCACTTAAAGGTATCTATAGTGTTGATGTTTATGTCTTCAGTGTGTGAGACGATACAAGCACATTATTACTGCATGATACGGTTTTATTAAATAAACATATAATATCATTAGTGTGATCTGAGCAGCTTTCATTTCATTTAGTAAATTATTTTACACAACACACCTTTAACATGTACAGAAATGATTAGATTGTAGACTGTATTCATTATGCAGAAATAAAACATGCAGCTTTGTTCTATTATTTATTTATTTATTTTATATGCAGGACCCATGAAGAAGCCTTCAGCATCGGGTCGAGTTTCCTTTGCTATTACTGAGTTTTATTCAGCTCCTCCCAGGCATGACATTCATGTTCCAGGAATCCTGTCCTCCAAGCAGGAGAGCTCCAATCAGAGGCACAACAATCCCATCTCAGGAAATAAAGCCATGAACATCTCTGCCCTCGCTTTCCAAGACAAACCCGAGGAGGTGAGGAGCGTCTAAGGGGTGAAGCCTCTGTCCCCTGTTATATTATAAACTACATCAGGACAATGTTTACAATTTCTACATGTTGTTAAACTCAACAAAAAGTTAGTCAACAGGAAGCACATGCTTTTTATGAACATAAACAAATTAATTTTTATACAGAAATACAGAAATATGAGTGGAGTCAATTGTGCCGATTACATATGGAACTGAACATTGCTGCAAGTACATTTTAATTTCAGCCTGTTATTGCACAGTGAAGGGAAACCTGGTGTTCCTACTCCTGCTCCTACAGCTGATGTTCTACTGTATACACAACACATCATCTACAGGAATCTTTGATATCCCCAGTCCTGAGGTGAGATACTGAACAGGAACGAGTGAGATGAGACTTTAAACTGTTGCTCAGAGACGAGTCCATAACATCTTCTCTTCATCTTCTTCCTCTTGATCTCTTCATCTTTTTCCTTCTCCTCCTGATCTCCTGGTGTTGGACAGAAATCCCTCTGTAACCTATAACATAAAGCTGTTCAAACACTATGTGCTCTGTATTCATCTCTATGTGAGGCTCATGACTGGTAGGAGACGACCTGCTTGGAGGAGACAGAGTCCTCACAGGGGACGAGCTGCTTGGAGGAGACCAAGTCCTCACAGGGGACGAGCTGCTTGGAGGAGACCGAGTCCTCACAAGGGATGAGCTGCTTGGAGGAGACTGAGTCCTCACAGGGGACAAGCTGCTTGGAGGAGACTGATGCCGTGTCCTGTCTCCGTCTTCCTGTGTCTGAAGAGACAAACACACAGTGAGACGCGTCTTGTGTGTTTAAACCTGAATAAATCCTCTATTAAACCATTAAAAACATTTTAACAAGTTATCACAATTTATATTTGAGTAAATATTTGAACATTTTGTCTTTTCCTAACACTGTTTATCAGTTCATTTCTGCTGAACTGAAGCCAATTTTCTTTCCTGTTAGTTTAAGAGCAGTTACTGAAGCACACAGAGGAACAACTCAGTCATACACTACACAGATTTTTAGTGAACTATAAGTAAAATTATGCAATAATATAACTTATGTAATCTTATTAACTTTAATATAGTTTTATTCATCTTTTATTTAAAAAGAAGACGTTTCTAATAAACTAACAAACACAAAAGCAGCGCTAGCAAACCCGGCTAGCATGAGGATAATGATGATGTCTCCTACACCATTAGCCGAAAGGTCCATGTTACTACTATTTGGAAAATACAATGTCCTCGTAGGAAAAAACACAAAAAACAAAGTGTCCAAAAACTTATGACCACCAGGCTGAAATAGTCCACGCAGAAACAAAACAGAGTAAGAACAGGAGCTTTGAGGGTTGGGATTTGGACTGTAGTTTATGTTAACAGTCTGCTACACTGACTCAGGACTACAGTTTGTATCTGATCATCACTTCACCTCAACATCTTTTAGCTGTAATAAATGGACATTCATTGAAACCCAGATGAGGACGGGTTCCCTCTTGAGTTTGGTTCCTCTCAAGGTTTCTTCCTTATGCCGTCTCGGGGAGTTTTTTTCTCGCCGCAGTCACCACCGGCTTGTTCATCAGAGACAAACTCTCACATAAGAAACATCATATTTATTTTTATCACCACATCATCTGTGTAAAGCTGCTTTGAGACAATGTTCATTGTTAAATACAAATAAAAATGAATTGAAAATCTGGTTTTGTTGAAATAACAGGTTAACAGATGATAACTGGATAAATAACTAATTAATAAAAGCTCCTTACAGCCAATTAACATGCAAACTGTGGAAACACTTCATATAAACAGAATGTAGAATCACTGAAAGCATTTTAAATGGGATTCATTTGTCTGTTTTGTATACATACAGGATTCAGGGCCATTTTTCTAGATGGATATTTGAAGGTAATTTTGTATTAAAATAATATTTTGCAGTGTGTTTGTGCTTTAAGTGTTTTGGGACTCAAGTCTCCAGCTGGTCATGTGACCAGAGTGATGTGTACAGAATCGCTTTTATGATGTCATAATAAAAATTATAGTATCTCTTTGACAACCGGCAAACAAACAAACAGCAGCAAGAAGGAAGTAACAGTGATTAGCAGCAACTAAGAAAAATTGTAGATTATTTAGTAGAAGACTCGAAAAGTTAAAAGTCATTATTTAGCGACATTAGCATGGGTAACTTTATAGTTGAGCTTTTTATATTAATCCAACAAATTGACCTAATAATTAGTATAGAACCTATTAGATACAATAAAGTAGCTTAATTTAACCTATTTAGCCCATATTTTAATCAAACTCATGTAACCTATTTACTCCAAGTATAATTAACATAATATACTAATAAATAGAGTAGAATAGGGTCAGACTGGGACTACAATTTTAATAATCCTTGCAGCCGTGGCATGTTTTATCTGTTGTGGAATTCCTTGTCATTGTTTAGACAATACGTACAGCTCCCAGTGTACAAAATTACAGGTGAAGAGTCTTCTACAGAAAACATCTCCACAGATATGGATCAAAACATCTATGTGGATTTGGATGGAGGGATTATGGCCCTAGTCAATGAGAAAAAAATGACTGTAACAAACGTTTCCTTATAACTAAAAGCACTAAACTCTTTCTACACTTCAATTTAGATTTTTTGATTATATCGTATATAAATCATGTTGTTGTTGTGTGTATTTTATGCTGTGTGTACACTCTGTAACATAAACAGCTCGGAAAGTACGAGTGACGCATGACCCAGATACTAACATGAATAAGCAGAACAATACAGTTAAACATATATGAATAACCAATTAAAGTATAAAGAATATAGCTTGATTCAATGACAGTAGAATAATAACCAGCATTATAGAAGAGAATAAAAGCAGAACACATCCGCAGTGCAGAAGCAGGAAGACAAAATAGTTGTTCAATCACAAAGGTTGAGAACAGAATAAAGCTTTTCCCAACTTAATTGTTCTTTTTCATTGGACAAAATATTAGTTAACATGCAGGTAAATCTTTTTTTACGAGTAAACTCAACAATGTGCTCAAAAATATGTCCACCTAACTTATAATTTAGTTAACAATTTGCAAGTTGGATTTTTTACAGTGCATCCTTGGCTCTCGATAGATAAAAAATGGCTTCAGTCAATCAATGTGGTGATGAACCCTGGAATCCTACAGTAGAAAGGTGTGTGTGTGTGTGTGTGTGTGTGTCCATATCCAAGTCCATGTGTATTATCTTTGTAAAACCTAGGTTCTTACCATCTGTCTGTTCTCTCTCTCTCTCTCTCTCTCTCTCTCAGGATGGTCAGAAACACACCAGGAAATGGTTGATGCTCCTCCTAGAATCAATGCAGGTGATGCTTCCGTCAGGCACCAAAATATCATTAAACCTCAGGAGGAGTATCCAGATGGAAGTAAGTGTTTCCTCAAAGCTGATGCTGTTACAGAACCACTGTGAACGAGTGTGTGAATGAGTATGTGAACGAGTGTGTGAATCGTGTATAATTTCATCACGCCATAATTCATAAGTTTTTTTCTTTCGTGGTAAATGTGTCTTTTCTTCTTTTGCAGTTGATGTTGCTCCCATCGAGGCCCTTTGCAACCTCAGACCCAGACCCAGGTTAGTATCTCCTCAAAGCAGATGCTGTTACAGAACCACCGTGAATGAGTGTGTGGACGAGTGTGTTGGATCTCATTCAGGTAATGAACATGCAGTCATGTATCACTTCATCGCGTGTGAAGATGTGAATAATGATGTGGCTGCATTCTGAAGACTTGTGCTTCTTGTTCCTGCTGTTAAAGTGTGTGATCCTATTGTTTTTCAGATTTGAATGAGGTGTAACTGTGGGTCGATCACCTCCAAACCGTCAGCAGCATGAAAAGATCAAACCACGTAAAGAAAATAATCACTTCGAAATGTTTAATTAGTTTTAAAAACAAAAATAAAAAACCCTGAGTTTGTATCACTCCCAGTGATGGACATGTATTTCAGTAGAAGTAGAGATTCAGGAGGTAAAATGTGACTCCAGAGTCTGTGATCTGTGATGTGGAGTCTGTGAGGTGGCTGCTGTTCTCACTCTATTTATTCCAGCTCTTTTTTAAAGCCGTGTTACATCCTCAATGACTTCAAACTTTACTCTCTACACTATTAATACAATTCTAAAATGAATATTAATACATTCTTATTCACTCTATGGTGCTCGGTGGTCAGGGATAAAAACACACAGCACACATTATGACGCGTCCACTGCAAAAGATATACGTCGAAATGAAGAAATAAAAGCATGATTTAAGAAGAAACTCTACAGACTAGAAACAAGTCAAATGATTTGCCAGTGCAGTAAAATAATTACACTTGGTAAGATTTCTTGAAATATGAAACTCAACTCAACTGCGTACTAACAGCTTTCTCTATGGAGCTCTATGTAATAAGTGTAGTTTAAACACTCATCAATCAAATACAATTATCAACAGAATGTGAATAAAAGACAGTTTGGACTTTAAAAACCTCTATGTATGTAACAGAGATATCTACTGAAGTTAGCATGCTAAGCTAGCCCCGGTCCGTCCTCAGAGAGCATGGAGTCCCGCTGACCTTCACTCGCTTTATACACCGTTTACAGCCGTTTTTATCTTATTTATGACTGTAATATCGCTCTTCTCTCAGGAACAACAGAAAAGTTGTGAAGACGCAATTATATTTTATCTGCTCTTTCCCTCTGTAATGTGCACATGCACATAGTGAGTGTGTCTGGTTAAGAAAGATACCGGGTGACGTCACAGACGGTGGGCGGGGCATCTCTGTGTGATGTCACAGTATGACAATGTCTATAAGTCTGAACGCGTTCTTTGTTTCTCTCATTTCCGAGGTTTGTGCATTTGAGTAAAGACACGTAAACATGGAGCTCTTCAGAAGGTTGAGAGAGTTTTTTCAAAGCAGAAGAGAGAAGAAATCTGAGCAGATTGCTGAAATGAAGGAGAAGCTGGATCACATGGAGAAAGTAGTAACAGACTTGGATGCATTTTCTCTTCTAATGATAGAGAAGTTAACAGAAGAGAGAGAAGAGAAAGCCATTCTGCTACAGATGGTGCAAAAGCTGGAGGCTACTTTGGCTTCTAAAATAAGGCAGTGGGAACAGGACAAAACTGAGAAAAACCCAACACACCTCCAAAACATCACCAAGCACCAGTCTTTCCTGAAACTCTACGAGGAACAGGAAAAAACAGTAGAACGTGAGAAAGAGAGCTGGGCGAGGGAACAAAAACAACTGCATGAACGTGTTGCTCAGCTTGAGGTCACTTTGAAAAGAGAGAAAGAAAAAAAGGCCAGACTATACATGAAGGAAATTAACATGTTTCAGATTCAAACCTTCAAGGAGCTTCAGGATTCTAAGGATCATTGCGAGGATGAGAAAAAAAATTTGATCGCAGACCAAGAGCGAGTGGAGACACGTCTTGCTGTGCTTGAGGTCGCGTTGGAATTCGAGAGAAAGAAAATAGAGAAAGAAAAAAAGAAGGCCAAACTAAACATGGAGGAAATGACAACCTTACATCTCCAAACCACCAGGAAGCTCCAGGATTCCCTCAACCACTGTGTGGAAGAGAAAAAGATCGCAGAACACGAGAGAAATAATTTGATGAGAGAACGAGAGCGACTGGAGGAACATGTTGTTGAGCTGGAGGAAACTTTGGAGTTGGAGAATGAATTTAGAAAAAAACAAAAGCCCAAACGAGACATCACTCGCTTTATAACCAGATTCCTCAATAATACATGAGGAACAGGAAAAGGCAGCAGTGGAGAGAATCTGCAAAGATCTGGGCAGGTTTAGATTCAGCATGTAATCACACACCATACATATAGTTTTTTTTTCCTCTCTTCTTTTTTTTTTTACTATTTCTACTATGTTGTTGTAATACTAATAAAAACTAAATACTTAAATTTTGTGTGTGTTTTGTTTCTTTTATTAAGTGTTTATGACATTTAATTCCCAACTTAATATTAAAATCCACAAGATATTATTTTGGGAAAAATGTGACAAAACCCAATTCTGTTTAAACCCAATTGAACATGAACAGAAGTGAAACTGATCAAAACTATCGATTGCTGCAAAAAGGGTTAATTAGAATGCAGCCTTATAACATCTACAGGTCAAATATACCTTTTGAGAAACCCAGTTAGTTAAAAACATTAAAAATAACTGGGTGGTTTGGCTCGTCATCTTACATCATCGTCTCATTGTAATGAACGGTGTTCCAGCATGAAAAAAACCCTGACCTGCATATATACAGACAATAATCAGTTTCCAAACATCTCAACATTCACTGTTTCTAATTCAATAACAGAACAAATAGCATTCGTCCGCCTGCAAAGACATTTCCATCACATGACTAACCCTAACCTTAACCCTAGAAGCAAACTTTCTGATTGCGTAGCATCTCTGGATGGTGTTTCTGTTTCAGCGTGTACAGCAGTTAAAGATCTTGGTGTGAGTATTGACCCGAGTCTTTCCTTTAAGGCTCACGTGAATAATATCATCAGGATCGCCTTCTTTCACCTTAGAAATATTGCTAAAATTAGAAATATGATGTCGTTACAGGATGCAGAAAAACTAGTTGATTCTTTTGTTACTTCTAGATTAGACTACTGTAACGCTTTACTGTCTGGGTGTGTGAGTAAGTGCAGAAATAAGCTTCAGTTAGTTCAGAATGCAGCAGCAAGAGTCCTCACTAGATCTAGGAAATATCACCACATCACCCCTGTTTTAAGAAGTAGGCAGTAAAATACATGAAAAGTCCTGGTGAAAAAGATGTTTGATGACTGTTCTGGCCTGCCAGTAATAAACAATGGAACTAAGAGGAACACTGAGATTCATCTACTTACCTCATTGTATTGTATTGTATTGTATTGTGTTGTATTGTATTGTATTGTATGCTCAAATAAACACTGGAACAAATATAAGAAAGAAAAAGAAAAAGGGGGAAAAGAAAATTACTGTAAATTGGTTTTCATAGAACATGTATGAATTTGAAGCAGAAGTCAGAACAAGAAAAACACAGGTAGGAACCGAAACTGTGTTTTTCTTGTTCTGACTTCTGCTTCAAATTCATACATGTTCTATAAAAAACCAATTTACAGTAATTTTCTTTTCCCCCTTTTTCTTTTTCTTTCTTATATTTGTTCCAGTGTTTATTTGAGCATACAACAAACCCAGACACACTGTAGAACACAGACACACTGTATGATATTAAATCAGTTCACATTTATTAACAACATCCCGACTTCCCAAGCCATGGCATAATGACACCAGACTCTTTCTCCAAATAATTATAGAGGATCCTCACATACACAAAGCTTCTGTGTCTAAACTGCAATTTTTTGGGGCATCTGATATCAGAACAATGTAAAACTTATAAGAAAAAAAAAGGCAGGCAAAATATCCCTGTGCCCAAGACCAAGGAACAGCTCATGTATTTCCTAGGAATGTGGTTGCAGGAATTTTCAAGACTGGAAACTTCCCATATGAATTATCAGGAATATTTAGGTATTAACAGGAATTATTGGAAATACAGTTGGAATTTACAAAATTGCAAGTTATCCTATAACAGGGAACTTAAATGTAGTTAAAAATAACTTGCTTGATAATCAACCAGATTGAATGCAGTTTCAGTTGAATTTCTACCTGCACATTCATCAATCACATGCACACAGCACACTTACTGCAGGGCTCCTGAGGCCGTACCCCTACATGCACTGTGTTTTCTTCATGTAAACAATGAGTCACGCCTCAAAAAAGGTTAAAAACCACTGCCTTATGGGTAATAAAAGACCAATAATCAGGATCTCAGGTCTACATTCCTTAATTTTGAAGTAAACAGGACCATATACCTCAACTTCAGTTTCTGTCAAATTCCTTTTCTTTAAGGACATCAAACATCACTGACTTTACTAAAGTGGATTTCAAGAAATAAAATGCCATCATTGAATGCTCTCTGTGATGAAGATACATTAGACATGATTGAAATTCAAAATCTTTATTTATTTAATAGTGTTTATTGTGTCTCGCTGTAGTAAAAGTGTTCAGACTCTCTGTTTCTCTTGTCTTCTTCTTTTTTTTTATTTCTCGTTTTCTTTTGAATGTTTTCTTGTCTCAGCTGAGCAACAATTTCCTCCCATCGCTCTCGGACTCTCATATAATGATCTGTTTTATTCTCTGAAGTCTTCTTTTCTTCCTCACAGAGATTCTGGGTATCCTGGAGCCCCCTGTTGGTCTGAAGCTGTAAGTTGTTCCTCTCCTCTATGTCAAGTTTAGTTTTCTCTCTTTCGTCCTTTTGTTTTTATTTAAAATCCTACGTGGCCTCCAACTGAGCAACACGTTCCTCCAGTGGCTCTTTGTCTCTGATCAAATGATCTCTCTCCTGCTCTGCACTATTTTTTACTTTCTCACAGTGATTCTGAGTATCCTGGAGCTCCATGGTGGTCTGTTCCAAAGTGACCTCAAGCTGAGCAACATGTTCCTCCACTTTATTTTGTTCTCTCGTCCAGCTCTCTCTTTCACATTCTACAGTTTTCTCCAGTTCCTTATTGATTTTCAAGTAAGACTGGAGCTCCATGGTGGTCTGCTCCAAAATAAACTCAAGCTGAGCAACACGTTCCTCCAGTTGTTTTTGTTCTCTCGCCCAGCTCTGGCTTCTCTCAGTTATATTCTGTTCCTGCTGCTTTCGCTCAGAAGCTAAAGTAGCCTCCAGCTTTTGCACCGTCTGTAGCAGAATGGCTTTCTCATCTTTCTCTTCTGTTATCTTCTCTATTATTAGAAGAGAAAATGCATCCAAGTCTTTTACTACTTTCTCCATCTGTTCCAGCTTCTCCTTCTTTTCAGCAATCTGCTTAGTTTTCCTCTTTCTTCTGGTTTGAAAAAACTCTCTCAACCGTCTGAAGAGCTCCATGTTTATGCCTCTTTACTCACACGCAAAAACCTCGGAAATGAGAGAAACAGAGACGCGTTCCCAATTATAGACGTTGCCTTACTGTGACGTCACAGGGAGATGCCCCGCCCTCCGTCTGTGATGTAACCCGGTCTTTCTTAACCGGACACTATGCGCATGCGCACATTACAGAGGTAAAGAGCGGATAAAATATCATGTCTTCACAGCTTTTCTGTTGTTTCTGAGAGAAGAGCGATATTACAGTCATAAATAAGATTAAAACGGCTGTAAACTGTGTATAAAGCGAGTGAATCCGAGTTGAGAACCGGAAGTTGACCGAAGTGACCCCATGAATGTTGCAGAATCATAAATGACCAGTAGGTGGCAGTGTAATGTGTATTAGAGCTCACTGTCACAGCAGGTAATTAGAAGTAGTGGAGCTCTAATGACGTCATTAATAGCGAGGACAAGACACACAGCAGTTTGGGATTCTTTTATTGACTTTACTGATTAATTGATTTGGAGTATGATTGTGTTTCTGATCAAAGTAAGTTCATGTGTATGGAGTAAAAACAACCTGTACATTTCTCACTTCCAGACAGTATTATGAGATGTTCATCTGCTGGAAGTTCATGTTTAATCCTGCATGTTTTATAGGATTTATGAGCTGGAATAAATGTTTCTATATTGATTTTGTTTTCAGCAACCGGTGCATTTTTATCTATATGCTTCAGATGAGTTTTATAAAAAAACACATTTTTACTACTTATTAAAAAATAAAACGTCATTCTGAGTGAAACCAATTGTTTATTAAATGCATTATTCACTAAATAAACATCTATGAAAACTGGATGATTTGTTTTTATTGAATGTAAAAATATTAATTTGAGGATAATTGAACTTAATGAATGGAATAGTTTTGGATTAAATGAAGACTTTACTGAACTAAACAGCACTGAATTCTCCTTTAAATGAACTTAAGTTTTCAGAACTAAATACTGTTACTTATATGAAAATAAACCTGGTTTCTTGAACCCTGTTCGGTTTCAGCCCCACTTTTGGGCCTCACAGCTGAAAATGACCTTCCTGACTTTCAATGGTAAAAGTTTCTGACAACAGTGTGCTACATACACAATTTACATCTCTTTTGAAAGAACACACTTTGGGCTTTACATCATCCAAAGATGCTGAAGTTCCTTAGAAAAAAGTGTACGTCATAAAACATTTTTTTATATATAAATACATGAATTCAGTCCTGAAACAATCCAGAATAGTGACGGGTTAAAAGTCACATGTGTAATGAGTTTATATTTCAACTTTAAAGAAAATACATTAAAAACGAGTTTCCTATAAACATTATTCTGAGACTGTGTGTAGTCCTTTTCTCCCTCCGTCTGTTTGAGGAAAAGCAGCCTGATAACCAAATGTACTGGGAATAATAACATTCACACAATAAGCATAAGACTGGTATTTGAACATTAGAAAAACAGTAGAAGAAGAAAGTAATGAAAATAAAAGTATCACAATGCTTCCTTCAGTGCCTCTGTGAATGATGGAGCACATCTGGACCTTCCTTTTATCCTTCCATTCTACATACAGCACATCCTCTTCTCTCAGCCAGTGATGAGGCCTCGAGGAGCTTTTTTCAGAAGCTTGTTGGTGATGGTTTGAGGGTTTGTGGACTGAAATTTCCCACATGCCCAGATGTTATTTTTTTTAGGAGATCTCTAAACAGTGCTGGACTTGTGTAGAAGTCGTCAAAGAACAGTTTGTAGCCCGTTCCCAACATCTTCTTATCAACCAGTGCTATGACAGATGGTCTACAGACTGGCTGGGGTGTAAAATCCTGATTTCACTTCTGGTCAAGTCAAGTTTATTTGTATAGTGCTTTTCACAACAGACATTGTCTCAAACATCTTTACACAAATCAAGAGTTTGATCATAAATCTTTCAACAATACAGAACACTGGACAGTGAGAACTAACATGAGTACTGGAGTATAAGATTATAAGTGATGTTCTTTCTGCAGTCTTATACAGTCTATATGGTTAGTAGCTCCTAGTTTTATGAGCTCAGCATTTGTGATCATCACAGATCCAGCATCAGCTTCTCCATTCCAGAGCCTTTAAACACTCCAGGAGGTCCAATGTCAAAACTCCACACATGTAGCGGGATCCAAATGGCACTGGTACGTCTCTAGATGGTTCGGGATGTTTGTGAGTTCGGCATCTACTTCTTCAAAGGTCCGTAATCATCACGAGGTGACTGGAGGTGACTGGAGCTGCCAAACCTCAGGGTGTCTCGGGATGGGGAGAGAAAGAGAAGCAGTGGAGAGGAATTAGCGTAGCTGCTGTTCATGATATTAACAGCACAAGTTGATAATGTGTATGTGATCAGATGTTCTGGAGCACAAGGTTATGATGCGATGTGTGTTATGTGTAGGCTTTGCTAAAAAGATATGTTTTTAATCTACTCTTAAACTGGGTGAGTGTGTCTGAGCCCAGAACATCGTCAGGAAGACTATTCCAGAGTTTAGGAGCTAAATGTGAAAAAGCTCTACCACCTTTAGTGGACTTTGCTATTCTAGGAACTACTAGAAGCCCAGAGTTTTGAGATCTCAGGGAGCGTGGCGGATTGTAGCGTGTTAAAAGACTGGATAGATACATGGGAGCCAAACCATTTAGTGCTTTATAGGTGAGAAGTAATAGTTTGTAGTCTATTCGAAACTTAACAGGAAGCCAATGTAGGGACGATAGGATTGGGGTTATGTGATCATATTTTCTTGACCTTGTAAGAACTCTGGCTGCTGCATTCTGGACTAACTGAAGCTTGTTTATTAATGATGCAGGACATCCACCTAGTAATACATTACAGTAGTCTATTCTGGAGGTCATGAACGCATGGACGAGCTTCTCTGCATCAGATATAGATGACATGTTTCTTACACTGTAAAAAATAAAAGTAGATTCTACAGTAAAACGCTGGCAGCTGGGTTGCCAGAATTCCACGGTGAAATGAGGGATAAAACATTATTTTCTTTACGATTGGCAGGCATTAGCATTGTTGTTTCTACGGTTAAATCTGGTGCTGGAGTCAATGTTTTACTGTAAAAGAAAAAGTTTTAACTTAAGGAAAAAACAATGTTTTTCCTTAAAATGAACAAGAAAACAACTTATAAAATTAAGTTTGTGCCACAAAAAACATCTATTCCCTGTAAAATCATAAATGATAAAATACAATACAATTTTATTCTGTAAAAATTCCCAGAATTTATAAAAAAAAATGCTTTGCAGTTTCCCCTTTTTAATAATTATGATTAATAATAATTTAGAAATGACATGGAAAACTTTTATGAGCTATCAAAGAGTTTACCTGATGGAATATATGAAGTTTAATCACCTTTTGCTGGTTATTTCACAATGAATGATCAACTACTACCTCATTTCATGCAAACAAAGAATATTTGAGTCCAAGTAAATTATGTCTGCCTAGTAGTTTTCTTTTTCAGAAGAGTTCTTTTAATCTGTCTATTCTGTAAGCTTAATACACAATGCATTCATTTAAAAAAATGTATAAATGCAAGACAAATGTCCACCTTTTATTTTAAATAAAGTATTTTATTTACCATCTATGAAGTTGTGAACATCAAATATTAAACATTTCACTCAAATCACCAATGACTGTCTCAATGAGTTCTCTTCAAATTGTGCAAAACCAGTGTTAGAAGTTGAGCACACATTATATTTTACATCAAATGTGGCAGACAATTTACAAACACCTTTACCAGAACTTTGAGAATGAACAGGTACTTTAACAAATCTTGTTTAGTAAAACTCCAAATTGTTAAAAACTTTTCACTGACATTCAGAAGTGTAACAATTGTTTCAACAACAAAAACATCTGTAGAGTCTGTAACACACCTTTATTACATTGTCCACAACAAGAGGGGGAGCACTAGATCCACTCATGGTCAGCAATGTCTGAGATGAGAGTGAGGACTCTGGGATTGACTCAACACTTTTTACTTCTTGGATTCAACCTCGGTGCCTCTCTCAGGATTTATGGAAAAGAAACACCTTTATGGGAAAAATAAAGTGAGAGAAAGATTGAGAAAATGAACAACCTGAGATGGATATCAAATTGATACGTTTGATAAATCCAAAAAAGGTGTTCATAAAAACAGAATATTAGCATTGGAGAAACTCCAGTGTTGATCGTAGTTCCACTGGGTAGTGTGTGTTAAAGCAGTAATAACTGCCAAACATCAGGCAGATGGCAGAGGTGAAGGTTGTGATGTGGTCGTTGACAATCTTCTTGTCGATGCTCGACATGAATGTCTCAGCAGCGAAGCAGGAGGAACCTGGGAATAATAATTAAAAATAATAATTCAAACGTTTAATAACAGGGGCTTCAATGTCAGTTATATATATAAAGCAGATACTTGAAACAAATTGGAGGATGGACGCTGCCAATATTGGTAGTAAACAAATAAAAAAATGGCTTGATAAAGTAATTAATGTGCCAAATAAAAATATTACATAAAAAGGAAAGTAATTATTAAACAATAAGATTGGAAATAAAAGGGAAAATTTCATAATAGTGCTAATTTTAAATTAAAACTGAAAATGATAAATATTGATCTGTGTCAATGTAAAATAAAATAAGTTGGTAAAGTTTCTTTTTTGGATGCTGTATTTGGCACAATAATTAATCAAGCCATGTATTTAGTTCTTTTTTTATGACCAATTAAGGCAGGATCCATCTTCAATAGTTACATCCATCATAGGATGAATCATCTTACTGGCTGAGCTTCTGAGCTTGTGTTAGCCAGTGTTTCAGTACGTACGCTAGCGAATGTGTGTGAGAATGAATAAATGACTGAATGTATTGAAGTCCTCTGGACTACATAAAATGTGATACAAATTGTGGGAAATGAAATAACAAAATTAAACAAGCCAAGAGTACAATAACATTGCAGTTACAGCAGAAAAACAGTTGCTCTATTTACTCACCACAAACAATAATGAAGGGTGTTGGTGGCACTTTCTCCATCTAAACATCCTCTGCAAGGCTTGTCGTCTCAACACAGTGGAACAGAAACTCTTCCTTCTCATCAAAATGAGCCAGTAAAAGAAGCAGCATCTCAATGACTTCTTGGAAACGAACACTGGACTGACCTCTTTCAGTTTGAAGCTTGAGAAGTTGTGTTTGGTTGGATTCTTGCAAATCTTCATCATTTTAAAGACCACGATCCTCACCATTTCTCTTTCCAAGTTCTGTATTAACTCCTCAGGGAGCCTCTGCCATGGGATTTCAAATCGCTCTAAGCAGTTTCATATTAATGGTGTACAGATCCCTGAAGATGATGTAGAGGTGGATGATGCTGGTGAAGAAGAAATTGAGGATGCAGAGGGAAAGACAACCACTGGAGATGAATGCACAGATTTTGGTGTTGAAGTCCCGGAGACTATAAAGAAGATATGAAAGTATTAAACATTGAGTAATGCTTTTTCTGTTTTGCTTAATTACACACTGTATAGACGCATTTGGAGACATAAAGGTAACACAAAATAGTAAAAACTAAATGCAATTTGTCTAACAGATTGCATTTTAAAAATTAACATTTTTGAAACAGCCCCCTATTGCATAATAACAACATTTATTTATTCAGGAAATAATGATGATCACATCATTATTAGACTCATAAAAAATCATATTCTAACCTTAACACCATGTAAACAAGTGTGCCATTGGGTGGTGTGGTGACATTGTTCTATACTCACTATTTTGGGTCCAGGCAGCAACCAGTCTTTGTGCTTGTATGGGCTTTAACACTGGCAGCAAATCATTTTCTGTGATGTTCTTTAAATCATCTGTGGTTGCTGCACCAAGTGTTTTCAAAGTATCTTCAACGGACAAGTTGATCAGGAAGGTCTGGAAGCACTCCTGCTATCACATCCCCTATTTTCTTTAGCAGCTGTGATTCAGCCATATCTGTGAAGACACACCAACAAAGAGTTTGGTCTCTGGTCCAATGAAATTAAGGCATTCAGTCTGACAAGATGCTGTGCTTCAGTGGAATAATCTGGTAACCATTTTTCACATAAGATGACAATGGCCACAAGTCTATAAGTTCACTGATGAGTCTGCACTCTGTCTTTTTTTACTGAGTACATGTGGTAGTAAGAAATAATTTCAGCATCATAAACTCTCATAAGAAAATGAAGAGCTGAATCATCCTTAACAAAAATCAACAGAAGTTCACCAAACTCCACTGACTCATCATACTTCATGACAAAAAACTGACCCTTCCTGTAAGCAAGGCCATTATACTGAAGATCTACTGAAATCTTAGCTTGCTCACTGTAACTTGCTCACTGTAAAGCTCCAAGTAAAATGTTGAGCCATCTTTTATTTGCAATGCTGGAGGACTGACTGACCCAGCAGAAAGGAAGACCTGGAACATTTGATGTCTCTCTGAAAGAGTCAAGCACAGGTTTTTGAAAGTTTTCAGATGCCTTGTACATCTTTTGAAGTAACTGTGTTTGCTCTCAAAGCGCATCGTCTAAAGCCTGATGAGAGCCAAATTTTAGAATAAGCCCTGGATAATGTCGTAAGTAATGGTGTTAAGGTTTTAAGTTGGTATTAGAAAACAATGCCTTTCTGGTTTCCAAATATTCTTGGATGAGAGCATCCAGATAAGTAACCTGGGCCTTGGAAATTTGCTGAGCACAAATTAAGTCAACGATGTCCTTGAGCTGCAACGTTAACTGCCAGAGATCATCTTGAGGGTTCTGCACTTTGTCTCCAATTATTAGAGGTAAAAGTCTCAAGAAGTTCTAATTTTGAACAGCTTGTCCACTAAGTTTCAATGTTCCTTTGTATCTGTTCCTTTGTATTTAAATTGCTTGATGCGCCTGTTCAGAACTGTGTAAGTGAACCATTTATTTGTGCAGATGAAATATTTGAGGTAAAGTGCAAGATCGTCCCTCAAAAATGTCATGACCAAGACATGGGGGCATGCCAGATGTGCAAACATCAAAGTTTTGTAAAGAATTAAACACAGACCTGAACTTTATCCCCTGTACTTCTGACACGTCTTCTCTTTCCAGCTGTTTTGTGGCAGATCTTTAGGTTTCTGGAGTCCTCTGGGGTCTTGTAAGTGGGAATATAACTAGGCAGCAACAATCTTTTCTAAAATCTTAGACATAAATGGGAGATTTGAAATGGGTCTGTAATTCGACAGCGTGTTTGGATCCAAACGAGATTACTTAATGAGGGGCTTAATAACTGCTAACTTGAGGGGTTAGTGAGGAGTTAATAATATTGAAAAGATGCTCACCAGCTGTATGTAACACTTCCTTCAATAGATCAGTAGGAATGGGATATAACTGACATGTTGTTGATTTAGCTTTGGTAATAACATTATACAGCTTTTCCTGTCCTGTACATGTAAAACAGTGTAGATGTGGAGTTGTAGGTGAGATTGTGTCAGGAGATGCTGTCAGAGGTTGGACCGCCACAATTGTTTTTCTAATGTTATCACAAGAAATTCAGAAAGTCCTCACTACTAAACTGTGATGGAACACATTTTTCAGATCCCTGATTTGTAGTTAATTTAGCTACTGTACTGAAAAGGAACCTGGGATTGTTTTTGTTGTTTTCTATGAGTTCGCTCAGGTGTTCAGCTCTAGTAGCTTTTAGTGTCTGTCTGTAGCTTTGGATGCAAGTGATCTAATGTTTAAAAGACCAAACTTTAGAACTTTTTGGTGTTTGCTTATCTGGCATTTTTTTAGTTTTACCTGCAATAAGATTATTTCTGGATCTTGTGTATTTAATTCTTGGTTTTGCTACACGAGGAATAGATACGGTTTCTATAATCTGGGCTGTGTGTGAACTTGTAACTATATGGTTTGTTGTATAAATGTTCTCATAGTGGTAAATTTCCTGAATGTCTTACCAGTCAGATGGTGTGAAGTATCCTAGAGATGTTATCTGATAGCACTGCTGCTCCAACTCTGCTGGGGTGCAGGCCATCAGGGCGGAAGAACCTCGGACGCTCCCAGAAACAGTTCCAGTTATTAATAAAGAGGATTTTATGTTCTCGACACCATGACTGTAACCATTCATTTAGTGCAAAGAGTCTACTAAACTTCTCAGCCCCTCGCTGGTAAGTGGGAAGAGTTTCTGACACTATGATCCTCGTTGTGGGCGATGTGCTGCGTACCGTCTCCACTAGGATCCTGAAAACCCTCTTTAAGATCTCCGTTTGCCTCAGCAGGGTGTCGTTCGTTCCGGCATGAAGAACAACAGCTCCGAAGTTCTAGTTCAGGATCGTGGGTGATGGACCTGGGCAGAGAAACACGGGGAGTTGAGGTGCTGGGAGTGTTAGGTTTAACCTGGGAATTTACCTGGGATGAGTGAGCGTCCGCCCGGGATGTTTTCAGCGCAGCTGGGCATGCTTTGCATGTTTCTCCAAAGCCTCCATCTTTAACTCCACCGTTTGCAACTCGAACGAGTTCTCACCTGTGCTCAAAGGCAGACACACAGCCGGCATAGTGCTTATAATAGCAGATAAAGTTAAGATACAGAGATGTGATAAAGTGAGAGGGAATGAATATAGTCAACACTAGTGATAGTCGAGTTAACTAACTACAGGCACAAGACAGGAAGACAAAAAATGATTAAGAAATATTAAAAGAGGAAAAAAGGAGAGATAAATAGTAAAGTTTGTTTGAAAACGCAGAGAGAAATACAAACACGGAACTCGCGGCAAACAAGTCAAACACAAGAAGCTACGTCAAAGAGCCGTCATGAGACAAAACACTTGGCCATGCTGTCACCATCATCATCATCAGTTTGGGGGCATCAGGAAAGTCTGCAGAAAAAAAAACGTTACCACAGACTGAAAATACACTGTTTAGATAAAATACATCACCAACAACAAGACACAATTGTCTTCTCTCTCTGTATGTTTCTTACTTCAGTGTAGAAAACTCTTAGTGAGGAACATCTCTTTTACTCCATCACAGGTCTGCACATGCAACAACTGCACTGTAACATCATCACTTCTACATGAGTTCTTCTACAGCTTACCGGTAAGTGTGCCATTACTGCCACCTAGCGGATAATTTACAAATACACTCATCATGACAGGTAGATTCACACCTGTATTGTATTGTATTGTATTGTATTGTATTGTATTGTATTGTATTGTACTGTATGTTGTATGTCAAAGAAACACTGAAACAAATAGAAGACAAAGAAGAATAAGAAAAGGACTGTAAATTGGTTTTCATAGAACATGTAGAAATTTGAAGCAGAAGCAGAACAAGAAAAACACAGGTAGAGACGGGACAGAACTCACTATTTCTAGTTTGTTAAAACAAATCCAGACCTGGATGGTTGCCCACAGATTTAACAGCATTTGCAAACTTCTTTTCTTTCTTGCAGTGAAGAATCACTTACACTCTGTTTGCTCTCTAATCAGACTGACGGCATAAATGAGGTTGGAATGAACACAGAAGTGAAGTCGAAGTAGATTCTAAGTAAAACTCACAAACATGCATGAGGTTGTTCATCATTCATGGTGAGATGTTCAGCTCTGCATAGATCACTTTCTAAATGTGTGAGAGATCAGTGGAAAGATTTTGGGCCCTGGATAAAAGAATGTAAGGAAACAACACGCTGGAAACCGAACCTCAGACCCCACTGTAATGTAGAACACAGACACACTGTATGACATTAAATCAGTTCACATTTATTAACAACATCCCGACTTCCCAAGCCATGGCATAATGACCCCAGACTCTTTCTCCAAATAATTATAGAGGATCCTCACTTACACAAAGCTTCTGTGTCTAAACTGCAATTTCTTGGGGCATCTGATATCAGAACAATGTAAAACTTGAAAGAAAGAAAAAAGGCAGGCAAAATATCCCTGTGCACAAGACCAAGGAACAGCTCATGTATTTCCTAGGAATGTGGTTGCAGGAATTTTCAAGACTGGAAACTTCCCATATGAATTATCAGTAATATTTAGGTATTAACAGGAATTAATGGAAATACAGTTGGAATTTACAAAATTGCAAGTTATCCTATAACAGGGAACTTAAATGTAGTTAAAAAAAAACTTGCTTGATAATCAACCAGATTGAATGCAGTTTCAGTTGAATTTCTACCTGCACATTCATCAATCACATGCACACAGCACACTTACTGCAGGGCTCCTGAGACTGTACCCCTACATGCACTGTGTTTTCTTCATGTAAACAATGAGTCACGCCTCAAAAAGGTTAAAAATCACTGCCTTATGGGTAATAAAAGACCAATAATTATAAAGTACAGATGTTTAAGTGAATCATGTTCTGCCCCACATTAACTGTCAGCTATATTGCTTTCAGAGCTCAAAATGAACAAAGCACTAAAGCTGCAAGAAAATACCTCAACTTCAGTTTCTGTCAAATTCCTTTTCTTTAAGGACATCAAACATCACTGACTTTACTAAAGTGGATTTCAAGAAAAAAAATGCCATCATTGAATGCTCTCTGTGATGAAGAGACATTAGACATGATTGAAATTCAAAATCTTTATTTATTTAATAGTGTTTATTGTGTCTCGCTGTAGTTAAAGTGTTCAGACTCTCTGTTTCTCTTGTCTTCTTCTTTTTTTTTATTTCTCGTTTTCTTTTGAATGTTTTCTTGTCTCAGCTGAGCAACAATTTCCTCCCATCGCTCTCAGACTCTCATATAATTATCTGTTTTATTCTCTGAAGTCTTCTTTTCTTCCTCACAGAGATTCTGGGTGTCCTGGAGCCCCCTGTTGGTCTGAAGCTGTAAGTTGTTCCTCTCCTCTATCTCAAGTTTAGTTTTCTCTCTTTCGTCCTCTTGTTTTTCCTCAAAATCCAACGTGGGCTCAAATTGATCAACACGTTCCTCCAGTCGCTCTTTCTCTCTGATCAAATGATCTCTCTCCTGCTCTGCACTATTTTTTACTTTCTCACAGTGATTCTGAGTATCCTGGAGCTCCATGGTGGTCTGTTCCAAATTTACCTCAAGCTAAGCAACATGTTCCTCCACTTTCTTTTTCTTTCTCGTCCAGCTCTCTCTTTCACATTCTACAGTTTTCTCCAGTTCCTCATTGATTTCGAGGGAAGACTGGAGCTCCATGGTGGTCTGATCCAAAGTGACCTCAAGCTGAGCAACACGTTCCTCCAGTTGTTTTTGTTCTCTCGCCCAGCTCTGGCTTCTATCAGTTATGTCCTGTTCCTGCTGCTTTCGCTCAGAAGCCAAAGTAGCCTCCAGCTTTTGCACCGTCTGTAGCAGAATGGCTTTCTCTTCTTTCTCTTCTGTTATCTTCTCTATCATTAGGGAAGAAAATGCATCCAAGTCTTTCACTACTTTCTCCATGTGTTCCAGCTTCTCCTTCATTTCAGCAATCTGCTTAGTTTTCTTCGTTCTTCTGGTTTGAAAAAACTCTCTCAACCTTCTGAAGAGCTCCATGTTTATGCCTCTTTACTCACACGCAAAAACCTCGGAAATGAGAGAAACAGAGACGCGTTTCCAATTGTAGACGTTGATTTACTATGACGTCACAGGGAGCTGCCCCGCCCTCCGTCTGTGATGTAACCCGCTCTCTCTTAACCGGACACTATGCGCATGCGCACATTACAGAGGTAAAGAGCGGATAAAATATCATGTCTTCACAGCTTTTCTGTTGTTCCTAAGAGAAGAGCGATATTACAGTCATAAATAAGATAAAAACGGCTGTAAACTGTGTATAAAGCGAGTGAATCTGAGTTGAGAACCGGAAGTTGACCGGAGTGACTCTATGAATGTTGCAGAATCATAAATGGCCAGTAGGTGGCAGTGTGATGTGTATTAGAGCTCACTGTCACAGCAGGTAATTAGAAGTAGTGGAGCGCTAATGACGTCATTAATAGCGAGGACAAGACACACAGTAGTTTGGGATTCTTTTATTGACTTTATTGATTAATTGATTTGGAGTATGATTGTGTTTCTGATCAAAGTAAGTTCATGTGTATGGAGTAAAAACAACCTGTACATTTCTCACTTCCAGACAGTATTATGAGATGTTCATCTGCTGGAAGTTCATGTTTAATTCTGCATGTTTTATAGGATTTATGAGCTGGAATAAATGTTTCAATATTGGTTTTGTTTTAATTTTTAGCTACTTTTTCTATAAAGAGGCAGAAGTTGTAAAAAAAAAAATTGTAGTTTAATTTGGGATTATTATAAAACCTGTATGTGAGTATTTTAGGCAAAATGCTGTTTATTGTATTCATTGTAAAACTATATGCTTCAGATTACATCTCTTTTGAAAGAACACACCTTGAGCTTTACATCAGCCATAGATGCTGAAGATCCTTAAAAAAAATGTGTACTTCATAAAACATTAGTTTTTTTATATAAACACATGAATTCGGTCCTGAAACAATCCAGAATAGTGACGGGTTAAAAGTCACATGTTTAATGAGTTTATATTTTAACTTGGAGAAAATACAATAAAAACCAGATTCCTATAAACATTATTCTGAGACTGTGTGTAGTCCATTTCTCCCTCCGTCTGTTTGAGGAAAAGCAGCCTGATAACGAAACGTACTGGGAATAATAACATTCACACAATAAGCATAAGACTGGTATTTGAACATTAGAAAAACAGAAGAAGAAGAAAGTAATGAAAATAAAAGTAGCACAATGCTTCCTTCAGTGCCTCTGTGAATGATGGAGCACATCTGGACCTTCCTTTTATCCTTCCATTCTACAAACAGCACATCCTTTTCTCTCAGCCAGTGGCCTCGAGAAGCTTTTTTCAGAAGCTTGTTGGTGATGGTTTGAGGGTTCGTGGACTGAAATTTCCCACATTTTTTAGGAGATCTCTAAACAGTGCTGGACTTGTGTAGAAGTCGTTTGTAGCCGACTTCTGTACAAACGAACAGTTTGTAGCCCGTTCCCAACATCTTCTCATCAACAAGTGCTATGACAGATGGTCTACAGACTGGCTGGGGTGTAAAATTATTATTCCACCTCTCTTCAGGTGTGTTGGGGGATATAACCAGTGAAGACTGGTATTTTCTGTCTCTCACTCTTACTGGTAGAGCTGAAACAGGTGCTGAGTTTGGAGACTGCTTGAACCTCTTTTCTGGTTGATGGCTGGTGTGTGGAACCCACTTCTCCTCAGAAAATTCAACTAAATGACTGTTAAAAGACAAAGAAAGAAAAAAAAAACTAGCATTGTATATCAAGTACATACTTTTTTTAGTATGAAATCAGGAAGGGGGCAAACACTTTTTCACACCACTGTGTATATTTATTTGCATGTTTGTTGCACTTTAATGTTTCAGATCGTCAAACTAATTTAAATATTAGTAAAAGATACACAAGTGAACACGACATGCAGATTTTAAATGAATGTTTTTATTATTGAGGGGAAACAAAATCCAAATCTACATGGCCCTGTGTGAAAAAGTCTTTGCCCCCCTGTTAAAACTGTGGTTTATCACACCTGAGTTCAATTTCTCTCACCACACCCAGGCCTGATTACTGCCACACCTGTTCACAATCAAGAAATCTCTTAAATAGGACCTGCCTGACAAAGTGAAGTCGACCAAAAGATCCTCAAAAGCGAGACATCATGCTGGGATCCAAAGAAATTCAGAAACAAATGAGAAAGAAAGTAATGGAGATCTATCAGTTTGGAAAAGGTTATAAAGCCATTTCTAAAGCTTTGGGACTCCAGTGAACCACAGTGAGAGCAATTATTCACACATGACAAGAACATGGAACAGTGGAGGATCTTCCCAGGAGTGACCAGGTGACCAGAATTACCCCAAGAGCACAAGGTTGACTCATCCAAGAGGTCACAAAAGACCCCATAACAACATCCAAAGAACTGCAGCCTCACTTGCCTCAGTTAAAGTCAGTGTTCATGACTCCACAATGAGAAAGAGACCATTTAAAAACTGCATGTTCACTTGTGTTATTGTTACTAATATTTAAATGAGGTTGATGATCTGAAACATTAACGTGTGACAAACATACAAAAAAATACGAAATCAGGAAATTGCAGTTGCTCAGCTGGAGGCCACTTTGAAACAAAACCAGCATGGAGTTTCAGGATTCTCTAAATCAGTGTGAGAAAGAGAAGAAATGTGCAGAGCATCAGAGAAACTGAGAGGAACCCAATGTTGAACCTCTTTATGTCCAATGATTCAAGATCAAAGAAAATGTAAAAAATAATAAAATATAAAATCATTTACCATTTTTGTGTGTTTTGTTACTATAATAAATATAAAAGTAATCAAACCTGTTCAGGGGGTGTCCCAATACTTTTGGCGATATAGTGTATCACTTCATTTGTGCTGGAACAGTTTTCTCTTTACAGGATCTGTACCTCAAGTATGAGAAAATATGACTATAACACACTGATAACACACTTACCAGGCAGGACTTCAGGAAGTTTCCAGATTTTTCCCTCATAAACAAAGGTAGACCTTTTGAGAGCTCTAGATTTTCTTTGAGCAGCACATCAGAAGCCTGGAAGACAGCAAAAGTTCAAACCTTCAGATTCATGGCTACTAAAAGTTGAAAGGACCTTTGCACTGTGGTTTAGAAGGGGCATTGTAAACATTAATGATCTTTTTCAGGAGAATACATTTGTCACTTTTTCCTACCTGTCAGAAAAATTAAACCTCCCTAAAACTCATTTTTTCCGATATCACCAAATTCGTGATTTTGTAAGGAACACATCCTCTCATTTCCTGCACCCACCTCCTAAACAAGAGATTGATAGAGTTCTAGAAACAAAACTTTGTAAGGGTACTGTCTCTAATATTTATAAAACTATTTTTTTATTCGTTGTTCAATCTTCATCGCTTTCTAAAATAAAGAGTAACTGGGAATCGGACCTTAATTATAATTTCACGGATGAGGAATGGTCCAAGGCCCTTGGTCATGTACATCCTCCTCTATATGCGCCCGTCATTCGTTAATACAGTTTAAATCATTGCATAGACTGTATTGGACAAAGACCAAACTATCTAAAATTAACCCTGGTTTGGATCCAACATGTGATTGTGTCGGTGGCTCCGGCTACTCTTTATCATACTTTTTGGCTTTGCCCAGCCTTGACCTCTTTCTGGACATCAATTTTTAAATCAATCTCTGAATACTTAATTTCAGATATTAAACCATGTCCCCATATATCATTATTTGGACTCAACCCCACAAGTCCCTCCTTGTCATCCTTACAATGAAACATGATCGCCTTTTGTTTAATAGTAGCAAAGAGACTTATATTACTGAACTGGAAGAATCCTCACCCACCCAGTTCTTCTCATTAGATACATGACCTGTCTCAGTTTATTCAAATAGAAAAGATCAGATTTACATTACTTGGTGTTACGGAAAAGTTTTACACCACCTGGCAACCATTCTTATCATATTTAAGAGAAAGAGGAAAATAAAATCCTGTTCTCTTTGTTTAGCCTTTTTGAGCTCTTCCCCTTGTCCCTGACTTCTTGGTAGATGTAGAAAGGAGAAAGGAAAACATATATCTTTGAGAGTGTTAATGTACTTAGGTGCAAATCTTTTATTTTGTTTTATTTATTTATTTATTTTCTTTCTTTCTCCTGTTCTTGATGCTCACATTCATGAGTGTAATTATATGTATAACTTAGAAAGAGAGAGACCAATTTCTTGTTGTTGGACTAAATTAAACACTGTTCCATTGTCTTTCTCGCCTGAGTGTCTTTCTGTTTGAATCCATCAATAAAAAAGAGTTGGATAATAATAATAATAATAATAAGAAGAAGAAGCTAAGTGATTTTGAAATGTTTTGCCGGTGTCTATGATGACAGGCGGGTCCATCTAATACACAAACGCCAAGTGTTCAGGGGAAGCAAATAAAAGCAAGACTGCTTAGAGGTTGTTACTTTGGCAACTGAACATAATGACTAAAGGTTTTGCGTTGGCTGGGAATCGAACCCGGGTCAACTGCTTGGAAGGCAGCTATGCTCACCACTATACCACCAACGCCACGCTGGCAGGGGCGAACATCGCCGAATGAATCCATGCTAGAAGAACGTTGGTTGTTTTGAACTTCTCAGCAAACCGGTTCATTCTCCTGCTCTACTGCAACTGCGAATGTATGTAAAAGTGCAAACAGTGACCAAGAAGCTTTTCCCTGTGGTAGTTTCTGTAGTGTAGTGGTCATCACGTTCGCCTCACACGCGAAAGGTCCCTGGTTTGACACCAGGCAGAAACAAGGTTGTGATTTTGAAGCTAGTATTAAATTCTTAGGCCTGTAAACTGTGTCACTCGACAGCATTAGAGAAATGTAGAAAACTTTATTTTATATTGTTTCTGTAGTGTAGTGTTTTAAGTGTTATTGCTGCTGTTTGAACTACAAAAATATTCAAACAAGTTAAATGTTCCTTATTTTAAAATATGCAAATGCAGTTATAGGAAAATAAAAATTATTTTTATTTCAATAAAATCTGAATTCAAGAAATTCCTGGAAAGAAATTACTTTGACTTATTTTACACACAGAACTGTGCAGTAAAGCTGAAACTCTACATCTTCAAACTGCATCATGTAACTGAAAAAAAAAAGCAAAACTTTACAGGATGTGGTGTTTTGCACAATGTGGCACTGAGGACCAGTTTCCCTCTCCCTCCTGACCTCCCTCCCCCCATTATGACCCCGAGACACAGCCCCCATGAGGAGGTCATACGGCGTTTGAAAGAAAGACAAAAATCATGGTTTAACTTCATCTTTTAATAATTGTGCAATTTTACTTTTGTCACATTTTCCCAAAAGTTTATCATGTGGATTTTAATTATTTAGTTTAAAAGCATCCTCCAGTTGAGAAACACTGATTTAGAATCAGGATTTAAATGATGTCGAACACTTCAATAAACAAGTGCTTTCATATTTTAGATTTTTATTGATTTTATTAATTATTATTGGACATGGAGAGGTTTAGCTTTCAGTTCCTGTCCTTGATGTCCAGACTCACTTGCCTTTTTTTTCTTTTCTTTTTTTCTTTTTTTTACTGGAATGGTTGATAGTCGTCTGATCCAGTGCGGCAGGGGAGCAGATATAGAACTGTGAGACTTCAGTGAAGACCACACCGCATCGTGAAAGACCGGGAAGACTCGATAAAAATACCTTAGAGTCTGTTCCGATTGTGTGACATTTGCGACAAAGGATAGGACGACAATTACAATCACGGTGTTTCGCTGGTTCAGTTGTCCATAGAACATAGCCACAGAAGGTGATGGTGTAGTACGTTACAAAGGTGCTTTGCATGACGAATTCCGTGAAGAGAAAACTGTGAGTGCTCGGAGCAACCAGCGAGCTGGCAGGAACTCCAAACGATTGGACAAGGGTAATAGCCCTATGCACATGAAAGATACGGGGACAGAGTTCTGGATGGAATCTAGCCACATTCCATTTGTGGAAAACATGTCAGCATGGTGTAGAATGTCCATCACCGGTCTGAACGGGTCCGCATCAGTTTCCCAAACAAATTCGTCCTTTTCTGGAGGAAACCTGAACCATTTACGGAGTAAATTATAGTACCGTTCACCTAAAGGACAGGTGGGCTGCTCCAGGCACCACAGGCAGTGCTTTGGAAGAACAAGTAAAAAACAAGCATAGCAGGGAGCTCTAAAAGTGACAAAGTTGAAGTGATACCCCTCAGCACATGCTTCGATGTGCGCACACGTGCCTTGATGCAGACGCATACTTTGCAGAAGCCACCTTTGTTCACCAGCCGCCATGTTCCTGCACACAGCATAAAATACACACAACAACAACATGATTTATACGATATAATCAAAGAATCAGAATTAGAGCATAGAAAGAGTTTAGTGCTTTTAGTTATAAGGAAACGTTTGTTACAGTCATTTTTTCTGATCGACTAGGGCCATAATCCCTCCATCCAAATTCACATAGATGTTTTGATCCATATCTGTGGAGATGTTTTCTGTAGAAGACTCTTCACCTGTAATTTTATACACTGGGAGCTGTACGTATTGTCTAAACAATGACAAGGAATTCCACAACAGATAAAACATGCCACGGCTGCAAGGATTATTAAAATTGTAGTCCCAGTCTGACCCTATTCTACTCTATTTATTAGTATATTATGTTAATTATACTTGGAGTAAACAGGTTACATGAGTTTGATTAAAATAGGGGATAAATAGATTAAATTAAGCTACTTCATTGTATCTAATAGATTCTATACTAATTATTAGGTACATTTGTTGGATTAATATAAAAAGTTAAACTATAAAAGCTAAGATTAGCTAGCCGGCTAGTTACCCATGCTAATGTCGCTAAATAATCACTTTGTACTTTTCGAGTCTTCTACTAAATAATCTACAATATTCTGCTATAATTATTTAGACGACTTACCAGGTACCTGTATAAAGAAATGTTCAATAGAAGATAATTTGTAATGTTTTTTTAGTTGCTGCTAATCGCTGCTGCTTCTTGCTGCTGTTTGTTTGTTTGGTGGTTGTCAATTTTAGTGTCTCTTTACTTACAATTGGTAAATTCACAAATAAGAAACAAAAGCACGCTTTGAATTATATATAAGTGTCACACTGTGACATCACACCTAGATGCCCCGCCCTCTGCCGGTGACATCATCATGTCACTCACTTTATTTCTCTCTCTCTCTTTCTCTCTCTCTCTCACACACACACACACACACACACACACACACACACACACACACACACACACACACACACACACACACACTCTGCGCATGTACAGATTACAGAGGAAAGATTACGCACAATCCAGAAGTTGACCCGAGTGACTATATGAATGTTGTAGAATCATAAATGACCAGATGAAGAGGTGAACCCCTGAAACTAACCCAGGAACAGAGTAGGAACATTCTGTCCACCTGCTGGTTTCTTTTTGAGAGACTGCTGAAAGGAAATTTCTTGAACTATCTATGGATTCAGACTCGGTCGACCTCATTGTTTTGAATAGAAGTGACCGAACTGAACTCTTGAACCGAGTCACTTGAACTGAATCTAAGGAGTCGAAATCATCGAATCGAATCTTTTCGAACTGAATTGACCAAACTGAATGAACTGAATTATTAAAATGAATCTACTAAATAGTTCTTTCTGATGTTTTTTCTACTAACTGCAGTTGTCAAAAGTTATACTTGAACTATGATGTTATGAGGCTGCATTGGAACTAAACTTTATAGTATTGTGTGCATCAGATGAACCCATGAAGAACTCATGTATTGTAAACTGATTTAATTTTTGTGTTATTGTGATTTAATATTTAAACTGATACTGTGAGTACTGTTCAATAACTGTTTATTTTATTTTAATTATTTTAGTTAAATTTAAATGTCCAACACTTTAATAATAGAAACAAAACACACACTATATTTAAGATATGTATTTATTTTGAAGATATAAAATATATTCCATTACAATAATCACTGATATTTTTGTACTTTATTATATGTAGGACATGTCCAGCTTGATCTCCTCTTTTTCTTTCTCTGGTTTTCTTTCTCTAGTGCTGAAGTCATATTGCTGAACAGCTGTACAGCTTCCTCCAGTCACTCTCGGGTTTCCATCCTCATTTCTCTTCCCTCACCTAAGAATCTTTGTTTCCTCAGAGATTTTCTGCGACTCTTTGGGCTTGTAGAGGTTCAGCTTTCTGTTTCTGCTGTTTCTCATAGTCAGAACCCAAAGTGCCCTCAGCTGAGCTTCATGTTTCTTCAATTGCTCTTGGTTTCTCAGAATGATCTTTTTGATGATATATTTTTATGGAGACCAAAATATTTTAGGTTATTTAAAGTTTAAGTTTATTTATTCCGGAATAATATTCCTGTTTGTTTTTATTAATATTTATGTTCAAAAAACATTGTTTTAGTGTGTTTAATAAATGTTTATCCTGTTCAACCCGCAACCTAAAGTGTGCTTTGAGTTTTGGCCCCCTGATATACATAAATATCATTAATTATTAATAATAACATAATTAAAGATAAACTGAGCACATTTTTATCTCAAAAGTGTGTATCAAGTCAGAGCAGCACAAACTGAATATATCACAAGGATTTCTGAAATAAATAACAAAACAAGCTGAATAATATATTCACAATCAAAAACTAAAGTGGCTTCTGCATCATAAAATCTGTTGTGTTGAGCTCTTAAACATGTTCCTTTCACAGCTGAAGTATGAAAACTATCAACAATGTAGAACAGAACACCGGGTTAGCTTCTAGCTTCTAGCTCCTCAGGCATGGAGTTTCTGGAGGTGTTGCTATCGCAGAAGATACGACCTTCGAACCAGAAAGACACAGGTTACATTAGACTTAAAAGTTTTTGTCTTTATGCTCAACTAAAGTGAAATAATGAGCATATTTCCACTTTGAGAAACTCGTCTTGCTCTCGCCTCGACTCGCCATTACTGCCGCACACACCTGAATAAACAGAGACACGCCCACAGTGCGTCTTCTTCGTGTTTACAGTGGTTCATCCTCCAATCCTACAATGTTTCGTTGCTGTAAACAGGTCAGACTGTAGTCTACACTTTAGCTCAAATTCATTAATTTAAAAAAGTAACAGGTAACGCATCATACGGTAACGGTAACGGAGTTACTTTATTTTTAACACGCACCAGGACGCCGCTGTTACATGTCTGTGCTGTTTTCTTCTACTCCTCCCTCCTTGTGTTGGCTCTATCTTCAGCTCTCTATTATATGTAGGTGGAGTCACCTGGTAATTGTAATGGAGGCCTGGGGAAAAAAGGACCAATGAGAAGCAAGAGCCTGACCAGAGGAGGCGGAGTGCAAAATAATTAATCTGTAATGTTCGTTATTTTGAATAGAAATCATCACTCATAAAATATTCATTCTCGTCTTCTCCGGTTTATGTCAAGCAGACGCATTCCCATGAGATAAGTAAACAACTTGATGGATACCTAGCCGCTACAGCTGAAGGAGTGAATACATTGGCCCCCTATCCAGCTGTGCGTAACCTCTCACTAAAGCTAAACACAGCCCTGCCAGCTTCAGCAGCGTGTGAAAGGCTTTTTAGTATAGCAGGTTTGCTTTTCACCCTAAGAAGGGGATCAATTCATTCCCAGAATTTTGAGAACCAACTTCTCCTCAAGTTGAACAAGGACTTCATGATATTTGATTGAATTGAAGTACAGTACACACACACACACACACACACACACACACACACACACACACACACACACACAAAGTTGTCACACATAGATTGTGTGTGTGAGAATGGTGTTATTCAGCTTACCTTTACCTGTAAGTCAATGTGAGAGGAAGGGGCTTAATATTGTCACTCAAATGAGCTGAATTTTATTTTTCCTTCTTTGTTTGTTGACCTATACACAGCTAATTAGCTGATTTTCTTTAATCATTATTATTTTCTCTTCTTTGCTCTATGCTCCGTGTATATTAGGTTCAGCGGTGTGTTACAACATTGCTATATTGCCTTCTTTGCTGGTTTAGGTTTATTGATTTGATTGTTTTTTCATCAGAGAAACTCACATTTTCTTTTCTGATATTACACATTAATGTAAGCTGAGCATTTGCTCTGATGTTCTTGAGTAAGCGGTCGGTTTTACACAGTCATGTTTAAATGTGGGTGCAAAAAATCCATTAAAACTGTAGCCGAGGTTTGTCGGAGCGTTGCCATTGTTCTATTGCCTTGTGTGCAAGTGAGAAATGTTAAATAAAGCAACATGATCCAAAGATGAAAATAACTTGATTTTACTTTGAATTCCTTTTACATTCTCCAAGGTATTAACATTAACATTTTTCATAACTCCATGTAGGACGTTTCTGTACATAAATGTAAGCACTGTGGCAGTAGTAATGCAATATTTAGAAAATTTACTCTTGTACTCTTTATACTCAAGTACTTTTAAAAACAAGTACTTATGTACTTTTACTTAAGTAGACATCTGACTGTAGTACTTTTACTTGTACTTGAGTAAAATTTAGCAAGGGGTACTTTTAGTTTTACTCAAATACTGAAGCTGTGTACTCTGTTCGCCTCTGATTAGATGATCCTTTTCTTTCGTCTTATTAAGTCCTTAGCAGAGACGTTTTTGTCTGTGATTTTGGACAAGATCGAGGAAGAGAAACAGTCTATGAGACATGAACTCCTGCAGTCTCTCTGTAGGGGTTATGTAGCCTTATGTGAACAGTGAGGAGACTCTAATAAAGCTGATGCCCAAAACAGTGGAGATGATTGTGACATTTGAGTCAGTGAATTTTCTAAGTTTAATTTATATTTTTCCAGTTAGATTTTGAGAGAAATGTTTCTATTTATGCACATTGGACATCAACCTACTCAGCAGCAGGTTCCATAGTGTAGCGGTCATCACGTCTGCTTTACACGCAGAAGGTCCTGGGTTTGACCCCCAGTGGAGCCATACCCTTGAGATTCTGAGATTTTAATTTTGGAATGCTTTTCCTCCATTTCTGTTTCAACCACAATGCAGAAACATGCAAAACTGTGTATTTATATCCAGGATTGAGTAACAATTTGTGAGTAATATATAAACCTCACTCATGTTTGCAACCTGCATGGTTCCACTGGAAGGACCTTCTGTGTGTAAAGCAGATGTGATGACCACTACCCTATGGATCCACACAATCATCTGCACAGCATAAATGAGCAGAAATCATGATTCAGGCAAAATGTTTTCCAGAGTGCAACTATACAGTTTTGGGAAACTTGTTCCCAATGTACCCTCAGCTTTCTGTTCTCGGTTGAGAGGAATACAAGTGCTTTTCAAATACTGTATGAGAGTGTGTGATCTGGAGTCTGTGCAGCGGCTGCTGTTCTCACTCTATTTATTCCAGCTCTTTTTTAAAGTCGTGTTACATCCTCAATGACTTCAAACTTTACTCTTTACACTATTAATACAATTCTAAAATGAATTGTGTTGATTTGTATGAATCGTCTTGTACGAATTGTATGAATGAAGAATATTAATAGATTTTTATTCACTCTATGGTGCTCGGTGGTCAGGGATAAAAACACACAGCACACATTATGACGCGTCCACTGCAAAAAATATCCGTCGAAATAAAGAAATAAAAGCATGATTTAAGAAGAAACTCTACAGACTAGAAACAAGTCGAATGATTTGCCAGTGCAGTAAAATAATTACACTTGGTAAGATTTCTTGAAATAAGAAGTGATTAAAGCGATGCTGCAGCACTCGTGTGTCTGTTTTCTGAAGCAGCTTCTGCACCTGACGCACAGCACGAGGACTCGACTTCTTTGATGGACCCTTGTGAGGTCTGTTCTGAGTGGAACACGTCTTGGAAAACCTCTGTATGACCCGGACCACTGTACTGTAACTCAGTGTCAGGATGTTACTGATCTTCTTATCGCCTCGGCATCATGGTGGAGTCTCCTGTCATCAGAGAGTCTTTACCATGAGGTGCCGTGTAGAACATCCAGTGGTCAGTATGAGAGAATTGAATAACAGAATATAAGATTTTTATTTTGTTATTTAAAGAGAAGTTTAAATAACATTGGATTTTTTTTTTCATTTGTTGAATTTTAAGTTCATTCATTTTTTCATTCATGTATTTTTGCTCTTGTTGTAAAGTGAAGTTTGTGTCATTGCTGCTACACTGTGCATCTGAACGATCACGACTCAAATCTCACAATAAACTTTAGGGTTTTATCACATTTTCTACTTTCATTCATCTGATTGTCTCCCCAGTGTCCAACTGCTCCATGGCTTTGTGTATCAGTCACCTCACAACTATAGCAAAGAGTTTTTATTATTGACCGAGTAAATTCCAAGTGATTCAGTGCTTATGCTCAGAGACTGACCTGATACACACACACACACACACACACACACACACACACACACACACACACACACACACACACACACACATTTTTTTTCAAACTACTGCTAAATGTTTGTTTACATTCACAATATTTATTATTATTATTATATGCACAAGAATTTTGCACTTTGTTCCACATGGATCGTGCAAGTAGTTAATAATATTCTTGTGTATGTTTCTATTTTCTTTATAGTAATTAATCTTTCATATAATAATATTGTATTGTGCTCCTTTATCAGTGGTCCTCAACCCCGGGGCCACAGACTGCACTGGTCCGTGGGTCAATTGGTACCGGACCGAACAGAAAGTGTAAATGTGTAAATCTGCATATAATAATAATAAAATTAATCATTTAATAAAAAATATGTTTAAATGTAGACCTTTAGGCACTTAAGCACCCCAGTGCTACTGTATATATATATATTATTATAATCACAAACTGCTTTTATAAAATGAACATGAAATAAGGCTGTAATACTGCACTGTATTTAACTGTCTGAACCAGATTTATTCTAGTTTTAAACATATTGATTAATCATTTTTATTTATTTTTGTTGTATTTTGATGTTTACAATTTCATTGCAGTAAATTATGACTTTTTGTTGGTATTTAATTTTAGTGTCGGTTTAGTTTTTAATCTATTACACAGTAAAAGCCCTAATATTTATAAATGTGTATTTGAAGTTAATTAAAATTTAAATATTTAGGCTGTAATACTGCACTGCATTTAACTAGAAATATTATAATTATTGTTATATATTGTTATAATTTTAAATGTACTAATAGTTTTTATTTTGATTCTTTATATTTTGAAGTTTTATTTCAGATTAGTTTCAGTTAATAACTTTTTTTATTGTATTTAATTTTAGTCTACCAAACTACAAAAATCACTCAGTGTTGATTTGAGGTTTTTGGACATTTATTCCAGCTCATAAATCCTATAAAACATGCAGCATTAAACATGAACTTCCAGCAGATGAACATCTCATAATACTGTCTGGAAGTGAGAAATGTACAGGTTGTTTTTACTCCATACACATGAACTTACTTTGATCAGAAACACAATCATACTCCAAATCAATTAATCAATAAAGTCAATAAAAGAATCCCAAACTGCTGTGTGTCTTGTCCTCGCTATTAATGACGTCATTAGAGCTCCACTACTTCTAATGACCTGCTGTGACAGTGAGCTCTAATACACATCACACTGCCACCTACTGGTCATTTATGATTCTGCAAAATTCATGGAGTCTCAACTCGGATTCACTCGCTTTATACACAGTTTACAGCCGTTTTTATCTTATTTATGACTGTAATTTTGCTCTTCTCTCAGGAACAACAGAAAAGCTGTGAAGACATGATATTTTATCTGCTCTGTACCTCTGTAATGTGCGCATGCGCATAGTGTCAGGGTAGAGGAGACCGGGTTACGTCACAGACAGAGGGCGGGGCATCTCCCTGTGACGTCACAGTAAGGCAACGTCTATAATTGGAAACGCGTCTCTGTTTCTCTCATTTCCAAGTTTTTTGCTTGTGAGTAAAGAGGCATAAACATGGAGCTCTTCAGAAGGTTGAGAGAGTTTTTTCAAACCAGAAGAACAAAGAAAACTAAGCAGATTGCTGAAATGAAGGAGAAGCTGGAACACATGGAGAAAGTAGTAAAAGACTTGGATGCATTTTCTCTTCTAATGATAGAGAAGATAACAGAAGAGAGAGAAGAGAAAGCCATTCTGCTACAGACGGTGCAAAAGCTGGAGGCTACTTTGGCTTCTGAGCGAAAGCAGCAGGAACAGAATATAACTGAGAGAAGCCAGAGCTGGGCGAGAGAACAAAAACAACTGGAGGAACGTGTTGCTCAGCTTGAGGTCACTTTGGAACAGACCACCATGGAGCTCCAGTCTTCCCTGAAAATCCATGAGGAACTGGAGAAAACTGTAGAATGTGAGAGAGAGAGCTGGACGAGAGAACAAACAAAGGTGGAGGAACATGTTGCTCAGCTTGAGGTCACTTTGGAACAGACCACCATGGAGCTCCAGTCTTCCCTGAAAATCCATGAGGAACTGGAGAAAACTGTAGAAGGTGAGAGAGAGAGCTGGAAGAGAGAACAAAAACGACTGGAGGAACATGTTGCTCAGCTTAAGCTCACTTTGGAACAGACCACCATGGAGCTCCAGGATACTCAGAATCACTGTGAGAAAGTAAAAAATAGTGCAGAGCAGGAGAGCGATCATTTGATCAGAGCGAAAGAGCGACTGGAGGAACGTGTTGCTCAGTTTGAGCCCACGTTGGATTTTAAAGAAAAACAAGAGGACGAAAGAGAGAAAACTAAACTTGACATAGAGGAGAGGAACAACTTACAGCTTCAGACCAACAGGGGGCTCCAGGATACCCAGAATCTCTGTGAGGAAGAAAAGAAGACTTCAGAGAATAAAACAGATCATTATATGAGAGTCCGAGAGCGATGGGAGGAAAGTGTTGCTCAGCTGAGACAAGAAAACATTCAAAAGAAAAGGAGAAATAGAAAAAAAAGAAGACGACAAGAGAAACAGAGAGTCTGAACATGCCTTTTTCCTCTTTTTGTTTCTCTTATGGCTATTTATGATAATTTTACACTTATAGTCAATAGTATAAAGCTGAGTGTAAAACTATTGTATCTTGTAGATCGTCTCATCTTTTAATCATTTTTTATTTCTGTCTTGTCAAATCTTTTTTTATCTTTTTTTAAATCTTGATTTTAATCTTTTACCACAATAAGACACAATAAACACTATTAACAACCATTATTTTTGTCTTCCTTACAAACGGCGTATGACCTCCTCATGGATTCTTCCACTTAGTTTATATCCCTCTTGTGGGGCAGGGGGCTGTGGCTCGGGGTCATAATGCTGAGGGGGAGGGAGGTCAGGAGGGAGAGGGAAACTGCTCCTCAGTGCCACATTGTGCAAAACACCACACACCCTGATAATCTTGTACACTTTTTCCGGGTGGTATAGAAGTCTTCCACCTGAGACATCCAGAGCTCCACATCTGCATTTCAGGAGGTGAGGAGCGTCTGAGGGGTGAAGCCTTTGTCACCTGTCATATTATAGACTACATCAGGACAATGTTTACAATTTCTGTTGTCATTAACCCCAGAGTGGTGAGGACCTGTATTTAGACAGGGATGGCATGGTTCTGGTGTGTTTCACTCTGTAGTACTGGACCCAATTCAGCACATAGATCCAGGAGCACAGCTGTAGGAATCTAAATCAGCTTATTATCCAGTCATCATCCAGACCAAGAAATCATCATGGTCCCTGGAGACTCTTTTTCTCCTTAATCTTCCATTGGCACCACAGCATTTATGTTTTATTCCAGCTCATTATGGAAAGATAAAATAAACTGATATTTGCTCTTGTGCCATGAACAGAAAAGCAATAATAGCTACAGAAAAGCTCCTGCTTCCCTCTGTAGCGGGTATTTAAATCCCATTTAAAATGCTTTCAGTGATTCTACATTCTGTTTATATGAAGTGTTTCACAGTTTGCATGTTAATTGGTTCTTTGGTGCATTTAAGAGCACCAAAGGTGAATTTAGGTGAATTTATGAACCACATCTGTCTGGAAAAGACACCTGTCCAAATACTTTTGACCACACAGTGTGTATCAGCTGAAAAGCAGCAGCTTCGGATCAGTCGCGTTTCCACTGGGATTCAATCTGAAATATTACTTTTGATTTTTATTATATGAAATATTTTATATTCTTTATTTGATATTATTTAAATTATTAATACAGTGGAACCCGGTTATGTCGATGTCCTAGGGGGTCGCCAGAAAGCATCGAGGTAACCGATGATCGAGATAAACGAAAATCAAAATGGCGGCAGTATAATAACGTGCTTGAAATTTCTTTATGTACATGATGTGCGTTAATAAATGAGAATGTGCATGCACGTGTTTTGAAGGGTTTTTTACACAACAGCGTTGCCGCGATTTGTTTGATGAAGGCATGCTATAAAAATACATACAGTACATGTTTATCCTGTCATGAATCCACCTGCCACGCCCCCTTCGGCCTCCTTCAGCGTGTCAGGTGTTTTCTCTGCCACTTTCTCTGAAGCTCCGCTTCAATCGCCCACATATGGTGCTCGTTTATCATCATCACCAGCTCCTATTTAAACTTCCACACTCTCACTGTCCGTTATTGTTGTTATATGTTGGTTCACGGAGGTCGTTGTTATCAATCATGCGTATCCCGGTACGTGTCTTCCCACCGGCACTCTCTCAACGGCTGCTCTTTTCTTCCCAAAGCCGCGCCGCGCCCCTACTAACACTACGAACACTAGCACTAACTAACAGCAGAGATTCACCAGTATACAACACAACACCTGTAGCAGCTGTAAGACTTGATTTTTCCGCCACTTCCGCGAGTTCTTCTGCGGCTGCACCGAGATAACCGACGTTAAATGGCAAATTTTTCCCCCCTTGTGCTCGAGATATTAGGGTTCGGCGACATAAAAAAAGGCTACATAACTGATAAAAAATGCTTAGAAAAAGCATTTTATATGTATATATAAACAGCAGAAACAGAAAGCTGAACCTCTACAAACCCAAAGAGTCGCAGAAAATCTCTGAGGAAACAAAGATTCTTAGGTGAGGGAAGAGAAATGAGGATGGAAACCCGAGAGTGACTGGAGGAAGCTGTACAGCTGTTCAGCAATATGACTTCAGCACTAGAGAAAGAAAACCAGAGAAAGAAAAAGAGGAGATCAAGCTGGACATGTCCTCCATATAATAAAGTACAAACATATCAGTGATTATTGTAACTCAATATTTTTTCTTCCTTTAAAATAAATAAATATCTTAAATATAGTGTGTGTTTTGTTTCTATTATTAAAGTGTTGGACATCATTTAAATTTAACTAAGAATTAAAATCCACATGATCAAATGTTGGGAAAACGGGACAAAAGTAAATGATAATAAAATAAAGGTTCTGTTTAAACCCAATTTTACATGAACAGAAGTTAAAGTAATAAAATAAACAGTTATTGAACAGTATTCACAGCATCAGTTTAAACATTAAATCACAATAACACAGAGATTAAATCAGTTTACAATACATGAGTTCTTCATGGGTTCATCTGATGCACACAATACTATAAAGTTTAGTTCCGATGCAGCCTCATAACATCATAGTTCAAGTATAACTTTTGACAACTGCAGTTAGTAGAAAAACATCAGAAAAAACTATTTAATAGATTCATTTTAATAATTCAGTCAATTCAGTTTGAAAAGATTCGATTCGATGATTTCGACTCCTTAGATTCAGTTCAAGTGACTCGGTTCAAGAGAGTTCGGTTCATCACTTCTATTCAAAACAATGAGGTTCAGGAGAGTCGCTTCACCGGTTCATCTGTACTCATCTTTTCTTAATCATTTAATTTATTTCATTAATATTAATCAGCTTCATTTAAATTGAATTTCATTTATTTATATTGCACTTATACACAAAAATGTGTATGTGTTGTCGGAACACAGAGCCCGTCTCCGAGACGACACATCGAGGGTGGATTCTTTGCTCAGAGGATTCCCAATGTTGTTCAGCCAATCCTAAAAAGATCAAATATAATAGACACAAACCGCCAATGACGGATCCTCAGTCTTGGATGAGTAAAAGCAAAACTTCTTTATTTTATGCACGTTTCAGTGAGCTCAATAGAAGGTGGGTACTTCACATCAAAATGATCAGCACATCAAAAATGATGAAGTACACCTGCTGTCTGCTTGCGCTCGTATTTATACCCTGAAGACACCCTGTGTCTCTTGTTTTTTTCTAATTTCTTCATCTTCAACAATTCTCCTTATTTTCTGACTTTTCCCTCTTTGTTTCAATTCCTCTTATCTTTGGCCTTGGTCTTCACTCTTCACATATTGTCCCATATTTGAAGTTCCTGCTCTCTTCCATTTCCCTTAGTTTCAGCCTTTATCTGGTTTTATTAAAAATAAAATGAGTGTGTATAAAGCTTTTATTCTCTCTCTTAACCCAACTATACATTGCTTCAGTCTTTCAAGTGTGAATAACCATTTTGCGGCCTATTTTGTGTTCCTGCATCTGCAATGGGTAAGTGTTCTGCTTTTATTCGATTTATAATGCTGTTTCGCTATTCTACTTTTATTGAATTTAGCTATATCAGTGTATTAGATTGTCTGTTTACATGTGCTTGACTATATTACTCTAATTTGATTATGCACATGCCCAGGTTATACTTTATTTGTGCATTCTGAACTGATTGTTACATAGTGTGTAGAATCTTCTCTTGAATGTGTGTTATTCTTGCATGCACCTCGCAGCTTGTGTTTTTGTCACTGTGATTTTACCCTGTTTAACATCTTATCTCTGTTGGTCTCTTTTGCTCAGCGCCATCATGCAGACGTCCTGGAACATCTCCTAAGAGTGGTCTTCGCAAACAATATCGCCAATTCCAGCTCTTCTCACTTGCTACTGAGATTGCTTGATTTCTTGAACATTTCTCTAAGCCAACTGTTCCAGAGAATCCCTGTCTGCCTCCTCGCATCGTGCAGAGCACCTTTACGCGTGATATGGGCACACAGACCTCATCTGACCTCTCTGCTGCCTTCAACGAACAGACCCAAACTTATGATGACGACCTTGACGATGGCACCTGCTTTCCTGCAACAAGACCACAGTTTTCTCCTTATCCCTCATGCTGGTCTCCCACTGATTATTCTCCTACCTCTCCGGTCCCTTTGCCCGATTACCTTGCTACTTTGCCTTCGCCTGACTCTGAGCCAAAATACTCCCTTATGTCTTGTGCAGCCGCAGAAGCCCACAAGCTTTTCTATCCCAATAAACATGTTTAAACTCAATGCTGTCTTTTGTTCTTTGTCTATTCAACACACTCATAACATCAGTCAGACTCTATTCTATTCTCACACATAACTTCCTTATTATTACAATTCTACTTATACTTGGTGTAAATGGGTTACATAAGTTTAACATCTAGGATAAATAGGTTTTATCAAACTACTTCTATTGTATCTAATAAGTCCTACATTGATTATTAGGTTAATTTTGTTGCACACCTACAAAACAGTAAAGAAAGAGAAAACAGAAAAGGCAATTTAGTACATTTTAAAATACTACCATTCACAGCAGCATCTAAAAAAACATGCATCAATATAATTAAGACGTATCCTAGAATCTCATCAGTGAATTGTTCCCACCTCTGCCTCACACAGTAATAACTTATAACGGGGGACCAGTCATGAAATCCAAAACGTATGAATGTAACAATTAAAATATCAACCTTGCGTCTGAACTTGACTCTTAAACGAATATTTGACTTTTGCCAAAAGCCAGTGATTAAACAATGATTCTGATCAGCTGAAAGATGTAAGTCACACCTCGGATCACGGTGGACCAGAAAGTTCAACGCACTGCTACTGAAGAAAACATATGCAAATAGAAAAAACACCAGCAAATCAAGAAAACATCTTCATCAGTTAAACACCACGTGCTGCAAATCCTCACAACGCAACTAAATACAGAAACGTCCTGCAAATCCTCACAACACAACCAATTCATTTACACTGCAAACAGCACAGACCACAAAATAAATGTTTCATGGGGACCCCAACAAGTGACGACCCCGGGACTGCTTGTTCAGTGTCTATTGATCAGTGGTGGTGTTGATGATCTAAAAGTGAGTTTTTTGTTTATTTTAACATCCTGATCATGATTCCTTGGCTTTGCCAGTTAACATAATAACGTTTTACAGTTAATTGTGTATTTCATCAGATCATTTAGGATAATAATATCCAAAAGGCCAAGGAATCATAAACAAACAATGATAAAATAAACAAACAACTCACCTTTCAGGTCATCGACACACATCAACACCACTGACGAATAGACATCGAACAATAAGCAGTTCCAGACGGGTTTGTCACTTGTTGTGGTCCCCTTGAAACATTTTTTTGTGATCTGTGCTATTTGGTTGTGTTGTGAGGATTTGCAGCGTGTTTCTGTGTTTGGTTGTGTTGTGAGGATTTGCAGCGTGTTTCTGTGTTTGGTTGTGTTGTGAGGATTTGCAGTGTGTTTCTGTGTTTGGTTGTGTTGTGAGGATTTGCAGCGTGTTTCTGTGTTTGGTTGTGTTGTGAGGATTTGCAGCGTGTTTCTGTGTTTGGTTGTGTTGTGAGGATTTGCAGCGTGTTTCTGTGTTTGGTCGTGTTGTGAGGATTTGCAGCGTGTTTTTGTGTTTGGTTGTGTTGTGAGGATTTGCAGCGTGTTTCTGTACTTGGTTGTGTTGTGGGGGTTTGCAGCACGTGTTGTCAAACTGATAACGTTGTTTTGCTGGTGTTTTTTTCTATTTGCATGTGTTTTCTTCTCAGCCACCGTATAGGATACCTTGAGGATAAGTAATTTATAAGATATTTTTTCATCTCAGGGTGGAGTATTCCTTTAATTAAACAGAGGCAAAAACAGTGATCAGGATAAAATATTATTAATTGTGCAGCCCTAGCTATAGGTTACATGACTTACTCTTCCGGCTGTACTGCCCTCCGATCATGGTCCCACTGGGCTCTCAAAGCACGGTTGCCTTCTCTGTCTCTTGCATTTGTGAAACATTTACCAAGCGCTTTCTCCAGCTCTTTCTTACTGACAGTTTTCAGCAAACAGTTCTGCTTCAGGATTCCTGTTAAGCAAAAAAATTTATACAAAGTAGAGCATGCTACTGCATCAACCAGGGCACAATCCATTATTTGTATACATGCAAGTTACATGAGCATAAGACTATCAGTCAAAAAAAAATAAAAAAATAAAATAAAGACTAAAAATCACAAGGTTGTAAACACCTTCTAATCCACCATTTTCCCAAACTGTTAACTGATCTGACTGTCTTTATGAACGGCGCAAAATGACGTTTATTATCTTTAACGTAATCATAACGTATCATATTTTTAGTAATGTTTAGAAATAATATAAATATAAACAAATATTTTTATTACCTCTACCTATTTCACCCAAATCACATTAAAATAATGTTAAGTTTTGTCACAGTCTCCTCAGAGCTTTTCTCCGTGTATTGTATATACACATGTTATAAAGGTAGTGAAAGAGAAAGAGACTCCACAGTGCTTTTACTGTTTCACCCTCCTGTTATCATGAGGACACTATATGGAGAAAACACAGGTGAAAATGGTTTGAAAAGTCGTTATTTCCACATTTTAGTAGACACTGTCCTAGTTATCTGCTAATCGTTAAGAATGTTCAGTTTTCCACAGGTGTTTATCTCTGAGGTAAACCAGTTCACTCTCCACACTTACCTTCTTTATATCGTGCCTGTAACTTTAATTACCACACAATCTTTCAGAAGCATATATTAAATGAAAACAACAGTAAAATGTGATTAAATTAAAACAAAAGATATTTTCTTAACGTGACAGAGATGTCAGGTTATCCAGGTCAGGTCAGGTCAGGTTAACCAGGTCAGTTCAGGTCAGGTGATCAGTGGTAGTGAGTGATGACCGTTTCTTCAGAATGAGAAGGCGGGAACACAGGAGCCAATGGGAGACTCTGTGAGCTGCACAAGCAATTTTTTTTTTTTTTTTTTTAACTAAAGGTCGTACTATGTTATTGTTAATATATAAAAATTTTGTTTCAATCATATAAAACACGCAAAAAACATATTAATTAAATTTATCATAAATTGAATAATATAGCTAAATATAGCCCAAATGTGGCCCATACAGGGCCCTCGAATAAACAAAATGGGCAACCTAGCTGGGGACCACAACCCTGACTAATCTGGGGCACACATTCAGCCCATCAAAGTGCCCACTCTGATCCATGCCCACGTGATGCCCATATAACCCAGATAAAACTAATGTGGGGTCCACATGGACATGCTGGCTGGGATCGTCACCCTGATGAAGGCCACGCAGTGTCTATACCACCTGAGACGCTTAAGAGACTTTAAATCACCCTCTCTGGTGCTGAGGTTTAGTGTCCTGATGGGTAGTGTCACTTCTTGGTTCGAGAAATGCACCATGCAGAGCAGGCACCAGAGGGTGGTGCAGTCAGCTGAGCGTTCTGAACTCCCTGAACTGCAGGACATGTACAGCAAGCGGTGCTGGACCAGGGCCGGAAAGTTATTGGAGGACCTCAGCCATTCCAATAAAGAACTCCTCTTTTCTGTGTTGCGTTCAGGAAAGCGCTTCCGATCCTTGAAGGCAAGCAGAGGGAGAATGAGGAGGAGATTCTGCCCACAGGCCATTCGGAGTCTAAACCAGGAAAACACCTAACACATGAACACTTTAGTGACAATCGCACTGGGACACTTCTGGACTATTGTCAATATCTATCTATTATTTCTTTCTGACAAAATTCCAGCCAGAAAGTAGTTCCACAGATACCCCAGATTGTGCGGCCTGTTCGGTGTCATATACATATACATATATACTACACATATACAGTGCCCTCCACAATTATTGGCACCCCTGTTTAAGATGTGGTCGTGGACTTCTAAAAATTCTCCTTTTTTTTAAAACAACATAGAACCCAAATGCAAAAAAAGAGAAAAATCCAACCTTTCATTTAAGTACATTACTTTGGTGGTAAAAAAATCACACATTTAGAAAAAAAACAACAACTTGAAATCATGTGTGCCACAATTATTGGCACCCCTAACAATTCCTCTGAAAAATTTAATTGTTTTTTTTTTAAATATATTTTTCTGTAGTTGCTAAGGTTGGTCAGGGTATCTAGGGACTTTTAATTAGTAATTCATGATTTCCTGGGGTATAAATATGACGTGACACAGAGGCCTAATTCTCTTACCCATTTGTCAACATGGCAAAGACAAGAGAACACACCATTCAAGTAAGGCAGATGTGTGTCGACCTTTATAAGTCAGGCAATGGCTACAAGAAAATAGCCACTCGCCTTAACTTGCCGGTATCTACAGTCAGAGGAATCATTAAGAAGTTTAAAACAACTGGAACAGTGACAAACAAGGCTGGAAGAGGTCCCAAGTTTATCTTGCCACAACGCACAGTGAGGAGGATGGTAAGAGAAGTAAAAAAATTTCCCAAGCTCACCGTCACAGAATTGCATCAAAGAGTGGCATCTTGGGGTCACAGAGTCTCCAAAACAACCATCAGACGCTCTCTACATGCCAACAAGCTGTTTGGGAGGCATGCAAGGAAAAAGCCTTTTTTTCACTAACACTCACAAACGTAAACGTCTGGAGTTTGCTAAGCGGTACTGGGACTTCAACTGGGATCGTGTGCTTTGGTCAGATGAGAATAAGATTGAGCTTTTTGGCAACAAACACTCTAAGTGGGTCTGGCGTAAAACAAAAGATGAGTATGCCGAAAAGCACCTCATGCCCACCGTGAAGTATGGTGGAGGATCTGTGATGCTGTGGGCCTGTTTCTCTTCCAAAGGCCCTGGGAACCTTGTTAGGGTGCATGGCATTATGAACGCTTTGAAGTACCAGGATATTTTAAATAAAACCTGATGGCCTCTGCCAGAAAGCTGAAGATGGGTCGTCATTGGGTCTTTCAGCAGGATAATGATCCAAAACATGTGGCAAAATCTACACAAAAGTGGTTCAGCAGTCACAAACTCAAGGTCCTCCCATGGCCATCTCAGTCCCCAGACCTCAACCCAATCGAAAACCTGTGGGGCGAGCTAAAGAGAAGAGTGCATAAGAGAGGACCCAGGACACTGGATGATCTAGAAAGATTGTGCAAAGAAGAATGGTCAAAAATCCCTCTCTCTGTGTTCTCCAATCTTGTGAAATGTTATAGGAGGAGATTAAGTGCTGTCTTGTTGGCAAAAGGAGGTTGTACAAAGTATTAACATCAGGGGTGCCAATAATTGTGGCACACATGATTTCAAGTTTTTTTTTTTTTTCTAAATGTGTGATTTTTTTACCACCAAAGTAATGTACTTAAATAAAAGGTTGGATTTTTCTCTTTTTTTGCATTTGGGTTCTATGTTGTTTTAAAAAAAAGGAGAATTTTTAGAAGTCCACGACCACATCTTAAACAGGGGTGCCAATAATTGTGGAGGGCACTGTACATATACAATATACATATACATATACATATATAATATACATATACATACAGTGAGGAAAATAAGTATTTGAACACCCTGCTATTTTGCAAGTTCTCCCACTTAAAAATCATGGAGGGGTCTGAAATTGTCATCGTAGGTGCATGTCCACTGTGAGAGACATAATCTAAAAAAAAATCCAGAAATAACAATGTATGATTTTTTAACTATTTATTTGTATGATACAGCTGCAAATAAGTATTTGAACTCCTGAGAAAGTCAATGTTAATATTTGGTACAGTAGCCTTTGTTTGCAATTACAGAGGTAAAATGTTTCCTGTAGTTTTTCACCAGGTTTGCACACACTGCAGGAGGGATTTTGGCCCACTCCTCCACACAGATCTTATCTAGATCAGTCAGGTTTCTGGCCTGTCGCTGAGAAACACGGAGTTTGAGCTTCCTCCAAAGATTCTCTTTTGGGTTTAGGACTGGAGACTGGCTAGGCCATGCCAGAACCTTGATATGCTTCTTACAGAGCCACTCCTTGGTTATCCTGGCTGTGTGCTTCGGGTCATTGTCATGTTGGAAGACCCAGCCTCAACCCATCTTCAATGCTCTAACTGAGGGAAGGTTGTTCCCCAAAATCTTGCAATACATGGCCCCGGTTATCCTCTCCTTAATACAGTGCAGTTGCCCTGTCCCATGTGCAGAAAAACACACCCAAAGCATGATGCTACCACCCCCATGCTTCACAGTAGGGATGGTGTTCTTGGGATGCTACTCATCATTCTTCTTCCTCCAAACACGTTTAGTGGAATTATGACCCAAAGGTTCTATTTTAGTCTCATCTGACCACATGACTTTCTCCCATGACTCCTCTGGATCATCCAAATGACATGCCTGGGCAAACTTAAGACATGCCTGGACATGTGCTGGTTTAAGCAGGGGAACCTTCCGTGCCATGCATGATTTCAAACCATGACGTCTTAGTGTATTACCAACAGTAACCTTGGAAACGGTGGTCCCAGCTCTTTTCAGGTCATTGACCAGCTTCTCCCGTGTAGTTCTGGGCTGATTTCTCACCTTCCTTAGGATCATTGAGACCCCACGAGGTGAGATCTTGCATGGAGCCCCAGTCCGAGGGAGATTGACAGTCATGTTTAGCTTCTTCCATTTTCTAATGATTGCTCCAACAGTGGACCTTTTTTCACCAAGCTGCTTGGCAATTTCCCCGTAGCCCTTTCCAGCCTTGTGGAGGTGTATAATTTTGTCTCTAGTGTCTTTGGACAGCTCTTTGGTCTTGGCCATGTTAGTAGTTGGATTCTTACTGATTGTATGGGGTGGACAGGTGTCTTTATGCAGCTAACGACCTCAAACAGGTGCATCTAATTTAGGATAATAAATGTAGTGGAGGTGAACATTTTAAAGGCAGACTAACAGGTCTTTGAGGGTCAGAATTCTAGCTGATAGACAGGTGTTTAAATACTTATTTGCAGATGTATCATACAAATAAATAGTTTAAAAATCATATATTGTGATTTCTGGATTTTTTTTTTAGATTATGTCTCTCACCCTACCTTTCCCATAACTTCATGGTGTGACTGATCAACTTAATTCGCCTGTAGTTACTGCAGGTCTGCAGATCTCCCTTATTCTTAAAGATCGGTACCAGCACACTCCTTCTCCATCCTCTCACCTCCCAAAATCCTGTTAAACAAACTTTTTAAAAACGCCACTGCATCTCTCCTGAACATCTCCATGCTTCTACCGGTATGTCATCTGGTCCAACCGACTTTTCACTCTTCATCCTCTTAATCACTGCTCTCACTTCCTCCTTACTAATCCTATCCACTGCTTCACCATCTCCACATCATCCAACCTTCTCTCTCTCTCACTTTCCTCATTCATCAGCTGCTCAAAATACTCCCTCCATCTTCTCAACACACTCTCCTCACTAGTCAACACATTTCCATCTCCATCCTTTATTGTTCTAACTTGCAGCACATCCTTCCCAGCTCGGTCTCTCTGCCTGGCCAATCGGTAAAAATCCTTTTCTCCTTCCTTAGTGTCCAACTTCTCCTACAGCTCCTCATATGCCTTTTCCTTTGTCCTTCACCAGATCCCTCTTTACCTGCTGCTGCATCTCCTTGTACTCCTCTCTACTTTTCTCAACACTCTGTCGATCCCAATTCTGTTTTGTCAACCTCTTTCTCCTTCTGCTCTCCTGCACTTACTCATTTCACCACCACGTCTCTTTGTCTTCCTTTCTATTTCCAGATGTCACACCAAGTACCTTTCTAACTGTCTCCCTTATCACTTTTGCAGTAGTTCCACAATCATCCAGCACCTCTTCACCACCACCGAGCCCCTGTCTGACCTCTTCCCTGATCCTCACACTACATTCTTCCTCCTTCAGTTTCCACCATCTTATTCTTCTTTCAGTCCTCTCTCTCCTCCTCTTCTTCTTCACCTCCAAAACCAGGGGACATGACATGGGGTTACCAGCGTGACACTAAAACAGGTAGTAGTAATGACTACTTTTTAAATAATGTACTTAATGTCAGAGCCCGAACCTCTTTACCTGAACTTGAGTAAAAAAATGGATAGTCAGTACTTCAACTTTTACCTGAGTATTTTAAAACATGAGTATCTGTACTTCTACTGAGTGTAGGATGTGTGAACCTTTGCCACCGCTGGCTTTAATTATGAAATGTTTGCCAACATATTACAGTTATAATGTAGATAAATAGTACTAATAACCTACCCACTCTGTGCAATTTGTATAAGGTATTTCAGTGTGTAAACTAATCCTAATGTAATAGTGGAGCAAAAGTGTATTTATATATAAGTAAATCTGTATTATTTAGTTTTTGCAACACTGAGCTGCACACATATTCAAACCTGTAATGTTTGCTTATACTATACATTTAAATGAACCATATTAACTTGGTCAAAAAGCACATAGCACCATTTTCATTATATTTAAGTGGAAATTAGTTGTATAAAATTTGTATACACACGTAATTTTTGTATGCAGCATGTAGTGTAAATATCCATTAGATTTTAGTTATTTTGGTTATTAATTAACTTTTATTTCCATTTGGTGATGAAGCTCGGGTGTTCTTGTATTCAGAGCAGTGAGAACTGCATACAATTCTAGACTGAGACTCCTGAAGTTACTGAGTGTCACACTTGGACCCTGGAAACACAGATTTTAATGCTCCCACATTAAAGTTGTAGCTTTCCATTTTATTCTTTCTGTATAATAGAATTTTGTTAATAACAGAAATTTAATTTAGTAAATAAAAATGATGATTTGTTGATACTTCATAATCATCTATGATATAGAATCAAAACATTGTTTCTATCACCAGCATTTCTATTTTCTTCCTTAGAAAAAACAAAGTACAAGTTAACAAACAACAGCAAGAGAAAAATAAGTGAACTGTTCATGAAAAAATCACAAAAAATGTTCCTGAAGATGTTTTTAATGACACCGAGTCTCATACAGTCCATTTAGAATAATCAACTTTTAACATTCACCTTAATCTCAAAGCTGTTCAGTGAAGTCGAGATTAGAGCTCTGTGCAGGCCAGTTCAGTTCTTCCACACCAAACTCATCCAACCATGTCTTTATGAACCTCAGTTTGTGCACTGTGGCATGGTCATGCTGGATTAATAAAGAGCCGTCTCCAAACTATTCCCAAAATATTAGAAGCATAGCATTGACCAAAATGATATGGTATGCTAAAGTAATTAACATTTCACTACACTTTAAGTCAAGGGCTGAGTCTTACACCTAAAGTACAGCCCCATACCATTACCACTCCTCAACCAAACCTTACAGTTGACTAATAAACTTATTCAAAGTTAGAGAAACACAAAAAATGAACGTTGGTGCAAAATACCTAAAGGTTTATACATTTAACATTTTAGATTTAAAAAAGACTTAGGGTGAGATTTGTCTGCACTTTAATTCTTATAGGTCCAGACATATACAACAAAAATCTATTTCCTGATCTTGCTGTGTAACAGTGTGATCAAGCTCAAGTTTGCAGTAAATCAGTAACACTGGGCTCAGGGGACAATGGATTGGAAGCCGTTCCATTAGATAATGTTCAGAAAGCACATATGGGTAAGAGGCTCAGGTAGCCTCCTACATGTTGCCATAAAGTGTAGTTGTAGTGTAACTGTAGATGGACCAACAATGTTCTGATGTCTTGGAAAGCTGTCCAGTTTGTTAGAGCTAATTAAAATTAACATTACAATTTAAAGTTCCCCCCGATATTTACAGTACAATTTCCCTGTACATCCCTTCAAATAAGAAATTTAAGAAGATGATTTGTTTTACAAATTAACATCAAAATTTTATGGTTGCATGTTAGAGCACTTGTGGTTCCTTAATGAGTGTTGATAAACATAGCTCCGTCCACAGTGTCCACAGAGGTACAGCTTCTGTGCTGTATGACTCTGCTGGTGCCTGAGGAGGGCACGCCGAGCACTAAAACTCTTCCCACACTGTTCACAGTGATACGGCTTCTCTCCTGTGTGGACATGCTGGTGTGATTTGAGATGATCCTGTTGAGTAAAACTCTTCCCACACTGTTCACAGTAATACGGCTTCTCTCCTGTGTGGACACGCTGGTGTGATTTGAGATGATCCTGTTGAGTAAAACTCTTCCCACACTGTTCACAGTAATACGGCTTCTCTCCTGTGTGGATACGCTGGTGTAATTTAAGATGACACTGACGACCAAAACTCTTCCCACACTGTTCACAGTGATACGGCTTCTCTCTTGTGTGGATACGCTGGTGTCTAAGCAGATTACTCTGTTGAGTAAAACTCTTCCCACACTGTTTACAGTGATACGGCTTCTCTCCTGTGTGGATACGCTGGTGTGATTTGAGACTATTCTGACGATCAAAACTCTTCCCACACTGTTCACAGTAATACGGCTTCACTCCTGTGTGGATAGTCTGGTGTGATTTGAGATGAACCTTTTGAGTAAAACTCTTCCCACACTGTTCACAGTAATACGGCTTCACTCCTGTGTGGATACTCTGGTGTGATTTGAGATTACCCTGTTGAGTAAAACTCTTCCCACACTGTTCACAGTGATACGGCTTCTCTCCTGTGTGGATACTCTGGTGTCTTTTCAGAACAGCAATTTTAGTAAAACTCTTCCCACAATCTGAGCAGTGGTACATCTGGAAAACAATATAAAATGATTCAATATTCTGTAATAGTTTTAGATTTGGTCTTGAATGTTATCAGAAATGTCTGCTATAGTAATCTGAAATGGTTTGAAACAAGTTAAATGAGAGGTAATTTGAGGCCTTTTAGAAAACCTTTAACTATTTAATACTTGTATAAAATCTTCCAAAATCCCCAATATTAATGTCTTCAAGGTGGAGGAGTTTTCCAAGTACCAGAACAGGCAGCATTATATCATCTTATTTATAATTCCAGGAGAAAAAGACTGTGGAACCTGTTGTGCTTCTGTGATAACATCAGAGCTTAACAGGATTTAGTCCACGATCACAAAGCTACCTGAAACTATGTTCAAGCAATGTTTGGGTGATTTTGGATTTAGCAAAATACATTTCTGATTCAGAACATTTGCTAATAGTAGCTCTCATTAGACAAAGCTCAAAATCTGGACTGGTGCAAACAATCAGTACCTACTGAGCTGATCAACATGCTGTCTTCCAAATGATGTGTGAAAATCCCTGTGGTTGGGACAACAATACATTGATGACGACTGCAGGTAATTATCTGTGGCTGTCAAAAGCAGCAACCTACTTCCTCCTAATGGCCTATAAGGGCATTTTCAATCAACTTGTTAGCATGTACCTCCGCTTTCAGACTCTCAGCTGAAAATCACCTACCTAAATGTAAATGTGAACAATTCCTGACCAACGTGTTCTACATACACAATTTAGATACATTTGAAGAGAAGATACTCTGACCCAGCCATTAGTGTTGCACAAGTAGGTGCACTCTTAGTGCAGGTCTCAACCCCAGATACATGTGGAGGGTTGCGTTATGAAGGACATCCAGTGTAAAACATGTGCCAAATCAAACATGCAAATCACAAATCAAAATTTCATACCGGATCGGTCGAGGCCCGGGTTACCAACGACCACCACAGGTATCATTAGCCAACAGGGTACCGGTGGAAATTGGTCTACGGTTGGCCAAAGGAGGAGAAGGAGAGGAGGAAGATGTCTACAGAGGCAGCGGAAAAAGAAGTGGAGGTCAGTGGAGGTTCGGGTTGGTACTATGACTGGTAAAGGGAGAGAGGGAGCTGAATTGATGGAGAGGAGAAAGGTAGATATGTTGTGTGTTTAGGAGACCAATATGGAAAGGGAGTAAGACCAGGAACATTGGAGGTGTTTAAACTGTTCTATCATGGTGTAGATGGAAAGAGAAATGGTGTAGGGGTGATTCTGAAGGACGAGTACAGTAAGAGCGTAGTGGAGGTGAAGAGAGTTTCTGATAGGGTGATGAAGGTGAAGCTGGAAGTTGAAGGGGAGATGATAAATATCATCAGTGCTTATGCTCCACTGGTGGGCTGTGAGATGGAGGAGAAGGGAAAATTCTGGAGTGAGTTAGATGAAGTGGTAGATGGTGAACCTAGGAATGAAAGATTGGTGATTGGGGCAGACTTAAAAGGGCATGTAATTAAAGGGAACAGAGGTGATGAAAAGGTGATGGGAGGTATGGAATTAAGGAGGAATGTGGAAGGGCAAATGGTGGTAAATTTTTGCTAAAAAGAGGAAAATGCAGTGGTGAACACGTATTTTAAGAAGAAATAGGATCATAAAGTGACGTATAAGAGTGAAGAAAGGTGCACACAGGTAGTCTATGTAGGAGATGCAACCTGAAGGTGACTATAAGTCCAAGATGGCGCCGGTGAGGTCAGCTGCCGTCACGACTGCTCCGGCTACGTTTTCTCTTTTTTTGTTTATTTTATACTTTTATTTAAGTAGTTACACGGGAAACGAGCCGGCATCAGGAACAGGCTGAGGGCACGCGCACACCGCGCTCCCTTACCTAGTATCCTGTTAGCCAACGTCCAGTCACTGGAAAACAAGCTTGACGACCTCAGGGCAAGGGTCAAGTTCCAGAGAGACATTCGGGACTGCAACCTTCTCTGCTTCACCGAGACATGGCTGAACCCAGCGGTACCGGACCACGCCATCCAGCCGGCCGAGTTTTTCTCGGTTTACCGCATGGACAGAACACTGGAGTCGGGGAAGTCAAGAGGAGGTGGAGTGTGTCTGATGGTGAACAACCACTGGTGCGACAGCGCGAGCATCGTTCCTCTTTAACACTCCTGCACACCAAATCTGGAACTACTAACCATCAAATGTCAGCCCTTTTATCTACCTCGAGAATTCAGTTCAGTCATAGTCAGTGCCGTTTATATTCCACCTCAAGCGGACACGGACACTGCAGTATGGGACTTACATGAGACATTAACTCTTCACCAAACACAGCATCGGGACGCTGCGCTCATTGTGGTCGGAGATTTCAACAGTGCCAACCTCAAGTGCGCACTACCAAACTTTTATCAGCACATCTCCTGCCCCACCAGGGGCGAAAGAACACTGGACCACTGCTATACAACATTCAAGAACAGCTACAAGGCACAATCACGTCCATCATTTGGGAAATCGGACCATGCCGCCATCTTCCTCATGCCTGTTTACAAACAAAGGCTGAAACAGGAAGCTCCTGTTCAGAGGGAGGTCGCGTGCTGGACTGACCAATTGGTGGCCGCTCTGCAGGATGCTTTGGATGACGCAGACTGGGACATGTTCCGGCACAGCTCTGATAACGTCAACATGTTTACGGAAGCGGTTGTGGGATTCATCGGGAAACTAGCGGATGACAGTGCAGAAAACCACTATCAGAACGTTTCCCAACCAGAAGCCATGGGTGGATAAAACCATCCGCGACACTCTGAAATCCCGCTCCGCTGCCTACAACACGGGGCTCGCCACGGGGAACATGGAAGAGTACAAGGCTTCGTCCTACAGTGTTCGCAGAGCAGTGAAGGATGCAAAGCGGTGCTACGGGAGGAAACTGGAGTCACAGTTTCAACATGGTGGCTCTAGGAGCCTGTGGCAGGGACTAAGGACAATAACGGACTATAAAACACCATCTTCTAGAATGGTGAATGCGGACGCTTCTCTGGCAGACGAGCTAAACACCTTTTACGCTCGTTTCGAGGCTGCAGCTAACCACACTAGAGGCGCTAGCGGCACAACCAGCGTCCACGCCGAGAGAGCCGGAGAGGTAAACACGTTCACCATCTCAGAGCATGACGTGAGGAAGGCATTCAAGAGAGTGAATACCAGGAAGGCAGCAGGACCAGATGGCATCACAGTTCGGGTTCTGAAAGCCTGCGCTGACCAGCTAGCATCGGTGTTCACTGAGGTATTCAACCTCTCCATGGAACAGTCTGTTGTCCCTGCATGTTTTAAACAGTCCACCATTGTTCCTGTCAAGAAGAAACCTCAGCCCGCCTGCCTTAATGACTATCGCCCTGTAGCTTTGACCTCAGTAGTGATGAAGTGCTTCGAGAGACTGGTCAGAGACTTCATCACTGCATCACTACCAGACACACTGGCTCACCACGATGAGCCACCTGGACCAAAGAAACGGGAATTATGCAAAGATGTTGTTCGTGGACTACAGTTCAGTGTTTAACACCATAATTCCCTCCACACTCACCTCTAAGTTGGAGGTCCTGGGACTCAGCCAGCCGCTGTGTCAATGGATCTCTAACTTCCTGACAGACAGACCACAAGCCGTACGGGTGGGAAAACACACCTCATCCACCCTCACCCTCAGCACTGGAGCTCCCCAGGATTGTGTTCTGAGCCCCCTGCTGTACTCGCTGTACACATATGACTGTGTGGCCACATCCAACTGCACCACCATCATCAAGTTTGCTGACGACACTGTTGTGGTGGGCCTGATCAACAACAACGATGAGACGGCCTACCTACAGGAGGTTAAAAACCTGGAGAGATGGTGCCAGGAGAACAACCTTCTCCTGAACGTAAACAAGACTAAGGAGTTGATCGCGGACTTCAGCACAAAGCGGGAGCGGTCATACCAACCGCTAAACATCTGCGGGACTCCAGTGGAAAGAGTGGACAGTTTCCTGTACTCGGGTGTTCACATCACACAGGATCTGTCTTGGTCCTGTCACACCAACACCCTGGTGAAGAAGGCCCGGCAGTGTCTGTACCATCTGAGACGCTTAAGGGACTTTAAACTACCCTCTCAGGTGCTTAAGACTTTCTACACCTGCACCATTGAGAGCGTTCTGACGGGTAGCATCACTTCCTGGTTTGGGAACAGCACCATGCAGGACAGGCGAGCCCTCCAAAGGGTGGTGCGTTCAGCTGAACGTACCATCCACACCGAGCTCCCTGACCTGCAGGACATCTACAGCACGTGGTGCAGGACCAGAGCCAGGAAGATTGTGAAGGACCTCAGCCATCCCAACAATAGACTCTTTTCTTTGTTGCGTTCAGGGAAACGCTTCCGCTCAATGAAAGCGAACACAGAGAGAATGAGGAGAAGCTTCTTCCCGCAGGCCATTCGGTGTTTAAACCAGGAAACACCCAGGATCTAAAAACTGGCCCACTCTCTCCATCATCACACTTCTTCTCTGTACATATCTCACCTTTCGCACCACGACACTTTAAACTCTGGACTTGTACAGCAAAGTGCACTTTATATTTATTTATTTTATACCACACCATACCGCACACAGACACTTACGGACCCTTACACCACACCATACCGCACACGGACACTTAATGGACAACCCACCACAAAAATTGTCTATTGTTTACACTTTGTTACACATTGTTTACTGTTTCACTCTCTACTGCTATAAGAATTTTTTTTTTGTATATACATTTTTCTCTTTGTTTCACATACATATATCTTTATATATATTTTATATCTTATATTGTTATATTTTATTTTATATATTTTTTTTATACTTTATACTTTATTTATCTGCTTCTTTTCTTTTCCCCCATCCTATTCCCCTTATGCCGGACCGTCGTATAAAGCATTTCACTGCATGTCGTACCCTGTATGTATGTGTATGTGATGAATAAAATTTGATTTGATAAGGTGGCGACTGTAAGGTGTTGCCAGGAACAGCGAGTATGTAGCATGTTTTGGAGACAAGGTGAGGGAGGCAAGATTGAGATGGTTTGGACATGTGCAGAGAGGGGACATGGGGTATATCGGTAGGAGAATGCTGAGGATGGAGCCGGGAAGGAGGAAAAGAGGAAGGCCAAGGAGGAGGGTTATGGAAGTGGTGAAGAAAGACATGCATGTAGTTGGTGTGAAAGAGGCAGTTGTAGAGGACAGGGGGGTATGGGGAAGGATGATCCACCCTAACCCTAAACCCTAATGGGAGAAGCCGGAAGAAGAAGAAGAAGAAGACGAAGAAGAAAGTGTTGCCAGGGAACAGTGTAGCTAGACAGCATCGGATGGTGGTCTGTAGGATTGTTTTGGAGATGAAGAAGAAGAGAAGTAGATTGAGGACTGGAAGAAGAATAAGATGGTGGAAACTGAAGGAGGAAGACTGTAGTGTGAGATTCAGGAAAGAGGTCAGAAGTGTCAGAAGGAGTGTGCAGTTACCGATCTTTAAGTAAAAAGGCAATGTGCAGACTTGCAGTAACTACAGGGGAATTAAGTTGATCAGTCACACCATGAAGTTATGGGAAAGAGTAGTGGAAGGCAGGCTAAGAGAAGAGGTGACTATCTGTGAGCAGCAGTATGGTTTCATGGGCATGGGGTATATTGGTAAGAGAATGCTGAGGATGGAAAGAGGCAGATGTATGGGGGTATGGAGACAGATGATCCGCTGTGGCGACCGCTAATGGAAGAAGCCGAACGAAGAAGAAGAAGAAGAAGAAGAAGAAGGAAATAAGTCACTCTGGGTTTTACTGTACATCATTTTTAACGCAGGTCTTTTTCTCCCTCCCCCTGCTAGGCTCCGGGGGCCACTCAGACTATTGTTATACATGTTTGGCTATTCATACAGTCTGCATTCATATTAAATGTACACTGTAAAAAATGTCCTTAAATTTAACAGTAAAATACCGTATAAATGCTACAGGATAGAACCGTATTTCACAAAACTTGCAATAACCGTAGAATTTACAGTGAAAAAATGTAATTAGTTTTACAGAGTAAGACCTTAAATTTAACAGTTAAAAACATATAAAAACACAGTTTATTGCAGTAAAAAATTTTTGTCTTTCTATTTTACAAAAGGAAAATAAACATGTCATGAATGTGAAAATACCTTTGGTAAAAACTGAATTTTTTTCATTGTTAGATTGTGTCATATTTGACACCTCTGTGCAGTGTGCAATTGAAAACCACAATGCAGGACAGAGGGCATAAATAATTATTACATGTTTGATAAAATCATCTTTGTCTATGTAAAGTTGTAATATAACGACTTCTAAAAAAAAATTGTATGCTTAAATGGTCTGCCTAAAAAGTTTAAAAATGTCCACCTTGACACTTGTATATTTGATTTTGAGAACTGAAATGTTTTGCTGCAATTAACAGTGATTTTACAGTTTTCATTGTGTGTGATCGAAATTTCTGAAATCTGTTTTGTCTCTGTCCTCAGGTGTTTGTTTTAAGGTAGGAAAAATGTAATAAGCATTTGAAAAGGTAACCGTTATGCATCATCCAATCATGATAAACATTGGGCCTTGGCGCCAGTGGGCAAAGAATTTGATTGGCTGAATACTGATTGGTGCAGTGGCGAAATGGCGATTCTTGTGAAGCATTGTCGCAGCTGAACTACAAATAGGTAAAAATATTCTTTAAGATAAATGTGTATGGGCACATTGGATTAAACTGATTTAATCAGTGTGTGGTTTTAAACCATGTATCCTGTACCTGTTTTCATGACGCATAAGCATGTCTACGCAGCGCATATAGTCCGACTTGCAAACTCCAGCCCGGAATGTGAAACATCATTTAGGTGTTTAAAACAGCAGTAGAGTGTGTGTTTGTTTATGTGGTTAAAATGTTTAGCTGTTATTTCTGTGGAATATCAGTACAAACCCTTCGGGAGCATGTTTTACATGTCAAACTTTACCGTGATGAACCACGAGGTGTGTTCAACTGCGCCGCTACAGATTGTCACGAAACGTTTCGATCATACAGGGTATTTAATGCCCTTTTTTTTTTACCGTAAACATAAAAGAGACCAGTAAGTCCATGTATTTTTTTCGTTACAAAAACCTAAAAGGGATAGTTGACCCCAAAATGAAAATTCTATCATTATTTACACGCCCTCAGTTTGTTCCAAACCTGTATACATTTCTTTGTTTTGCTAAACACAATGAAAGATATGTCAGTAACCACGCAGGGATGAGGTCTGTTTGCTTAATAACATTCTTCCAACTATAAATGGTATTAAATAATGACAGAATTTTCATTTTGGGGTAAACTCTTTCTTTAATGGGCAGACATATTTATAACTTTTGTTATTTATTCCTTTTTGTTATTTGTTCTATTTAACAAATTTCATATTCTGTTTATTATACATGACAGTGAGGCAAACAAATTATTGTGATCGTTAAAGTAACTGTTCAACTGTAAAGACAAGTTTGTCTGTAATCTACTTAAAATCTTGTCATTCTAAATTAGTGCCTGATTTGGAATAAGAATAGGGCAATAAACTGTGATGATATTTTTCATTTTGGTTGAACTATTCCATGTCCAACTAAGTACTGTTTTGACTTTTTTACAGCACAAATTTCTGAAACCCCAAAACACACTGTCTGTTCATCTCCAGGATCTTTTCTGTCTCAGTTCTTGTTTTCTGTTCTGAGTTCTTGAAGCTCATCTCTCAACACCTCCCCTCCTAGTGTGAGCTGGGTGGAAAGCTTTGAAGTCCAATGGAATAAGTTTCCTGAGGAATTAATGCAGGCACTTGAGAAACAGAAAAGACCAATTCCTCGGTTGTGTAGGGAAATGGTGAGTATTGTTGTTGTGGCAATAATGAAAGTTTGTCCAAGTAGGAAGAATTTAACTAAGGTCGCCAAAAGGATGGTTGCCAAATATCCAAAGTCTTTGCAAGATGTGAATGGTCCTGATACTAATCCTTGGTCAAAAAATTTCAAACTAGGGTTGAAAATGCAAGAAGGACCAGCACACCAAAAATAAAAAAGACATGAGAAAAGACATCCTCACTGATGACTGGCCATTTTATTTTCAGGAAAGTGTCATGGAAGAGCACTTTAAAGACCTCACAGGGATACCTTTTATAGAGACCTTCCTTAACAGCATTGACAGAAAAGGAAATAGACTGTTGAACTTTATGAGGAATGTTTGTGCAACCAAGAACAAGCATGTCTTACAGGCTATCACAAAATTACAAGTTTTGAGAGGACAGAAAAATGGTTGCTCCTATGATTTGAAGGACATGATTCTTCTACATGAAAAAGGAGAGAGAGGAGCTCCTTCTTCATTATGTAGAAGAGACAAGCCTCGCAAAGGATGTAGAGTTGGAAAACCTGCCTGTGACGCCTTGCATTTTTGTGTGTGGTAAGTATAAGTATTTACATATTTTCCACAACACAGACTAATAACTCGGTTTACAAAAATATTCTGGTTCAAAAGTTTAGATACACTAGAACAGACATGGGTAAACTACGGGCCGCGCGCCACACGGCCTGTTGGGTTTATTAATCCAATTGTTCAATTGACCTTTCCCTTGTAATGCCCACGTTTCCCCTAAAGATGTCGCACTTCAGCTCCATTGACGTTGTTCGCGTGCAATACTCTCTTCTTCTCTTAAGAGAGCTTAATCTGATACTCTATAAAAACTGCGACAGTTTCTGACAAACACCTCGGATCTATCCTGAGAATTGCCACAACAAAACTTACTCCAGACTTTGATGAACTGGCAAATTAAGGAGTTCAACAACACTGTTCGTACTGAAACTGAACTTGAGTTTTCTGCTGTGTTTATTGATGCACAGGCAAAAAATAGATCAACAAATTGTTGATCTTTTGGCACTTGATGAAACTGAAATTTGCCAAATCTCTAATAATATATATATATATATAAATTATCTGCTTTTTGACATCTGCATATTTCCCCTTTCTAAAACTGACTGACCCTGCATAATGTGGAGATTTGTCTTTAAAATATGTGGACATTTGGTAGTAGTTGTGTATGAGTCTTATATTTGTCATTAGTGTAAAAAACGAGGGTCATGATCAGATATTTGGATGCTGGAAATTCAAAGCATGCTCAGGACCTGGTGTATTTTGTTCATCTTTCATGTAACATCAGACAGTATTAAGCATTTGGGTTATCTAAACCTTTGAACTAGGTTATTTTATTAAATGGAGTTATTAATTTGTGTTGTAGAATGTGTAGAAATCTATTGTGATAGATTTTCAGGGCAGTACTAAATAAACTGCTATGTGTTTGATAGTCATATATGAAAATACACAATTACCTTGTTACATGTGCATGTCTTCATTGAACTGAAATGTATCCACAGGACCCTCCTGCTATGCTGCTGTTTGCTCAGTGTGGACCACAAGATTGTGAACGATGACATCACTACTTTCATCGCTGCTATTTGCCTAATGTTCAGCAGTTACTACTGTTTCAACATTCACTACCCTACTGAACTGGTGTCAGTGCTTGTATTCCTGCAAAGGTATTTGAAAGACACCTTGGAGGGGAGGTTCACTAAATGTTTAGTTTCAATGTTTTTTTTCCATCATCAATCCCGAAAAGGACACAAAAGTTGTGGAAAAGAACAAAGAGTGACTCCCAGTGAACCCAGGAGCCTTCACTCTAATCTGTGCCCTTTCTGACCATGAGTGGCGAGAGACTTTGTCGAGAAAATAATTTTAATCAACCTTATCTAGCGTGTATTATAATCAAACTAACATTAATCCAACAAAAATTAACCTAGTAATCAAATTTAGAACTTATTGGATACAATAGAAGTAGTCTGATAAAACCTATTTAATCTATATGTTAATCAAGCCTTTATTTACACCAAGTATAAGTAAAATAGTAATAATAAGGTATTTACATGTGTGAGTAGGATAGAGTCTGACTGATGTTATAAGTGTGTGGAATAGAAAAAAGAAAAAAAAAAAGAAGGACAGAAAACAACCTTGAGGGAGTTTAAGCATTTTTATTGGGATAACAAGGCGTGTGGGCTTCTGCAGCTGCAGTATTTTTGCTCAAGGCCAGGCGATGGCACAGGAGCACAGTAACTTGGCAGAGCAACGGGAAAAGTAGGAGAATAATCAGTGGGAGACCAGCGTGAGGGATAGGGAGAAAACAGTGGTAACATATCAGAGAGGCAGGAGCCTTTGCTGCAGTTGTCATCATAAGCAGAGGTGCTCTGCTCGATGCGAGGAGGCAGATAGGGATTCGCTGGAACAGTTAGGCCAGAGAGTTGTTCAAGAAATTGAGCAAGCTCAGTAGCAAGTGAGAAGAGCTGGAATTGGCGGTATTGTCTGCGAAGAACACTCATCTGAGACATTCCAGAACGTTTGCGTGGTGGAGCTGAGCAAAAGAGACCAACAGAGATAAGATGTTAAACAGGGTAAAATCACGGTGACTGCTAGGCACAGGCGAAAGGATAACACACATTCAAGAGAAGATTCTATACCTATGTAACAATCAGTTCAGAATGCACAACTAAAATATAACCTGGGCACGTGTATAATCCAATTAGAGTAATATAATCAAGCACATGTATACAGGCAATCTAATACACTGATATAACTCAATTCAATAAAAGTAGAATAGCAAACAGCATTATAAAAAGAATAAAGCAGAACACTTACCCATTGCAGATGCAGGAAGACAAAATAGGCCGCAAAAAAAAGGTTGTTCACACTTGAAAGACTGAAGCAACGTATGGTTGGATCCAGAGAAAATAAGGGCTTTATACTTACTCATTTTTTATTTTATATAAAATTATAAGGCCGAAAATAAGGGGAATGGGAAAAACAGGAACTCCAAATATGGTGTTGGTTGGAGGAATGAACACCAAGGCCAAAGATAAGGGGAATTGAAAAAAAGAGGGCAAGATCGGAAAATAATGGGAATTACTCAAGGTAAAGAAATAAAAAAAAAATAGAAAGATATGATGGCTACAGGGTATAAATACGAGCGTGAAACAGACAGTAGGTGTACTTTCTCACTTTGGCATGCTTTATCATTTTTGATGTGCTGTTCATTTTGATGTGAAGTACCCACCTACTATTGAGCTCATTGGAACATGCATGGAATAAAAAAGTTTTGCTTTTACTCATCCAGGACTGAGGATCCTTCATTGGCGGTTTGTGTCTATTATATTTGTGTTTTTCTAGAATTGGCTGGGCATTATTGGGAATCCTCCGAGCAAAGAATCCACCCTCGATGTGTCGCCTCAGAGACGGGCTCTGAGTTCCGACAACTTTGTAAAGGTGGCCTGCAAATGGTATCGAAGTTTAAACTTTATGAACATGGAAATGTTAATGACTTGAGTTGTAACCACATGTTTAGTGGTAGCTATACTCTGTAAGCACTTGTGCCTTGTTCTGCTTTAGTAGTTCTTATTGTAAATGTTTATCTGAACCGTTACCTACTGTATCTTCCCACGCTCAGTTTAAAGTGGCAGTTAGGTAGCAGAAATGTTTTAAATTCTGAGTCTAAATTTTTTAATGAATGATCTTAATCTGATCTTAAGCCACTGTATACTTCTGTTAAAAGACGAGAACAGAAAAATACATTATTGTTGTTTTAAATGCCTGCCAGTCTTTAATAAAAAAAAATACATGGGACCACACTGATGTCCAAGTCTATTAATAGATTTTAATGGGTTTTGATGATTTGATTTAGGTTTGTGTTCAATTAGAATGAAAGTACTCTTAATAGTTTCTAAAAGATACAATTTGAATGTTTAGAAATATAACTTCTATCTCTTCTAGCTCCCAGCTAGTGTAATTTAAATGATGCTTTGTATTCACTGTAGTTATTTATAATAAAAAATAGTTCAACAGCATTTACATATTTAATTTTTTTTTTTTTTAGTTTAAATAGTTTCGTGTCTGCTTTGTGAAATAATTATAGGTTTTAACTGTAATTAATACAAAATAAACAGTTTTTAGAGAGTTAAATTAAACAGTTCTGCACTGTAAAAAAACGTAATTATTACAATGTAAACCCTGTTTTTTGATGGGTATAAACTGCATTTTATAACAAGATAAACATTGATTAGACAGCTGTAAACCGTAAAAAAAAAAAATTCAAATCCGTAAAATATACAGTACAATGGATGCAATCCTGTAAAACAAATAACGTTCCTACCGTACTTTTGATGGTAAAGTTCTGGCAACCACAGCTGCTGGTTTTTTACCGTAAAATGTACGGTTTATTTTTTACAGTGGACAGCAATTCAGACTATTGTTATTCATACAGACTGCATTCATATTAATGTACAGCAATTCAGACTATTGTTATTCATACAGACTGCATTCATATTAATGTACAGCAATTCAGACTATTGTTATTCATACAGACTGCATTCATACTGATGGCCGGACATTTCAATGGACAGGAGGCAAATTTATTATCAGAAGCCATTAATCTCAAGTAGCAAGGAGCTGAACAGCTCTGCTAGTGCTAACATTAATTCACCTATTTCTCCATCACCAGCAGCACTCCATTCTCCAACATCTATCTCCCCTACATTCCAGTGTACACACACACACACACATACATACATACAGCTGGTAAAATAAGTATTGAACATGTCAACATTTTTCTCAGTAAATATATTTCTAAAGGTTCTAGTGACATGAAATCTTTATCAGATGTTGGTAACAACCCATACAATCCACACATACAAAGGAATCAAACAATAGATGTCCATAAATGAAGTTGTGTAATGTTTAGGGATGTCAACGATTAATCGACGATCAATTAATTGTCGCTAAATATTTTAATCGATAAACCTTATCGACGGTCGATTAAGCATGATCACCATTACATGCATAGTTTGAGACGTAGGCAGCTAGCTGGTTTGCCAACCGCCAAAAGAGGACGACGCACGCGGCTTATGCCAAAACTTGTAAAGTACAGCAGTTGTGAAGGAAAATGTTTGGGATAATTTTATTTCAAATTAAGGAATTTCCTAAAATGCAAAAACTGAAAAAGTGTATTTGATTTTCATTCACTATATTTCCGTGAAAATAGCTGCCGTTGTTGTTCAATAGAATATTCAAAATAGGCTCATTAAAACACAAAAGCACACACTCACACGAGATGAAATGTGCGTAGATCTTTACAAAATACACATGGATTATAAAGCATGTGAAAAGCACACACAAGATAGAATGCACTTAGAATGCTTGGATTATGAACTGGGTTGAGCGAGCGGAGTGGAATCTTCAGAAAGGCGCTCTGCGCTCTTAAGGAAATATTACCACTCCGCTTCGCTCAGCTCATATGCCAGAGTGCATCTGAGACTGCGTTATATTAGTCATTGTATTTGAATTAAATAATTATATGAAATGATCAATCCATTCATTTTATAATCCTACTAGCATTTTATTTACAGTAAAAACCCTTTCCTTTGTGGGAGGACGCTTGCGTTTTTAGTGTCATTGCACAACAATTCATGCGATAACTACTGTAGACGCATCTTGCAGTATGAAGGTTAACGATTAATCGATTAATTGAACGTTAATTTAAACGACGATCGATCATGAGAATTTGTCGAAATTGACATCCCTAGTAATGTTGTGAAACAACACACACACACGAATAAGTATTGAACACATGAAGACAGGGAGGTGCAAAAAGGAATGAAAAGCCAAGACAGCAGTAGATATCAATCAGTAATTAGAAAGCAATCCTGCCTATTGTCATTGTAAATTAATATCAGCTGCTTCAGTCCCAACTGATGGCCTGTATAAAGGTGTCCCATTACCAAGGTGTCCCACAAGAAACATCTCATGATGGGTAAAAGCGTGGAGCTCTCTCAAGACCTTCACATCCTTACTGTTGCAAACATACTGATTGCATTGGTTACAGAAGGATTTCTGTAATTTTCAAAAGTAATACTAATAAATGATCTTAAAGTGCGAGACAGAAACTAAACAAACTTGCAGTCCGCCACTTAATACTTTACTTTAAAACTAAACTTCCTCTGGGAGATCACTGGGATACGCATGTGATTATTTGATCTGTTAACTGGTTGCATGTGTAAAAGCTGTTGGTATTAAACATTGTTTACTTTATCAACTGAGTAAAAAGCTGAAGAACAGATCAAATAGGACAATTGATTAAAGATTTGGGGAGAAATTTCGTGTTTCCTTGTAAAATAAAAAAAACAGTAGTTTATTGTGATACACTTAAAGTTAAGGTATTTTTTATTATTTAATTATAAAATACATTATGATGTATCTTTGCCCTGCAAACCACACTGAAAGTTGAGACATGAATAAATTGTACCTTTGATCCAGCAGCAGCAGCAGCAGCAGCAGGAGTGTGTGGAGGTTCTCCTAAAGATCTCCGTCTGGACTCTGATTTCATGATCAGAGGTGTAAAGAATCAGGACACTGGAAGAAAAATGCAGAGGTTCATGACTCCAGAATGTCCACTAGCTGTTCCCCGAGCAGCTCAGCTGCTACATTTCACTGTATCTCACCTTTGGGTAAAAATCCGCTAAATCCGGGACAAAAACGGGGTTGAAGCTCGCGCGCGACAGATTTATAACAGCGAAAGGAACGTCGATGTGCACGCGCGGAAAGTGGAGAAAACTCACGCGCCCAACATTAACTTCAGACCGGAGCGCGTGAAAGAACTCTATAGGTACAAACACAGATCACAAAACAGTGGGCGGGGCCAACGGGCTCGAGTTCTAAATTCGCTTCATTGGCTCAGACATTGTCAGGAAGTGAAATCTGATTGGTTGTCTCCCACTGTGCCTGATCTTCAGCGGTTGAGCTTCATGAGAGACATGACTTCATCATCTATCACTCTTCATTCTCTTCTATCCTCATTCTCCATTTTTATTTGTTCATAGATTTCGGTTTCCAAATAAACGGAGGTTCACACAAATCCAATTAACATGCGAACTGTTGAAACACTTGGAAAAGAAAAAGAAATGAAAGCAAGAAAGTAACCACATGCTTTTTATTAACATAAACAAATTCCTTTTCATACGGAGAAATATATATTTTTTTACTTTACAGAAATATGAGTGCAGTCAATTTCGTTGATTACATTTGGAAAACTCAACATTGCTGCAAAGTGCATTTAATTTCAGCCTTTTCTTGCACAGTGAAGGGAAACCTGATGTATCAACTACCCACCTTAATAATAACATCCAAAATGACAGGCATTATGACACTCAGGGGCAGATACCAGACCTCTAGCATGAGATTTAATAGAATTATATTATATTTAAAAAAGGTCTTTGTGAAAAAGTTGATTATATATAATATTTATATAAAGTATTTCCCTGTCTGCCATTTCCCACTAAAACAACCTGTTGTCATTAACCCCAGAGTGGTGAGGACCTGTATTTGGACGGGGATGGCATGGTTCTGGTGTGTTTCCCTCTGTAGTACTGGACCCAATCCAGCACATAGATCCAGGAGCACAGCTGTAGGAATCTAAATCAGCTTATTACAGTCATCATCATGTGCCAAGAAATCATCATGGGATTCAATCTGAAATATTACTTTTCATTTTTATTACATTAAATATTTCATATTATATATTTGATATTATTACAGACAACCAATCAGATTTCACTTCTTGACAATGTCTGAGCAAATGATGTTTCCAGATTTAGAACTCGAGCCCGTTGGCCCCGCCTACTGCGTTGTGATCTGTGTTTGTACCTATAGACTTCTTTCACGCGCTCCGGTCTGAAGTTAATGTTGGGCGCGTGAGTTTTTCTCCACTTTCTGCGCGTGCACATCGACGTTCCTTTCGCCGTTATAAATTTATCGCGCGCGAGCTTGAACCCCGTTTTTGTCCCGGATTTAGCGGATTTTTACCCAAAGGTGAGATACAGTGAAATGTAGCAGCTGAGCTGCTCGGGGAACAGCTAGTGGACATTCTGGAGTCATGAACCTCTGCATTTTTCTTCCAGTGTCCTGATTCTTTACATCTCTGATCATGAAATCAGAGTCCAGACGGAGATCTTTAGGAGAACCTCCACACACTCCTGCTGCTGCTGCTGCTGCTGGATCAAAGGTACAATTTATTCATGTCTCAACTTTCAGTGTGGTTTGCAGGGCAAAGATACATCATAATGTATTTTATAATTAAATCATAAAAAAATACCTTAACTTTAAGTGTATCACAATAAACTACTATTTTTTTTTTTTTATTTTAAAAAATCCTTTTACAAGGAAACACGAAATTTCTCCCCAAATCTTTAATCATTTGTCCTATTTGATCTGTTCTTCAGCTTTTTACTCAGTTGATAAAGTAAACAATGTTTAATACCAACAGCTTTTACACATGCAACCAGTTACCAGATCAAATATTCACATGCGTATCCCAGTGATCTCCCAGAGGAAGTTTAGTTTTAAAGTAAAGTATTAAGTGGCGGACTGCAAGTTTGTTTAGTTTCTGTCTCACACTTTAAGATCATTTATTAGTATTACTTTTGAAAATTAGATCCATGTTTCCACTGTGTTGAGTACTAGTGTAGCCTGGAATCACAGTGTTGACGGACCCAAAGAGAACAGGTGGTCTTAGCCTAAAAGGTATCTATTATCAAAACAGGCCAACAGTGCTTACATGTGATTATAACAGGAGACAACATACAGCGGGTAAAATAAGTATTGAAAACGTCACCATTTTTCTCAGATCAGGGAAGAATCATAGCACAGAGAATGGCGCAAATGTTCTTCTTCAGTTTATTGCAGATAACAGACGAGTATATACACACTGGAATAACCCTGAGCTAAAGCTGTTCTTGATTTGGTAAGAAGACATAGTTACTGGTGTGAGTCCAGATAAAGACTTCCATAAAGATAACATAGGAATGTGTTTAGAGAACCAGTGTGAGAACCATCTTAATACTAACAGGCATGAAATCCAGACATACAAAGATATCAAACCATTCAGAAGTTTAGAAATCCTTCTGTAACCAATGCAATCAGTATGTTTGCAACAGTAAGGATGTGAAGGTCTTGAGAGAGCTCTTCACTTTTACCCATCATGAGATGTTTCTTGTGTGACACCTTGGTAATGGGACACCTTTATACAGGCCATCAGTTGGGACTGAAGCAGCTGATATTAATTTACAATGACAATAGGCAGGATTGCTTTCTAATTACTGATTGATATCTACTGCTGTCTTGGCTTTTCATTCCTTTTTGCACCTCCCTGTCTTCATGTGTTCAATACTTATTCGTGTGTGTGTGTGTGTGTGTGTGTGTGTGTGTGTGTGTGTGTGTGTGTGTGTGTGTGTGTGTGTGTGTGTGTTGTTTCACAACATTACACAACTTCATTGATGGACATGTATGGTTTGATTCATTTGTATGTGTGGATTGTATGGGTTGTTGCCAACATCTGATAAAGATTTCATGTCACTAGCACCTTTAGAAATATATTTACTGAGAAAAATGTTGACATGTTCAATACTTATTTTACCTGCTTTATGTATGTATGTATGTATGCATGTATGTGTGTGTGGGTACACTGGCATGTAGGGGAGATAGATGTTGGAGAATGGAGTGCTGCTGGTGATGGAGAAATAGGTGAATTAGTACCTTTCTAACTGTCTTCCTTATCACTTCTGCAGTAGTTCCACAATCATCCAGCACCTCTTCACCACCACAGAGCCCCTGTCTGACCTCTTCCCTGAATCTCACACTACAGCCTTCCTCCTTCAGTTTCCACCATCTTATTCTTCTTTTAGTCCTCAATCTACTCCTCTTCTTCTTCATCTCCAAAACCATCCTACAGACCACCAGCCGATGCTGTCTAGCTACACTGTTCCCTGGCAACACCTTCTTCTTCCGGCTTCTCCCATTAGGGGTCGCCACAGCGGATCATCCTTCTCCATACCCTCGGTCATCTACAACTGCCTCTTTCACACCAACTACATGCATGTCTTTCTTCACCACTTCCATAATCCTCCTCCTTGGCCTTCCTCTTTTCCTCCTTCCCGGCTCCATTCTCAGAATTCTCCTACCAATATACCCCATGTCCCTCCTCTGCACATGTCCAAAATATCTCAATCTCAATCTCGCCCCCCTTACCTTGTCTCCAAAACGTGCTACATACTCGCTGTCCCTGGCAACACCTTACAGTCGCCAATTTTCTTCAGGTTGCATCTCCTACATAGAACATAGTCCACCTGTGTGCACCTTCCTCCACTCTTATACGTCACTCTATGATCCTATTTCTTCTTAAAATGCGTGTTCACCACTGCCATTTTCCTCTTTTTTAGCAAAAATCTACCACCATCTGCCCTTCCACATTACTCTCCTTAAATCCATACCTACCATCACCTCCTCATCATCTCTGTTCCCTTTACCTACATGCCCTTTAAAGTCTGCCCCAATCACCAATTTTTCATTCCTAGGTTCACCATCCACAGCCCACCTGTGGAGCATAAGCACTGATGATATTTATCATCTCCCCTTTAACTTCCAGCTTCACCTTCATCGCCCTATCAGAAACTCTCTTCACCTCCACTACACTCTTACTGTACTCTTCTTTCAGAATCACCCCTACACCATTTTTCTTTCCATCCACACCATGATTTAAACACCGTCAATGTTCCTGGTCTTATTCGCTTTCCATTTGGTCTCCTAAACACACAACATATCTACCTTTTCTCCTCTCTGTCATATAAGCTCCCTCTCTCCCTTTACCAGTCATAGTACCAACATTTAAAGTACCAACCCAAACCTCCACTCTTCTCCACTTCTTCTTTTTTCACTGTCTCTGTAGACGTCTTCCTCCTCTCCTTCTCCTCCTTCGGCCAACCGTAGTCCAATTTCCACCGGTACCCTGTTGGCTAACGATACCTGTGGTGGTCGTTGGTAATCCGGGCCTCGACCGATCCGGTATGAAATTTTGATTCGTGATCTGCATGTTTGATTTGGCACATGTTTTACACTGGATGTCCTTCATAACGCAACCCTCCTCATGTATTCGGGTTTGAGACCTGCACTAACAGTGCACTGACTTGTGCAACACTAATGGCTGGGTCAGAGTATCTTCTTTCCAAACTGGAACAGTTCACATTTACATTTAGGTAGGTGATTTTCAGCTGAGAGTCTGAAAGCGGAGGTACATGCTAACAAGTTGATTGAAAATGCCCTTATAGACCATTAGGGGGAAGTAGGTTGCTGCTTTGACAGCCACAGATAATTACCTGCAGTCGTCATCAATGTATTGTTGTCCCAAACACAGGGATCTTCACACATCATTTGGAAGACAGCATGCAGATCAGCTCAGTAGGTACTGATTGTTTGCACCAGTCCAGATTTTAGGCTTTGTCTAATGAGAGCTACTATTAGCAAATGTTCTGAATCAGAAATGTATTTTGCTAAATCCAAAATCACCCAAACATTGCTTGAACATAGTTTCAGGTAGCTTTGTGATCGTGGACTGAATCCTGTTAAGCTCTGATGTTATCACAGAAGCACAACAGGTTCCACAGTCTTTTTCTTTGTCTCCTGGAATTGAAAATAAGATGTATTTGCTGAATTTGTGTAAGCAGTACACAATAACATGCATAAAAAAAAACGCACTACTTACATTGTCAGGGATCCCCCTGCCACGCCTCCCTCGGCCGCTGTCAGGGATTCACCCTGCCACGCCCCTCTCGGTAGCTGTCAGGGATTCACCCTGCCACGCCCCCCTCGGTAGCAGTCACGCTGCCTCGTTATCCCGTGCCTCCCGTGAATGCCGACTGCTGTGGCTCATTAAGGACTAGACTATATGAACTCGCGTTCTCGAGTCACAGGCTGTCAGTTCTTGAATGTCCTGTTAAGCTCTGATGTCATCACAGAAGCACAACAGGTTCCACAGTCTTTTTCTCTGTCTCCTGGAATTGAAAATAAGATGATATAATGCTGCCTGGTCTGGTACTGGGAAAACTCCTCCACCTTGAAGACATAAATATCGGGGATTTTGGAAGATTTTATACAAGTATTAAATAGTTAATTGTTTTCTAAAAGGCCTCAAAATACCTCTCATTTTTCTCATGTTTTAAACAAATCAGATTACTATAGCAGACATTTCTGATAATATTCAAGACTCAACATTATTACAGTATATTGAATTATTTTATATTGTTTTCCAGATGCACCACTGCTCAGATTGTGGGAAGAGTTTTACTAAAATTGCTGTTGTGAAAAGACACCAACGCATCCACACAGGAGAGAAGCCGTATCACTGTGATCAGTGTGGGAAAAGTTTTACTCAACAGCGTAATCTCAAATCACACCAGCGTATCCACACAGGAGAGAAGCCGTATCACTGTGAACAGTGTGGGAAAAGTTTTACTCAACAGAGTAATCTCAAAAGACACCAGCGTATCCACACAGGAGAGAAGCCTTATAACTGTGAACAGTGTGAGAAGAGTTTTACTCAACAGGGTAGTCTCAAATTACACCAGCGTATCCACACAGGAGAGAAGCCGTATTACTGTGAACAGTGTGGGAAGAGTTTTACTCATCAGGGTAATCTCAGATTACACCAGCGTATCCACACAGGAGTGAAGCCGTATCATTGTGATCAGTGTGGGAAGAGTTTTACTCATCAGAGTCATCTCAGATTACACCAGCGTGTTCACACAGGAGTGAAGCCGTATTACTGTGAACAGTGTGGGAAGAGTTTTACTCAGCAGGGTAGTCTCAGATTACACCAGCGTATCCACACAGGAGAGAAGCCGTATCCCTGTAAACAGTGTGGGAAAAGTTTTACTTATCAGAGTCATCTCAGATTACACCAGCGTATCCACACAGGAGTGAAGCCGTATTACTGTGAACAGTGTGGGAAGAGTTTTACTCAACAGAGTCATCTGCTTAGACACCAGCGTATCCACACAGGAGAGAAGCCGTATCACTGTGAGCAGTGTGGGAAGAGTTTTAATCATCAAGACAATTTTAGAATACACCAGTGTATCCACACAGGAGAGAAGCCGTATCACTGTGAACAGTGTGGGAAGAGTTTTAGTGCTCGGCGTGCCCTCCTCAGCCACCAGCAGAGTCATACAGGACAGAAGCTGTACCTCTGTGGACACTGTGGACGGAGCTATGTTCATCAACGCTCATTAAGGAACCACAAGTGCTCTAACATACAACCATAAAACAAATCATCATCTTAAATTTCTTATTTGAAGGGATGTAAAGGGAAATTGTACTGTAAATATCGGGAAAACTTTAAATTGTAATGTTAATTTTAATTAGCTCTAACAAACGGGACACCTTTCCAAGCCATCAGACTATTGTTGGTCCATCTACAGTTACACTACAACTACACTTTATGGCAACATGTATGAGGCTAACTGATCATCTCACCCATATGTGCTTTCTGAACATTATCTAATGGAACGGCTTCCAATCCATTGTCCCCTGAGCCCAGTGTTACTGATTTACTGCAAACTTGAGCTTGATCACACGGTTACACAGCAAGATCAGGGAATAGACTTTTGTTGTATATGTCTGGACCTATAAGAATTAAAGTGCAGACAAATCTCACCCTAAATCTTTTTTGAATCTAAAATGTTAAATGTATAAACCTTTAGGTATTTTGCACCGACGTTCATTTTTTGTGTTTCTCTAACTTCGAATAAGTTTATTAGTCAACTGTAAGGTTTGGTTGAGGAGTGGTAATGGTATGGGGCTGTACTTTAGGGGTAAGACTCAGCCCTTGACTTAAAGTGTAGTGAAATGTTCATTACTTTAGCATACCAAATCATTTTGGACAATGCTATGCTTCTAATATTGTGGGAATAGTTTGGAGACGGCCCTTTATTAATCCAGCATGACCATGCCACAGTGCACAAACTGAGGTTCATAAAGACATGGTTGGATGAGTTTGGTGTGGAAGAACTGAACTGCCTGCACAGAGCTCTAATCTCGACTTCACTGAACACTTTTGAGATTAAGGTGAATGTTAAAAGTTGATTATTCTAAATGGACTGTATGAGTCTTGGTGTCATTAAAAACATCTTCAGGAACATTTTTGTGATTATTTCATGAACAGTTCACTTATTTTTCTCTTGCTATTGTTTGTTAACATATACTTTATTTTTCTAAGAAAGAAAATAGAAATGCTGGTAATAGAAACAATGTTTTGATTCTATATCATTGATGATTATGAAGTATCAACAAATCATCATTGTTATTTACTAAATTAAATTTCAGTTATTAACAAAATTCTATTATACAGAAAGAATAAAATGGAAAGCAATCAACTTTAATGTGGGAGCATTAAAATCTGTGTTTCCAGGGTCCAAGTGTGACACTCAGTAACTTCAGGAGTCTCAGTCTAGAATTGTATGCAGTTCTCACTGCTCTGAATACAAGAACACCCGAGGTCATCACCAAATGGAAATAAAAGTTAATTAATAACCAAAATAACTAAAATCTAATGGATATTTACACTACATGCTGCATACAAAAATTACGTGTGCATACAAATACAAAACTAATTTCCACTTAAATATAAAGAAATAGTGCAATGTGCTTTTTGACCAAGTTAATACGGTTCATTTAAATGTATAGTGTAAGCAAACATTACAGGTTTGAATATGTGTGCAGCTCAGTGTTGCAAAAACTAAATAATACAGATTTACTTATATATAAATACACTTTTGCTCCACTATTACATTAGGATTAGTTTACACACTGAAATAACTTATACAAATTACACAAAGTGGGTAGTTTATTAGTACTATTTATCTACATTATAACTGTAATATGTTGGCAAACATTTCATAATTAAAGCCAGCGGTGGCAAAGGTTCACACATCCTTCACTCAGTAGAAGTGCAGATACTCATGTTTTAAAATACTCAGGTAAAAGTTGAAGTACTGATTATACATTTTTTACTCAAGTTTAGGTAAAGAGGTTTGGGCTCTGACATTATCCTGTGATGCAGCAGCAGGTGAAGAGGGATGTGGTGAAAGCCAAGGAAAAGGCATATGAGGAGCTGTAGGAGAAGTTGGACATTAAGGAAGGAGAAAAGGATTTGTATTGATTGGCCAGGCAGAGGGACCGAGCTGGGAAGATGTGCTACAAGTTAGAGCAATAAAGGATGGAGATGGAAATGTTTTGACTGAGGAGAGTGTGTTGAGAAGATGGGGGGAGTATTTTGAGCAGCTGATGAACGAGGAAAGTAAGAGAGAGAGAGAAGGTTGAAAGGTGAGATGGTGAAGCAGGAAGTGGATAGGATTAGTAAGGAGGAAGTGAGAGCAGCAAATAAGAGGACCTTTAGTTTAAAAAAAAAAGCAAAAATCTCTTGTGCAGCTCACAGAGTCTCCCATTGGCTCCTGTGTTCCCGCCTTCTCATTCTGAAGAAACGGTCATCACTCACTACCACTGATCACCTGACCTGACCTGGATAACCTGACCTGACCTGACCTGGATAACCTGACCTGACCTGACCTGGATAACCTGACCTGACCTGGATAACCTGACAACTCTGTCATAGTAAGAAATTTCATTTAATGTATACTTCTGAAAGATTTGTGGTAATTAAAGTTACAGGCACGATATAAAGAAGGTAAGTGTGGTAAGTGAACTGGTTTACCTCAGAGATAAACACCTGTGGAAAACTGAACATTCTTAACGATTAGCAGATAACTAGGACATTGTCTACTAAAATGTGGAAATAACGACTTTTCAAACCATTTTCACCTGTGTTTTCTCCATATAGTGTCCTCGTGATAATAGAAGGGTGAAAAAGTAAAAGCACTGTGGAGTTTCTTTCTCTTTCACTACCTTTATAATGTGTATATACAATACACAGAGAAAAGCTCTGAGGAGATTGTGACAAAACTTAACATTATTTTAATGTGATTTAGGTGAAATAAGTAGAGGTGATAAACGTTTATATTTATATCATTTCTAAACATTACTGAAATTATGATACGTAATGATTATGTTAAAGATAATAAACGTCATTTTGCGCCGTTCATAAAGTCAGTCAGATCAGACAACAGTTTGGGTAAATGGTGGATTAGAAGGTGTTTACCTTTTTTAGTCTTTTTTTTTTTTTTTTTTTGACTGATAGTCTTATGCTCATGTAACTTGCATGCATACAAATAATGGATTGTGCCCTGGTTGATGCAGTAGCATGCTCTACTTTATATTCATTTTTTGCTTAACAGGAATCCTGAAGCAGAAACGTTTGCTGAAAACTGTCAGTAAAAAAGAGCTGGAGAAAGCGCTTGGTAAATGGTTCACAAATGCAAGAGACAGAGAAGGCAACCGTGCTTTGAGAGCTCAGCGGGACCATGATCGGAGGGCAGTACAGCCGGAAGTGTAAGTCATATAACCTATAACAGGGGCTGCACAATTAATAATACTTTATCCTGATCACTGTTTTTGCCTCTGTTTAATTAAAGGAATACTTCACCCTGAGATGAAAAAATATCCTATAAATTACTTATCCTCAAGGCATCCTATACGGTGGCTGAGAGCTCAACATGCTGCAACTTAAGAAAACAAATGCAAATAGAAAAAACACCAGGAAAAAAAAACAAACAACCTTATCAGTTTGACAACACATGTGCTGTAAACACTCACAACACAACCAAACACAGAAACACGCTGCAAATCCTCACAACAAAACCAAATAGTACAGATCACAAAATATATGTTTCAGTGGGACCACAACAAGTGACAAACCCATCTGGGACTGCTTATTGTTCAATGTCTATTCATCAGTGGTGTTGTAGATGACATATACAATTAAAATAAACAAAAAAACTCACCTTTCAGATCATCAACACCACCACTGATCAATAGACATTGAACAAGCAGTCCCGGGGTCGTCACTTGTTGGAGTCCCCATGAAACATTTATTTTGTGGTCTGTGCTGTTTGCAGTGTAAATGAATTGGTTGTGTTGTGAGGATTTACAGGACGTTTCTGTATTTAGTTGTGTTGTGAGGATTTGCAGCTCGTGTTGTTTAACTGATGAAGATGTATTCTTGATTTGCTGGTGTTTTTTCTATTTGCATATGTTTTCTTCAGTTGCAGTTTCTGGTCCACCGTGATCCGAGGTGTGACTTACATCTTTCAGCTGATCAGAATCATTGTTCAATCACTGGCATTTGGCAAAAGCCAAATATTCGTTTAAGAGTCAAGTTCAGACGCAAGGTTGATATTTTAATTGTTACATTCATAAGTTTTGGATTCCATGACTGGTCCCCCGGCATAAGTTATTACTGTGTGAGGCAGAGGTGGGAACAATTCACTGATGAGATTCTAGGATACGTCTTAATTATATTGATGCATGTTTTTTAGATGCTGCTGTGAATGGTTGTATTTTAAAATGTACTAAATTGCCTTTTCTGTCTTCTCTTTCTTTACTGTTTTGCAGGTGTGCAGCCGAAGAATCTGCATAGACCTGTCGGGAAAAAATATTTTAATCAACCTTATCTAGCGTGTGTTATAATTAAATTAATTAATACAACAAAATTAACCTAATAATCAATGTAGGACTTATTAGATACAATAGAAGTAGTTTGATCAAACCTATTTAGCCTAGATGTTAATCAAACTTATGTAACCCATTTACACCAAGTATAAGTAGAATAGTAATAATAAGGCAGTTATGTGTGAGAATAGAATAGAGTCTGACTGATGTTATGAGTGTGTTGAATAGACAAAGAACAAAAGACAGCATTGAGTTTAAGAATGTTTATTGGGATAGAAAAGCTTGTGGGCTTCTGCGGCTGCACAAGACATAAGGGAGTATTTTGGCTCAGAGTCAGGCGAAGGCAAAGTAGCAAGGTAATCGGGCAAAGGGACCGGAGAGGTAGGAGAATAATCAGTGGGAGAACAGCATGAGGGATAAGGAGAAAACTGTGGTCTTGTTGCAGGAAAGCAGGTGTCATCATCAAGGTCGTCATTATAAGTTTGGGTCTGTTGGTTGAAGGCAGCAGAGAGGTCAGGTGAGGTCTGTGTGCCCATATCACGCGTAAATGTGCTCTGCACAATGTGAGGAGACAGACAGGGATTCTCTGGAACAGTTGGCTTAGAGAGATGTTCAAGAAATCGAGCAATCTCAGTAGCAAGTGAGAAGAGCTGGAATTGGCGATATTGTTTGCGAAGACCACTCTTAGGAGATGTTCCAGGACGTCTGCGTGATGGAGCTGAGCAAAAGAGACCAACAGAGATAAGATGTTAAACAGGGTAAAATCACAGTGACAAAACACAAGCTGCGAGGTGCATGCAAGAATAACACACATTCAAGAGAAGATTCTACACACTATGTAACAATCAGCTCAGAATGCACAAATAAAGTATAACCTGGGCATGTGCATAATCAAATTAGAGTAATATAGTCAAGCACATGTAAACAGACAATCTAATACACTGATATAGCTAAATTCAATAAAAGTAGAATAGCGAAACAGCATTATAAAAAGAATAAAAGCAGAACACTTACCCATTGCAGATGCAGGAACACAAAATAGGCCGCAAAATGGTTATTTACACTTGAAAGACTGAAGCAATGTATGGTTGGGTTAAGAGAGAGAATAAAAGCTTTATACACACTCATTTTATTTTTTTTATAAAACCAGATAAAGGCTGAAACTAAGGGGAAATGGAGGAGAGCAGGAAATTCAAATATGGGACAATATGTGAAGAGTGAAGACCAAGGCCAAAGATAAGGGGAATTAAAACAAAGAAGGCAAAGTCAGAAAATAAGGGGAATTGTTCAAGATGAAGAAATTAGAAAAAACAAAAGACACAGGGTGTCTTCAGGGTATAAATACGAGCGCAAGCAGACAGTAGGTGTATTTCATCATTTTGATGTGCTGATCATTTTGATGTGAAGTACCCACCTTCTATTGAGCTCACTGGAACGTGCATGAAATAAAGAAGTTTTGCTTTTACTCATCCAAGACTGAGGATCCGTCATTGGCGGTTTGTGTCTATTATATTTGATCTTTTTAGGATTGGCTGAACAACATTGGGAATCCTCTGAGCAAAGAATCCACCCTCGATGTGTCGTCTCGGAGACGGGCTCTGAGTTCCGACAACATACACATTTTTGTGTATAAGTGTAATATAAATAAATAAATTCAAGTTTAATGAAGCTGATTAATATTAATGAAATAAATTAAATGATTCAGAAAAGACGAGTACAGATGAACCGGTGAAGCGACTCTCCTGAACCTCATTGTTTTGAATAGAAGTGATGAACCGAACTCTCTTGAACCGAGTCACTTGAACTGAATCTAATGAGTTGAAATCATTGAATCAAATCTTTTCGAACTGAATTGACCAAACTGAATGGACTGAATTATTAAAATTAATCTATTAAATAGTTTTTTCTGATGTTTTTCTACTAACTGCAGTTGTTAAAAGTTATACTTGAACTATGATGTTATGAGGCTGCATTGGAACTAAACTTTATAGTTTTGTGTGCACCAGATGAACCCATGAAGAACTCATGTATTGTAAACTGATTTAATCTCTGTGTTATTGTGATTTAATATTTAAACTGATGCTGTGAATACTGTTCAATAACTGTTTATTTTATTACTTTAACTTCTGTTCATGTAAAATTGGGTTTAAAAAGAACCTTTATTTTAATATCATTTACTTTTGTCCCGTTTTCCCAACATTTTATCATGTTTATCATCCTGCTTTGTGTCAACAGTTTGGAGAAAAAACACATATTGCAGGAAAGGTCAGATAGATAATCTTCTTCTTCTTTCGAACCAACTACCTACATGTCTTCCTTCACCTTATCCATAAACCTCCTCTTTGGTCTTCCTCTTTTCTGCCTTCCTGGTGGCTCCATCCTCAGCATTCTCCTACGGATATACCCCATGTCCCCTCTGCACATGTCCAAACCATCTTAATCATGTCTCTCTTATTTTGTCCCCAAAACGTCCTACATTTGCTGTTTCTCTAATAAACTTGTTTCTAATCCTGTCCATCTTAGTAACTCCCAACGAACATGTCAACATCTTCAGCTCTGCTACCTCCAGCTCCAATTCCTGTCTTTTACTTAATGCCACTGTCTCCAAACCTTACAACATCTCAGGTCTCAACACAGTCCTATAAACTTTCCCTTTCAATCTCACAGATACCCTTCTATGACAATCACTCCTGCTATCACTCTTCTCCATCTTCACTTCTCTGACACACTCCCCATTACTTTGCACTGTTGACCCCAGGTACCTGAACTTCACCTTTTCCACCTTTTCTCCCTGCAACCGACCACTCCACTGCCCTCCCTCTCATTCACACACATGTATTCTGTCTTACTCTTACTGACTTTCATTTCCCTTCTCTCCAGCGTGTACCTCCACCTCTCCAGGCTCTTAATAACCTGTTTACTACTCTCACCACTAATAACAATATCATCCACAAACATCATAGTCCACGGAGACTCCTGTCTGACCTCGGCAGTCAATCTGTCCATCACCACTGCAAACAGGAAAGGGCTCAGAGCTGATCCTTGATGCAGTTCCAACGTTCCACCTTCACACTGTTCTCATGCATGTCCTGCACCACCCTCACATACTTCTCTGACACACCAGACTTTCTCATACAATACCACAAACTCCTCTCTAAACCCTGTTGTATGCTTCCTCTAGATCCATAACACAATGCAACTCCTTCTGACCTTCTCTATACTTCTCTTTCAACATTCTCAAAGCAAATAATTAAAATTTTTATTAGTCCTCTTCATGTTTTGTATGCAGTTTCTGCTGTTTATTCAGTTAAATACCCACACTGAAGCACATGTTAGGTTATGTAACTGTACATCCTCAGTGTTAAAAGTTACTGTTCATGTAACTGTACATCCTCAGTGTTAAAGTTACTGTTCATGTAACTGTACATCCTCAGATGTTTTAGTCTAATGCTCATGTAACTGTTCATATCTCTGTGATGTCACAGTGCGCCACTTTTGACCACATGCATAAAAGCAAGAACACCGAGCTTACGGCCATACCACTCTGAGAACGCCTTTGATCGTGTCTGATTTTGGAAGCAGCCAACAAACTCAACACGTCGCGCATCAAACTTCTCAATTACGCAACCAAATCGATCTATATCTTCAGAAGAAAAACACATTAGCAGTAAAGTTACTTTACAAGTCTTTTAGTTTCATTAATTTTGCAGGTTCATCACTAGTCACGCGTTAGTCACGTGCTCACCCAGAACTTCCGGGAAGTACGCTCTAGCTAGCATGAAAAACATTTAGCTTCAATAAAGTCCCTAAATCCCAACATCATCTAAACATGACATTACAACTTAACGCTCACGAGTACATTTAAAGGCTGTAAGCAGAGGAGGCTCCCCTGAGTAAACGCATCCCATTAGCTTGAGGAAGAACGATCAGACTACAGAGATACTCATTATAAAAAAATTAACAAAAAACTTTATGGAATGATTGTGATTAAAGCATTTACTTTTTTTAGATTCAACAAACTCTCTAAGAAAATATTGAAAGACCTACAGAAATGGAAAAGGCGAGCATAAGCCAGCAGGAGCTTCAGGCCATTAAGAGCCTTATGCTACTCAGCAACACTCACAAGTATGTTTTTTGCTCTTTATAATTTATTCCAATCATTGCAGTGATACTATATAATATGTAATATAATAATATATTATATAATGTTTTATCTAAATGTTTCTTTTCCCTTCCACAGGTTATACAATATCTAATAGTTTTCCTAAACCCAGTCTACAGTCAAGTCTTAACTTCCTAATTTTTGTTTTAAATACATGATTTAAATACATGTTTATTTAGTTGGAAGCTTAAAAATTTCCTCTGTCTCATTTAGTCCTTAGCAGAGACGTTTCTGTCTGTGATTTTGGAGAAGATCAAGGTGGAGAGAGGGTTTATGGGACATGATCTCCTGCAGTCTCTCTGTAGGGTTTATGTAGGCGTGTGTCAACAGAGAGGAGACTCTCACAAAGCACATGCTCTCGCCTACAGACTCCTTAAAGAAGGTGAGATTATACTGATATTTCATTACTTATCTACTAAAATGATCTGGACACTGATACAAAGAAGACAATTGTGTCTTTTTGTTGGTGATGTACAGTGGATGTAAAAAGTTTACACACCCTTATGAAATGGCAGGTTTTTTAAATATAAATATCCAGAGACAAAATAAATAATTATTAATTGGTAACAGCTTGATTGCAAAACCACTACTTTGTGGAAGCACAACTTGCCTTTATTATGGCATCAAGTCTTTGTGAATAATCTCTATTAACTTCCCACATCTACACTTTGGAATTTGATCTACTCTACTTTGCAAAAATGTTTCTTTAAATTGCAGGTGATCTGCTGTGTATGGCTCATTGTAGGTCATTCCATGGGTTTTGGATTGGGTTGAGGTCTGGGCTCTGGCTGGACCATTCCAGTACTGTGATGATCCTTTTCTAATTTTGATATGTGCTTCTGGTCATTGTGATGTTGAAATGTGAACTCCTCTTTATTTTCAGCTTCTTCACAGAGGACAGAAGCTTCTGCCCAGCTGAAGAAAAGCAGCTCCAAAGCACAGTGCTGCCCCCACCATACCACCATGTTGGTATGATGTTACTTGGAGGATGCTCTGTATCGGCTTTGCACCAAAGATACCTTTTAGATTTATGGGAAATACGTTTAACCTTTGTCTCGTTGGTGCATAACACATTTTCCTATATGGTTGTAGTTAAATTAATTAATCTTTTGTAATCATTTAGATGTGTTTGCATATTCATATTATCTATATTGTTATTTCTGTCTTATATTTAAAAAAACCTGCAATTTTATAAGGTGTGTCAACTTTTTATATCCAATGTATTTCTTTTTATACCATGTATTTATGTTCTATTGTTTTGTTGTTTGGCAGATTTTCTTGAAGCCCCCAAAGTGATTATGGTCATGGCGACAGCATGGCCAAGTTTTTTGTCCCATGAAAGTTCTTTATGCCGATCAATTCACGTAGTGAGCAACCTGAAAGCAAAGGGAAAGATATTTTACTTGCTCACCAAGTATCTGCACTGGGATGAGGTAAGAAGCTGATCCTCAGTGTTCCTCTCAGTGTTTTGTCTTTTTTTTTACTGGACTTTATCAAGTATTTTACTGCCTCCTTAATCTACCTTTGATTTCCAAGTATCAGTGTAAATTTAGTGGCTATTAAATAATGATGTATTTTCTCCCAGGAGCCTCCGGGAAACATCTACAGTATGATCACCAGCACCCTGAAGTCTTTTCTGGAAGACAGCAGTCTGAGGTTCCTGGAGAACAGCTGGTATGGTTATGATCTCTGCCCTGTTACCTGGAACTACATCTTCAGCCTGGATCTTCTGTGTGCACAACTGGGCTGGACTTGGACCATTACCAATATTATACGGTACTGAATGCAAAACCTTGTAAAGTTAATATTTAAACAGCCATTTTTATATCTAATTTTTAATACAAAAGATCTCATAGGGAAAAATTGGGTAATTGTTGATATAGTGATGTTTCTGTAAGAAAATGTTTATTGTGTATTTATAAATGAAGTTTCCAGGATCAGTGTTCAGACAGTCAGAGAGAATTCTGTAACTTTAGCTGTAAGTATTTCACCATGGAAGGGTCTCTATTTAGGAAGTGGTAGCTCAGTGGTGAAGGTCAGGGGTTCGAACCCCCGGGATCACCAAGTTCCAGTCATGGCTTACCCAGTGCTCTGCCCCGGCTTTCTATCATCACTGGGGTATGTAAAGAAAGATTTTCTCTGTGCTGTAAGATACATGTGACAAGTAAAAAGCACCTTTAACCTGTGACCTAGTTCTAATTCCTGACTTTTTCCATTAACGGTCAATAATCTAGAGGTCGTTTAAAATATTGAAAAGTTCCCATTCAAGTTGCATAAAATCACAAGTGATCATAAAACCACAATGGCTGCTCCATAACCACCACAAAGACCCTCAACATATCCATTTCTCCTCTTTTTATTTACTAGGAAGGATCTTTGGCTGATCCTGAACACTTGGCTGAGGCAAGCAAGAACAGAGCAAACATCGTTCCGAGATGTCTGTGTAGCAGCAGTTTTCAGGTTACTTGGTAAGTTTACTGTAAATCCTGTTTCGGAGCATCATCTCACATTGTTCCTGGATTCTTCAGCTTTTTACTCGTTGTTTCTGTCCTTCTTAAACAGGGCGACTTGGTCAACTAGGACTTAAGGAGAACTGCTAACGTCACTCGAAAACCTGGCAAAAAGCATTAATCAGTTTGGAATGCAAAACTTCTCAAAAGGTATTTCTAAACCATCAAATAAAGATGTTTTTATCTATCTTTATTTTAATTCTCTGATGTTTAGTTTTGTGCTTCAGCAGACCCTGATTTTGTATTGGATGTTGTGTGTAGGTATGCCATGGGAAGTGCAGCTCTCAGTCATCTATGCCACTCATGATCTGGCACCCAGCAACCCTGAAGCAGCTCTGAAGACTTTGGAATCATGGAGGAAAAACAGCACACAGCGCGTTCCCCCAGCCGTCATCAAATGCATTACGCAAATCAGCTCCCTGTGTCATCAGACCAAGTCACAAAACTCTAAGAAACTACTGTAGTGATTATTATAGTGAGCACTGCATCCCCCAGGTCTGTATCCTCAGTCACCAGCTGTTCACACTGTGAATCATGACTGTGCTGCAATGCACAGCTCCAATCAGCAAGTTTAGCAGTCACATGACCATCATGAGTCTCATCAGCAAAAACAACCAGACCCTTTCAGACAGGAAATGCAGTGGATAATGGACTAGTGCTGACTCAACGATCTTTGTGTTCAGCTGTGGAGAACCTCATCTGGTCTCACAAAGCCACCAGCATTGTGGATGACCACATACACCCTTTATACATTATTGATTATATCAGTGGAGGGCCGTCCATTTGGTATCTGAGCCTTCAGTGGGGACTTACCCGACTTAATCCACCTCTTAGTACCACCACTATCATGTCGCAATTATAGAAACCATCAATACAATACAAAACCCAACAGAACAGAGCATTACACAGAGAGAGAGAGGCATTTCACATATGGAGGTGAAAACCATTTTATTAAACAAGAAACCCAGTTAAAATGCCAAACCTCTACACTACAACCTCAAAGGTGTCACCTACTGTACATCATCTGGAGCAGTTCAGAATCAACATTTGTCAATAACATGACAAAAACATAAAAATTTAAATAAAATACAACCTACTCAGCTGAGATGCGGACTCATAATTTGCACCTCCTCCTCACCATGTCCAGCTTTTCTTTGAAATGTATTATTAAGAATATCCGAAATTAAATCAATTTCTTTTCCTCCATAGGCATTAAAAAGTCTAACTCAGATGTATTCATGTGAACACAGAGCTACACACGTGTTCTGTTAGTTGAACTTGGCTGTAACAGTTTCCCTCTGACCAACCAATCAGAGGACAGAAAAATGCTGACGCTATTCTGGGCCTCATTTCTATAAGAGACTGAGGTAAAAAGGCCGGCAGTACAGACTTTAAAGTCACTGGACCTGGACACACACACACACACACACACACACACACACACACACACACACACGAAAATCACGTATCTTTATTTGTTGTGTACAGGAGTGCCGAGGGAAAAGGAGAAGTGCAATTATGTATCTGACTGTGAATTAGTCTTTAACGCCGCGTCCGCCGGAGCTTCCGACGTAGCGCCGCTCCAAATACGGGTTGGTTGGTTGGTTGGTTGGTTGGTAGGTTGGTTGGTTGGTTGGTAGGTAGAACTTTATTGTCATTGCATCATAGTACAGGTACACACGAAATGCAGTTTGGCATCTACCAGAAGTGCAAAAAGTAGCAATCGTGAAAATCGTGCAGATAAATACACTGTAAATGTACAGTAAATAAATATAAAGGGTATAGCAGTGCAGAGACGTGTGGACATTGTTAAGAAGTACATGTAAGGGGTTATGGCTATGCCATTTAAAAATGGTGGTTATATAGTGGTTATGGCTATGGCATTGAAAAAGAAATGTGCAGAAGTAGAAGGTTATAAGATTACGCCATTTAAGAAATGTGCAAGCTGAATGAACAAGTCAAATATATATATATATATATATATATATATATATATATATATATATATATATATATATATATATATACATGAATGTGAAATGTTGATCAGAATGTACAGTAAAGTATATAAAGAAACACATAAATAAAATAGTGCAGATGTAATCTGGAGAGACGCTGAGCCTCGCCATCCTGGTCTTACTGAGATTTTAGTTCTGTGTTGCTTTGTGTCATTTTGTCTTGTTTTATGAAGCACATTTGTCCTTAAGCAATATTGTTTTGTTTTACTGTGTACTGCACCAACTGTACAGCTTATGGTTAAAATAACAATATAGATAGATAGATAGATAGATAGATAGATAGATAGATAGATAGATAGATAGATAGATAGATAGATAGATAGATAGATAGATAGATAATGATTTACACCCCCTAATCCCATTTGTTCATGGAAATGTTTACTGTCTCTTTTTTATACACTTTTACATGTTTACACAACATGATCAGCATAAAAACAAATAGTTTCACAATGCAGTTAACTAAAGAATTGTTAGAGTCGTCATACCTGCTAATAGAGACACACAGAGACTCACTACAGATGCGCCCCCTAGTGTTTCACCAAATCTCCTTCAATTCCCAAACCACCATAAACACTCCTAAATGCAAAGTAATAAAAGCTTTAAAACCCTTTGTTGGGACTGGAGGTGACCTAAAAACCAAAAAAACACCTGTGGTAAAAAAAAAAAAAAAGATTTGATAAAGATCTCCAGGACAAATCTCACATCAGTAGGACAGAATTTTCCCCAAACCTGAGATCTTTATTTTTGGTCTGTTCTACTGATATTGTACTGAGATCATATTTCCAATCACACTGAAATCTTTAAAATGATACCAAACATGTTAAGTTAAAATTCATACATTCCTAAATTATAATAACTGCAGTATGCAAGTATAGTAGCTTGAATTCCAGGAACTTCTTAATCATCTTTCCATGACCCGGTCATATCCCCAGGAGGGAAAGAGTGGGCTCAAGGATGGGTGAGTGGGCTGCTGAACAGATGTCTTCCTCTCCTCAATTAAAGAGATCTTCTCCTCAGATTAGAAAGTTTAATGTTTTGTTGCATGGCAGTTCTCAGGGTCTGACCTCATGGAAAGATCTGACCATCCTTACAACTTCCTCTATAATTCCTGAGGAACAGGAAATGGCAGCACTGGAGAGCAAAAATCTGTAAAGCTCTGGGCAGGTTTAGATTCAGCATGTGAGCACATGTCTTATATATAATAAATTACAAATCTATAATTATTGTAATGTTTAATAAAAATGTTTTATTTAAAATGTTGTTTTGTTTCTTTTATTAAAATGTTGGACTTCATTTAAATCATAACAAAAAATGTAAAACTTAGTTAGAATGAAGTCTTATAATATCTACTGTTAAAATAAAACTTTTAACAACCTCAGTTAGTTAAAAACATCAGAAATCACACTTTGGCATTCAACACATTACAAAATAATTTAATTCAATAAATTAATTTTAATAACTCAATCCATTCAGTTTTGTTTGATTCATTAATTTCTACTCTGTAGATTCAGTTCAAGTCACTCGGTTCAAAAGAGTTCGGTTCAATAAATTCATTTAAAAATAATAAGGTCCAGAAGAGTCGGTTCACTGGATTCGGTTCAATTGAGTCTGAATCGAAAGATTCACTCGAAAATGACTCGATTCCACAGTTCAAACAAAATCTGTAACAATAAACATTCTGTCTCCTTAAAAATAATTCTTTCAGCAGTTTCACTCAAGAAAAAGAAACTTTTGTTCTGTTTGTGCAAAACCAGCAGGTGGTCAGAAAGTTCCTTCTCTGTTCCTGGGTTAGCAACAACCTGTCTCTGAACATCGACAAAACAAAAGAGATGGTTGTTGACTTCAGGAGAACACAGAGTGACCATTCTCCACTTATCATCGATGGATCTTCAGTGGAGATCGTCAAGAGCACCAAATTCCTTGGTGTTCATCTGGCGGACAACCTCACCTGTCACTTAACACCAGCTCCATCACCAAGAAAGCCCAGCAGTGTCTCTACTTCCTGAGAAGGCTGAGGAAAGCTCATCTCCTCTCCCCCATCCTGACCATGTTCTACAGAGGGACCATTGAGAGCATCTTAAGCAGCTGCATCACTGCCTGGTTCGGGAACTGCACCGTTTGGATCGCAGACCCTACAGAGATAGTGAGGACAGCTGAGAAGATCATGGTCTCTCTCCCTCTATCATGGACATTTACACCACACCTGCATCCGCAAAGCACACAGCATTGTGGATGACCACACACCCTCACACACACTCACCTCCACCATCAGGAAACGGTTCCGAAGCATTCGGGTCGTCACATCAAGACTGTGCAACAGTTTTTCCCAACATCAGGCTCCTCAACAAACACTGAACGAACTCTCTCTCACCACACACACACACACACACACACACTTACACACAACTGAGTGACTGATCTGTACAACCCGACTCAACACACATACACTTCGCACACCCAGGTTTCAGCAAAATTCACCTTTCATTATCGCAAAATGTTTACATGCCGTTTGTTGCTGATCTTCCGGGACTTGCTCTTTTTGCACAATATTCTGTCCAAATCCTTTGGTCACTGTTCTGTTTATTTTGATTGCTGCTATTGTAGAATTGCACAATTCTGTTTACATTTTTCTGCTACTGTGCACCTTATTCTGTCAAGACAGGTTTTACTGGCGGAGCTATTGTTGTTTTTATTTTTATATTCTGTGTATTGTGTGTTGTCCTGCACTGTCCTGTGTTGTCTCTTGCACTGTTTGCACCAGTTGCACACATGCACTTTATGTGGCGAGGATCTTAGTTCCTGGCCCTGTGTTCTTCTGTTCTGTGACTGTTGTTTTATGTTGTTGTATGTAGCACCTGGGTTCAGGAGGAACGTTGTTTCATTTCATTGTATACTGCATCAGCTATATATGGTTAAATGACAATAAAAGCTTCTTGACTTGACTTGACTTGTTATTTTTAGGGGTTCACCTCAGTCAGCTTCGTCTCCGTGGTTTGGCTCGTCATCTTACATCATCGTCTCATTGTAATGAACGATGTTCCAGCATGAAAAAACCCCTGACCTGCATATATACAGACAATAATCAGTTCCCAAACATCTCAACATTCACTGTTTCTAGTTCAATAACAGAACAAATAGCATTCGTACAGTTCAGAGTCTGATTTGAGCTTTAATCAAGTTTACATTTATTCTAATATGTTTGATTGAGTTCTTGCATGTAGATGATACTTTTAATATATTTAATACTAACTTCATGCAGTTTCTCACCATAAAGACTGGATTTTATGAAAACCTTTTGACAAAAAGGTTTGTTTCAATGTTATTAAATCTGTACTCGTTATTTCTACATTATTTATTACATTATTTTAATCAGCTTCATTTAACTTTAGTTTCATTTATTTATATCACAAAAATTCAGTTTAAAAATTAAACATGAACCCCTGTATGTAAAACAGTAAACAGTTTAAGTTTAAGACGGTTTAATATTATCAAGAAAAATATCTATAATATAATTATTTATAATATTGATAATAATAATAAAAATAATAATAATAAAAATAAAAATAATAATAATAAAATGATAATAATAATAATAATAATAATAATAATAATAATAATAATAACTGCAGTTGGTTCTCAGATTTCAGTCTCACACTGCCCTCTAGTGGCTCTGTCAGGACTTTCTTTTTACTTAAACATGTACAAATATTATTAATCGTTCTTCGTTGTCTAGTTATATCAAGTTGAGGAGTCTCCCCCGTGTGGATGGAGGAGGAACTGCTACAGTTTAGAGCCTGATTTGAGGTCAGAGCAAGTTGAGTTCTAACAGTAAGTTTGATTGAGTTCTAACATGTAAATGGTACATTTAATAAATTTAGTACCACCTTCATGCAGGTTCTCAGCATAAATAGTGAATGTTATAAAAATATTTTTGGACAAAATAAATGTTATTAAATCTGTACTCGTCTTTTCTGGATCATTTAGGTAATTACATTAATATTAATCAGCTTTATTTAACTTGAATTTCATTTATTTATATTGCACTTATACACAAAAAACCTCTACAGCTTCACCACTACATCACTCAAATACTACTGCCGTGTGTAATCTTCTAATAAACCCTAATATGACATGTGTTGTATAAATAATAGTAAATGTAATATTCCTTTCAGATAAAAGTCATAAAGTGCATTTTAGGTGAATTTATGAACACATCTGGCTGAAAAGATCGGTGTCCAAATACTTTGACCACACAGTGTATCAGCTGAAAGCAGCAGCTTCGATCAGTCGCATTTCCACTAGGATTCAATCTAAAATATTACTTTTGATCATATAAAATATTTTATATTATATATTTGATTACAGATCATTGGACAAGACACCTGTCAGTCAAGATATACAGGTGAATGACAGGTGTCCGTCCAATGATCAGTAAGTTTACATTCACAAACGATACCTACCTTTTCCAGTTGTCTGACTTGTCGTTGTGTTTCGGATTTGTTATTTGTTTTTAATTTGTTATTTTTTTTCGGATTTGTTAATGTGTTTTTTACTTCTCGGCCACTGTACTAATTCGATAATGTTTGTTTATAACTTGACATATAAAAAAAGCAACATTTGATGTAAAATTCCCTTTAAAAGTGTAGTACAGTGTAATTCATCGTGATACCGCTAGAAGGAGCTAAAGTTTAGTAGAACATTACTGCATCTAGTGGACATCGAACACTTTTTAAATGAAGTGGAAGATTAAACAGTACTGTATGATAAAGAAGTGTTTCAATAAAGACATTTATGTGCAGGAAGACCAGATGTAATTATTCTTACTGTTTGTGTTTTATTTATAATGTGACCCAGACAGCAGCTATATTTTATAGTTTCACTGGAAACAATTTAAAATAAGGTTAATTTTAATGAACTAACTTTAACAAATATCATTCCCAATGGCATTCAATCAATCATTTAAAGGAAAGAGAATGAGATAAAAAAAAGATAAAATAAAATTTAAATCTGTGTGACATGAACAACTTATATTTCCTGTCCACTTAATCCCACCTCCTCCATCCTCTACGCGCTCAACAGTTCAACACACTCCTCCATCCTGCACAGGCCGGCCCTGGTCAATTTCTGCCGTGGCAAGATTTTACTTGTGTAGATGAAACACAAACAGCAAGAATAATTACATCTGGTCTTCCTGCACATAAATGTCTTTATTTAAACACTTCTTTATCACACAGTACTGTTTAATCTTCCACTTCATTTTAAAAAGTGTTCGATGTCCAGCAAATCCTCACAACACAACCAATTCATTTACTCCCTCTAGCGGTATCACGATGAATTACACTATACTGCACTTTTAAAGGGAATTTTACATCAAATGTTGCTATTTTTTTTATATAAGTCAAGTTATAAACAAACATTTCGAATTAGTACAGTGGCCGAGAAGTGAAAAACACATTAACAAATCCGAAAAAAAAATAACAAATTCAAAAACACATAACAAATCCAAAACACAACGACAAGTCAGACAAACCGGAAAAGGTAGGTATCGTTTGTGAATGTAAACTTACCGATCATTGGACGAGACACCTGTCATTCACCTGTATATCTTGACTGACAGGTGTCTTGTCCAATGATCTGTAATCAAATATATAATATAAAATATTTTATATGATCAAAAGTAATATTTTAGATTGAATCCTAGTGGAAATGCGACTGATCCGAAGCTGCTGCTTTTCAGCTGATACACACTGTGTGGTCAAAAGTATTTGGACATCGGTCTTTTCAAGCCAGATGTGGTTCATAAATTCACCTAAAATGCACTTTATGACTTTTATTTGAAAGGAATATTCACATTTACTATTATTTATACAACACCATGTCACTATTTGAATTTATTAGAAGATTACACACGGCAGTAGTATTTGAGTGATGTAGTAGTGAAGCTGTAGAAATTTTTGTGTATAAGTCCAATATGAATAAATAAAGGTAAATAAAGCTGATTAATATTAATGTAATAAACTAAATGATCCAGAAAAGACGAGTACAGATTTAATAACATTTATTTTGTCCAAAAATGTTTTTATAAAATTCACTATTTATGCTGAGAACCTGCATGAAGGTGGTACTAAATTTATTAAATGTACCATTTACATGTTAGAACTCAATCAAACTTACTGTTAAAACTCAACTTGCTCTGACCTCAAATCAGGCTCTAAACTGTAGCAGTTCCTCCTCCATCCACACGGGGGAGACTCCTCAACTTGATATAACTAGACAACAAAAACGATTAATAATATTTGTATATATTTAAGTTATAAAAAAAAGTCCTGACAGAGCCACTAGAGGGCAGTGTAAGACTGTAATCTGAGAACCAACTGCAGTTATTATTATTATTTTTACCATTTTTATTATTATTATTATTATTATTATTATTATTATTAATATTATTATTAATATTAATAATTATAGATATTTTTCTTGATAATAGTAAACCGTCTTAAACTTAAACTGTTTACTGTTTTACATACAGGGGGTTCATGTTTAATTTTTAAGCTGAATTTTTGTGATATAAATAAATGAAACTGAATTTAAATGAAGCTGATTAAAATTAATGTAATAAATAATGTAGAAATAACGAGTACAGATTTAATAACATTGAAACAATTTATTTTGTCAAAAGGTTTTTATAAAATCCAGTCTTTATGTGAGAAACTGCATGAAGTTAGTATTAAATTTATTAAAAGTATCATCTACATGCAAGAACTCAATCAAACATATTAGAATCTAATGAAAACTTGATCAAACTCAAATCAGACTCTGAACTGTACGAATGCTATTTGTTCTGTTATTGAACTAGAAACAGTGAATGTTGAGATGTTTGGAAACAAAAGTTTATTTTTCCTGAGTGAGACTGCTGAGAAAATTATTTTTAAGGAGACAGAATGTTTTATGTTACAGATTTTTTAGAACTGTTGAATCGAGTCGTTTACCAGTGAATCTATTGATTCAGACTTAACAGTCACTTAGTTATAACTTGCTAAATCAGTGATAGTCAGAAATCAGAAGGTCTCAGACATTGTGCTCTACGCTCCATCTGTTCATGAGCTTCCTGTGTTTGACTTGTTTGCCACGAGTTCCGTGTTTGTATTCGTTTGTTTGTGTTTTTCTCTTTTAATAATCCTAAATTGTTTGTCTTCCTGACTTGTGCCTGTAGTTAGTTAAACTCGACTACCACTATATTTCTCTCACTTTATCATATTTGTGTATCTTAAATCTGTTCGTGATTATCAGCACTATGCCGGCTGTGTGTCTGACTTTGAGCACAGGTGAGGACTCGTTCGATATGCAAACGGTGGCGTTGGAGATGGAGGTTTTGGAGAAACAGATTCGCGAGCTGCATGAAAAGCATGCCCAGCTGCGAGAGCGGAAAGCGGCACTGGAAACATCCCGGGCGGACGCGCACTCGTCCCAGGTAAATTCCCGGGTTGAACCCAACGCTCCCAGCACCTCAACTCCGCGCGTTTCTATGCCCAGACCCAGCGCACCTACATCTCCGGCAAAGGTGCAACACGGACCCTGGATGCGGCAGCGGCGGAAGAGACAAGCAAAGCCCCGGTCGAGGACGTCTCCCCCGCCACCACTACGGGCCTTCGAGATCTCGACCGAGAACCGCTTCGCCCCTCTCCGCGAGACGGAACGCGACACTGTGATTCTCGGAGATTCCATCGTCCGGCATGTCCGCGCTACCGGAGCTACAGGTAAGGTGCACACTCGCTGTTTTCCTGGTGCTCGTGTTCTTGATGTCGCTGCGCAGGTCCCGCAATCCTGAAAGAGAACTTCAGAGCGGTTGTTCTTCATGCCGGAACGAACGACACCAGGCTGAGGCAAACGGAGATCTTAAAGAGGGACTTCAGGATCCTGGTGGAGACGGTAGCAGCACATCACCCACAATGAGGATCATAGTGTCAGGACCTCTTCCCACTTACCAGCGAGGGCTGAGAAGTTTAGTAGACTTTTAGCTCTAAATGAATGGTTACAGTCATGGTGTCGAGAACATAAACTTCTCTTTGTTAATAACTGGAACTGTTTCTGGGAGCGTCCGAGGTTCTTCCGCCCTGATGGCCTGCACCCCAGCAGAGTTGGAGCAGCAGTGCTATCAGATAACATCTCTAGGATACTTCACACCATCTGACTGGTAAGACATCAGGAAATTTACGACAATGAGAACATTTATACAACAAACCAAATAGTTACAAGTTACACACAGCCCAGTTTATAGAAACCGTATCTATTCCTCGTGTAGTAAAACCAAGAATTAAATACACAAGATCCAGAAATAATCTCATTGCAGTTAAAACTGAAAAATGCCAGATAAGCAAACACCAAAAAGTTTTAAAGTTTGGTCTTTTAAACATTAGATCACTTGCACCCAAAGCACTGATTATAAATGAGATGATCACAGAAAATAATCTCGATGCACTCTGTCTCACTGAGACCTGGATTAAACCAGGTGATTATATGGGTCTAAACGAGTCGACACCGTCAGGATATGTTTATAAGCATGAGCCGCGTCAGACTGGTCGTGGGGGGGTGTAGGAACCATTTATACTGCCTCTCTTAATGTTAGTCAGATGTTAGGATTCAGCTTTAAATCATTTGAAGTGCTCGTTCTTAAAGTTGTACTTTCAGACAGACATAGAAAACTCGCTCTGGTCACCGTGTACAGATCCCCAGGGCCCTACGCTGATTTTCTTCAAGAGTTTGCTTGTTTTCTATCAGACCTCTTGATCAATTTTGATAAAGTGCTGCTTGTAGGAGATTTTAATATTCATGTAGATGATGTAAATGATGCTCTAGGATTATCATTTGTTGATTTATCAAACTCTTTTGGGGTTAAACAAAACGTCACCGGACCAACTCACCGTTTAAACCACACACTAGACTTAATAATATCCCACGGAGCAGACGTCACTGATATAGATATTTTACCTCAGAGTGATGACATCACAGACCATTACCTCATACTGTACACACTACCGGTAGAGCAGATTAGCCGTGTTGCACCACGTTAACGACTTGGTAGGACTATTGTTACGACCACTAAGGACAGATTAGACCTTATCCTCACTAGCACATTAGACACCGTTGCCCCCATCCGGTTAAAAAAGGTTAGAGAACAAGCACCTGCACCTTGGTATAATAGTCATACACATGCCCTCAAGAGAACAGCACGTAATCTGGAGAGAAAATGGAGGAAAACTAAATTGGAGGTATTTAGAATCGCGTATAAAGACAGTATGCTCAGCTACAGACAGGCGCTAAAAGCTGCTAGAGCTGAACACCTGAGCAAACTTATAGAAAATAACAAAAACAATCCCAGGTTCCTTTTCAGTACTGTAGCTAAACTAACTACAAATCAGGGCTCTGAAAATTGTGTTCTATCACAGTTTAATAGTGAGGACTTTATGATTTTCTTCACTGAAAAAATAGATAACATTAGAAAAACAATTGTGGCAGTTCAACCTCTGACAGCATCTCCTGAGACAGTGTTACCTTCAACTCCACAACTTCACTGTTTTACATGTGTAGGACAGGAAGAGCTGTATAATGTTATTGCCAAAGCTAAATCGACAACATGTCAGTTAGATCCAATTCCTACTAAATTACTGAAGGAAGTGTTATATACAACTGGTGAACCTCTTCTGAATATTATTAACTCTTCACTATCGTTAGGACATGTCCCTAAATCCCTCAAGTTAGCAGTTATTAAGCCCCTCATTAAAAAACCTAATCTGGATCCAAACACGTTATCAAATTACAGACCAATTTCAAATCTCCCATTTATGTCCAAGATTTTAGAAAAGATTGTCGCTGCCCAGTTATGTTCCTACCTGCAAGAGAACAATATCTTTGAAGAATTTCAGTCAGGTTTTAGGTCCCATCATAGCACAGAAACTGCTCTAGTTAAAATAACTAATGACCTGTTTTTAGCTTCAGACCAAGGCTTCATCTCGCTGTTGGTTTTACTAGATCTTAGTGCTGCATTCGACACTATAGACCATGATCTCCTCCTAGATCGCTTACAAAATTACATCGGCATTCAGGGACAGGCATTAAGCTGGTTTAAATCCTACCTGTCCGATCGTTACCATTTCGTAGATTTAAATGGAGAGCTATCCAGGCTAATGCAAGTAAATTATGGCGTGCCGCAAGGTTCAGTTCTAGGACCCCTGCTCTTCACAATATACATGCTTCCGTTAGGAAATATTATTAGAAGGCATGGAATTAGCTTCCATTGTTATGCTGATGATACTCAGCTATATATCTCATCTAAACCAGGCGATACAGCTCAATTAACCCGGATAACTGAGTGTGTTAAGGAAATAAGAGATTGGATGACCCATAACTTTCTACTTTTAAATTCTGATAAGACTGAGATTTTGCTCATTGGCCCAAAAACTAGTATACAGTCGCTCCAGCATCTCAACCTGCATTTAGACGGATGTTCTGTAACCACTAGTTCAACGGTAAAAGACCTGGGTGTTATTTTAGACAGCGACTTGTCTTTTAAAAATCATATCAACCAAGTTACAAAAACAGCCTTCTTTCACCTTAGAAATATTTCTAAGCTAAGAAATATGTTGTCCATATCCGATGCAGAGAAGCTCATCCATGCGTTCATGACCTCCAGAATAGACTACTGTAATGCGTTACTAGGTGGATGTCCTGCATCATTAATAAACAAGCTTCAGTTAGTCCAGAATGCAGCATCCAGAGTTCTTACAAGGGCAAGAAAATATGATCACATAACCCCGATCTTATCGTCCCTACATTGGCTTCCTGTTAAGTTTCGAATAGACTACAAACTACTACTACTCACCTATAAAGCACTAAATGGTTTGGCTCCCATGTATCTATCCAGTCTTTTAACACGCTACAATCCGCCACGCTCCCTAAATCTCAAAACTCTGGGCTTCTAGTAGTTCGTAGAATAGCAAAGTCCACTAAAGGTGGTAGAGCATTTTCACATTTAGCTCCTAAACTCTGGAATAGTCTTCCTGACGGTGTTCGGGGCTCAGACACACTCACCCAGTTTAAGTGTAGATTAAAAACATATCTTTTTAGCAAAGCCTACACATAACATACGTCTCACATCATAACCTTGTGCTCCAGAACATCTGATCACATGCACATTATCAACTTGTGCTGTTAATATCATGAACAGCAGCTACGCTAATTCCTCTCCACTGCTTCTCTTTCTCTCCCCATCCCGAGACACCCTGAGGTTTGGCCAGCTTCAGTCACCTCCCACCTCATGATGATTACGGACCTTTGAAGAAGTTGATGCCGAACTCGCAAACATCCCGAACCATCTAGAGACGTACCAGTGCCATTTGGATCCCGCTACATGTGTGGAGTTTTGACATTGACCTCCTGGAGTGTTTAAAGGCTCTACCATGGAGAAGCTGATGCTGGATCTGTGATGATCACAAATGCTGAGCTCATAAAACTCGGAGCTACTAACCATATAGACTGTATAAGACTGTAGAAAGAACATCACTTATAAACTTATACTCCAGTACTCATGTTAGTTCTCACTCTCCAGTGTTCTGTATTGTTGAAAGATTTATGATCAAACTCTTGATGTCACCCAGATGAGGATGGGTTCCCCTTTTGAGTCTGGTTCCTCTCAAGGTTTCTTCCTCATAACATCTAAGGGAGTTTTTCCTTGCCACAGTCGCCATGGCTTGCTCATCAGGGACAAATTCACACCATTCACCATCACTGTTGATTTGTGTAAAGCTGCTTTGAGACAATGTCTGTTGTGAAAAGCGCTATACAAATAAACTTGACTTGACTTGACTTGACTTCAGTTTGTATGATCCTGGTCATAGATTTGCGGTAACACCAGGCTACATAATCAACCAGATATAAATTATTTCAGGAAGTTTCAGAGTTAATCAAGAATTTTACATTTATTTGCCGGCAATAATCAATAAACTAATGTCACATCTAAAATAAATAATAGAAGCATGAAATGATCAGCATTAAACCAAATATTTTAACAATGCAGTTTACTAAAGAAATGTTAAAGAATCACTGTACCTGGCAATAGAGACACACAGAGAAGTTCTGACTACAGAATGCTTGTTTCGCCAAATTTCCTTAAATACCGAAACCATCGTAAACACTTGTAAATTCAAAGTGATAAAAACTTTGAAAACCCTTTCTTGGGACAGGATGTGACCTAAAAACCAAATGTCACCTAATACACCTGGTAAAGATCTTCTCCAGGGCAACCCTTATGTCAGTAGGACAGAATTTCCCCAAACCTGGAGTCTGATATGAGACTGAGATCATATTTCCAATCACACTGAGACCTTTAAAATTATACCAAACATGTGAAGGTAAAATGTGTAAGGATGGTCAGATCTGTTCATGGTACCAGACCCCTAGAACTGCCATGCAACTTCATGAGACCAGACCCCGAGAACTACCATGCAACAAAACAATAAACCTTCTAATCTGAAGAGAGGATCTCTTTGATCTGAGGAGAGAAAGCCATTTGTTCAGCTGCCCAGTCACCCATCCTTGAGCCCCCCTCTTCCCTCCTGGGGAGATGGCCGGATCATGGAAAGGTGACTGAGAAGGTCCCAGAATTCAAGCTACTTTACTTGCACAATGTAATAATTACAATTTAGTAATGTATACATTTTACCTTCACATGTTTAGTATCATTTTAAAGGTCTTGGTGTGATTGGAAATATGATCTCAGTCCCATATCAGTAAAACAGACCTCAGGTTTGGGGAAATTCTCTCCTACTGACATAAGTGTTGCCCCGGAGAACATCCTGACCAGGTGGTCTAGGTGACAATTAGGTTTTAGGTCACATCCTTTCCCAAGAAAGGGTGTGCAAAGCTTTATCACTTTGAATTTACAAGTGTTTACGATGGTTTGGGTATTTAAGGAAATTTGATGAAACACTCAGGGAAGCATTCGATAGTCAGAACTTCCCACACAGTCTCTGTGTGTCTCTTGCCAGGTATAGTGAACAATTCTTTAGTAAACTACATTGATAAATTATTTGGTTTAATGTTGATCATGTTATGTAACTTTCTTCTATTCTTTGTTTTAAATGTAACATTTGTTTATTGATTATTACCTGGCAAATAAATGTAAAATTCTTGATTAACTCTGAAATTTCCTGAAATCATTTATATCTAGTTGATTATGTAGTCTGGCGTTACCGCAAATCTGTGACCAGGATAGTACAAACTGAAGGCTCATGAACGGATGGAGCATAGAGCACAACGTCTGAGACCTTCTGATTTCTGACTATCTCTGACTTTAGCAAGTTATAACTAAGTGACTAAATACAGTATTCTTTATGCATGAGCAAGCATTGGCGGCCTACTTAAAGAATATTAGTTTACCGTTATATCCTCTGACTAAGGGACAGTCTGGCGAGTTTGTGTCCGTGAGCATGTGTAGCGGCTATCACTGACTTAGCAAGTTATGACCAAGTAACTAAATCAATGAATATTAGTTTACCGTTATATCCTCTGACTAAGATTCGGATTGGCCAATGTGCCTCCGTGAGCAGGTATACAGTGCCCTCCACAATTATTGGCACCCCTGTTTAAGATGTGGTCGTGGACTTCAAAAAATTCTCCTTTTTTTTTAAACAACATAGAACCCAAATGCAAAAAAAGAGAAAAATCCAACCTTTTATTTAAGTACATTACTTTGGTGGTAAAAAAATCACACATTTAGAAAAAAAAAAAAACCTTGAAATCATGTGTGCCACAATTATTGGCACCCGTGATGTTAATACTTTGTACAACCTCCTTTTGCCAACAAGACAGCACTTAATCTCCTCCTATAACATTTCACAAGATTGGAGAACACAGAGAGAGGGATTTTTGACCATTCTTCTTTGCACAATCTTTCTAGATCATCCAGTGTCCTGGGTCCTCTCTTATGCACTCTTCTCTTTAGCTTGCCCCACTGGTTTTCGATTGGGTTGAGGTCTGGGGACTGAGATGGCCTTGGGAGGACCTTGAGTTTGTGACTGCTGAACCACTTTTGTGTAGATTTTGCCACATGTTTTGGATCATTATCCTGCTGAAAGACCCAATGACGACCCATCTTCAGCTTTCTGGCAGAGGCCATCAGGTTTTTATTTAAAATATCCTGGTACTTCAAAGCGTTCATAATGCCATGCACCCTAACAAGGTTCCCAGGGCCTTTGGAAGAGAAACAGGCCCACAGCATCACAGATCCTCCACCATACTTCACGGTGGGCATGAGGTGCTTTTCGGCATACTCATCTTTTGTTTTACGCCAGACCCACTTAGAGTGTTTGTTGCCAAAAAGCTCAATCTTAGTCTCATCTGACCAAAGCACACGATCCCAGTTGAAGTCCCAGTACCGCTTAGCAAACTCCAGACATTTACGTTTGTGAGTGTTAGTGAGAAAAGGCTTTTTCCTTGCATGCCTCCCAAACAGCTTGTTGGCATGTAGAGAGCATCTGAAGGTTGTTTTGGAGACTCTGTGACCCCAAGATGCCACTCTTTGATGCAATTCTGTGACGGTGAGCTTGGGAAATTTTTTTACTTCTCTTACCATCCTCCTCACTGTGCGTTGTGGCAAGATAAACTTGGGACCTCTTCCAGCCTTGTTTGTCACTGTTCCAGTTGTTTTAAACTTCTTAATGATTCCTCTGACTGTAGATACCGGCAAGTTAAGGCGAGTGGCTATTTTCTTGTAGCCATTGCCTGACTTATGAAGGTCGACACACATCTGCCTTACTTGAATGGTGTGTTCTCTTGTCTTTGCCATGTTGACAAATGGGTAAGAGAATTAGGCCTCTGTGTCATATTTATACCCCAGGGAAACAGGAAATCATGAATTACTAATTAAAAGTCCCTAGATACCCTGACCAACCTTAGCAACTACAGAAAAATATATAAAAAAAAAAAAAAAGTAAAATTTTCAGAGGAATTGTTAGGGGTGCCAATAATTGTGGCACACATGATTTCAAGTTTTATTTATTTTTTCTAAATGTGTGATTTTTTACCACCAAAGTAATGTACTTAAATAAAAGGTTGGATTTTTCTCTTTTTTTGCATTTGGGTTCTATGTTGTTTTAAAAAAAAGGATAATTTTTAGAAGTCCACGACCACATCTTAAACAGGGGTGCCAATAATTGTGGAGGGCACTGTAGTTAGCCGAGCACAAAGTTCTAAGTGACTCCAGAACCATAATAAATGATTAATTGAAAAGACAGAATGCTTAGAATAATTTACTAAAACTAAAGAAGAAGTACAACCAATAAGTTGATCATCTTAAATTAGAGCTATTCAAATTAAATCTTTATCATAAATTGGAGTCAGATTAGAGGTTAAAATTGGATTAATATAACAATATACAATCTATTTAAGTAATCTTTTACAGCCGCGCTAGAAGGACCAACACGCAGAATACCTTCACCCACACCAGTGGATTCCATCATTGGGCCATTGGGTGGGCACCCTACAAATGTATACATTCCAAAATAATCATGGGTCAACCCACAAATCGCCCCTTTATGGGGTTGTTATGGGACCACAGTGGGTAAGAATCAGGTCCCATTTATTAATTTCATGATTGATTTCTGTGGGTGAACTTAATCTTACTATGGAAAATCCACTGTCAAACCATTTCAAACCTTGTTACAATGTAAAACTGCCTGACCAAACAAAGAACTAATATTAGTTGATTTTATGTGCTGCTCAATGATTAAAATTACATGGTTGATTATTTGAACTGTGCAAAATAAATGACTTTAACTCAGAATGTGTAAATCACATTTAATTTAAATTAATTCAAGTAAAAAAACAGGAAACAGGAATAACAGAATTACTAATGTAGAATAGTTCACTGGTGGGTCTATGCAGATTCCTCGGCTGCACACCTACAAAACAGTAAAGAAAGAAAAAACAGAAAAGGCAATTTAGTACAGTAGCATCTAAAAAAAACATGCCTCAATATAATTAAGACGTATCCTAGAATCTCATCAGTGAATTGTTCCCACCTCTGCCTCACACAGTAATAACTTATGCCGGGGACCAGTCATGGAATCCAAAACTTATGAATCTAACAATTAAAATATCAACCTTGCGTCTGAACTTGACTCTTAAACGAATATTTGGCTTTTGCCAAAAGCCAGTGATTGAATAATGATTCTGATCAGCTGAAAGACGTAAGTCACACCTCGGATCACGGTGGACCAGAAAGTTCAACGCACTGCAACTGAAGAAAACATATGCAAATAAAAAAAAAACACCAGCAAATCAAGAAAACATCTTCATCAGTTAAACAACACGAGCTGCAAATCCTCACAACGCAACTAAATACAGAAACGTCCTGCAAATCCTCACAACACAACCAATTCATTTACACTGCAAACAGCACAGACCACAAAATAAATGTTTCATGGGGACCCCAACAAGTGACGACCCCGGGACTGCTTGTTCAGTGTCTATTGATTAGTGGTGTGTTGATGATCTGAAAGGTGAGTTTTTTTGTTTATTTTAATTGTATATGTCATCTACAACACCACTGATGAATAGACATTGAACAATAAGCAGTTCCAGACGGGTTTGTCACTTGTTGTGGTCCCCTTGAAACATATATTTTGTGATCTGTATTATTTGGTTGTGTTGTGAGGATTTGCAGCGTGTTTCTGTGTTTGGTTGTGTAGTGAGGGTTTACAGCACATGTGTTGTCAAACTGATAAGGTTGTTTTTTTTTTTCCCCTGGTGTTTTTTTCTATTTGCATGTGTTTTCTTAAGTTGCAGCATGTTGAGCTCTCAGCCACTGTATAGGATGCCTTGAGGATAAGTAATTTATAGGATATTTTTTCATCTCAGGGTGAAGTATTCCTTTTTCAGCAAACGTTTCTGCTTCAGGCTTCCTGTTAAGCAAAAAATTAATATAAAGTAGAGCATGTTACTGCATCAACCAGGGAACAATCCATTATTTGTATGCATGCAAGTTACATGAGCTTAAGACTATCAGTCAAAAAAAAAAAAAAGACTAAAAAAGGTAAACAACTTCTAATCCACCATTTGCCCAAACTGTTAACTGATCTGACTGACTTTATGAACAGCGCAAAATGACGTTTATTATCTTTAACGTAATCATAACGTATCATAATTTCAGTAATGTTTAGAAATGATATAAATATGAACGTTTATCCCTTTACCTATTTCACCTAAATCACATTAAAATAATGTTAAGTATTGTCACAATCTCCTCAGAGCTTTTCTCTGGTATTGTATATACACATGTTATAAAGGTGGTGAAAGAGAAAGAGACTCCACAGTGCTTTTACTGTTTACCCTCCAGTTATCATGAGGACACTATATGGAGAAAACAAGGGTGAAAATGGTTTGAAACGTCGTTATTTCCACATTTTAGTAGACAATGTCCTAGTTATCTGCTAATCGTTAAGATTGTTCAGTTTTCCACAGGTGATTATCTCTGAGGTAAACCAGTTCACTCTCCACACTTACCTTCTTTATATCGTGCCTGTAACTTTAATTACCACAAATCTTTCAGAAGCATATATTAAATGAAATTTCTTACCATGACAGAGATGTCAGGTTATCCAGGTCAGGTCAGGTCAGGTCAGGTTATCCAGGTCAGGTCAGGTGATCAGTGGTAGTGAGTGATGACCGTTTCTTCAGAATGAGAAGGCAGGAACACAGGAGCCAATGGGAGACTCTGTGAGCTGCATAAGAGATTATTGCTTTTTTTTTTTTAACTAAAGGTCCTCTTATTTGCTGCTCTCACTTCCTCCTTACTAATCCTATCCACTTCCTGCTTTACCAGCTCACCTTTCAACCTTCTCTCTCTCTCTTACTTTCCTCGTTCATCAGCTGCTCAAAATACTCCCCCCATCTTCTCAACACACTCTTCCACTAGTCAACACATTTCCATCTCCATCCTTTATTGCTCTAACTTGCAGCACATCTTCCCAGCTCAGTCCCTCTGCCTGGCTAATCGATACAAATCCTTTTCTCCTTCCTTAATGTCCAACTTCTCCTACAGCGCCTCATATGCCTTTTCCTTGGCTTTCACCACATCCCTCTTCACCTGCTGCTGCATCACAGGATAATGTCAGCGTCCAAACCTCTTTACCTAAGCTTGAGTAAAAAAATGTATAGTCAGTACTTCAACTTTTACCTGAGTATTTTAAAACATGAGTATCTGCACTTCTACTGAGTGAAGGATGTGGTTAACTTGGTCAAAAAGCACATTGCAACATTTTATTTATATTTAAGTGGAAATTAGTTTTGTATTTGTATGCACACGTAATTTTCGTATGCAGCATGTAGTGTAAATATCCATTAGATTTTAGTTATTTTGGTTATTAATTAACTTTTATTTCCATTTGGTGATGAAGTTTGGGTGTTCTTGTATTCAGAGCAGTGAGAACTGCATACAATTCTAGACTGAAACTCCTGAAGTTACTGAGTGTCACAGTTGGAACCTGGAAACACAGATTTTAATGCTCCAACATTAAAGTTGATTGCTTTCCATTTTATTCTTTCTGTATAATAGAATTTTGTTAATAACTGAAATTTAATTTAGTAAATAACAATGATGATTTGGTGATACTTCATAATCATCTATGATATAGAATTAAAACGTTGTTTCTATCACCGGCATTTCTATTTTCTAAGGTATAACTTAACAAACAATAGCAAGAGAAAAATAAGTGAACAAAAAAATTTTCCTGAAGACGTTCTTAATGACACCGAGACTCATACAGTCCATTTAGAATAATCAACTTTTAACATTCACCTTAATCTCAAAGGTGTTCGGTGAAGTCAAGATTAGAGCTCTGTGCAGGCCAGTTCAGTTCTTCCACACCAAACTCATCCAACCATGTCTTTATGAACCTCAGTTTGTGCACTGTGGCATGGTCATGCTGGATTAATAAAGGGCCGTCTCCAAACTATTCCCACAATATTAGAAGCATAGCATTGTCCAAAATGATTTGGTATGCTAAAGTAATTAACATTTCCCCACACTTTAAGTCAAGGGCTGAGTCTTACCCCTAAAGTATAGCCCCATACCATTACCACTCCTCAACCAAACCTTACAGTTGACTAATAAACTTATTCGAAGTTAGAGAAACACAAAAAATGAACGTCGGTGCAAAATACCTAAAGGTTTATACATTTAACATTTTAGATTTAAAAAAGACTTGGGTGAGATTTGTCTGCACTTTAATTCTTATAGGTCCAGACATATACAAAAAAAATCTATTCCCTGATCTTGCTGTGTAACCGTGTGATCAAGCTCAAGTTTGCAGTAAATCAGTAACACTGGGCTCAGGGGACAATGGATTGGAAGCCGTTCCATTAGATAATGTTCAGAAAGCACATATGGGTGAGATGATCAGGTAGCCTCATACATGTTGCCATAAAGTGTAGTTGTAGTGTAACTGTAGATGGACCAACAATGTTCTGATGGCTTGGAAAGGTGTCCCGTTTGTTAGAGCTAATTCAAATTAACATTACAATTTAAAGTTTTCCCGATATTTACAGTACAATTTCCCTTTACATCCATTCAAATAAGAAATTTAAGATGATTTGTTTTATGGTTGTATGTTAGAGCACTTGTGGTTCCTTAATGAGCGTTGATGAACATAGCTCCGTCCACAGTGTCCACAGAGGTACAGCTTCTGTCCTGTATGACTCTGCTGGTGGCTGAGGAGGGCACTCTGAGCACTAAAACTCATCCCACACTGTTCACAGTGATATGGCTTCTCTCCTGTGTGAATACGTTGGTGCGATTTGAGACTACCCTGTTGAGTAAAACTCTTCCCACACTGATCACAGTGACACGGCTTCACTCCTGTGTGGATACGCTGGTGTAATTTAAGATTGCTCTGATGAGTAAAACTCTTCCCACACTGTTCACAGTAATACGGCTTCTCTCCTGTGTGGATACGCTGGTGGAATTTGAGATTACCCTGATGAGTAAAACTCTTCCCACACTGTTCACAGTGATACGGCGTTTCTCCTGTGTGGATACGCTGGTGTGATTTGAGACTACTATGACGATCAAAACTCTTCCCACACTGTTCACAGTAATATGGCTTCACTCCTGTGTGGACACTCTGGTGTGATTTGAGATGACCCTGTTGAGTAAAACTCTTCCCACACTGTTCACACTGATACGGCTTCTCTCCTGTGTGGACACGCTGGTGTGATTTGAGATGATCCTGTTGAGTAAAACTCTTCCCACACTGTTCACACTGATACGGCTTCTCTCCTGTGTGGACACGCTGGTGTGATTTGAGATGACTCTGTTGAGTAAAACTCTTCCCACACTGTTCACAGTGATAAGGCTTCTCTCCTGTGTGGATACGTTGGTGTCTTTTCAGAACAGCAATTTTAGTAAAACTCTTCCCACAATCTGAGCAGTGGTGCGTCTGGAAAACAATATAAAATGATTCAATATACTGTAATAATTTTAGATTTGGTTTTGAATGTTATCAGAAATGTCTGCTATAGTAATCTAATATGGTTTGAAACAAGTTAAATGAGAGGTATTTTGAGGCCTTTTAGAAAACCTTTAACTATTCAATACTTGTATAAAATCTTCCAAAATCCCCGATATTTATGTCTTCAAGGTGGAGGAGTTTTCCCAGTACCAGACCAAGCAGCATTATATCATCTTATTTTCAATTCCAGGAGACAGAGAAAAAGACTGTGGAACCTGTTGTGCTTCTGTGATAACATCAGAGCTTAACAGGATTCAGTCCACGATCACAAAGCTACCTGAAACTATGTTCAAGCAATGTTTGGGTGATTTTGGATTTAGCAAAATACATTTCTGATTCAGAACATTTGCTAATAGTAGCTCTCATTAGACAAAGCTCAAAATCTGGACTGGGGCAAACAATCAGTACCTACTGAGCTGATCTGGATGCTGTCTTCCAAATGACGTGTGAAGATCCCTGTGGTTGGGACAACAATACATTGATGACGACTGCAGGTAATTATCTGTGGCTGTCTAAAGCAGCAACCTACTTCCTCCTAATGGCCTATGAGGGCATTTTCAATCAACTTGTTAGCATGTACCTTCCGCTTTCAGACTCTAAGCTGAAAATCACCTACCTAAATGTAAATGTGAACAGTTCCTGACCAAATTGTTCTACATACACAATTTAGATACATTTGGAAAGAAGATACTCTGACCCAGCCATTAGTGTTGCACAAGTCAGTGCACTCTTAGTGCAGGTCTCAACCCCGGATACATGTGGAGGGTTGCGTTATGAAGGACATCTAGTGTAAAACATGTGCCAAATCAAACATGCAGATCACGAATCAGAATTTCATACCCGATCGGTCGAGGCCCGGGTTACCAACCACCACATGTATCGTTAGCCAACAGGGTACCGGTGGAAATTGGGCTACGGTTGGCCGAAGGAGGAGAAGGAGAGGAGGAAGATGTCTACAGAGGCAGCAGAAAAATAAGTGGAGGACAGTGGAGGTTTGGGTTGGTACTATGACTGGTAAAGGGAGAGAGGGAGCTGATATGATGGAGAGAAGAAAGGCAGATATGTTGTGTGTTTAGGAGACCAAATGGAAAGTGAATAAGACCAGGAACATTGGAGGTGTTTAAACTGTTCTATCATTGTGTGGATGGAAAGAGAAATGGTGTAGGGGTGATTCTGAAGGAAGAGTACAGTAAGAGTGTAGTGGAGGTAAAGAGAGTTTCAAGATTTGTGATTGGGGCAGACTTTAAAGGGCATGTAGGTGAAGGGAACAGAGGTGATACGGAGGTGATAGTAGGTATGGAATTAAGGAGAGGATTGTGGAAGGGCAGATGGTGGTAGATTTTTGCTAAAAAGAGGATAATGGCAGTGGTGAACACGTATTTTAAGAAGAAGGAGGATCATAGAGTGACATATAAGAGTGGATGGTGAGAAGATGCCTGAGGAATGAAAAAGGAGTGTCCTGGTACTGATCTTTAAGAATAAGGGAGATGTGCAGACTTGCAGTAACTACAGGTGAATTAATTACGCTAGACTCCGGGGGCCACTAGACTATTGTTATACATGTTTGGCTATTCATACAGACTGCATTCATATTAATGTACAGCAATGATTGTACATAATTGTACGGCAAGGAGCTGAACAGCTCTGCTAGTGCTAACGTTAATACACCTATTTCTCCATCACCAGCAGCACTCCATTCTCCAACATCTATCTCCCCTACATGCCAGTGTACACACACACACACATACATGCATACATACATAAATACAGCGGGTAAAATAAGTATTGAACATGTCAACATTTTTCTCAGTTAATATATTTCTAAAGGTGCTAGTGACATAAAATCTTTATCAGATGTTGGTAACAACCCATACAATCCAGACATACAAAAGAATCAAACCATACATGTCCATAAATTAAGTGGTGTAATGTTGTGGAACAACACACACACAAGAAAAAGTATTGAACACATGAAGACAGGGAGGTGCAAAAAGGAATAAAAGCCAAGACAGCAGTAGATATCAATCAGTAATTAGAAAGCAATCCTGCCTATTGTCATTGTAAATTAATATCAGCTGCTTCAGTCCCAACTGATGGCCTGTATAAAGGTGTCCCATTACCAAGGTGTCCCACAAGAAACATCTCATGATGGGTAAAAGTGAAGAGCTCTCTCAAGACCTTCACATCCTTACTGTTGCAAACATACTGATTGCATTGGTTACAGAAGGATTTCTAAACTTCTGAATGGTTTGATATCTTTGTATGTCTGGATTTCATGTCTGTTAGTGTTAAGATGGTTCTCACACTGGTTCTCTAAACACATTCCTATGTTATCTTTATGGAAGTCTTTATCTGGACTCACACCAGTAACTATGTCTTCTTACCAAATCAAGAACAGCTTTAGCTCAGGGTTATTCCAGTGTGTATATACTCATCTGTTATCTGCAATAAACTGAAGAAGAACATTTGTGCCATTCTCTGTGCTGTGATTCTTCCCTGATCAGAAAAGACACCACGGGCATCGTTGATCACATGGGAAATAATAAAAATCTAACAATATCAATAGCACCTTATGAAATATATTTACAGAGAAAAATGGTGACGTTTTCAATACTTATTTTTGTATGTTGTCTCCTGTTATAATCACATGTAAGCACTGCTTATGCTGACATACAGGCTTATGCTCTGATTAAACTGGGTGTATTTGAGCAGATGTAGTTGTGTTGGATTATTTTGATAATAGATACCTTTTAGGCTAAGACCACCTGTTCTCTTTGGGTCCATCAACACTGTGATTCCAGGCTACACTAGTACTCAACACAGTGGAAACATGGTTCTAATTTTCAAAAGTAATACTAATAAATGATCTTAAAGTGCGAGGCAGAAACTAAACAAACTTGCAGTCCGCCACTTAATACTTTACTTTAAAACTAAACTTCCTCTGGGAGATCACTGGGATACGCATGTGAATATTTGATCTGTTAACTGGTTGCATGTGTAAAAGCTGTTGGTATTAAACATTGTTTACTTTATCAACTGAGTAAAAAGCTGAAGAACAGATCAAATAGGACAATTGATTAAAGATTTGGGGAGAAATTTCGTGTTTCCTTGTAAAAGGATTTTTTTAAATAAAAATAAAAAAAACAGTAGTTTATTGTGATACACTTAAAGTTAAGGTATTTTTTTATTATTTAATTATAAAATACATTATGATGTATCTTTGCCCTGCAAACCACACTGAAAGTTGAGACATGAATAAATTGTACCTTTGATCCAGCAGCAGCAGCAGCAGCAGGAGTGTGTGGAGGTTCTCCTAAAGATCTCCGTCTGGACTCTGATTTCATGATCAGAGGTGTAAAGAATCAGGACACTGGAAGAAAAATGCAGAGGTTCATGACTCCAGAATGTCCAGAATCAATGTACATTTCACTGTATCTCACCTTTGGGTAAAAATCCGCTAAATCCGGGACAAAAACGGGGTTGAAGCTCGCGCGCGATAGATTTATAACGGCGAAAGGAACGTCGATGTGCACGCGCAGAAAGTGGAGAAAAACTCACGCGCCCAACATTAACTTCAGACCGGAGCGCGTGAAAGAAGTCTATAGGTACAAACACAGATCACAAAGCAGTGGGCGGGGCCAACGGGCTCGAGTTCTAAATCTGGAAACATCATTTGCTCAGACATTGTCAAGAAGTGAAATCTGATTGGTTGTCTGTAATAATATCAAATATATAATATGAAATATTTAATATAATAAAAATTAAAAGTAATATTTCAGATTGAATCCCAGTGGAAACGCGACTGATCCGAAGCTGCTGCTTTTCAACTGATACACACTGTGTGGTCAAAAGTATTTGGACATGTGTCTTTTCCAGACAGATGTTCATAAATTCACCTAAAATGCTCTTAAATGCACCATCCAGCCAATTAACATGCAAACTGTTGAAACACTTCATAGAAACAGAATGTAGAATCACTGAAAGCATTTTGAATGGGATTTAAATACCCACTACAGAGGGAAGCAGGAGCTTTTCTGTAGCTATTATTGCTTTTATGTTCATGGCACAGGACCAAATATTAGTTTATTTTATTTTTCCATAATGAGTTGGAATAAAACATAAATGCTGTGGTGACTCCCGTGTGCTGCATGATGGCACTGCTGGAGGATTACGCCAATGGAAGATTAAGGAGAAAAAGAGTCTCCAGGAACCATGATGATTTCTTGGCCCATGATGATGACTGGATAATAATCTGATTTAGATTCCTACAGCTGTGCTCCTGGATCTATGTGCTGAATTGGGTCCAGTACTACAGAGGGAAACACACCAGAACCATGCCATCCCCGTCCAAATACAGGTCCTCACCACTCTGGGGTTAATGACAACAGGTTGTTTTAGTGGGAAATGGCAGACAGGGAAAGACTTTATATAAATATTATATATAATCAACTTTTTCACAAAGACCTTCTTTAGATATAATATAATTCTATTAAATCTCATGCTAGAGGTCTGGTATCTGCCTCTGAGTGTCATAATGCCTGTCATTTTGGATGTTATTATTAAGGTGGGTAGTCGATACATCAGGTTTCCCTTCACTGTGCAAGAACAGGCTGAAATTAAAATGCACTTTGCAGCAATGTTTAGTTTTCCAAATGTAATCAACACAATTGACTGCACTCATATTTCTGTGAAGACTCCGTATGAAAAGGAATTTGTTTATGTTAATAAAAAGCATGTGGTTACTTTCTTGCTTTCATTTCTTTTTCTTTTCCAAGTGTTTCAACAGTTCCCATGTTAATTGGATTTGTGTGAACCTCCGTTTATTTGTAAACCGAAATCTATGAACAAATAAAAATGGAAAATGAGGATAGAAGAGAATGAAGAGTGATAGATGATGAAGTCATGTCTCTCATGAAGCTCAACCGCTGAAGATCAGGCACAGTGGGAGACAACCAATCAGATTTCACTTCCTGACAATGTCTGAGCCAATGAAGTTGGCGGATTTAGAACTCGAGCCCGTTGGCCCCGCCCACTGCTTTGTGATCTGTGTTTGTACCTATAAACTTCTTTCACTCATCACGCACTTTCTGCGCGTGCACATCGACGTTCCTTTCGCTGTTATAAATCTGTCGCGCGCGAGCTTCAACCCCGTTTTTGTCCCGGATTTAGCGGATTTTTACCCAAAGGTGAGATACAGTGAAATGTAGCAGCTGAGCTGCTCGGGGAACAGCTAGTGGACATTCTGGAGTCATGAACCTCTGCATTTTTCTTCCAGTGTCCTGATTCTTTACACCTCTGATCATGAAATCAGAGTCCAGACGGAGATCTTTAGGAGAACCTCCACACACTCCTGCTGCTGCTGGATCAAAGGTACAATTTATTCATGTCTCAACTTTCAGTGTAGTTTGCAGGGCAAAGATACATCATAATGTATTTTAAAATTAAATAATAAAGAAATACCTTAACTTTAAGTGTATCACAATAAACTACTTTATTTCTTTAAAAAAATCCTTTTACAAGGAAACACGAAATTTCTCCCCAAATCTTTAATCAATTGTCCTATTTGATCTGTTCTTCAGCTTTTTTTACTCAGTTGATAAAGTAAACAATGTTTAATACCAACAGCTTTTACACATGCAACCAGTTAACAGATCAAATATTCACATGCGTTTGTTTAGTTTCTGCCTCGCACTTTAAGATCATCATTTATTAGTATGACTTTTTAAATATTTTAACAACATTGTTAAAAATATTTTTAAAACTTTTAGAAATCCTTCTGTAACCAATGCAATCAGTATGTTTGCAACAGTAAGGATGTGAAGGTCTTGAGAGAGCTCTTCACTTTTACCCATCATGAGATGTTTCTTGTGGGACACCTTGGTAATGGGACACCTTTATACAGGCCATCAGTTGGGACTGAAGCAGCTGATATTAATTTACAATGACAATAGGCAGGATTGCTTTCTAATTACTAATTGATATCTACTGCTGTCTTGGCTTTTATTCCTTTTTGCACCTCCCTGTCTTCATGTGTTCAATACTTTTTCTCGTGTGTGTGTGTGTGTGTGTGTGTGTGTGTGTGTGTGTGTGTGTGTGTGTGTGTGTGTGTGTGTGTGTGTGTATTGTTTCACAACATTACACAACTTCATTTATGGACATGTATGGTTTGATTCCTTTGTATGTGTAGATTGTATGGGTTGTTACCAACATCTGTTAAAGATTTCATGTCACTAGCACCTTTTAGAAATATATTTACTGAGAAAAATTTTGACGTTTAATACTTATTTTACCCGCTGTATGTATGTATGTGTGTGTGTACACTGGCATGTAGGGGAGATAGATGTTGGAGAATGGAGTGCTGCTGGTGATGGAGAAATAGGTGAATTAACGTTAGCACTAGCAGAGCTGTTAAAGCTGTTCAGCTCCTTGCTACTTGAGATTAATGGCTTCTGATCATGAATTCTCCTCCTGTCCATTGAAATGCCCGGCCATCAGTATGCATGCAGTCTGTGTGAATAACAATAGTCTGAATTGCTGTACATTAATATGAACGCAGTCTGTATGAATAGCCAAACATGTATAACAATAGTCTGAGTGGCCCCCGGAGTCTAGCAGAGGGAGGGAGAAATGGACCTGCATTAAAAACGATGTAGAGTAAAACCCATAGTGACTTATTTCCTTCTTTTTCTTCATCCCGCTTCTTCCGTTAGGGGTTGCCACAGCGGATCATCTGTCTCCATACCCCCTGCCCTCTACATCTGCCTCTTTCCATCTTCAGCATTCTCTTACCAGTATACCCCATGCCCATGAAACCATACTGCTGCTCACGGATGGTCACCTCTTCTCTCAGCCTGGCTTCCACTACTCTTTCCCATAACTTCATGGTGTGACTGATCAACTTAATTCCACTGTAGTTACTGCAGGTCTGCACATCTCCCTTATTCTTAAAGATCTGTACCAGCACACTCCTTCTCCATTCCTCAGGCATCTTCTCACCATCCAAAATCCTGTTAAACAATCTTGTTAAAAACTCCACTGCATCTCACCTAAACATCTCCATGCTTCTACCGGTATGTCATCTGGTCCAACCGACTTTCCAGTCTTCATCCTCTTAATCACTGCTCTCACTTCCTCCTTACTAATCCTATCCGCTTCCTGCTTCACCAACTCCACACCATCCAACCTTCTCTCTCTCATTTTCCTCATTCATCAGCTGCTCAATATACTCCCTCCACCTTCTCAACACACTCTCCTTACTAGTCAACACATTTCCATCTCCATCCTTTCTTGCTCTAACTTGCAGCACATCTTCCCAGCTCGGTCTCTCTGCCTGGCCAATTGTTACAAATCCTTTTCTAATTAATTTGTGTCCAACTTCTCCTACAGCCCCTCATATGGCTTTTCCTTTGTCCTTCACCACATCCCTCTTTACCTGCTGCTGCATCTCCTTGTACTCCTGCCTACTTTTGTCATCACTCTGTCGAACCCAATTCTGTTTCTCCAACCTCTTTCTCCTTCTGCTCTCCTGCACTTCATCATTCCACCACCACATCTCTTTGTCTTCCTTTCTATTTCCAGATGTCACATCAAGTACCTTTCTAGCTGTCTCCCTTATCCCTTCTGCAGTAGTTCCACAATCATCCAGCACCTCTTCACCACCACCGAGCCTGTCTGACCTCTTCCCTGAACCTCACACTACAGTCTTCCTCCTTCAGTTTCCACCATCTTATTCTTCTTTCAGTCCTCAATCTACTCCTCTTCTTCTTCATCTCCAAAACCATCCTACAGATCACCATCCGATGCTGTCTAGCTACACTCTTCCCCGGCAACACCTTCTTTGTCTTCTTCTTCTTCTTCCGGCTTCTCCTATTAGGGGTCTCCACAGCGGATCATCCTTCTCCATACCCCCCTGTCCTACCTGCAACTACCTGCATGTCCTACCTGCAACTACCTGCATGTCTTTCTTCACCACTTCCATAATCCTCCTCCTTGGCCTTCCTCTTTTCCTCCTTCCCGGCTCCATCCTCAGCATTCTCCTACCGATATACCCCATGTCCCTCCTCTGCACATGTCCAAACCATCTCAATCTCGCCCCCCTCACCTTGTCTCCAAAACGTGCTACATACTCGCTGTTTCTGGCAAGACCTTACAGTCGCCACCTTATAGTCGCCTTCAGGTTGCATCTCCTACATAGAACATAGTCCACCTGTGTGCACCTTCCTCCACTCATATACATCACTCTATGATCCTATTTCTTCTTAAAATACGTGTTAACCACTGCCATTTTCCTCTTTTTAGCAAAAATCTACCACCATCTGCCCTTCCACATACCTCTCCTTAATTCCATACCTACCATCACCTCCTCATCACCTCTGTTTCCTTCACCTACATGCCCTTTAAAGTCTGCCCCGTTCACCAATCTTTCATTCCTGGGTTCACCATCTACCACTTTATCTAACTCACTCCAGGATTTTTCCTTCTCGTCAATTCTCACAGCCCACCTGTGGAGCATAAGCACTGATGATATTTATCACCTCCCCTTCAACTTCCAGCTTCACCTTCATCACCCTATCAGAAACTCTCTTTACCTCCACTACACTCTTACTGTACTCTTCCTTCAGAATCACCCCTACACCATTTCTCTTTCCATCCACACCATGATAGAACAGCTTAGTCTTACTCCCTTTCCATTTGGTCTCCTAAACACACAACATATCTACCTTTCTCCTCTCCATCATATCAGCTCCCTCTCTCCCTTTACCAGTCATAGTACCAACATTTAAAGTACCAACCTGAACCTCCACTCTCCTACACTTCTTCTTTTTCCGCTGCCTCTGTAGACGTCTTCCTCCTCTCCTTCTCCTCCTTCGGCCAACCGTAGCCTAATTTCCACCTGTACCCTGTTGGCTAACGAAACCTGTGGTGGTCGTTTGTAACCCGGGCTTTGACCGATCCGGTATGAAATTCTGATTCCTGATCTACATGTTTTACACTGGATGTCCTTCATAACGCAGCCCTCCACATGTATCCGGGGTTGAGACCTGCACTAAGAGCGCACTGACTTGTGCAACACTAATGGCTGGGTCAGAGTATCTTCTTTTCAAATGTATCTAAATTGTGTATGTAGAACACTTTGGTCAGGAACTGTTCACATTTACATTTAGGTAGGTGATTTTCAGCTGAGAGTCTGAAAGCGGAGGGACATGCTAACAAGTTGATTGAAAATGCCCTCATAGGCCATTAGGGGGAAGTAGGTTGCTGCTTTTGACAGCCACAGATAATTACCTGCAGTCGTCATCAATGTATTCTTGTCCCAACCACATGGATTTTCACACATTTCATTTGGAAGACCTCACACGGATCAGCTCAGTAGGTACTGATTGTTTGCACCAGTCCAGATTTTGAGCTTTGTCTAATGAGAGCTACTATTAGCAAATGTTCTGAATCAGAAATGTTTTTTGCTAAATCCAATATCACCCAAACATTGCTTGAACATAGTTTCAGGTAGCTTTGTGATCGTGGACTGAATCCTGTTAAGCTTTGATGTTATCACAGAAGCACAACAGGTTCCACAGTCTTTTTCTCTGTCTCCTGGAATTGAAAATAAGATGTATTTGCTGAATTTGTGTAAGCAGTACACAATAACATGCATAAAAAAAACGCACTACTTACATTATGTCAGGGATCCCCCTGCCACGCCTCCCTCGGCCGCTGTCAGGGATTCACCCTGCCACGCCCCTCTCGGTAGCTGTCAGGGATTCACCCTGCCACGCCCCCCTTGTCAGTCACGCTGCCTCGTTATCCCGTGCCTCCTGTAAATGCCGACAGCTGTGGTTCATTAAGGACTAGACTGTATGAACTCACATTCTCGAGTCACAGGCTGTCAGTTCTTGAATGTCATGCTGGTAATTCCCGTGGCTGCTCGACCGCCAGCATTCCCTGCTGGTTCCGTTTCCGAACTCCGTTCCATGTTGGACTACTCTTGGCCGTAGGAGGTTTACTTTCGTTTTGCTTTCTGTTGAACTTTAACTTCTATTGTGTATTACTCGTCTCGAGCGGATGTCTTTGTTTGTTTCTCTTCTCGGCATATGTGAGTGTTTTTTGGTTGAATTGTTTCAATAAACTATGATTGACTTACTTCCACTTCCGCGTCATGGTCGTCAGCCTGACAGAAGAACCGACCTAAACTGAAAGCGGATTCGCCATACCGCGATTTCGACCGCGATGGTTTGGCAGCTGAACCCGGCTTCGGATTCCCACCGGAAGCTCAGTGCCGCTCCTCGTGGTTCAGAACCACAGACTCCGGATCATGCGAGCTCGGCTGCGGCACGCCCCTCAGCGAGCTCGAGGGGATTTCCAACTCAGTTCCCAAGTCCCCAGGAGCGCTCAGTTCAGTTCAAGGGCCGCGAGAAGGACGTCGAACCGCTGCCTCCGAGTTCCCCACAAGTCGACGGCTCGCCCCCAGCGTTTACAGAAGGCGACATCTCGCCCCCAGGTTCTCCTCAGGGCGAAGGCTCGCTTCCAGGTTCTCCTCAGGGCGAAGGCTCGCTCCCAGGTTCTCCTCAGGGCGAAGGCTCGCTCCCAGGTTCTCCTCAGGGCGAAGGCTCGCTCCCAGGTTCTCCTCAGGGCGAAGGCTCGCTCCCAGGTTCTCCTCAGGGCGAAGGCTCGCTCCCAGGTTCTCCTCAGGGCGAAGGCTCGCTCCCAGGTTCTCCTCAGGGCGAAGGCTCGCTCCCAGGTTCTCCTCAGGGCGAAGGCTCGCCCCCAGGTTCTTTTCAGGGCGAAGGTTTGCCCCCAAGTCTCCCTGATGGCGACGTCTCGCCTCCCGGCTCCCCGCAGGGCGACGTCTCGCCCCCCGACTCCCCGCAGGGCGACGTCTCGCCCCCAGCGCTCACAGTAGGCACCTATCGCCCCCAGGTTCTCCTCAGGACAAAGGCTCGCCCCCAGGTTCTCCTCAGGGCGACGTCTCGCCCCCAGCGTTTACAGAAGGCGACGTCTCGCCCCAAGTTTTGCCTCCCGGCTACCCGCAAGGCGATGTCTCGCCTCCAGGTTCCCCGCAGGGCGACGGCTCACCTCCAGGTTTCTCTGACGGCCTCTGGTGTCCGCCCGGGACGTCGTTTGGCCTCTGATCTCCGACATAGTTTCAGATAAATGTTTGTAGGACTCTAATTTGTTATGAAAATCTTCATAAAATTTCAAATATAAACTCATGAGACATGTGGCTTTCAACCAATTGCTGTTCTGGATTGCTCCAGTACTGATATCATGTATTTATATATAAAATTAAAATAATGTTCAATGCAGGAAATGTATATTCATGGGACTTTATCATCCATAACTTATCTTTTTTGAGCAATATCAACTGAATAATGGACAGTAAAGCTCAAAGTGTCTTCTTTCCAAAGATATTTAAATTGTGTATGTAGTCCACTTTTATCAGGAACTGTTAACATTTCAAGTTTGGTAGCGCATTTTCAGCTGTGAGTCCCAAAATCTGTGTTGAGGCCTAACAGGTTAAAGGTTTTCTAAAAGGCCTTAAAATACCGTTCATTTAACTTGTTTCAAACCATATCAGATTACTATAGCAGACATTTCTGATAACATGCAATACCACATCTAAAATTATTACAGTATATTTAATCATTTTATATTTGTTTCAGATCCACCACTGCTCAGATTGTGGGAAGAGTTTTACTAAAATTGCTGTTCTGAAAAGACACCAACGTATCCACACAGGAGAGAAGCCGTATCACTGTGAACAGTGTGGGAAGGGTTTTACTCACTCGGGTCATTTCAAAAGACACCAGAGTATCCACACAGGAGAGAAGCCGTATCACTGTGAACAGTGTGGGAAGAGTTTTACTCATCAGAGTAATTTTAGAATACACCAGCGTATCCACACAGGAGTGAAGCCGTATCACTGTGAACAGTGTGGGAAGAGTTTTACTCAACAGGATCATCTCAAATCACACCAGCGTATCCACACAGGAGAGAAGCCGTATCACTGTGAACAGTGTGGGAAGAGTTTTACTCACACGAGTACTCTCAAATTACACCAGAGTATCCATACAGGAGAGAAGCCGTATCACTGTGAACAGTGTGGGAAGAGTTTTACTCACACGAGTACTCTCAAATCACACCAGCGTATCCACACAGGAGAGAAGCTGTATCCCTGTGAACAGTGTGGGATGAGTTTTAGTGCTCGGCGTGCCCTCCTTAGCCACCAGCAGAGTCATACAGGACAGAAGCTGTACCTCTGTGGACACTGTGGACGGAGCTATGTTTATCAAAGCTCATTAAGGAAACACAAGTGCTCTAACATACAACCATAAACTCCTGATGTTAATTTGTAAAACAAATCATCTTAAATTTCTTATTTGAAGGGATGTAAAGGGAAATTGTACTGTAAATATTGGGGGAACTTTATATTGTAATGTTTATTTTAATTAGCTCTAACAAACTGGACACCTTTCCAAGCCATCAGAACATTGTTGGTCCATCTACAAATACACTTTATGGCAACATGTATGAGGCTACCTGAGCATCTCACCCATATGTGCTTTCTGAACATTATCTACTGGAACGGCTTTCAATCCAATGTCCCTCGAGCCCAGTGTTACTGATTTACTGCAAACTTGAGCTTGATCACACGGTTACACAGCAAGATCAGGGAATAGATTTTTGCTGTAAATGTCTGGACCTATAAGAATTAAAGTGCAGACAAATCTCACCCTAAGTCTTTTTTTAATCTAAAATGTTAAATGTATAAACCTTTAGGTATTTTGCACCGACGTTCATTTTTTGTGTTTCTCTAACTTTGAATAAGTTTATTAGTCAACTGTAAGGTTTGGTTGAGGAGTGGTAATGGTATGGGGCTGTACTTTAGGGGTAAGACTCAGCCCTTGACTTAAAGTGTAGGGAAATGTTCATTACTTTAGCATACCAAATCATTTTGGACAATGCTATGCTTCTAATATTGTGGGAATAGTTTGGAGACGGCCCTTTATTAATCCAGCATGACCATGCCACAGTGCACAAACTGAGGTTCATAAAGACATGGTTGGATGAGTTTGGTGTGGAAGAACTGAACTGGCCTGCACAGAGCTCTAATCTTGACTTCACTGAACACCTTTGAGATTAAGGTGAATGTTAAAAGTTGATTATTCTAAATGGACTGTATGAGTCTCGGTGTCATTAAAAACGTCTTCAGGAACATTTTTTTGTTCACTTATTTTTCTCTTGCTATTGTTTGTTAAGTTATACCTTATTTTTTCTAAGGAAGAAAATAGAAATGCCGGTGATAGAAACAATGTTTTAATTCTATATCATAGATGATTATGAAGTATCACCAAATCATCATTGTTATTTACTAAATTAAATTTCAGTTATTAACAAAATTCTATTATACAGAAAGAATAAAATGGAAAGCAATCAACTTTAATGTTGGAGCATTAAAATCTGTGTTTCCAGGGTCCAACTGTGACACTCAGTAACTTCAGGAGTCTCAGTCTAGAATTGTATGCAGTTCTCACTGCTCTGAATACAAGAACACCCAAGCTTCATCACCAAATGGAAATAAAAGTTAATTAATAACCAAAATAACTAAAATCTAATGGATATTTACACTACATGCTGCATACGAAAATTACGTGTGCATACAAATACAAAACTAATTTCCACTTAAATATAAATAAAATGGTGCAATGTGCTTTTTGACCAAGTTAATACGGTTCATTTAAATGTATAGTATTGGGCTCTGACATTAAATACATTATTTAAAAAGTAGTCATTACTACTACCTGTTTTAGTGTCACGCTGGTAACCCATGTCATGTTCCATGGTTTTGGAGGTGAAGAAGAAGAAGAGGAGGAGAGAGAGAGAGGACTGGAAGAAGAATAAGATGGTGGAAACTGAAGGAGGAAGACTGTAGTGTGAGGATCAGGAAAGAGGTCAAACTGGCTCGGTGGTGGTGAATATGTGCTGGATGATTGTGGAACTACTGCAGAAGTGATAAGGGAGACAGCTAGAAAGGTACTTGATGTGACATCTGGAAATAGAAAGTAAGACAAAGAGATGTGGTGGAATGAGGAAGTGCAGGAGAGCAGAAGGAGAAAGAGGTTGGAGAAACAGAATTGGGTTCGACAGAGTGATGAGAAAAGTAGGCAGGAGTACAAGGAGATGCAGCAGCAGGTAAAGAGGGATGTGGTGAAAGCCAAGGAAAAGGCATATGAGGAGCTGTAGGAGAAGTTGGACACTAAGGAAGGAGAAAAGGATTTATACCGATTGGCCAGGCAGAGGGATTGAGCTGGGAAGGATGTGCTGCAAGTTAGAACAATAAAGGATGGAGATGGAAATGTGTTGACTAGTGAGGAGAGTGTGTTGAGAAGATGGAGGGAGTATATTGAGCAGCTGATGAACGAGGAAAGTGAGTGTGAGAGAGAGAGAAGGTTGGTTGATGTGGAGATGGTGACGCAGGAAGTGTATAGGATTAGTAAGGAGGAAGTGAGAGCAGTGATTAAGAGGATGAAGAGTGGAATGTCTGTTGGACCAGATGACATACCGGTAGAAGCATGGAGATGTTCAGGAGAGATGCAGTGGAGTTTTTAAAAAGATTGTTTAACAAGATTTTGGAAGGTGAGAGGATGCCTGAGGAATGGAGAAGGAGTGTGCTGGTACTGATCTTTAAGAATAAGGGAGATGTGCAGACCTGCAGTAACTACAGGGGAATTAAGTTGATTAGTCACACCATGAAGTTATGGAAAGAGTAGGTTTTGAGATTCCCAAAGCTTTAGAAACAGCTTTATAACCTTTTCCTGACTGATAGATCTCAAATACTTTGTATATGTTTATGATTATTATTTATGTATATTATATATGTATATGACACCGAACAGGCCGCACGATCTGAGGTATCTGTTGAACTACTTACTGGCTGAAATTTTGTCAGAAAGAAATAATAGATCGATTTTGACAATAGTCCAGATTTAAAGTGTCCCAGTGCGATTGTCACTAAAGTGCTTATGTGTTGGGTGTTTTCCTGGTTGAGACTCCGAATGGCCTGTGGGGAGAATCTCCTCCTCATTCTCCCTCTGTTTGCCTTTAAGGATCGGAAGCACTTTCCTGAACGCAACACAAAAAAGAGGACTTCTTTATTGGGATGGCTGAGATCCTCCAATACCTTTCCTGCCCTGGTCCAGCACCGCTTGCTGTACATGTCCTGCAGGCCAGGGAGCTCAGAACGCTCAGCTGACTACACCACCCTCTGGTGCCTGCCCTGCATGGTGCATTTCTCAAACCAAGAAGAGATACTACCCATCAGGACACTTTCAACGGTGCAGTTGAAGAAAGACCTCAGCACCAGAGAGGGTGATTTAAAGTCTCTTAAGCATCTCAGGTTGTATAGACGCTAACTGGCCTTCATCAGGGTGACGATCCCAGTCAACATGTCCATGTGGGCCCCACATGGGTTTTATCTGGGTTATATGGGCATCACGTGGGCATGGGGGCAGAGTGGGCACTTTGATGAGCTGAATGTGGAGCCCCAGCTTAGTCAGGGTTGTGGGCCCCAGTTAGGTTGCCTATTTTGTTTATTCGAGGGCCCTGTATGGGCCACATTTGGGCTATATTTATCTATATTATTAAATTTATGATAAATTCAATTGATATGTTTTTTTGCGTGTTTTATATGAAACAAAAATTTTATATATTAACAAAAACATAGTACGACCTTTAGTTAAAAAAAGAAAAAAAGAAAAAATCGCTTGTGCAGCTCACAAAGTCTCCCATTGGCTCCTGTGTTCCCTTCTCATTCTGAAGAAACGGTCTTCATTCACTACCACTGATCACCTGACCTGACCTGGATAACCTGACCTGACATGGATAACCTGACCTGGATAACCTGACCTGACCTGACCTGGATAACCTGACATCTCTGTCACGGTAAGAAATTATCTTTTGTTTTAAATTAATTTTACTGTTGTTTTCATTTAATGTATACTTCTGAAAGATTGTGTGGTAATTAAAGTTACAGGCACGATATATAGAAGGTAAGTGTGGAGAGTGAACTGGTTTACCTCAGAGACAAACACCTGTGGAAAACTGAACATTCTTAACGATTAGCAGATAACTAGGACAGTGTCTACTAAAATGTAGAAATAACAACTTTTCAAACCATTTTCTCCCGTGTTTTCTCCATATAGTGTCCTCATGATAACAGGAGGGTGAAACAGTAAAAGCACTGTGGAGTCTCTTTCTCTTTCACTACCTTTATAACATGTGTATATACAATACACAGAGAAAAGCTCTGGGAAGACTGTGACAAAACTTAACATTATTTTAATGTGATTTAGGTGAAATAAGTAAAGGTGATAAAAGTTCATATTTATATAATTTCTAAACATTACAAAATATATGATACGTTATGATTACGTTAAAGATAATAAACGTCATTTTGTGCTGTTGATAAAGTCAGTCAGTCAGATCAGTTAACAGTTTGGGCAAATAGTGGATTAGAAGGTGTTTACATTCATGTGATTTTTTTCTTTTCTTTTCTTTTTTTTTTTTTTTTTTTTTTTTTTTTAAATAATAGTCTTATGCTCATGTAACTTGCATGCATACAAATAATGGGTTGTGCCCTGGTTGATGCAGTAGCATGCTCTACTTTATATAAATTATTTTGCTTAACAGGAAGCCTGAAGCAGAACCGTTTGTTGAAAACTGTCAGTAAGAAAGAGCTGGAGAAAGCGCTTGGTAACTGGTTCAGAGATGCAAGAGACAGAGAAGGCAACCGTGCTTTAAGAGCCCAGCAGGACCGTGATCGGAGGGCAGTACAGCCGGAAGTGTAAGTCATATAACCTATAACTAGGGCTGCACAATTAATAATATTTTATCCCGATCACTGTTTTTGCCTCTGTTTAATTAAAGGAATACTCCACCCTGAGATGAAAAAAATATCGTATAAATTACTTATTATCAAAGTATCCTATACGGTGGCTGAGAAGAAAATACATGCAAATAGAAAAAAAACCCAGCAAATTAAAAAAAACAACGTTATCAGTTTTACAACACATGTGCTGTAAACCCTCGCAATGCAACCAAACACAAAAATAGGCTGCAAATCCTCACAGCACAACCAAACACAGAAATAGGCTGCAAATCCTCACAACACGACCAAACACAGAAACACGCTGCAAATCCTTACAACACAACCAAACACAGAAACACACTGCAAATCCTCACAACACAACCAAACACAGAAACACGCTGCAAATCCTCGCAATGCAACCAAACACAGAAATAGGCTGCAAATCCTCACAACACAACCAAACTCAGAAACACGCTGCAAATCCTCACAACACGACCAAACACAAAAACACGCTGCAAATCCTTACAACACAACCAAACACAGAAACACACTGCAAATCCTCACAACACAACCAAACACAGAAACATGCTGCAAATCCTCAAACACAACCAAACACAGAAACACGCTGCAAATCCTCAAAACACAACCAAACACAGAAACACGCTGCAAATCCTCACAACACAACCAAACACAGAAACACGCTGCAAATCTTCACAACACAACCAAACTCAGAAACACGCTGCAAATCCCCACAACACAATCAAACACAGAAACACCCTGCAAATCTTCACAACACAACCAAACTCAGAAACACGCTGCAAATCCCCACAACACAATCAAACACAGAAACACCCTGCAAATCCTCACAACACAACCAAACACAGAAACACGCTGCAAATCCTTACAACACAACCAAACACAGAAACACACTGCAAATCCTCACAACACAACCAAACACAGAAACACGCTGCAAATCTTCACAACACAACCAAACTCAGAAACACGCTGCAAATCCTCACAACACAACCAAACACAGAAACACGCTGCAAATCCTCAAAACAAAACCAAACACAGAAACACGCTGCAAATCCCCACAACACAACCAAACACAGAAACACCCTGCAAATCCTCACAACACAACCAAACTCAGAAACACGCTGCAAATCTTCACAACACAACCAAACTCAGAAACACGCTGCAAATCCTCACAACACAACCAAACACAGAAACACCCTGCAAATCCTCACAACACAACCAAACTCAGAAACACACTGCAAATCCTCACAACACAACCAAACACAGAAACACGCTGCAAATCCTCAAAACACAACCAAACACAGAAACACGCTGCAAATCCTCAAAACACAACCAAACACAGAAACACACTGCAAATCCTCACATCACAACCAAACACAGAAACACGCTGCAAATCCTCACAACACAACCAAACTCAGAAACACACTGAAAATCCTCACAACACAACCAAACACAGAAACACGCTGCAAATCCTCAAAACACAACCAAACACAGAAACACGCTGCAAATCCCCACAACACAACCAAACACAGAAACACCCTGCAAATCCTCACAACACAACCAAACTCAGAAACACGCTGCAAATCTTCACAACACAACCAAACTCAGAAACACGCTGCAAATCCTCACAACACAACCAAACACAGAAACACCCTGCAAATCCTCACAACACAACCAAACTCAGAAACACACTGCAAATCCTCACAACACAACCAAACACAGAAACACGCTGCAAATCCTCAAAACACAACCAAACACAGAAACACGCTGCAAATCCTCAAAACACAACCAAACACAGAAACACACTGCAAATCCTCACATCACAACCAAACACAGAAACACGCTGCAAATCCTCACAACACAACCAAACTCAGAAACACACTGAAAATCCTCATAACACAACCAAACACAGAAACACGCTGCAAATCCTCACAACACAACCAAACACAGAAACACGCTGCAAATCCTCACATCACAACCAAACACAGAAACACGCTGCAAATCCTCACAACACAACCAAACTCAGAAACACACTGAAAATCCTCATAACACAACCAAACACAGAAACACGCTGCAAATCCTCACAACACAACCAAACACAGAAACACGCTGCAAATCCTCAAAACACAACCAAACACAGAAACATGCTGCAAATCCTCAAAACACAACCAAACACAGAAACACACTGCAAATCCTTATATCACAACCAAACACAGAAACACGCTGCAAATCCTCACAACACAACCAAATACAGAAACATGCTGCAAATCCTTAAAACACAACCAAACACAGAAACACGCTGCAAATCCTCACAACACAACCAAATAGCACAGATCACAAAATAAATGTTTCAAGGGGACCACAACAAGTGACAAACCCGTCTGGAACTGCTTACTGTTCAATGTCTATTCGTCAGTGGTGTTGATGTGTGTCGATGACCTGAAAGGTGAGTTGTTTGTTTATTTTATCATTGGTTATTTATGATTCCTTGGCCTTTTGGATATTATTATCCTAAATAATCTGATGAAATACACAATTAACTGTAAAACGTTATTATGTCAACATTCCTGCAGAGTGCTCAGGGAATGTGCAGAACAGCTAGCAGATGTCCTCACTGACATCTTCAACATCTCCTGAGCAGCAACGTTGTTCCCACGTGCCTCAAGACAACGACCATTGTTCCCGTGCGAAGAAGTCTTCTGTCTCCTGCCTTAATGACTATCGTCCCGTCGCGCTCACACCTATCGTGATGAAGTGCTTCAAAAGGCTCGTCATGAGGCACATTAAGACACTGCTTCCACCCTCCCTGGACCCCATGCAGTTTGCGTATCGTTCAAATCGTTCCACGGACGATGCTATCTCCACAACCCTTCATCTGGCCCTCACCCACCTGGATAACAAGGACTCTTATGTGCGAATGCTGTTCATTGACTTCAGCTCAGCATTCAACACAATCATTCCTCAGCACCTAATCGAGAAGTTGAACCTTCTGGGCCTGAACACCTCCCTCTGTAACTGGATCCTGGACTTCCTGACTGAGAGACCTCAGTCAGTCAGGATCGGTAACAGCATCTCCAGCACCACCACACTGAGCACTGGGGACCCCCAGCACTGTGTGCTCAGCCCACTGCTGTTCACTCTGCTGACTCACGACTGTGTGGCAATGCACAGCTCGAACCACATCATCAAGTTCGCTGATGACACGACCGTGGTGGGTCTAATCAGCAGAACGACGAGTCAGCATATAGAGAAGAGGTGCAACGGCTAACTGCCTGGTGTGGAGCGAACAACCTGTCTCTCAACGTGGACAAAACGAAAGAAAATCATTCCTCAGCACCTGATCGAGAAGTTGAACCTTCTGGGCCTGAACACCTCCCTCTGTAACTGGATCCTGGACTTCCTGACTGAGAGACCTCAGTCAGTCAGGATCGGTAACAGCATCTCTAGCACCACCACACTGAGCACTGGGGACCCCCAGGGCTGTGTGCTCAGCCCACTGCTGTTCACTCTGCTGACTCACGACTGTGTGGCAATGCACAGCTCGAACCACATCATCAAGTTCGCTGATGACACGACCGTGGTGGGTCTAATCAGCAAGAACGACGAGTCAGCATATAGAGAAGAGGTGCAACGGCTAACTGCCTGGTGTGGAGCGAACAACCTGTCTCTTAACGTGGACAAAACGAAAGAGATGGTTGTGGACTTCAGGAGAGCACAGAGCGACCAATCTCCACTGATTGTTGATGGATCCTCAGTGGAGATCGTCAAGAGCACCAAATTTCTTGGTGTTCATCTGGCGGACAACCTCACCTGGTCACTTAACACCAGCTCCATCACCAAGAAAGCCCAGCAGCGTCTCTACTTCCTGAAAGGCTGAGGAAAGCCCATCTCCCTCCCCCCATCCTGTCCATGTTCTACAGAGGGACCATTGAGAGCATCCTGAGCAGCTGCATCACTGCCTGGTTTGGGAATTGCACCGTCTCGGATCGCAAGACCCTACAGAGGATAGTGAGGACAGCTGAGAAGATCATCGGAGTCTCTCTCCCCTCTATCATGGACATTTACACCACACACTGCATCCGCAAAGCACACAGCATTGTGGACGATCACACACACCCCTCACACACACACTTCACCCTCCTACCATCAGGAAAACGGTTCCGAAGCATTCGGGCCGTCACAACAAGACTGTGTAACAGTTTCTTTCCACAAGCCATCAGGCTTCTCAATACAAAGAACTGAACAGAACTCACACACACACACTCACTTACACACACACACACACACACACACACACACACACACACACACACACACTCACTCTGTGTGTTACTGTTACTGAACTGTACAACCTGGACTAAACACAATCATCACTCATCTCGATCCACTATTTATTATTATTTATACTCGCACCTTATATTCAGTATAATGTTTACATGCTGTTTTTACACCTTTTGTATTCAGTATAATGTTTACATGCGGTCTTTGCACCTCCTCGCTGCTGTTTTTTTGCACTACATTGCTCTGTTCCGTTTGTACTTTTTCCTGGGTATAGTTTTTACATTTCTCCTCACACAGTACTGTATATTTAAGTATACAGTAGGTTTACTAGTCGGCGCTATACTTGGTTTTTGTCTTTTGTCTTGTCTTGTGTTGTCTGTCTGCACTCTGTCTGTCTGTACTGTTCTTTTGTTTGCACTGTTTGCACCAGGCTGCACTCGATGCACTTTATGTTGTTTTGTTGTTTAGTGTAGCACCAGGGTTTCGGAGGAACGTTGTTTCGGTTTTACTGTGTACTGTGTACCACTGTGTATAGTAAAAATGACAATAAAAGCCACTTGACTTGACTTGACTTGACTTGATCTTTCCATGACCCGGTCATATCCCCAGGAGGGAAAGAGGGGACTCAAGGATGGGTGAGTTTAATAACTCAATCCATTCAGTTTTGTTTGATTCATTAATTTCTACTCTGTAGATTCAGTTCAAGTCACTCGGTTCAAAAGAGTTCGGTTCAATAAATTCATTTAAAAATAATAAGGTCCAAAAGAGTCGGTTCACTGGTTTCGGTTCAATTGAGTCTGAATCTAAAGATTCACTGGAAAATGACTCGATTCCACAGTTTTAACAAAATCTGTAACATAAAACATTCTGTCTCCTTAAAAATATTTCTTTCAGCAGTCTCACTCAAGAAAAAGAAACTTCTGTTCTGTTTGTGCAAAACCAGCAGGTGGTCAGAAAGTTCCTTCTCTGTTCCTGGGTTAGTTTGAGGGGTTCACCTCAGTCAGCTTCGTCTCCGTGGTTTGGCTCGTCATCTTACATCATCGTCTCATTGTAATGAACAGTGATCCAGCATGAAAAACCCCTGACCTGCATATATACAGACAATAATCAGTTCCCAAACATCTCAACATTCACTGTTTCTAGTTCAATAACAGAACAAATAGCATTCGTACAGTTCAGAGTCTGATTTGAGGTTTGATCACGTTTACATTTTATTCTAACAATATGTTTGATTGAGTTCTTGCATGTAGATAATACTTATAATAAATTTAATACTAACTTCATGCAGTTTCTCACCATAAAGACTGGATTTTATAAAAAACTTTTTGACAAAATAAATTGTTTCAATGTTATTAAATCTGTACTCGTTATTTCTACATTATTTATTATATTAATTTTAATCAGCTTCATTTAAATTCAGTTTCATTTATTCATATCACAAAAATTCAGCTTAAAAATTAAACATGAACCCCCTGTATGTAAGTTTAAGACGGTTAAATATTATCAAGAAAAATACATATAATATAATTATTAATATTATTATTATTAATAATAATAATAATAATAATAATAATAATAATAATAATAATAACTGCAGTTGATTCTCAGATTTCAGTCTTACACTGCCCTCTAGTGGCTCTGTCAAGACATTTTTTTTACTTAAATATGTACAAATATTATTAATCGTTCTTCGTTGTCTAGTTATATCAAGTTGAGGAGTCTCCCCCGTGTGGATAGAGGAGGAACTGCTACAGTTTAAAGCCTGATTTAAGGTCAGATCAAGTTGAGTTCTAACAGTAAGTTTGATTGAGTTCTAACATGTAAATAATACATTTAATAAATTTAGTACCACCTTCATGCAGGTTCTCAGCATAAATAGTGAATGTTATAAAAACATTTTTGGACAAAATAAATGTTATTAAATCTGTACTCGTCTTTTCTGGATCATTTAGTTTATTACATGAATATTAATCAGCTTTATTTACCTTTATTTATTCATATTGGACTTATACACAAAAAATTTCTATTCGCTGGTGTGATTTGAGACTACTATGACGATCAAAACTCTTCCCACACTGTTCACAGTAATATGGCTTCACTCCTGTGTGGACACTCTGGTGTGATTTGAGATGACCCTGTTGAGTAAAACTCTTCCCACACTGTTCACACTGATACGGCTTCTCTCCTGTGTGGACACGCTGGTGTGATTTGAGATGACTCTGTTGAGTAAAACTCTTCCCACACTGTTCACAGTGATAAGGCTTCTCTCCTGTGTGGATACGTTGGTGTCTTTTCAGAACAGCAATTTTAGTAAAACTCTTCCCACAATCTGAGCAGTGGTGCGTCTGGAAAACAATATAAAATGATTCAATATACTGTAATAATTTTAGATTTGGTTTTGAATGTTATCAGAAATGTCTGCTATAGTAATCTAATATGGTTTGAAACAAGTTAAATGAGAGGTATTTTGAGGCCTTTTAGAAAACCTTTAACTATTCAATACTTGTATAAAATCTTCCAAAATCCCCGATATTTATGTCTTCAAGGTGGAGGAGTTTTCCCAGTACCAGACCAAGCAGCATTATATCATCTTATTTTCAATTCCAGGAGACAGAGAAAAAGACTGTGGAACCTGTTGTGCTTCTGTGATAACATCAGAGCTTAACAGGATTCAGTCCACGATCACAAAGCTACCTGAAACTATGTTCAAGCAATGTTTGGGTGATTTTGGATTTAGCAAAATACATTTCTGATTCAGAACATTTGCTAATAGTAGCTCTCATTAGACAAAGCTCAAAATCTGGACTGGGGCAAACAATCAGTACCTACTGAGCTGATCTGGATGCTGTCTTCCAAATGACGTGTGAAGATCCCTGTGGTTGGGACAACAATACATTGATGACGACTGCAGGTAATTATCTGTGGCTGTCTAAAGCAGCAACCTACTTCCTCCTAATGGCCTATGAGGGCATTTTCAATCAACTTGTTAGCATGTACCTTCCGCTTTCAGACTCTAAGCTGAAAATCACCTACCTAAATGTAAATGTGAACAGTTCCTGACCAAATTGTTCTACATACACAATTTAGATACATTTGGAAAGAAGATACTCTGACCCAGCCATTAGTGTTGCACAAGTCAGTGCACTCTTAGTGCAGGTCTCAACCCCGGATACATGTGGAGGGTTGCGTTATGAAGGACATCTAGTGTAAAACATGTGCCAAATCAAACATGCAGATCACGAATCAGAATTTCATACCCGATCGGTCGAGGCCCGGGTTACCAACCACCACATGTATCGTTAGCCAACAGGGTACCGGTGGAAATTGGGCTACGGTTGGCCGAAGGAGGAGAAGGAGAGGAGGAAGATGTCTACAGAGGCAGCAGAAAAATAAGTGGAGGACAGTGGAGGTTTGGGTTGGTACTATGACTGGTAAAGGGAGAGAGGGAGCTGATATGATGGAGAGAAGAAAGGCAGATATGTTGTGTGTTTAGGAGACCAAATGGAAAGTGAATAAGACCAGGAACATTGGAGGTGTTTAAACTGTTCTATCATTGTGTGGATGGAAAGAGAAATGGTGTAGGGGTGATTCTGAAGGAAGAGTACAGTAAGAGTGTAGTGGAGGTAAAGAGAGTTTCAAGATTTGTGATTGGGGCAGACTTTAAAGGGCATGTAGGTGAAGGGAACAGAGGTGATACGGAGGTGATAGTAGGTATGGAATTAAGGAGAGGATTGTGGAAGGGCAGATGGTGGTAGATTTTTGCTAAAAAGAGGATAATGGCAGTGGTGAACACGTATTTTAAGAAGAAGGAGGATCATAGAGTGACATATAAGAGTGGATGGTGAGAAGATGCCTGAGGAATGAAAAAGGAGTGTCCTGGTACTGATCTTTAAGAATAAGGGAGATGTGCAGACTTGCAGTAACTACAGGTGAATTAATTACGCTAGACTCCGGGGGCCACTAGACTATTGTTATACATGTTTGGCTATTCATACAGACTGCATTCATATTAATGTACAGCAATGATTGTACATAATTGTACGGCAAGGAGCTGAACAGCTCTGCTAGTGCTAACGTTAATACACCTATTTCTCCATCACCAGCAGCACTCCATTCTCCAACATCTATCTCCCCTACATGCCAGTGTACACACACACACACATACATGCATACATACATAAATACAGCGGGTAAAATAAGTATTGAACATGTCAACATTTTTCTCAGTTAATATATTTCTAAAGGTGCTAGTGACATAAAATCTTTATCAGATGTTGGTAACAACCCATACAATCCAGACATACAAAAGAATCAAACCATACATGTCCATAAATTAAGTGGTGTAATGTTGTGGAACAACACACACACAAGAAAAAGTATTGAACACATGAAGACAGGGAGGTGCAAAAAGGAATAAAAGCCAAGACAGCAGTAGATATCAATCAGTAATTAGAAAGCAATCCTGCCTATTGTCATTGTAAATTAATATCAGCTGCTTCAGTCCCAACTGATGGCCTGTATAAAGGTGTCCCATTACCAAGGTGTCCCACAAGAAACATCTCATGATGGGTAAAAGTGAAGAGCTCTCTCAAGACCTTCACATCCTTACTGTTGCAAACATACTGATTGCATTGGTTACAGAAGGATTTCTAAACTTCTGAATGGTTTGATATCTTTGTATGTCTGGATTTCATGTCTGTTAGTGTTAAGATGGTTCTCACACTGGTTCTCTAAACACATTCCTATGTTATCTTTATGGAAGTCTTTATCTGGACTCACACCAGTAACTATGTCTTCTTACCAAATCAAGAACAGCTTTAGCTCAGGGTTATTCCAGTGTGTATATACTCATCTGTTATCTGCAATAAACTGAAGAAGAACATTTGCGCCATTCTCTGTGCTGTGATTCTTCCCTGATCAGAAAAGACACCACGGGCATCGTTGATCACATGGGAAATAATAAAAATCTAACAATATCAATAGCACCTTATGAAATATATTTACAGAGAAAAATGGTGACGTTTTCAATACTTATTTTTGTATGTTGTCTCCTGTTATAATCACATGTAAGCACTGCTTATGCTGACATACAGGCTTATGCTCTGATTAAACTGGGTGTATTTGAGCAGATGTAGTTGTGTTGGATTATTTTGATAATAGATACCTTTTAGGCTAAGACCACCTGTTCTCTTTGGGTCCATCAACACTGTGATTCCAGGCTACACTAGTACTCAACACAGTGGAAACATGGTTCTAATTTTCAAAAGTAATACTAATAAATGATCTTAAAGTGCGAGGCAGAAACTAAACAAACTTGCAGTCCGCCACTTAATACTTTACTTTAAAACTAAACTTCCTCTGGAAGATCACTGGGATACGCATGTGAATATTTGATCTGTTAACTGGTTGCATGTGTAAAAGCTGTTGGTATTAAACATTGTTTACTTTATCAACTGAGTAAAAAGCTGAAGAACAGATCAAATAGGACAATTGATTAAAGATTTGGGGAGAAATGTCATGTTTGCTTGTAAAAGGATTTTTTAAATAAATAAAAAAAACAGTAGTTTATTGTGATACACTTAAAGTTAAGGTATTTTTTATTATTTAATTATAAAATACATTATGATGTATCTTTGCTCTGCAAACCACACTGAAAGTTGAGACATGAATAAATTGTACCTTTGATCCAGCAGCAGCAGCAGCAGCAGGAGTGTGTGGAGGTTCTCCTAAAGATCTCCGTCTGGACTCTGATTTCATGATCAGAGGTGTAAAGAATCAGGACACTGGAAGAAAAATGCAGAGGTTCATGACTCCAGAATGTCCACTAGCTGTTCCCCGAGCAGCTCAGCTGCTACATTTCACTGTATCTCACCTTTGGGTAAAAATCCGCTAAATCCGGGACAAAAACGGGGTTGAAGCTCGCGCGCAGGACGTCGATGTGCACGCGCGGAAAGTGGAGAAAAACTCACGCGCCCAACATTAACTTCAAACTGGAGCGCGTGAAAGAAGTTTATAGGTACAAACACAGATCACAAAGCAGTGGGCGGGGCCAACGGGCTCGAGTTCTAAATCCGCAAACATCATTGGCTCTGGGATCACTGGGATTTTCTGTCTCTCACTCTTACTGGTAGAGCTGAAACAGGTGCTGAGTTTGGAGACTGCTTGAACCTCTTTTCTGGTTGATGGCTGGTGTGTGGAACCCACTTCTCCTCAGAAGATTCAACTAAATGACTGTTGGAGCTGCTATCATGGGCCCTCAACTGCTCAGTTGTATGAATGAGATAATTATAACATAACATAGGGAATTGTTCATTTAGTTATAATTTTTCCTATAAAACTTTATTATAATGAAAGTAATATCTAATAATGTGTAAATAATAATAATAAATCTGATAATATTGTTAGCAACAGTGTAACAATAACTCAAAAAATATTTTGTTTTGTTTAATGAAAAAAAAGAAAAAATAGTAGTTTTAATACCTAATATGTCATACAATAATATGACAGCTTCTGGCACTTAAAGGTGTGTAAAGTTTTGATATTTCTTCCTTCAGTGTGTAAGAAAGTACAAGGTGATTATTACTGCATGATTCAGTTCTATTTAATGAGCATATAAATATAAATTATTTTACAGAAGTGAACACCAGACAAAATCTGGAAATCCGAGTCCTGAAGTACACAATCAGTAGCTTCGAGAAAAGCATCTGCTTAATCGAGGTACTTTCTTTTAATTACAGACGCAGACGTCATTGAACTGAAGTGAGAATTGTAAATAAAACTATTTTTGTTTTTGATCCTCAACAGGAAAAACTCTTCAAACAGGGAAATGAGTTGAACAAAGGTAACACTGAAATCTCTCTGAGTTTCTGTAGATGTTGATGTAGAAGGTATTTGCTTTGACTGTAATAAATTGTTTGTCATTACAGAGAAAAAGTGCTCCTCCACGCAGACTGAGAACGAGCAGGAAGCTGACAAAGGTATTTAGATGTGACATGTTATAAACTATTTTCTAGAGGAGATACAGATTTATATAAACATGCGCTAAAGCTATTTGTACATTTCCCCTCAAATGATCAAATGAAAATTATATTCATTAGACAGGAATCAAACACCCAGCTTTTTTTATTGTTTATTTTATTGTGCAGTTTTATTTTATATTCATACAGACCCAAACCCCACAGCAAAGAGAACAGTTAACAACACAAAAAGTACTTTATAAGTTATTGTGCTTAATTGGTCTTTTTGACTGCACTATATATGGAATTAATTAAATCATTTTTTATATGTGTTATGTTTACATGAAAGAGTTGTGAAGAGAAGAGTAAATGAAAATGTAGCTTCTACGAGAAAAGTCAATTATAATTATACGGAAAGGCTTAAGAAATGTGAGATGTTTATAAACCAAAAATTGTGAAAATATATTCCCATAGTTGTTTGTTTTTTCAAATGTTGCTTTTTGGTTCTATCAATGAAGTAAATGTTTGACTTTGACCCTGAAGTAGTTCACACATCTGTAGAGAGGAGGCAGATGGATAATCCTCTTAACGACTTCTTTTGTGTGTGTGTGTGTGTGTGTGTGTGTGTGTGTGTGTGTGTGTGTGTGTGTGTGTGTGTGTGTGTGCGCGCATTATGAGAGCACATTATCAGGTGATTACTGTGTTGATGATAGCTATTAGTGTGAAGGCTGTCTATATGAATAGAGTGTGAATGCTGGCTACATGTACTGTTTGTTTTAGGATCATTATTAGAGCCATCAGGATGTAAAGTTCTGACTTTATCAGTGTTTATGCTGCATTTCTAAAATTGTCAGGATTTACTGTAATTGCCATATAGTTTTTGTCCCCTTTATTTTTATGAGGTAATTTAATCTTATTGCATTTTTCTAGTGCTTAAATAAATTATTTATACATTGTCTAAAAGTTTGTCTATTGTGTTGTAATTGTAAAAACTATGCAGTGGTTTGTTTAAGACTAAAATAGTTTGTAGAATACTTAAGTGTAATTATTAGTATGTATATTGTTTGAAACGGACATATGTGATAGGAGATCACAATAATTGCTGTATTTATTAATTAATAGTATATTTGTTATTGTTATTTATAGTGCTTATTTTTTTTTATTATCTTTGCATGAAATTGGGCAAAACGTGATAAAGGAAAGAAGGAGGGGAAAGTGTTGTTTCAATGTAGGGGCATGTATTGTGCTGTATGAGTTTGTGTTAATTATAGTTGCAGGTAACTATTACTTATTGTGGCCGAGAAGTGCAAAACACATTAACAAATCCAAAAACAAATTAACAAATCCAAAAACAAATTAACAAATTAAAAAAAACAAAACAACAAATCCGAAAACAAATTAACAAATTAGAAAACACTAACAAATCCAAAAGCAAAATACCAAATCAGAAAACAAATTAACAAATTTAAAAACACATTAACAAATCCAAAAAACACAACGACAAGTCAGACAAACTGAAAAAGGTAGGTATAGTTTGCGAATGGAAACTTACAGATCATTGGACGAGACACCTGACACTCACCTGTATATCTTGACTGACTTTTCAAGGATAAGTTTGTCAAGTTTGAACTGGTGGTGGCGCTGTTCAGTGCATTGTAGCTGCAGTAAAGCGTGCATCACAATACTGTAAGAGGTAAATATTTTGTGTCATGTTTAATGAGTGTAAAGGATTTGTTTTTTTGTTGATTTTGTAGTGAAATATTTATAAATGCATTATATGTGTTTTGTTGTTGCAGGAAAATGGCATTTACAAGTCCGTCCAAAATTCCACGTGTGGAAGGGGAAGAGTTTGTGTTATTAAGAGATCAGTTTTGCTCATTAGCAGTGAGTATTATGCATTTTATATTGTGTTAAATATATTGGTGTAGTCTTAATGGTGGTACAAGGGCATGTATTAAAATATGAAGTAAATGTTGTGTTTTTTTGTGTAGTATTCAGTGTTGGATGAGGATGTTACGAGACAAGGAGTTCATCAGGAGTTGACAGAGCTTGGTGTAAAAGTGATGAGAAAATTTGCTGAGTTGGATGCTGAGGTAAAATATCTACAGAAAGAGTTGGCTGAGGTACACGGAGAATTGGAGAAGTTGAAATGAGACCTAGAAGTTACAAAGGCTGCTCTGGATTTTACAGATGTTTGATGCAAAGTCCAATGTTGTTGTTGCGTTTTCAAATAAAAGTTATTTTTGTAATGTGTCAGATGCTCTCTCTCTCTCTCTTTGTGGTCTGTGTGTGTGTGTGTGTGTGTGTGTGTGTGTGTGTGTGTGTGTGTGTGTGTGTGTGTGTGTGTGTGTTTAACAATCGATGTTATCGTGATGAATAAGTGTCCAAGTCTAATTAGAAAGTTGGTGAAATTCAGGGTAAACTTGGCACAATGGTAATAATGTATTGTAGTTGACTGTGTTGAGTTTAAATCACATGGTGTTGATATTTCATGGGGTTTAGTTTTTTTTACAGTGTGTAGTAAATGTATTTTATTGATGTGATCACAGAAGATATGTGATTCACCAAAAATAAAATCATGACTAGTATTATATACAGCTGTTTAAATGAGAACATGTCTGTCACAGACTTATTGTGTAAGTTATGGTTTTTAGCATAAAATGGGACATACGGTTATGTAAAATAAAGTATTTTTTTAAGAAGTAAGGACATTTTGCATGTGAAGGGAAAGTAGTGCATGAGGTAGATTTATAAAGTACAAAAAGTACTTTATAAGTTATTGTGCTTTGATTGGTCTTTTTGACTGTACTATATATGGAATTAATGAAATGCTGTTTTATATGTGTTATGTTTACATGAAAGAGTTGAGAAGAGAAGAGTAAATGAAATGTAGCTTCTTTGAGAAAATTCAATTAAAGTTCACACATCTGTAGAGAGGAGGCAGATGGTTAATCCTCTTAACGACTTCTTTTGTGTGTTTGTGCATTATGAGAGCACATTATCAGGTGATTACAGTGTTGTGATTGTCAGGGGATGCACTGGCATTTCTTCTTTGGGTAAACTGGAAGTGATGGTGGACGACTACGTTTCTGCCCTGGTTGAGAAATTGAATTCTATCAGTGCTGATGTCTCACTAACTCTTCCTCTGCCCACAGATAAGCCAACACACCCTTTTGTGCCTAATCACAGGCAATTTGAGCCCACTGAGCTGGCAGGAACTCCAAACGATTGGGCAAGGGTAATAGCCCTACGCACATTAAGGATACGAGTGATCAGCTGAAGTCCTGCAGAAAGATCATAGACAAAGTTCTGGATGGAATCTATCCACATTCCATCTGGGGAGAACATGTCAGCGTGGTGCAGAATGTCCATCACCGGTCTGAACAGATCCTCATCAGTTTCCCAAAGGAACTCGTCCTTTTCTGGAGGAAACCTGTACCATTTACGGAAGAATGATAGCACTGTTCACCTAAAGGACAGGTGGGCTGCTCCAGGCACCACAGGCAGTGCTTTTGAAGAACAAGGAATAACAAGCATCGCAGGTAGGTCTAGAGGTGACAAAGTTGAAGTGATACCCCTCAGCACATGCTTCGATGTACGCACACGTGCCTTGATGCAGACGCATACCTTGCAGAAGCCTCCTTTGTTCACCAGCTGCCATGTTCCTGCACACAGCATAAAATACACACAACAACAACATGATTTATATACAATATAATCAAAGAATCAGAATTGAAGCGTAGAAAGAATTTAGTGCTTTTAGTTATAAGGAAACGTTTGTTACAGTCATTTTTTTCTCATTGACTAGGGCCATAATCCCTCCATCCAAATCCACATAGATGTTTTGATCAATATCTGTGGAGATGTTTTCTGTAGAAGACTCTTCACCTGTAATTTTATACACTGGAAGCTGTACGTATTGTCTAAACAATGACAAGGAATTCCACAACAGATAAAACATGCCACGACTGCAAGGATTATTAAAATTGTAGTCCCAGTCTGACCCTATTCTACTCTATTTATTAGTATATTATGTTCATTATACTTGGAGTAAACAGGTTACATGAGTTTGATTAAAATATGGGATAAATAGGTTAAATTATGCTACTTCATTGTATCTAATAGATTCTATACTAATTATTAGGTCAATTTGTTGGATTAATATAAAAACTAAACTATAAAGCTAACTTAGCTAGCCGGCTAGTTACCAATGCTAATGTCGCTAAATAATGACTTTGTACTTTTCGAGTCTTCTACTAAATAATCTACAATATTCTACTATAATTATTTAGACGACTTACCAGGTACCTGTATGAAGAAATGTTCAATAGAAGAGAATTTGTAATGTTTTTTTAGTTGCTGCTAATCGCTGCTGCTTCTTGCTGCTGTTTGTTTGTTTGGTGGTTGTCAATTTTAGTGTCTCTTTACTTACAATTGCTAAATTCACAAATGAGAAACAAAAGCACGCTTTGAATTATATAGAGGTGTCACACTGTGACATCACACCTCGATGCCCCGCCCTCTGCCGGTGACATCATCATGTCACTCACTTTATTTCTCTCTCTCTATTTCTCTCTCTCTCTCTTTCTCACACACACACACACACACACACACACACACACACACACACACACACACACACACTCTCTCTGCACATGTACAGATTACAGAGGGAAGATTACACACAATCCGGAAGTTGACCCGAGTGACTATATGAATGTTGTAGAATCATAAATGACCAGATGAAGCTGACTGAGGTGAACCCCTAAAACTAACGCAGGAACAGAGTAGGAACATTCTGACCACCTGCTGGTTTCTTTTTGAGAGACTGCTGAAAGGAAATTTCTTGAACTATCTATGGACTCAGTCTCGGTCGACCTCATTGTTTTGAATAGAAGTGACCGAACTGAACTCTTGAACCGAGTCACTTGAACTGAATCTAAGGAGTCTAAATCATCTAATCGAATCTTTTTGAACTGAATTGACCAAACTGAATGGACTGAATTATTAAAATGAATCTAAGAAATATTTATTTCTGATGTTTTTCTACTAAGTGCAGTTGTCAAAAGTTATACTTGAACTATGATGTTATGAGGCTGCATTGGAACTAAACTTTATAGTATTGTGTGCATCAGATGAACCCATGAAGAACTCATGTATTGTAAACTGATTTAATCTCTGTGTTATTGTGATTTAATATTTAAACTGATGCTGTGAATACTGTTCAATAACTGTTTATTTTATTACTTTAACTTCTGTTCATGTAAAATTGGGTTTAAACAAAACCTTTATTTTATTATTATTTACTTTTGTCTCGTTTTCCCAACATTTTATCATGTGGATTTTAATTCTTAGTTAAATTTAAATGATGTCCAACACTTTAATAATAGAAACAAAACACACACTATATTTAAGATATTTATTTATTTTGAAGTAATAAAAAATATTGAGTTACAATAATCACTGATATTTTTGTACTTTATTATATGTAGGACATGTCCAGCTTGATCTCCTCTTTTTCTTTCTCTGGTTTTCTTTCTCTAGTGCTGAAGTCATATTGCTGAACAGCTGTACAGCTTCCTCCAGTCACTCTCGGGTTTCCATCCTCATTTCTCTTCCCTCACCTAAGAATCTTTGTTTCCTCAGAGATTTTCTGCGACTCTTTGGGCTTGTAGAGGTTCAGCTTTCTGTTCCTGCTGTTTCTCATAGTCAGAACCCAAAGTGCCCTCAGCTGAGCTTCATGTTTCTCCAATTGCTCTTGGTTTCTCAGAATGATCTTTTTGATGATATATTTTTATGGAGAGCAAAATATTTTAGGTTATTTAAAGTTACATTTTTATTTATTCTGGAATCATATTCTTGTCTGTTTTTATTAATATTTATGTCCAAAAAGCATTGTTTTAGTGTGTTCAATAAATGTTTATCCTGTTCGGCTTTAAGGTGGCTTTAAGTTTTGGCCCCCTGTGCAATTGAGTTTGACACCCTGATATAGATAAATATCTTTAATTATTAATAATAACATAATTAAAGGTAATTGAGCAAAATTTTTATCTCAGAAGTGTGTATCAAACTGGTAGATCTTCACATTAGTCGGTACCCAAGAAGTAGCTCTCGGTGTCAAAAAGGTTGGTGACCCCTGATTTATAATCTTGTTACTTTTGTCCCTACATGAACATATACATTTTTATATTTAGTCATTGTGATTTCACCCTTTTACATTGTATCTCTGTTGGTTTCTTTTATTCAGCTCCATCTCACAGATGTTCTGGGACAGCTCTTAGGAGCGTTCTCCTCCAACAGTATCGTCAATTTCAGCTCTTCTCCCTCACCACTGAGATTGCTCCATTTATAAACATCTCTCTACTCCAGCTGTTCCAGAAACCCCGGTCTGCCTCCTCGCATCGTGAAGAATACTTTTACACGTGATATGGGCGCACAGCCTCGTCTGACCTTCCTGCTGTTTATTATCAGGTGAAACAGACCAACAATGAAGACTATGATGACTCCTGCATTCCTGCATCAACTCTACCATCTCCTCCTTATCCTTCATGTTGGTCCCCTACTGATTATTCTTCTACTGCCCCCGTTTTCTCACCTGATCATTATTATTATCCTCCCATATCTTTCCCTGAGTCTGATCCTGATTGCTCACCCATGTCTTCTGCAGCAGCAATGGCCCACAAACTCTTCTTTCCCAATAAACATGCTTAAGTCTGTCTTGTTTTTGTTTCTCCTACACACTCATAACATTAGTCAGACCCTATTTTACTCTATTTATTACTAACTGATTATTACTTGAATTTGATTAAATATACTATACTAATCACCAGTGTTGTGCTGGTTACAAAAAAATAGTAACTAGTTACAGTTACTCGTTACTTTATTCAAAAAGTAACTCAATTACTTTGTTGATTATTTACACCAAAAAGTAATGTGTTACTGTTAAAACTAACTTTTTAGTTACTTTTAAAAGAACCTTCTTTAATGTTCCCATTAATGCCCTTTTATGTGTTATGGTCTACAAACACAAAACTGACTTAAAACAAAAATAAAGTGGCTTCTGCATCATAAAAGCTGTTGTGTTGAAAAATGTTCCTTTCACAGCTGAAGTATGAAAACTCTAAAAGATCCTAACATTTGATGTAAACCTTGATATTGAAGACCCAAAGGTCCCTAATGTTTGTTGACAAATAGTGTTTTACATAAAAGAATCAGCTTTTATTTTACCAAAGGTTATGATCACATCTTGACATGTGGATTCGATTTGATTATAAATCTTAATGTTTCTATTTATTAATTTATGGAGCCATAAATCTTTTTGGCAAAATTTCCATTAAATTTTGAAAATCTTCAACATTTTTTCTTGGTTGCTGCTAATCGCTGCTGCTTCTTGCTGCTGTTTGTTTGTTTGGTGGTTGTCAATGAGATACTCAAATTTGTATTATGACATCATAAAAGCGATTCTGTACACATCACTCTGGTCACATGACCAGCTGGAGACTTGAGACCCAAAGCACTTAAAGCACAAACACACTGCAAAATATTATTTTAATACAAAATTACCTTCAAATATCAATCTAGAAAAATGGCCCTGAATCCTGTATGTACACAAAACAGACAAATGAATCTCATTTAAAATGCTTTCAGTGATTCTACATTCTGTTTATATGAAGTGTTTCCACAGTTTGCATGTTAATTGGCTGGATGGAGCTTTTATTCATTAGTTATTTATCCAGTTATCATCTGTTAACCTGTTATTTCAACAAAACCAGATTTTCAATTCATTTTTATTTGTATTGCGTTTTTAACAATGAACATTGTTTCGAAGCAGCTTTACACAGATAATGTGGTGATAAAAGTAAATAAGATGTTCTTTATGTGTAAGTTTGTCTCTGATGAACAAGCCGGTGCCGACTGTGGCGAGAAAAAACTCCCCGAGACGGCATAAGGAAGAAACCATGAGAGGAACCAGACTCAAGAGGGAACCCGTCCTCATCTGGGTTTCACTAAATGTCCATTTATTACAGCTAAATGATGTTGAGGTGAAGTGATGATCAGATACAAACTGTAGTCCTGAGTCAGTGTAGCAGACTGTTAACATAAACTACAGTCCAAATCCCAACCCTCAAAGCTCCTGTTCTTACTCTGTTTTGTTTCTGCGTGGACTATTTCAGCCTGGTGATCGTAAGTTTTTGGACACTTTGTTTTTTGTGTTTTTTCCTACGAGTACATTGTATTTGACCTGATAGTAGTAGGGCACATGTTTGATCTAAAATAATGAAAGTGATGAGACGGAACTCTTTGTACAAATAATTACACACACACACACACACACACACACACACACACACACACACACACACACCACACACACACATTATGTGTTCCTAATTAAGTGTTTGCAATACATGAACACAATTAGTATCATTGTACATACAGTAACATGGTCATTTTTTAAACATATGCATTAAAGACTCCTAATATAAATAATACAAAATTACATATATATATAAATATCGAAAAATGGCCCTGAATCCTGTATGTACTGTAAATGTTTTGTTTGAAGTGTTGTGATCATGAAGATGAAATCCTGCAGGTTATTTGGGTTTGTACTGTGCAGAGTGGACTTTCAGTCCTAATGCTCTTAAAAGTCGAGACACTGTATGATGAGACAGATCCTTACCCTGTTCAGCACCAGAGGCGATTTCTTTAAGACTGCAAGGGAAGCTCGGCTTCCCTTATAATGTCACAAAATTAATGGTCAAATATGTACTATTGTATTAACATTTTATTGACTAAAAATGCGTTAGAAAACGTTCATCTCAAAGACGAGTTCGTTCAGAATCAGTTACATATAGCAGGTCGGCTGACTCGATTTCCTTCTCATACATTCCCGCAGCGTCACAGTGCATTTCCCTATTGAAGCCCAGCGTCCATTGCCTTCAATGGGGCTGCTTTGAACGGTTTTTTTCAGCGCTTCGAAACTAGACGGTCATTGGATAAACGCTGCGATTATGTCCCGCCCACGGACGCTCAGCGTCTCTGGGGGTGAATGGGACTGAGCGCGAATAGCTTCAGTGATTCCTTATAGTACAGAATTTCTGTAAAAAATGAGCTTCCCCTCTCTGACAGACCAGTAGCCGCCACTGCTAGGTACTGATGCTCCTGATCACCTTTCCACCTGTTTGAGGATTTTATGGGGGATTTGTTTATCAATAATAATTGTAATTACAATAATTATAGACATTGCAACTAGCTATTTTAGTAATTAATTAATCTAATGATTTTTTTAGATCAATTGGATAAAAAACAAACTTATAATTAGATGTTTTGTTTATTATAACTGTATATCATTAATCATACAAAATCATTTAAGTAGGAAAGATGAAGCAATTTGTGTAAATCAACATTTGTATTATATTTTACAGATGGCAAGTTGGCAAACATACTTAAAAAAATCAATATAAAATATAACTTTTTTTATAATTTTTGTTTAAAAAACTACAGTAATTTTGATTAGTTGTGAAAATATAAACATCTAGAATATATAATAAATAATTGAAATTTTTTTTATTGATCATTTTTCTACTATTGAACATCAGGCAGCTGCTAAGTGTGTAAGTAGCAGTAGAATATAGTAGACCCTTTAGACCAGGGGGGTCCAAACGTTTTTATTTACTAAAGTACTGTATCAGATCTGTTACATATGAATTGTGTGTTGACACGACGTCTCTTCTGAAGGTTGTCCGTTACAAGACGGAGACAAAAAGTTATGAATGCGTCCAATTTAAATCTCAAGAGGCGGCAAATTTGGCAAAAGAGAATCTTGACGGCAAACTTTTTAACAGCTATAAAGTGTAAGCTATTAATATAAAGTGTGGGTTTGGTCATATGAGGGGATTTCAGTCAGCATCAGGGGGTAATTTTGCTGGTGTCGGCATAAAGACTAACAGCCGTGTGTAAGAGCAGTGTCTCTGTTGTGTTACAGCTCCATCCAACACTTTAAGTCTCATACAGAGCGTGAGACTGAGAAGAACCACCAGACCCAGAGTCCAAACAAGAAGTTGCTTGTCCCTCGTCCCTCGTCTCTCTAAGAAGTTGGACGCCGACCACGAGGGGCCGCGTAACTATTTAGCATGCCGGAGTCTCAATCGTTATCGGAATTAACCAGGCAAATTGCTCCACCAACTAAGAACGGCCATGCACCACCACCCAGCTCAAGTTCCAGCTGTGGAGGAGAAACCAGCTGCAGCTCAAGTTCCAGCTGTGCAAGAGAAACCAGCTGCAGCTCAAGATCCAGCTGTGGAGGAGAAACCAGCTGCAGCTCAAGTTCCAGCTGTGGAAGAGAAACCAGCTGCAGCTCAAGATCCAGCTGTGGAGGAGAAACCAGCTGCAGCTCATTTCTTTTCCTCAATAATGTACACACAGCACCCAATATTTACAGAAAAACACAGATTTTGAAGAAATGAACTGAAATGATTTTGGCAAATGGCTGCAATATAACAGAGTGAAAAATCGGAGGGGGTCTGAATACTTTCCGTACCCACTGTATGTTTGTGTGGAACGTGTCTGTAACGTTTGTGTGGAATGTGGCGTACACACATTTCCAGCCCCGTTTTGTGTGGATCAGATTTAGTGGTGTCACCGTGATAAACACAAACTTTTGTCATCTCATTGCGCCAGTGCAAAAGCTTTTCTATCCCAATGTGGGGAAGGAATTAAATACCCTAAGATGAAGTGTTAGCCACAAGAACCAAGAGGTTCAGAAAGATCTTTTTCAACTTCTTGGACGTTGCTGCCAACAAGTCTTACATCATACACAAGGAACTACACGACAACAGGAACAATAATACAATATACATTTTTCAAGTATCTGTAAAAAATGTTTCTCATACGTGCATTACATTTACATTAATGTGTTTTTTCCTGAGCTCATCAGTGAAGTATGTTGCATTACTTTTCATGCTGTCGTCTATTATGATGTACAATATTACAAACAAGATCTTTAAAGAAACTGTTGTACATTCATTACGTTACTGTGTTTGTTTGTTTGTGTTTGTTTCACACAAGGCTTTAAAGGACGATGAGTGGACATCTCGTCTGCGGCGGTAGAGGACGATGAGTGGACGTCTCGACTGTGGCGGTAGAGGACGATGAGTGGATGTCAAGTTTGCGGCGGTAGAGGACGATGAGTGGACGTCTCGTCTGCGGCGGTAGAGGACGATGAGTGGACGTCTTGTCTGTGGCGGTTTGGCTCTGAAGCTGGAAACACACCTGCTCCTAGTCAGAAGAAATGGTTGGATCTGTTTTATAAGGTTTGTGCAGACAAAAATGTGTATGAGAACATGATTAAACACAGGTACCATAACCTAAAGGTCTTTATTTGTACAGAGGGAGAAATGTCCAGTGCAGGTCCACGACCAGTCGAAACTTTCCGGTGGACCACAGAAACGTCTTTGTGGATTCCACCCTCCTAAAGTGTTCATTTCAGACTTTCAGGTGATCATCTCTTTCATGTCACGTCACTGTGGACCTGCACAACTATATTTGTGACCACACTCATGTGCTTTAAATGTCCTCTGCTGTGGGATGCAGAAATAATTGTTGCAATATTTATTTTTAATATCCTCTCTTTAGCGCCCGCCAGAGTTTCCTCACACCTCCACTCGCGCACCGCTGCTACAGTTTACATCCCTAATCATATAGAACAATATCTGCTTTATCTATTCCCATTTCTCATCCAGTGATCAAATAGTGGAAGCTCTGAGATCATTGTAAAAGACTTTGGTTTTTGCTCATGTGTGTTAAAGTGTGTTATATTTATAGATCTTCATTTCACTTCACTTCTGCCCTCAGACTCTCACTAGTGTACAGAGATGATTGTGGATTAAACATATTAATGTGTGAATGTTAGATTTTCAATGTTTCTTCTTATTTAGATCTGTAAAAAATACCAAGACTAAAAGGTAAATAAAACCTGTGTTCCACACTCTTTATTGTTCTTTTACCAGGTCGTAAGTGTTCCACCTGCTGCAAGTGTTCCACCTGCTTTACTCCACTCCTACTGCTGTAGCGCCCCCTACCTCCACCCCCACCATTATACAGCCCTTTATATGTCATTATCATCATCATTATGTTTAAGTTCATAATATACAATATGTGTCTTTACAGCCTGGATTTCAAAGTCCATCTCCTTCAGCCAGTGATTCATCTGCATCCGGTCCTTCATCTGCATCCGGTCCTTCATCTGCATCCGGTCCTTCATCTGCATCCAGTCCTTCATCTGCATCCGGTCCTGCTGTTTCTTCCAGTTCTGCTCCTTTAATCATTTCTTGCTGGTGTTTTGAGCGACTCATTTTACTGTTTATTTGTGTGGATTTACTACTATTATAATCTATAGTTATTTATGATCAGGTTGTTGTTTTAATCCCAATTAGGGACTTTTTTTTATCATTGTATTTGATTATATCTATTGTTAAATAACCTTTAATATATACATAGTTTTGTAATATTTGTATTTTGTGTGTTTGCATCTATTATAATTTATTATTTGATATTTTGTAGCATTTTCAGTAATTAAAATTAAATGTTTTATCGTTTATAAAACAGTGACTCGTGAATTATTCTGTGACCCTGCTGAACCCATTATCATCTTCATTATCATCATCATCATCATCATTATTATTATTATTGTTATTATGTAGAATATAAATAAACAGAAATATAAAACATGTCCCATATAATAAACTTTTGTTAAAAATGTTAAAGGTTAAATAAGTAAATTAAGAAAATAAATATACATCCATTTTATGCCCCTTTATTGGAAAAATTATTCAAATCATACAGATATTAATTAACATGAGTGACAAGTGATGTATTTTCATTCACATCATCAGTAGTTTTGTGCACTATTGGGGGATTTATAAACATCAATCTGCCAAAAACCATAACAAATGTCCATCGTCTATCCATTTCCTTTCTCTTTTTCCTCTATTCCCTTCTTCCCCTTCTTTTCCCTCTTCCACCCTTAACAGACTATTGATCTCCAGCTTCACACAGCTCACATCCTCAACTTCAGTCTCAACTGCCCTCTAACAGGACGTGCTTTATGTTCCATCCTGTACTAATGCTAACTAAATGCTAACTTCTGTTTGTGTTTTAATGCAGTGATTCTCAATCTTTCTCTGCCATTTACCACTTCAGAGGGGTGGATTTTTAAACCCACCTGTCCTCTGTCACCTCAAAAAAGGATAATGAAATACTTCAAGTTGAAAGATGTCTAATTTATTGAACTATCCAATTCTAAATGAACATCAACTAGCATCAAAAACAAAAATAGTGAAAATAAAGGTGTAGTTGTGTTATCACTTGGCCTTTCTGTCACATTGCAGTCTGTGCAAAAATAAAGCAAATCTAGACATCTTTTCACAATGGGGTTGTAGACTTGATACTGTCACTCTCAAGTCATGTTCAATATTGAGCTGAGATCTGTATTTAGTTTTCAGTGTAGCAACATCTGAAAAGTCTCAGAGATAAGATGTGGCAAAAGGAACAGAATAAAACAAAGCACAGTTATATTTTCTTTAGGGCTGAATTTTTGGTTTATTGCTCCTACCATCTACCTTGTTTTTGTCTGCTTGTGCTGAATTACCGGTTTGTTTGTTTTTTTATGGTCAATGTCACACATTTATCCATTGAATATATTTTCACAACATTGTTTGTGGTGCTTTGAGTGTATGAACTTTATTCATGGTGAAAATCATTAATGAAGAACAAATAAATAAATAAATCCTGCCTTTCATTGCGCCCCACCTGTCATGTCTTTATTCCCCACTAGAGGGCCGCGTCACACACTTTGAGAACCACTGAGCTAGGCTAACTAGCCGGCTAACTAATCTTAGCTTCAATAGTTTTCATCCTCAGTCTAAATATTCTACATTTGGTGAGCATAGTATAAATAAACTATAAATGTCTTAATAACGAATGTTTTTGTCTTTTGGTCAACTTTTAGTCAAATATTCTAAGAAACTAGCTAACACGAAAACAGCGCTAGCAAACCCGGCTAGCATGAGGCTAATGATGATGTTCTCCTACACCATTAACCGAAATGTCCAATTTTGCTCAATGCAACATTTCTGGAAATATTATCGCTCTTTTATTTTTTATTTTTAATAGATTTAGACTAAACGGAACTCATTACTGATGATGCAGTGGAGCTGCAGGTGTGGAAAAGTCACGTGTCCCAATACATTTGGCCACACAGTGTAGATCAAAAAGTATCTATGACGTCATCATAAAATTCTAGTATCTCCTTGACAACCATCAAACAAACACACAGACGCAATAAAAGCAGCAGCAGCGACTGATAAACATTACAACTATTCATCTACTACTGACTATTAGGTACCTGATAAGTAGCTCTGCTATATATATAGTTATTCTGAATACTTCTTAGACTGTTTTGTGCTTTTGTTAACTTTATTTTTGTACTGGGTCTATGTAGAAATGTAAGATCTTTTAAACCTGTATGTTTTACAATCTTTCAACATTTCAGAGTGGAAACTGATTGTAGTTTACTCATACTGATGTTTTTCTGTTTAAGACTGTAGGTTTGGTGTTTTTTCTCTTGTTTATAACTGACAGTTTGTTTATTTGTTTGTTTGTTGTTTTTTTTAGATAAAAAATGAATTCCAGTATTTCAGCACTGTATGTTGGTGATCTGCACCATGAAGTGACAGAAAACATGCTGATGGAGAAATTCAGCTCTGTGGGCCACGTTCACTCCATCCGGATCTGCAGGAACTGGAACACCGGCGTTTCACTCAGTTACGCCTACGTCAACTTTTACCAGCGAGCCGATGGTAATTAAATCCTCATTAAACCCCAATACACTATTTCTGCATTTATACCAGTTTATCGTCTACTTAATACTCCAGGAGTAATTTCTGTATTATTTTACTACTTTATTATGTGAATATGTTCAGGTTTTGTGCTTTAAATAAAATTTAAGAGTGTTTTCTCCTCACCCATTTTTCCCCAGTCTTTTTTACTGAAATGAATGACCTGTAATGAATTTTGTTTCCTCAGCTGAGCGAGCGTTGGAAACACTTAATTGTGAGCTCCTTATGGGGAACCCTATGAGAGTCATGTGGTCTCAGAGGGATTCCACCCTGAGGAAAAGTGGCATCGGGAACTTGTTCATCAAGAACTTGGACCTGGAGAAGATTGACAGCATGGCCCTTTTGACCTGTTTCAGTCTTTGGGAAGATCCTGTCATGCAGGGTTTGTGCTTTAAACTGTTTGGTCTGAATAACATCTGTATAGCATGATTAGCATGTTTTCTACTAAAGTCCTGTATTAGATCTGTTTGATATGAATTGTGTGTTGACATGACGTGTCTCTCCTGAAGGTTGTCCGTTACAAGACGGGGACAAAAGGATATGGATACGTCCAATTTGAGTCTCCAGAGGCGGCGAATTTGGCAAAAGAGAACTCAATGGCAAACTCTTAACGGCCATAAAGTGTAAGCTATTAATATAAAGTGTGGGTTTGGTCATATGAGGGGATTTTAGTCAGTATCAGGGGGTAATTTTCTGGTGTCGGCATAAAGACTAACAGCAGTGTGTAAGAGCAGTGTCTCTGTTGTGTTACAGCTCCATCCAACACTTTAAGTCTCGTAAGGAGCGCGAGACTGAGAGGAACCACCACACCCAGGTCTTCATAACAAGCAGAAGACCTTACTGAGACCAGAACACCAGGATAACCCTGTCCATCATAACGTGCAGAGGATGAAGAATGTGCAGGTGAAGACTGTACCCTAAACATCTACCACCCCATGCTGTCCACATTAAAATGATTTGATGCTGAAGTTCAATACTGCAGTTAAATGGGTTACTGGCTGAAAAGGTTAAAGAACCTCCTCTAGCTGGTTCCCTCAAGAGCCTCCTGCTAGCAGTGATGATGATCTGATAAAACAAATGAATGAAGTGTTAACAGCTGTGTGTGTCTTGTGTACAGACTCAGAATATGACTCCCTTCACACCAAGCCAGAAGGTAGAGCCAAATAAAGAAAATGCCCCAGCAGTAAACACAGTTCCTGCTGTACAAGAGCGCACAACTGCGGATGAGAAACCAGCTCTACCTCAAGTTCCAGCTGTAGAACCGCGTCCAGCTCTACCTCAAGTTCCAGCTGTAGAACAGAGTCCAGCTCTACCTCAAGTTCCAGCTGTAGAACAGAGTCCAGCTCTACCTCAAGTTCCAGCTGTAGAACAGAGTCCAGCTCCACCTCAAGTTCCAGCTGTAGAACCGCGTCCAGCTCCATCTCATGTTCCAGCTGTAGAACAGAGTCCAGCTCTACCTCAAGTTCCAGCTGTAGAACCGCGTCCAGCTCCATCTCATGTTCCAGCTGTAGAACAGAGTCCAGCTCTACCTCAAGTTCCAGCTGTAGAACCGCGTCCAGCTCCACCTCAAGTTCCAGCTGTAGAACCGCGTCCAGCTCCATCTCATGTTCCAGCTGTAGAACAGAGTCCAGCTCTACCTCAAGTTCCAGCTGTAGAACAGAGTCCAGCTCCACCTCATGTTCCAGCTGTAGAACAGAGTCCAGCTCCACCTCATTTTCCAGCTGTAGAACAGAGTCCAGCTCCACCTCATTTTCCAGCTGTAGAACAGAGTCCAGCTCCATCTCAGGTTCCAGCTGTAGAACAGAGTCCAGCTCCATCTAATGTTCCAGCTGTAGAACAGAGTCCAGCTCCATCTAATGTTCCAGCTGTAGAACAGAGTCCAGCTCCATCTCATGTTCCAGATGTGCAGGATGTATCCATGGCTGCAGCACCTCAGGAGCGCTTAACTATTTACATGTTGGAGTCTGCAGATTTTGAAATGCAGATCCAGATGGCACGTAAGTGCTTCACACACACACACACACACACACACACACACACACACACACACACACACACACACACACACACACACACACGCAGTTTCAGTAACACTCTCTCTCTCTCTCTCTCTCTCTCTCTCTCTCTCTCTCTCTCTCTCTCTCTCTCTGCAGATGATCACCTGTTGCCTCTGGTAGAGAAAATCCACCCGGCTGAAGCGAGTAAAATTTCATGGATGCTGATTGGAAGTGAAAACAACTTCGAAATCATGAAGATGATTTCTGATCCTGATCTTCTGCGAGCCAAAGTGAGCAACACATGCACACACACACACACACACACACACACACACACACACACACACACACACACACACACACACACACACACAGTAATATTATATTTAGGAATGATTTGTAATAAGTGGTTGTAGTAACGAGTGTATTATTATGTTAAATAATATTATATTAATATGATGATTAAGTTTGGTCATGTGGTAACAAAACCACACCCCACCAATTCCTCATTTACATCTATTCATAATCACACACATCACTCCTCTATTCACTCTTTATATGCACGTGACACACGTGTGATAGAAGTGTATATGTGTGTGTTTGTGTGCAGGTGGATGAAATGAACATGATCCTAAAAACAGGAGAAGCAGGAGTCAAGTCGGTGAGTATCCACACACACACACACACACACACACACACACACACACACACACACACACACACCACACACACACACCACATTTATATATATATAATGTGTAGACTAAAACTCCTCTGCATTTTTCTTTCAGGAAACAAAGATGCTCTTTGCACAAAGAAAAAGAGGAAGAACAAGAAGAAAAAAATATCTTTAAATAATAATAATAATAATAATAATAATAATAATAATAATGATGATTTTTAAAAATATGATATTAATTTGCATGTTATTATATTTTTTATGTTTATATACTTCTTTTTTCTTTTTTTATTAATATAATATTTAGGGAATAAATAAAGACAATCCACAATGTAAATGTGTTGAGTGTTTTGAATCGTGATTATTAAACATTTTATAAGAACTTTAAGAGGAACTTGTCAAGTGATTGTGATACACATGCATGAAAAAGAACATTTTAATAAATATTTTCCTGAAACCAGCAACAAATCAACATCACACTTTTAAACCTTCATTCATACATATTTATAATATCAAAGCTTTTAATGTATCAATATTTTTAAAACTACAATAGCTCTTTTTTAGCCAGTGACATACAGTGCAGTATTATAGCCTGATGATTTTCATTTATTTCATAGAGATTTTATACAAATAGTTTGTAATTCTTCTTTCTAATTTTTATTCTGCATGTGTGGGTGTTTCCTCTATTTGTGCACCAGCTCTCATAACAGTTCCTACTGCTGTAACTGTATATAAAAGCATTTTAAACACTATAAATATATAAACCATTAAATAAAAAGTGTCAACGTCCAGCTGGTTCAGCATCTCCATCATGAATTCCACTGATGCTTCATCTGCTTTAGAGTCACGTACCGTTTCATTTCACTAATTCTCCAGGGCAGACCCCGAGTAGATGTCAGAGGGTAGAATCAAATCTGCCCTTCCAAGTGATGTTATTGGAGTAAACATGAATAAACCTCTACCTTTTCCCGAATCATCCCTTAATCCTTTTTAAAAGGAAAGAACAGTATGTAGAAATAAAATAAACCCTCCTATAAAATCTACATCTTTAAACCCAACTTGTAATCTCACTGAACTGAAGCATTGATTCACTTAAATCATAGTACATTTGTATCATTTGTAATGTATTATTAGTGCAGTTGCAGCTAAATGTAGAGCTGCTACTAGATGAAAAGGATTAGAGGTGATGTAGGGCTTTTGTGTGTGTTTTCAGAAGAATCCAGACTCTGGTGAGGACTATGAGGTCTGTGCTGATGATCACTAAATTGACTGAAGATACGTTCAGGTTCTTAGTGGTTTTTGATGAGGAACATAATCAGGATGGCCCCCAATCTGTTCAGATTGAGTTTATAATTGTTTACATCATAAACATATAAAGTTCATATATATATATATAATGCTTTTTCTAAGCATTTTTTATCAGTTATGTCGACTTTTTTTATGTCGCCGAACCCTAATATCTCGAGCACAAGGGGGAAAAAATTTGCCATTTAACGTCGGTTATCTCGGTGCAGCCGCAGAAGAACTCGCGGAAGTGGCGGAAAAATCAAGTCTTACAGCTGCTCCAGGTGTTGTGTTGTATACTGGTGAATCTCTGCTGTTAGTTAGTGCTAGTGTTCGTAGTGTTAGTAGTGTTAGTAGTGTTAGTAGTGTTAGTAGTGTTAGTAGGGGCGCGGCGCGGCTTTGGGAAGAAAAGAGCAGCCGTTGAGAGAGTGCCGGTGGGAAGACACGTACCGGGATACGCATGCGCGATAACAACGACCGCCGTGAACCAACATATACCAACAATAACGGACAGTGAGAGTGTGGAAGTTTAAATAGGAGCTGGTGATGATGATAAACGAGCACCATATGTGCGCGATTGAAGCCGGGAGCTTCAGAGAAAGCGGCCGAGAAAACACCTGACACGCTGAAGGGGGCCGAAGGGGGCGTGGCAGGTGGATTCATGACAGATAAACATGTACTGTATGTATTTTTATAGCATGCCTTCATCAAACAAATCGCGGCAACGCTGTTGTGTAAAAAACCCTTCAAAAACACGTGCATGCACATTCTCATTTATTAACGCACATCATGTATATAAAGAAATTTCAAGTACGTTAATATACTGCCGCCATTTTGATTTTCGTTTATCTCGATCATCGGTTTACCTCGATGCTTTTTGGCGACCCCTTAGGACATCGACATAACCGGGTTCCACTGTATTAATAATTTAAATAATATCAAATAAAGATATAAAATATTTCATATAATAAAATCAAAAAGTAATATTTCAGATTGAATCCCAGTGGAAACGCGACTGATCCGAAGCTGCTGCTTTTTAGCTGATACACACTGTGTGGTCAAAAGTATTTGGACATGTGTCTTTTCCAGACAGATGTGGTTCATAAATTCACCTAAAATGCTCTTAAATGCACCATACAGCCAATTAACATGCAAACTGTGAAACACTTCATATAAACAGAATGTAGAATCACTGAAAGCATTTTAAATGGGATTTAAATACCCGCTACAGAGGGAAGCAGGAGCTTTTCTGTAGCTATTATTGCTTTTATGTTCATGGCACAGGACCAAATATCAGTTTATTTTATCTTTCCATAATGAGCTGGAATAAATCATAAATGCTGCGGTGCCAATGGAAGATTAAGGAGAAAAAGAGTCTCCAGGGATCATGATGATTTCTTGGCCCATGATGATGACTGGCTAATAAGCTGATTTAGATTCCTACAGCTGTGCTCCTGGATCTATGTGCTGAATTGGGTCCAGTACTACAGAGGGAAACACACCAGAACCATGCCATCCCCGTCCAAATACAGGTCCTCACCACTCTGGGGTTAATGACAACAGGTTGTTTTAGTGGGAAATGGCAGACAGCGAAATACTTTATATAAAATTATATATAATCAACTTTTTCACAAAGACCTTCTTTATATAATATAATTCTATTAAATCTCATGCTAGAGGTCTGGTATCTGCCCCTGAGTGTCATAATGCCTGTCATTTTGGATGTTATTATTAAGGTGGGTAGTGATACATCAGGTTTCCTTCACTGTGGCACACTGACCTGCTTCAGCACATGATTCCTTTATCCTGACACATAGCAGTGTAGGGAACAGACTACAGGCAGCTGCAGGACGTGATGACTGGCTTCTTGTGACTTTAACAACATGTAGAAATTGTAAACATTGTCCTGATGTAGTATAATATGACAGGTGACAGAGGCTTCACCCTCAGACGCTCCTCACCTCCTGAAATGCAGATGTGGAGCTCTGGATGTCTCAGGTGGAAGACTTCTATACCACCTGGAAAATGTGTGTAAGATTATCAGGGTGTGTGGTGTTTTGCACAATGTGGCACTGAGGACCAGTTTCCCTCTCCCTCCTGACCTCCCTCCCCCTCAGCATTATGACCCGAGCCACAGCCCCTGCCCACAAGAGATATAAACTAAGTGAAGAATCCATGAGGAGGTCATTACGGCATTTGTAAGGAAGACAAAAATAATGGTTGTTAATAGTGTTTATTGTGTCTTATTGTGGTAAAAGATTAAAATCAAGATTTAAAAAAAATAAAAAAAAGATTTGACAAGACAGAAATAAAAAATGATTAAAGAGAGACGATCTACAAGATACAATAGTTTTACACTCAGCTTTATACTATTGACTATAAGTGTAAAATTATCATAAATAACCATAAGAGAAACAGAAAGAGGAAAAAGGCATGTTCAGACTCTCTGTTTCTCTGTTGTCTCTTTTTTTTCTATTTCTCCTTTTCTTTTGAATGTTTTCTTGTCTCAGCTGAGCAACACTTTCCTCCGTCGCTCTCGACTCTCATATAATGATCTGTTTATTCTCTGAAGTCTTCTTTTCTTCCTCACAGAGATTCTGGGTATCCTGGAGCCCCTGTTGGTCTGAAGCTGTAAGTTGTTCCTCTCCTCTATGTCAAGTTTAGTTTTCTCTCTTTCGTCTTCTTGTTTTTCTTTAAAATCCAACGTGGGCTCAAACTGAGCAACACGTTCCTCCAGTCGCTCTTGTCTCTGATCAAATGATCTCTCTTCCTGCTCTGCACTATTTTTTACTTTCTCACAGTGATTCTGAGTATCCTGGAGCTCCATGGTGGTCTGTTCCAAAGTGAGCTTAAGCTGAGCAACATGTTCCTCCAGTCGTTTTTGTTCTCTCTTCCAGCTCTCTCTCTCACCTTCTACAGTTTTCTCCAGTTCCTCATGGATTTTCAGGGAAGACTGGAGCTCCATGGTGGTCTGTTCCAAAGTGACCTCAAGCTGAGCAACATGTTCCTCACTTTCGTTTGTTCTCTCGTCCAGCTCTCTCTCACAATCTACAGTTTTCTCCAGTTCCTCATGGATTTTCAGGGAAGACTGGAGCTCCATGGTGGTCTGCTCCAAAATAAACTCAAGCTGAGCAACCAAAGCCTATCCAGTTGCAAATCAATCGCGATTGCATTTGCTTGGATCGTTGCTCTGGGGTATGATTCTCGCTTAGGGTGCAAAGGTCCCGCGTTCAAATCCCGGATGAACCCAATTGTGTTCGGGTGAACAAGAGCTATCAAAAACACTGTATAAATGATAACGTGGATCTCGCTCGCTGCTTGTTCTCTCCCAGCATCAAAGAGGTTAAAATCCTGAAAAAGTTGCTTCTTCTCCCAAAGCTACTACTCTGGATTTTTACACAAACAACCAAATTCTTAAAGTGACCTTGCTCTTGTGTGGACATTTTATGAGGTTTCCCTGGTGTACCAAACTTTGCCATGAGAGCTGAGCTCCTCACCTGGCTCGTTAGTCTAGTGCAGGGGTCACCAACCTTTCTGACACCGAGGGCTACTTCTTGGGTACCGACTAATGTGAAGGGCTACTAGTTTGATACACACTTCTGAAATAACAAAACTTTCTTTCGGCTTCTCCCGTTAGGGGTCGCCACAGCGGATCCTCCACACGTTTGATTTGGCACATGCTTTACGCTGGATGCCCTTCCTAACGCAACCCTCCCCAATTTATCCGGGCTTGGAACCGGCACTGAGAGTGGCTGGGGATGGCTCCCTGACCGGGGATCAAACCCGGGTCGCAGCGGTGAGAGCACTGCATCCTAACCACTAGACCTTTCACTTCTGAAATAACAAATTTGCTCAATTTACCCTTAATTATATGTTATTATTAATAATTGATGATATTTATCTATGTCAAACCATCAATTGAGAAAAACTCAAAAAGAAAACTCAAAGCACATTTTAGGTCATGGGCCGAACAGGATAAACATTTATTGAACACACTAAAACAATGTTTTTCAAACATAAATATGAATAACAACAGACAGGAATATTATCCCAGAATAAATAAACTTAAAATTTAAATAAATAGCTCTCCATAAAAATCTCCTGTGAAAATTATACAAGTTAGAAATATGACCATGCTGCGAAAAAACCCTGATAAAATCAATAAAAATTGTGCTTTTAAGTAAACGTTAAAATAACAACAAATCAAAACAATTAGATTTCTTTGCTCTTATGCCATTTTATAAAAAATATTTTTAAACTTTAAATAACTATTTTGTGCTCTCCATAAAAATATCTCCAGTTAAACACCAGACATCTCACAGCTTCACCATGCAGCTCTTCAGAAACTCTCCCTCAGTAAATAACCAGCTGATGTGACTCTGATTTCTCCTCTACTTTCACACCAGCTTCACTTTGTGATTTTGTTCTGGTGAAGCACGTCTGCTGAAATGTCAGATTCTTCTATAACTCTTCTACTTTCTGTATCTTCTGCTCTGCATTCAGGTTTTTCAGCTTCTCCTTATGTTTTGTCTCGTAGTTCGATCTGAGATTCAATTCCTTAATTACAGCCACATTCGCTCCACTAATAAGACACACGTGTTTACCGGCAGTGTCAGTAAATATATACCCAGCGTTCTATCGGTTTTCAGAATTAACTTTTCTCTTCGCCACTGTGAGGCGCTGTTTCACAATAACTGTACAATAGGGTTAAATACATCAACAGAAGCTCGACTCGATTGACGCTGGAATGTTCCCAGGTAGTCTAGCGCTCGGTAAGGCAGCTGAAGCGCTGCATTATGGGATCTGTAGTTTGTGTTATCAGCGCTTCATATCACCGCTACATTAATAACAATAATAATAGATATATATAAAATCATCTCGCGGGCCGGATGTAACACTGAGTTTGACACACCTGATCTATGTGAAGACACTGATCATGTTAATGATTTCTCACAATAATTATAAACAACGATTTAACACCACGTTGGTGACCCCTGCTCTACATAAACTATAAAGATTTTGCGATGCTTTGCTTACGCGCGTCCAGTAGAAAATGAAGAATCACTCTTTGAGACGAATCAAGGAATCGTTCATAACCGACTCATCACTACTCTGCATCATCAGTAATGAGCTCCGGGAAAAACTCCGTGTTCCAGGTGGAGGATGAAGACCCTCTGCTGGGATGGAGCGACTGTAAGACCCCTGTAACGGTGACTTTCTAGACTTTATGGGTTTTATTCTCTTTGCAACTTTGAGAACCACTTAGCTAACTTAGGCTAACTACCCAGATAGCAAACATTCTGGCACAATTCTCGCTTACACTGGGCATTTATGGCTTAATTCGGGCTCTCTTTTGTTCACACCCTTGTGTGAAACAGCTTTCGGGGGAGTTGTGGCATGAGTCTAGACAGCCAAAAGCAAAAGGTACCTTTTTTGGTTGAGCCCTGGCTTGAGTTTGGTCTGCCAGAAAAGAGTAAATAGTCGGCTGAGATATGGGTAGGTTCTGGTTAGCCAAAAAGCAAAAAGATCCATGCTGTTCAGTAAAACAAGATGTGGGGATTCTATTTTCTTTTATAGGTATATACCATTATAAGGTTAATTTTATCCAACCAGTTTTAATAACATAAAATGTTTTCTTGCAGTTTTTAATTCCTTTAAAATATTTATTCCTGTCGCAGAAACGCATCAAAGGCTATTTAAAATGAGGACTACAAAGTAATTAACCCTGTAAAGCCTACTTTTGTAATATTATAACATCAGTTTTGGCTGTAATAAAATATACCTGTACATTTCTTTTTCTTTAAAACCATATTCTGAAGTCCTATTGTTTAACCTTGCAATGCATTTAAAGGGTAGACTTTGAAAATAGGTTGGCTGTGAACTTACAAAACCTGAAAACCAGAACATGATCTTTTTTACTGAAATAAAGAAATAAATCAACAATCACCACAGGCGGATGACGTCACATGATGTTAGACCTCTAGGTGTGATTTCTCGCTCTCGCGGTACTTTTACCTCATCCGGAAGTAGGTAGCGACCAGCCACCTATTTTTACACGCGCGTTACGGAGGGAATATTCAAACTGCTGTTCAGAGTTTGATCATCACGTGACGCGAATTGTTTGTTTTTTGGAGTTCTTTTGGAGTTCTTGGAGTGAGTCTACCAACTTTTGGATTAACGTTACATTGAGGTAAGTTGATGCTTTTAACACTGATAAATATAAATAAATGTACCACATTATTTACTCGCCATCAAGCAATCCGAGATACATGTCCATGGTCATCTTTCAAACAAAGACATTTGGAGTTATCTTGGTAAATGTCCTCACTCTTCCAAGCTTTATAACGATAGAAAACTGGAACCAGGGAACACATTCCAGATTTAAACACCCAAAAACTCAATTTATCTTTCACATGTAATCCACACGTCTTTACCTGAAGCTACCTATTGTCGTGTATAAAGTTTGAAATACTGAAACTGTTCTTACAAAATCATCATGCATGCACTTTTGGGTGTTTAAACTGTCTTTGTCTGAAAGATGATCATGGACATGTGGGTGAGTAAATGTTGTGTTTGGCCAGAGTATCACTTAGCCTCTGCTTTATGAACTGATGCATTTAAAAATCCCCATTTAATCTTAATTTATTCATTCTTCTACAGTGCGGCACTCGATTGGTGTTGGAGTATTTTCTAGTACATCAAGGTAAGTTGTTACATTTTAAAATCCCAATTTACTCTGAGATTTGAGTAATTATTTTACTTCACGGTAAACGATTGGTTTATTGTTCATGTGCAGTTAGTTTCTGGCTCTCGTGCAGTATTTGTGGCTGTGCTAGAAGTACTACATTTCCCATTTACAGTGCACAATGGACAACATGTGGGCATACAGTGAGCGAAGTAACATGCGAAAAAGGGCTGCTAGAAGAGTAAATAAGATGTTTGAGTCTTTGGAAAAACAAATAAGTTGTCAGCCTGAAAAGAGGCCAACTTTAGATGCCATTGATATGAGTTTTGAGACTGATTACAGTGAAGCACGTCGGAAGCTGCCTCTTGCAGAGCAACAAACGGATCTGCAGTCAGAGGCAGAGACTGACCCCCTGAGAGCACCAAAACGGAAAGTGAAGTAAGCTTGTGTAATTATGTAATTCTTTAAAACACGTGTAACATGTCTTGTGTCACTGCAGTTGTAGAAAGGACCATGTTTCTTTAGATGTATTACTCATTTTCTTTTCTTCTCTGTAGACGAAACCGGCATCTATTGGACGACTACGATACAGATGAGGAGGCCATTGCACCGAAAAAAAATTTGCCGCAAGCCCCATACATACAACCACTATCAAAAAGAGCTTGCTCTGCTTTAGATGAGGTTCAACCAAGTCCTCTACAACACAGACCCCAAAGGTCCCCATCTGTGACACAGGTTCCAGGGACCTCAAGACAGGCGTTGATGGAAATAAGCTCTACCTCTCAATGGCAGAACTTTGAAAGTGCTCTAGGAAAGTCGTTACGGCAAGCAATAGACCTACCTGCACAGTCACCAGCTCAGACTCTTTTCCAGACTGCCCATCAGATGGGTCCAGAAGCAGAAAATTATAGTGAATTGTCGTGGCAAAAAGGATCAACGCTACAATCTCCCGAGGAGCCAACACAACCTCTGTGGCATCGTGAAACACCCAGAAGAAGCTATTCAATGGATGATCCATTCAAAAAATGTAAGTTCTATTTAATTCACACACAAAGGGCGGTGTACCAGACAGTGCTTATCCTAGTCCCAGAATAAAATGCATGTTTCAGACGCTTCAATTTAAAACGCCTTGTACTGACATCTTAATATGTATCAGTGCCATTGTTTTGTCTCAAGATTTTTTTTTTGTCTCTACCACAACAGTATTGTTTTTGCAAGGTTTTTTTGTAGAAATTTTTTATTTTATTTATTTTTTAAATGTCCTTATATAACTAGGGCCTAGTCCTGGATTAATCTGAACCCTGTCTGGGAAACCGTGTTTCAATGTTTGTTTAAGGCTTATGTCATAGCAGGGATGGAGTGATAACCTTACAATTACTGTTTAATGTTTCAGCACTTCTTCATGATGTGTTAACCAAGCTTGAAGTCGTTATGGAGCAGCAAAGACACATTGTTAGGATGATTCAAGACCTGAAATCCAACAATGTAAGGGAGATCACAGAGGAAAACGAAATAAGTCCCACTCTTTTTCCAGTGGAAGATTTAAGGTCCCTAACTTCCCTTGAAAGTAATCTTCGATCCAGTCCTGAAACAAGACGGAAAGTGGTAGGTAACAGTAAAAGTTATGCACTGTTGTCTGCTGTTATCACTTACAAACCTGGTTATAATTTCTGTTGTAGTGTGTGTGATCAACGCCATACAATCTAACAGAAAAAATACTTTGAATTTATCAGTTGAATCACAAGTGTTCAAACACTAAAGCATGTTTTAACATTTCAGGTAATTGAACTTGGATTGCTTGGTGGGGTGGATGGTAAGGACACAATTTGGCGTATAATGAAACAGACAATAAAAAATGACTTTGCAAAAACAATGAACTGGAAAGGCGCAAATGGAAAAACACCATTCCAAGGTCTTGAACTGAAAAACGTTGTGATTGGTAAGTAGTTTTATATGTCGTCTTGCAGCTTTTGTTTTCATGACTTTCACATGGAGGAATGTTAAGAATCTTTGTGTCATGTAATCTAAATACATAAAACATAGGGGCAGAAAGCAATAATGTAAATGTATTTAACCTTGTGTCTGTATGCTTCTATTTTAGAGGCTGTGAGACGAAACCCTGCATGCTCTCAGACAACAGAGCTAGAAGTCGAAAAGGTTATTTCAGCAAAGCCAGATGAGTGAGATCAGCTAAACAGTGTTGAGAAGTGTGTAAAGGACATTAGACAGTGGATGCTTAATAACTTTCTTCTGCTCAACTCAGATAAGACGGAAGTACTTTTACTAGGACCACATGCAGCTAGAAGCAAACTTTCCGATTACGTAGCATCTCTAGATGGTGTTTCTGTTTCAGCATGTACGGCTGTCAAAGACCTTGGTGTGATTATTGACCCGAGTCTTTCCTTTGAGTCTCACGTGAATAATATCACCAGGATCGCCTTCTTTCACCTTAGAAAAATTGCTAAAATTAGAAATATGATGTCGTTACAGGATGCAGAAAAACTAGTTCATGCTTTTGTTACTTCTAGATTAGACTACTGTAACGCTTTACTGTCTGGGTGTGCGAGTAAGTGCATAAATAACTTCAGTTAGTCCAGAATGCAGCAGCAAGGGTCCTCACTAGATCTAGGAAATACGACCACATCACCCCTGTTTTAATCAGTCTACACTGGCTCCCAATCAAATCTCGCATTGATTATAAAATATTACTACTGACGTATAAAGCACTTAACGGTCTCGCACCGCAGTATCTGAGTGAACTTCTTACCAGTATGATCCTCCACGCCTACTTAGATCAAAAGGTGCTGGTATCTGTTGGTTCCTCAAATAATGAAGACTACAGCAGGGGGCAGATCTTTCTCTTATAAAGCCCCACAGATATGGAACAGCCTTCCAACCAGTGTTGGATTCAGACACAGTCTCAGTGTTCAAGTCGAGGTTGAAAACGTATTTATTTAGTCAAGCCTTTTATCAGTAGATTTTTGTTAGGTAAAGGCTCAGATCTGGAGGGAGCATGGATATAGAGTGTTTGGTGAACTGGTATATTTGTATGCTGTCGTCCCCTCACATTCACACGTTCACTCGGGTTTGTTGACGGTGGTGTGGTGGGTCGTCTCTTATCCCAGAGATCCCTCATGTCTGTGTTACCTTCTGGTTCTCCCTTTTAGTTATGCTGCCATAGCGAGTCCTGCCGGAGTCCAAACTGCACAGTGACATTAACTTTCATACACCAATAGTTACACTTAATAATCCATATCCTTCTCTCTCTCTCTCTCTCTCTCTCTCTCTCTCTCTCTCTCTCTCTCTCTCTCTCTCTCTCTCTCTCTCTCGGTCGAGTTAAACATGCTCCTGAGGTTCCAGTGACCACTGTTCCTGCCCCTCTCCCCTCCGTGGATCTTCACACTTCTGTGCAGCTTGGGACGGTATCTCATCAACACCTTGGGTGGTTCCATGTAATTCCGGAGTAGAACGGGTGCTTTGAGGATGGATTGGACTGTAGTTGGTGTCGGCGGTCTGCTGCACTGACTCGGGAGTGCAGTTTGCTTCTGATCATCATCACTGTACCCCGCAACTTTGTATATATGCTTCAAATGGACATTTGGTGCAACCCAGATGAGAATGGGTTCCCTCTTGAGTCTGGTTCCTCTCAAGGTTTCTTCCTTATGCCATCTCGGGGAGTTTTTCCTTGCCACAGTTGCTCATCAGGGACAAACATACTTATAAAGAACATATTTACATTTAATCACCACATTATTTGTGTAAAGCTGCTTTGAGACAATGTTCATTGTTAAAAGCGCTATACAAATAAAAATGAATTGAATTGAATTATTAGGCGGTGGTTTTATCTGGCTGGTGATCGGGAGGGTGTCAGGAAAAAAGAACACCATTGCAAAGATTTTAATCAAACCATTGCCTTACCCCTTTTCTGTTTACAACCAGCTTTTGTTTGCCTAATTTAATGTTTATTTATTTACTTTATGTAGATTTCATTAATTTAATTTGTCTCTTACAACCAGCATTACTGCATTTATGCACAACATTTACATTTTGTTTTAAATTGCACTGTTGGTTGGTTGGTTTAAATTTTGTCTTATTTTTATTGTGACTTTGTTGCTTTGCGTTTATTAATTTACTTTATTTGCACATTTGTAGATTTACTTTATTTAATTTATCTTCAACAAATGAATGCTGGTTGTAGGTTTATTTTACTTCATTTATGCACAACTTTTACATTAGTTTTAAATTGCACTACTGGTTTGTTTTTGTTTGTGTGACTATTTCCATTTTATTTGTGGCTGTTTTATTCATATTTACTTTACACTTTGTACATTTATTTTTTAACCAGCATTCATTTGGGTTATTTTACACCATTTATGCACAAGTTAATTTTGTTTCAAATTTGCACCATTGTTTTCTTTAGTTTTAATTTTGTTTTCACACTTCTTTTGTCATTTTTCATATTTGCCTTTCACGCTATTAAAATGTTTTTGGTCTTTCATAACTAGCTTTTGTTTGGTTTCTTTTAATTTATGCACAAACTTTTACATTTGTTTTTAATTGCACTATTGGTTTAGTTTTGTTTATAATGTAGTTTTTCTTTGCTGTGTGGTGTTCTTGTATTTTGATTTGGTATAATATTTTTACCATGTTTTTTTTTTAAACAACAGTTACAATAAACACGTTAATTTGCATTTGTGTGGTTGTGCTTTTTGAATATACACATTTTACATAGTTAAATCATTTTGGTACAGTTATGGCTTTTTTTTGGTGGGCTTCTGGATAAGTTGTGGGTGGGTTCTGGGGTAAATATGGTCAATTTGGGCCTTTTTATGGTAGACATCTGGGGCTTCTGGATAAATTGTGGGTGGGTTCTGGGGTAAATCTGGTCAATTTGGAAATTCAGGCTTTGTAGAGGGACAGCTGTGGCTGATTTCTGGAGGTGTGAATGGGTTGTGGCTGAGTCATGGTCTGCTTTTGGCTAAAGTCTGGATTACTTCAGGCATGCAGCTTTAGAGCCAATTAAGGACCGTAAGCCGTGGTGGTATGTGAGCCAAAAGAACAGCCTGAACTCAGCCCTTTCTGGCCCAGAAAAAATTTGCTATCTGGGTAGCCGGCTAACTAATCTTAGCTTCAATAGGTTTCATCCTCCGGTTAAATATTCTACATTTAGTGAGTTATTAATAAATTATAAATATATTAATAACGAATAATTAAATGTATTCGTCTTTTGGCAAATTTGTGTAAAATATTCTAAGAAACTAGCTAACACAAAAACAGCGCTAGCAAACCCGGCTAGCATGAGGCTAATGATGATGTTCTCCTACACTATTAGCCGAAAGGTCCATTTCTACTGCGGTTAAGCCAGCCGCGTCTTGAAAATACACAGTTAAGCCAGCCGCACGTTGTTAAGTGTTGCGCGTCTACTCGTGCACTTACGGTACGGGTGGTGGGACCAAAATACATGTGAAGACGCTTCAGAAAGGCGTTTCCGTTATAAAAAAGACTCAGTGCATTTGTCATGTTCCTCATTCAAACACTCATAAAACATTTTTCTTTATAGGTTTGCTCAATCTTTCAAATTATTCCTATTTAGACTCTTCCTGTCTATTATTTTCTTAAATTTCAACTCATTTTACTGTGGATTTTTGGAGAAAAGTAAAGGCAAAATCACTCCAAGCATCACTGCATTTTCAATCATGTTCCATATTCAAACACTTATTAAACAGTTTTCTTTATAGGTTTGTTCAATCTTTCAAATTATTCTTATTTAGACTCTCCCTGTCTATTATTTTCTTAAATTTCAACTCATTTTACTGTGGAGTTTTCGAGAAAACTAAAGGCAAAATCACTCCAAGCATCACTGCATTATCAATGTTTCATATTCAAACAATCATAAAACATTTTTCTTTATAGGTTTGTTCAATCTTTTAAATAATTCTTATTAACAGTGTCCCTGTCTATTATTCCTTTAAATTTTGACTCATTTTACTGTCAAGTTTTGGAGAAAAGTAAAGGCAAAATCACTCAAAGCATCACTGCATTATCAATCATGTTCCACATTCAAACACTCATAAAACATTTTTCTTTATAGGTTTGCTCAATCTTTCAAATTATTCTTATTTACAGTGTCTCTGTCTATTATTTTCCTAAATTTTAACTCATTTTACTGTGGAGTTTTGGAGAAAACTAAAGGCAAAATCACTCAAAACCTCAGGTGCATTTTCAATCATGTTCCATATTCAAACACTCATAAAACATAATTTTTTATAGGTTTGCTCAATCTTATAAATAATTCTTATTTACAGTGTCCTGTCTATTTTTTTTTTTTTTTTTTTTTTTTTTTTTTTTTTTTTTTTTTAAATATTCTTATTACAGTGTCCCTGTCTATTATTCCTTTAAATTTTGACTCATTTTACTGTCAAGTTTTGGAGAAAACTAAAGGCAAAATCACTCCAAGCATCACTGCATTTTCAATCACGTTCCATATTCAAACACTCATAAAAAAAACTTTCTATATAGGTTTGCTCAATCTTTCAAATTATTCTTATTAACAGTGTCCCTGTCTATTACTCTGTTAATTTTCAAATCATTTTACTGTGGAGTTTTGGAGAAAACTAAAGGCAAAATCACTCAAAACCTCAGGTGCATTTTCAATCATATTCCACATTCAAACACTCATAAAACAGTTTTCTTTATAGGTTTGCTCAATCTTTCACAGAATTCCTATTTAGACTCTCCCTGTCTATTATTTTCTTAAATTTCAACTCATTTTACTGTGGATTTTTGGAGAAAGGTAAAGGCAAAATCACTCCAAGCATCACTGCATTATCAATCATGTTTCACATTCAAACACTCATAAAACATAATTCTTTATAGGTTTGCGCAATCTTTCATATTATTCTTATTTACAGTGTCCCTGTCTATTACTCTGTTAACTTTCAAATCATTTTACTGTGGAGTTTTGGAGAATACTAAAGGCAAATTCATTCAAAACCCCAGTGCATTTTTAACCATTAAACATTTCACATTCAAACACTCATAAAACTTCCTAGGTAGTTTTCCTGTTCACAGTGATCCAGAATTCATTTATTTTGTATTTATTGTCAATTAATTTGACTGTACATTTTCAAGAAATTATAGGCAATATTACTCAAAACATATGTGTATTCTTTTACTTATTTCCATATTATTCAGAAAAATCTAAATAATTTGCATAAATATATTCTTTTTAGAACAGTTACACTGTTTCAGAAAAAATAAATTCTTGTTTCTCCCGAACATATAAAAATTGGAATATGGATTTTACTCCATTACTCTGTTTTTTTATTTTAAAACACAAATAAAACTTGAGCGAATAATGAAAGGTTGCAATTGTGCATAGACAAGTTTAATTTACAATCAAATGTTGTGAAAACAAATTAAATAAATACATACATCGTGAATTATCCTTTAATGTACATCATCAGTGGCATTTGAAACATTTCCAGAACTGTTCATTACCAATGACACTTCTGGATATATCTACACATGTAGGATGATACCACTCTTGGCATTTAGAGCACTGGACCATAAGCTCATTGTAATGAGCTGTTCTGCAAACACAGTAAACAGGTATCGCAGTTTTGGTCACGTTTGCCTCGGCTTCACTCCCTCGACTCTTCATGCCAAATGCGATACTGTTTTTCGTTAACGAAGCATACAGTTGTGCCCTTAGCCTGCTTTCATTAAAGATGCATACCTCTGGTGGGTGACCCTTGCAAACAGCATATGCAAATGCAATTGCGAACAACCCACAATTGCTGTTATTTGATTGTTGCTGCACAGCTGGTTGCAAAACATCAAACGTGCCTGACTGCGGCCTCACCAGCCAGGACAGTGCTTGTAGTGTTCCTGGGTCCAGAGGGGTGCATTTGCTGTCATACGCAGAGAGCTGATTTTCATTACAAAACAAATTGCTGACTGTGATCCAGTGGCATTGCCGAATGTTCAATATTTGCACAAACTTATTTTGTGGAGTTCCCACAATTCCACCATTTGGAATCGCACTAAAGGGCAGAACAGATTGAAACCCATCAATGTGCACATTGTCCTTTGCCATGAGGTAGCTGGCCAGGTCGATGATATCACAGGTTAACCAGTAATCAGGGTGAAGTATTTGTTGCAGCATTTGTATTTTTGGTGGCCTGCATAGTCTTCGAGGAGCAATTGTTTCTGATGGACCTGATTTATTCCAGATTGGCCCTTCGAATTTTGATTGTCTTCTCCTGAAATTCTTCACTGGTTCTTTCTGTAGATACAGAAGATACAATTTATTTTTTGTGCCAGTTCAGACTTAAATTTGATGCATTGTGAAGACAAAAAGTAAATCTTGTTTGTGATCTTAGTCTATTAAGTATCTTTATAATGAGGGACAGCAGTGTCAGTTCTACATTTTGGGACCTTCTAGAAGACCACATGATAAATGTGATTGACCATGAGATAAAATGTAGTCATAATCATGCAATGAAAGACCATTCTCTTAATTAATCAGCTGATTTTCCTTTGCCTTCAGTCTGCTCAGGTGATTTGGGCTACACTTACATTTGTTGTACTTCAGCACTATCATCTTTCCTCTCTGCCTGTGTTTTGTAATAGTGAAATTATACATAGCAAATATGCTCGTCTCCTGCCATATTGACACTGGACATTCAAACATACAATTTCCAATCAATATATTTCTCTTTCTAAATAAGCTGTGAAAGTTGATTCAAGAGATTGGAAGCCATGACTCTGCTATCATAATAACAAGACATCAGTTTACACATTCAGTAACACTTTAAATTGATTACAGATTACAGTGATTGTTCCTAATATTTGTACCTCACCAGTTAGATTTTTTAACTATACATATATATATATATATATAATGTATGTGTGTGTATATTTAAACCTGGATCACATCTTCTGGCTTTTTCTTTTTCTCTGGCACTTTTGGGGTGCCTTTGAAGACTTCTCCTGACAAACACATACACACACACACACACACACACACACACACACACACACACACACACACACACACACACACACACACACACATAAAAACCCATATTATTTAAAGTAAATAAAGATTTAGTTTAAAAGCATGTCATATATCTTTTTTCAACAAAATTGTTATTATTATTATTATTATTATTATTATTATTATTATTATTATATCAATACAAATATATATATATAATGTGTGTGTGTATATTTAAACCTGGATCACTTCTTCTGGCTTTTTCTTTTTCTCGGCACTTTTGGGGATGCCTTTGAAGACTTCTCCTGACAAAAAACCACACACACACACACACACACACACACACACACACACACACACACACACACACACACACACACACACATAAAAACCCATTTTATTTAAAATAAATAAGGATTTAGCTTAAAAGCATATGCTTCTGCTCTTTTTTTAACAAAAATTGTTTAGTTATTATTATTATTATTATTATTATTATTATTATTATTATTATATACACTCCGAATAATAATACCTTGTTTTTTACATCTTGGAATGGAAGAACCTTGACTAGTGGAGAAACATATAATCCTTTACGCCTCTGACGTCTCTTTTTCCACTGCTCCATGTCCACTCGAATGGACCAGAAGAGACACACATACATCACACAGTTTATTTTTATTTTTTTTATCTAATACATTTTTTTATGAAGTGTATCTTACAGCATCTTGGTTTATAGGACTGTGGTGAGACCTGAGATGTTGTATGGTTTAGAGACAGTGGCATTAAGTAAAAGACAGGAGGTGGAGCTGGAGGTATCAGAGCTGAAGATGCTGAGGTTTTCGCTGAGAGTGACGAGGATGGAAAGGATTCGAAATGAGTTTAATAGAGGGACAGTGCATGTAGGATGTTTTAGACATGCGCAGAGGAGGGACATGAGTTATATTGGTAGGAGAATGCTGAGAATGGAGCCATCTGGAAGGAATAGTAAGAAGAAGGAGGAGGTTTATGAATGTGGTGAGGGAAGACATGCAGGTAGTTGGTGTGAAAGAGGCAGATGTAGAGGACAGAGAGGTATGGAGAAGGATGATCCGCTGTGGCGACCCCTAATGGGAGAAGCTAATAGAAGAAGAAGAAGAAGAGAAGGAAGAAGAAGATATTACAGCATCTTGGTTTATATTTAGGGAACATTGAATTGGCAATATTTTGTAAAAGGTGAAAGTACAAAAATATTTCATTACTCTCTTTCTTGTTCGTTCTGTGTCTTCATATTCACGGAGCAGTGCGTCATGCATGCTCTGATAAATCTGGACAAAGTCATCCAATCTTGTCAATCTCCTTCTCTGGAACCAAATTTTTTTTTAGGTCCCATTGACTTTTTTCCATTATTCCTTGTGTCCGATTGTCTTGTGTAAAGTTCTGAATTATGGACAACAAATTGTAGTTATTTAAGGCATAGCATTTATGTAAAAAAAATAAAATAAAAAAAATTTTTTTAACAAGCTATTAAAATCAATCAGTTGAGTTTTTACCTGATTATTGGACTGACTGACTTTTTTATAAATCTGCCCGAAATGTTGGTAAACTGAGCCTGTACCATGCGTCCAATATCACCTAAAGAATTACATTGTTTGTTTGTTTGTTTGTTTGTTTGTTTTTTGAATCAGTAGTAATGTTAGAAAACACTCCTATCAAAAAAACCTACCTAGCAATAGACCAGACCACAGTGTTGCGTGTGGCAGGAAGTACCTGGTCAAGTTTTCAATGAATGTTGGGGCGTAATAGCTGTTTTCTTCCCCATTAAGGTCAAGAGGTGCTTTCACTATTACCTTCTGGAAGTGGGTGTGTTTCCCACATCATTCTGAAAGGAAATTTTTTGTATTATATACAATTTAAACATGAATGTTTACGTTGTGTAGCTGGAGAAGCAAGACACAGGAATTAGTTATATATAATATATATATAATGTATATTATTATTAATAGCACATATTAATTATTTATGCTAATGCACATACAGACAATTTAGCAGGCACTTAATTTAAATCAAATTGTGGTTCAAGTAATACTTAGAAACATCATGCAAATGTTAGGGAATGTTTTCGAAAAAACCTTCTTTTATGTCCTTGACTGTAAAGTTTGGACTTATGTACATGATGAAAACACACATGGTTGAGATCTCCTTTATAAAAATCCACTGCAGGTCAAGACAGAGATTCAACATAGCACCTTGCTGCAAGACTGTGTATTGTCAGAAGTCTACATATATAGCAATAACTGTTAGTAACATGTTAATTACCTTGTAGTCTTCAGCAACAATGTTTTGTTCCTCAAATTCCAGTTTTCCTATTTGTTGCATCAGTGTTTGCAAGTTGTTATAGTGCTTAGCCACATTGTCTCCAGTGCATGGACTACAAAACAGGACTGTGGCACTGAGGAGCACCTCATCCATCTGCTTCAGATTTTCTGAACATGCAAGTAGCCCAAATGTGTGCATAGCAAGTTTGTAATGTTTTGGCACTCTAAAATGACAGCAATAAAAACAAAAATTGGTTATGTTTCAAATGCTTTATACATTAATCTCAGTAAAAAAAAAACGACCAAAAAAAAAAACCTACTGTTTTTTGCACAGACACTTTGCATGTTTCATTATGTGGCTTAAGCATCTATGAAGGATGGGAAGATCAAACTTTTCTGCCTGGTATTGTTCACTGAATATTTCAAAGTACTTCTTCAGGAGATCCTCCAGACTTAGTTGGCAGAATGTAAAAGAAATAGAATTCAGAAGCACAAGCGAGCCATCACAAATGATCATAATTGGCCTTTTGACTGCCTTTTTCCCATACATTCTCATCATGTCTGTTTGGAAAGCCTGCAAGAAGTACATGACAGATGCTGTTGTGTGGTCACAAGTAAGATAGGTTGCAACTGGAAGAGGAGATGCCCCACTGGAAGGATTACGCACAACTAATTCATACACATAGTATGGTCGACTTGTGGAGCTTCCTTTCTGAATAATACTTCCTGTTGCATCCAGATAGACAATGTCTTCTTTGCACCTTCTGTAAAACACTGACAGTGTTTTCTAGACCATAGCATTATTGCTCTAGGGTGCATCATGACCCTCTGTAGGACTTCATTGTCTGATCCTTTCTTTTCATTGATTAATATTTGTAGACTTAAAAGTTCGTTTGAATGAGGTCTTTTCAGTTGTCTTTGGGTGCATGCAATGGTTTTTAAAACCTCTTTTGTTGGTGCTTCATCCCTGCACCCAGACTGTACCACCATCTCTGGGATTTTTTGCATGGATTCCAAATATACATTTCTGGGCAGTTTGCTTTCCAGAGTTTGTGCAATAGATAAACGTGCATCTGCACGCACTGGTCTCCTTTTCAGTTCAGTGGTACTGTGATAAACATCTCCTCCTGTGAATAGCACAGCTGCCTTGAGGGTGACCTCATCGGTCACTTCCACACTAACAATAATTGGGCAATTTTCAAATCGGCAGTAGCCCGTACATTCGAATAAAGGTGTGTTTTTTGTGACAGCAGGGTTTTTTACACTGTGTCTTTTAAAACCAAAACTGCAGTATGGGTGAATTGACCGTATTCCCTTCGCAATCACGTTTGTCCACTGTAACCCTTGAAAACATCTTCCTTTCTGATGCTTTCTTAGCTCTTGCCATTCTTTCTTGTCAATAAAAAAGAACCATGGCTCTTGTGGCAAACTACATGTAAAGAATGCGTCCTTTTCCTCACTGCTTTCTGTAGACATGTAAGCTAATTCAGCCAAGTCAGGTTCCTTGTCATGATACTGTAACACAAAAACAATTCCAATTGTGATTTTATATAAAAAAGTATATATGCATTATTATATAATTTGGCAATAAATGTTATTAATTTGATGAAATATTTTTTTTATTTTTTTTATTTACTTATTTATTTATTTATTTAGTTAGTTAGTAAATGTTGAACCTGTGTATAGAACCTTCTGCTGTATGTGATAATTTCACATTTCTCAAAGAGTGCACATTTTTGAGGCAAAGGTTTTAAATGACTTGAGTCCTTTTTTTAATCATAATTTTTTCCCTTTGCATATTTGTGTAATTGTCATCTTGTATTTCATATCAGACTGCTAGTTGTTTTGATGTGATAGAATATCTAAAATATTAAAGATAGAGCTTGCATTTAATAGTATGCTGGTACAGCTTTTTATGAATATACAGTCTGTATAGAAATGAATGACTTCTCAAAACTAAAATAATCACATTTTGTTGCTTTTATGCTAGAATTGAAAACAGACACAGTTTTTGTTTTACCCGGCTGTATTCACTCAGTTCAACCTGTTACATTGCAATGAAAGATACTGTATAAAAGACACTGTTATAAATAAATAAATAAATATAAATAAATAAATAAATAAAAAATGTAATTACTGAGTTCTGACTGAAAAAAGTGAAATAGCATTGCCAACATGTGTTTTGTTGTTTTTTTTCCTTTTTATTTAAATTACAAACGTACTAACTTTGCACATCTAAACTGTGCACATTTTGGCCATTTTCTTTGCAGAACTGCCCAAGTTCAGTTACATTTATGGTAACCGTTTGTTGACTGCAGTCTTCAATCATTGTACAGATTTTCGATTATTGTTGAGGCCAAATAATAACAATTTAATCGTATCTGAACATAACACCTTTTTCCATGTGTCCTCAGAATCTTTACGGTGCATTTAACAAAACTCATTTACGACTGCCTGATTTAGGTTACAAAACATTTTGTACGAAGGGGTGATCATTTTTCCAGCTCAGTGTTTCTTCTTTTTCTTTTTTTCTTTTGCAGTCATGTTGGTCTTCTATCTTTCATTTGGATGCTATAAGTTGCATTGAGTACAGCTTACTAAAACGTAGGGCAGAGTACAATACAGCTTACTAAAAGAAACACTGTCTCTGTCTTTATTTCCGACTGCAAAGCAACACAATTTGATTCTTTTAAAGGGAAATTATTATTTTTATACCCAATTTTGTACTGAAGCAAAAACCAAGATGTTTTTTTAAATATATATTTAATTTGACTACCTTTTCTTCTGAACATTCAGGCTTTTTTTCAGAACAAGGACTGTTACCCTTTAAAACTGTTGTCAAATTCTCCCAAGAGCCCTGAAAGTAGACATTATCAACAACACAAAGTAAACCCTTAATAATAACTAAACATGGAACATGCTAATTTTATCTTTTACTTCATAATATAGACAATTATCCTCTGATCAGGAAATGCTGATTTGCATTCAAGGTGTTGAATAACTTTATCTTTTCAAAATAAGTGGATAAGTGGAGGCCAATTACTGTCTCCCACATTTCTCCTATTTAAATCATTCCAGATGTGTAAATAATACACATAACAGTGCAACACCATGCAATGCTAAACAGTTTCTATGTTATTTAATTTATTAATACTTAAAAAGTATACTCTATTGCAAATTGAACAGCTAGTGCAGTTATAGTCATTCAAATGCTTTTCAATAAGAAGACTGGACCTAATATAATGTCATATAATACAATGCACACTATTATTGATAATATGCATCCTCTATCAATATCATTTTGGTTAATTGTAGTGCATACTCTAACAATCATTTGAATTTTCCACCTTGCACACAATGTGGCACGGTTACCATAACAACAACTTATGACAGACAAATTAACAAGGAGGAACTGTTTTCTCCGGAAGCTCTTTCCTCATATCTCGCTTTTGAGCTGCTCTTGTTCCCTGATGTTTCCTGGCGAAAAGTTAGGAATAAATTTGTTCATTTCAAAATATGATCATGAGTAAAGTTATTTGACATTAAAACTATATTTGTACAAACTTTAAAGTACATTAGAAACTTTTAACTTTAGCAATAATTGCATTTTTTACAGAAGATAAAACACCTTCCAAAGATGTGCAGTGGCTTTGCGAATTTTTAGCCGATTCAAGAGTGTATTGGGCACTTCCAAATCTTTGCAGACATCTCCCCATAAACCAGATTCATTATAAATACTGTTGTTATTCATATTGACACCAGGTACAGAACATTTTGAGATGCTTTGCAATATTTGGTCCAGGTTTATGGTAAGTGTCCTTGACTATAAAATGACATAGAACAATAGAAAAACAGGTTTTAGTAAAAAATAAAAATAAAAATAAATATATATGTAAAACAATATATATATATATATATATATATATTCCCTTGTGTATATACTTGCCTTTCCAAAAATAGTGAAGGTGCAGGTTCTGAAATAAACACACACAAACATACACAGACACACTCACGTTTAAACAAACCCTAGTTTCTGAACATTTATAAATACAAATTTATTTCCACTAAAATACAAAATTTTATAATAATAATAATATTAATAATAATATTAATATAATATTAATAATTATTATTATAATGATTTATTATTATTATTATTATTATTATTATTATTATTATTATTATTATTATTATTAACACTGACATTCATTGCAGAGAATAGATCATGCATTTTGCTTCTCTTGTTTGAAAATTGATTTAGAGATTGCTATTTTATAACTGGGCCACTAGATGACCCTAATCAGCATTCAAGTCAAATGAATAAACTGAATCAAAAATTTTAAAGTTCAGTCCTTTATGCGTGCAGGTATGCATTTATACATCTAAAATTTATTTTTGGCAAAACTTTGTCGACATTTTAAGCAGTTACATTTGTTTTGCTTTGCTTTGTAATTATTTTCAATTGTTCAAGTCACTGTAGCTTCTCAATTTGCATTTTCCCTGACACTTTAAAAAAAGGTCAAAAGATAAAAGTTTACTGGTTTTTATATGATTTTTACACAGTGTTCATAAGCTGTGGCAAAATGCTTGCGGGAGCGGGCGGGAGTGGGTCACTGCTCGAATAAGAGTCAAGTCTTTTGGGGGTGCCCATTTGTTGTGTATTCCACTTTTTTTTTTTTACTAAAATAATATTTGGTACTCCTCTAAGTCTATTTTTGACTTGCCATGGGGGGTCCCTGATACGTTATGGGGGTCCCGGATATCCCCAGCCCCCCTCAAAAGCACTGGTAACAGTCCCGCACAGGACTCTACATAAAGGTGAATATATATATATATATTACCAGCAACCACGCAAATAGTTAGATAAATCACATTTTTTAACAAATATATATATATATATATATATAGGTTGTAATAGCTTATTTCTCTTAATTAAATAGCAAACTACCTTGGCAAAAATCAACACATACCTGTGCCTAAGATTACTCATCCTTTATCCTGAATGTTGTCAACCTTTCCATACAAAGAAATGCTAATCGATGCTTTAATGGCTCCACATCGTCACAAAAAAGATTTACAGCATGTGAAAGCCTATCACTGTCTTAGAATAGTGACTAACTGCCCAATGAAAGCGAACTTTTGTCAACTGTGGTTGACTCAATGGTTCAAAATACAAACGAAGTAAAAGTAACTTAAAAACACAATAGATAAACAAAAACAAGCTAGAAAAGTACATAAAAGAAATTACTGCACTCCACTTACAGACAAAACTCAGCAGAATTAATTTTGATTATATATATATATATATATATTATTATATATATATATATTATATATATATATATATATATATAAAATCAAAATAAGAAATAGCTTTATTGCCAAGCACGATTGCAATTACAATTAATTTGTGTTGGTGACAGAAGCCTCCAGTTGCTCATTAAAAAAATAAAGGAATGTGAAATAAAAAAACCAATAAAAAATAGTTAATGCACATTTTTGTAAAGATAAGTAAATAAATAAATTGTATTACTGCTCAGAAAAGTACAGATAAAAGTGATATTGGACATTATTTATTTTATTGAACAATGGGGAAAGCATTTAATGGTTCATGAGATCAACAGAGGTAAATATAATATGTACATTTCAAACGAGTGGTAAAAAAGCTAAAATTAAATAAAAGAGGACAAAAAGAAGTCTGGAAAGTTATATTTGATGAAATCTAGAAGAAAATATTGACCTGGTTAAACTTAAATACCCTAATTCAGAACACATAACTTATCTTGTTTGTTGAATAAAATACATATTATTTCATAAATAGTACTATAATAATGTTACTATAATAATAACATTATTATAGTAAAATTATTATAATAATATTTTTATAACAGTAATAACAATATTATAGTAATGTTATTATTATTATAATAATAAATATTAACAATTATTATTATTATTGTGGGTCCTAATAATAATAATAATAATAATAATAATAATAATAATAATAATAATAATAATAACATATAATATAATTTTTGTTTAGGTGTGAGTAGTATAAACATATTTTTTTCCTCATTTTTTTCTATTTATATATACATATATTTTGTCCAGAAAGCTTGTAATCTATTACACTCATGCATCTGCAGAACTCATTTGTGACATTCTGCCACAGACATTATTGCAGCTTAGTCCTATAGTAGTTTAATGATAATTAAAATGCATTTTATTTGGCACCTTTCAAGACTCAAAGACACCTTACAAGCACAGGATTGATTGATCGATTGATTGATTGAATAATTGAATGCAATACAACCAACAATTTGTGACATTGATTATGATAAACAAACATTAGATAAAAAAAGAAATATGTAATTTCCAAACAATAAAACAAAAGCCTAATATAATAGGATAATTTTAGGTGTGTAAATCAGTGCACAGAAGAGAGTCAATAAATGTCCACGTCCAAGGTGCTTAAGTCAAAGTAGATACTGTCGTGCAGTCTGGCGGATTCTTGATTGAGTGTGCTTAATCTTTAGGATGCCCAAGTTGTAATCTGGAGAAAAAAAGGCAAATGAAAAAAATATATACATTTTTTTTTTGCATTTGAAAAAGAGTACAGTAGAAAATCTTAAAAATCTAAACACTAATTGACAGGGTAAATCTGAATGCAAAACATTTGAAAGATTGAGCAAACCTATAAAGAATTATGTTTTATGAGTGTTTGAATGTGGAATATGATTGAAAATGCACTTGAGGTTTGGAGTGACTTTGCCTTTAGTTTTCTCCAAAACTCCACAGTAAAATGAGTTGAAATTTATTAAAATAATAGACAGGGACACTGTTAATAAGAATAATTTGTAAGATTGAGCAAACCTATAAAGAAAACTGTTTTATGAGTGTTTGAATGTGGAATATGATTGAAAATGCACCTGAGGTTTGGAGTTATTTTGCCTTTAGTTTTCTCCAAAACTCCACAGTAAAATGATTTGAAAATTAACAGAGTAATAGACAGGGACACTGTAAATTAGATTTATTTGAAAGATTGGGCAAACCTATAAAGAAAAATGTTTTATGAGTGTTTGAATGTGGAATATGATTGAAAATGCAGTGATGTTTGGAGTGATTTTGCCTTTGGTTTTCTCCAAAACTCCACAGTAAAATCATTTGAAACTCAAAAAAGTAATAGACAGGGACACTGTTAATAAGAATGATTTAAAAGATTGAACAAACCTATAAAGAATTATGTTTTATGAGTATTTAAATATGGAACATAATTGAAAATGCAGTGATGTTTGGGGTGATTTTGCCTTTGATTTTCTCCAAAACTCCACAGTAAAATAAGTCAAAATTTAACACAGTTATTTACAGGGACACTGTGAATAAGAATAATTTAAAAGATTGAGCAAACCTATAAAGAAAACTGTTTTATGAGTGTTTGAATGTGGAATATGATTGAAAATGCACCTGAGGTTTGGAGTGATTTTGCCTTTAGTTTTCTCCAAAACTCCACAGTAAAATGAGTCGAAATTTATTAAAATAATAGACAGGGACACTGTTAATAAGAATAATTTGTAAGATTGAGCAAACCTATAAAGAAAACTGTTTTATGAGTGTTTGAATGTGGAATATGATTGAAAATGCAGTGATGTTTGGAGTGATTTTGCCTTTAGTTTTCTCCAAAACTCCACAGTAAAATGAGTCGAAATTTATTAAAATAATAGACAGGGACACTGTTAATAAGAATTATTTATAAGATTGAGCAAACCTATAAAGAATTATGTTTTATGAGTGTTTGAATGTGGAATATGATTGAAAATGCAGTGATGTTTGGAGTGATTTTGCCTTTAGTTTTCTCCAAAACTCCACAGTAAAATAAGTCAAAATTTAACACAGTTATTTACAGGGACACTGTGAATAAGAATTATTTATAAGATTGAGCAAACCTATAAAGAAAACTGTTTTATGAGTGTTTGAATGTGGAATATGATTGAAAATGCACCTGAGGTTTGGAATGATTTTGCCTTTGGTTTTCTCCAAAACTCCACAGTAAAATGAGTTGAAATTTAATAAAATAATAGACAGGGACACTGTAAATTAGATTTATTTGAAAGATTGGGCAAACCTATAAAGAAAAATGTTTTATGAGTGTTTGAATGTGGAATATGATTGAAAATGCACCTGAGGTTTGGAGTGATTTTGCCTTTGGTTTTCTCCAAAACTCCACAGTAAAATGAGTCGAAATTTATTAAAATAATAGACAGGGACACTGTTAATAAGAATAATTTGTAAGATTGAGCAAACCTATAAAGAAAACTGTTTTATGAGTGTTTGAATGTGGAATATGATTGAAAATGCACCTGAGGTTTGGAGTTATTTTGCCTTTAGTTTTCTCCAAAACTCCACAGTAAAATGATTTGAAAATTAACAGAGTAATAGACAGGGACACTGTAAATTAGATTTATTTGAAAGATTGGGCAAACCTATAAAGAAAAATGTTTTATGAGTGTTTGAATGTGGAATATGATTGAAAATGCACCTGAGGTTTGGAGTGATTTTGCCTTTGGTTTTCTCCAAAACTCCACAGTAAAATGAGTCGAAATTTATTAAAATAATAGACAGGGACACTGTTAATAAGAATAATTTGTAAGATTGAGCAAACCTATAAAGAAAACTGTTTTATGAGTGTTTGAATGTGGAATATGATTGAAAATGCACATGAGGTTTGGAGTGATTTTGCCTTTGGTTTTCTCCAAAACTCCACAGTAAAATGAGTTGAAATTTAAGAAAATAATAGACAGGGACACCCTTAATAAGAATAATTTGTAAGATTGAGCAAACCTATAAAGAAAACTGTTTTATGAGTGTTTGAATGTGGAATATGATTGAAAATGCACCTGAGGTTTGGAGTGATTTTGCCTTTAGTTTTCTCCAAAACTCCACAGTAAAATAAGTCAAAATTTAACACAGTTATTTACAGGGACACTGTGAATAAGAATTATTTATAAGATTGAGCAAACCTATAAAGAAAACTGTTTTATGAGTGTTTGAATGTGGAATATGATTGAAAATGCACCTGAGGTTTGGAATGATTTTGCCTTTGGTTTTCTCCAAAACTCCACAGTAAAATGAGTTGAAATTTAATAAAATAATAGACAGGGACACTGTAAATTAGATTTATTTGAAAGATTGGGCAAACCTATAAAGAAAAATGTTTTATGAGTGTTTGAATGTGGAATATGATTGAAAATGCACCTGAGGTTTGGAGTGATTTTGCCTTTGGTTTTCTCCAAAACTCCACAGTAAAATGAGTCGAAATTTATTAAAATAATAGACAGGGACACTGTTAATAAGAATAATTTGTAAGATTGAGCAAACCTATAAAGAAAACTGTTTTATGAGTGTTTGAATGTGGAATATGATTGAAAATGCACCTGAGGTTTGGAGTTATTTTGCCTTTAGTTTTCTCCAAAACTCCACAGTAAAATGATTGGAAAATTAAGAAAATAATAGACAGGGACACCCTTAATAAGAATAATTTGTAAGATTGAGCAAACCTATAAAGAAAACTGTTTTATGAGTGTTTGAATGTGGAATATGATTGAAAATGCACCTGAGGTTTGGAGTGATTTTGCCTTTAGTTTTCTCCAAAACTCCACAGTAAAATGAGTTGAAATTTAATAAAATAATAGACAGGGACACTGTAAATTAGATTTATTTGAAAGATTGGGCAAACCTATAAAGAAAAATGTTTTATGAGTGTTTGAATGTGGAATATGATTGAAAATGCACCTGAGGTTTGGAGTGATTTTGCCTTTAGTTTTCTCCGAAACTCCACAGTAAAATGAGTTGAAATTTAATAAAATAATAGACAGGGACACCCTTAATAAGAATAATTTGTAAGATTGAGCAAACCTATAAAGAAAACTGTTTTATGAGTGTTTGAATGTGGAATATGATTGAAAATGCAGTGATGTTTGGAGTGATTTTGCCTTTAGTTTTCTCCAAAACTCCACAGTAAAATGAGTCGAAATTTATTAAAATAATAGACAGGGACACTGTAATAAGAATAATTTGTAAGATTGAGCAAACCTATAAAGAATTATGTTTATGACGGTTTGAATGTGGAATATGATTGAAAATGCACCTGAGGTTTGGAGTGATTTTGCCTTTGGTTTTCTCCAAAACTCCACAGTAAAATGAGTCGAAATTTATTAAAATAATAGACAGGGACACTGTTAATAAGAATAATTTGTAAGATTGAGCAAACCTATAAAGAATTATGTTTTATGAGTGTTTGAATGTGGAATATGATTGAAAATGCACCTGAGGTTTGGAGTGATTTTGCCTTTGGTTTTCTCCAAAACTCCACAGTAAAATGAGTCGAAATTTATTAAAATAATAGACAGGGACACTGTTAATAAGAATAATTTGTAAGATTGAGCAAACCTATAAAGAAAACTGTTTTATGAGTGTTTGAATGTGGAATATGATTGAAAATGCACCTGAGGTTTGGAGTTATTTTGCCTTTAGTTTTCTCCAAAACTCCACAGTAAAATGATTTGAAAATTAACAGCGTAATAGACAGGGACACTGTAAATTAGATTTATTTGAAAGATTGGGCAAACCTATAAAGAAAAATGTTTTATGAGTGTTTGAATGTGGAATATGATTGAAAATGCAGTGATGTTTGGAGTGATTTTGCCTTTGGTTTTCTCCAAAACTCCACAGTAAAATCATTTGAAACTCAAAAAAGTAATAGACAGGGACACTGTTAATAAGAATGATTTAAAAGATTGAACAAACCTATAAAGAATTATGTTTTATGAGTATTTAAATATGGAACATAATTGAAAATGCAGTGATGTTTGGGGTGATTTTGCCTTTGATTTTCTCCAAAACTCCACAGTAAAATAAGTCAAAATTTAACACAGTTATTTACAGGGACACTGTGAATAAGAATAATTTAAAAGATTGAGCAAACCTATAAAGAAAACTGTTTTATGAGTGTTTGAATGTGGAATATGATTGAAAATGCACCTGAGGTTTGGAGTGATTTTGCCTTTGTTTTCTCCAAAACTCCACAGTAAAATGAGTTGAAATTTATAAAATAATAGACAGGGACACTGTAATTAGATTATTTGAAGATTGGGCAAACCTATAAAGAAAATGTTTTATGAGTGTTTGAATGTGGAATATGATTGAAAATGCACCTGAGGTTTGGAGTGATTTTGCCTTTGGTTTTCTCCAAAACTCCACAGTAAAATGAGTTGAAATTTATTAAAATAATAGACAGGGACACTGTTAATAAGAATAATTTGTAAGATTGAGCAAACCTATAAAGAAAACTGTTTTATGAGTGTTTGAATGTGGAATATGATTGAAAATGCACCTGAGTTTGGAGTGATTTTGCCTTTAGTTTTCTCCAAAACTCCACAGTAAAATGAGTTGAAATTTATTAAAATAATAGACAGGGACACTGTTAATAAGAATAATTTGTAAGATTGAGCAAACCTATAAAGAAACTGTTTTATGAGTGTTTGAATGTGGAATATGATTGAAAATGCAGTGATGTTTGGAGTGATTTTGCCTTTAGTTTTCTCCAAAACTCCACAGTAAAATGAGTCGAAATTTATTAAAATAATAGACAGGGACACTGTAAATAATAATTATTTATAAGATTGAGCAAACCTATAAAGAATTATGTTTTATGAGTGTTTGAATGTGGAATATGATTGAAAATGCAGTGATGTTTGGAGTGATTTTGCCTTTAGTTTTCTCCAAAACTCCACAGTAAAATGAGTCGAAATTTATTAAAATAATAGACAGGGACACTGTTAATAAGAATAATTTGTAAGATTGAGCAAACCTATAAAGAAAACTGTTTTATGAGTGTTTGAATGTGGAATATGATTGAAAATGCACCTGAGGTTTGGAGTTATTTTGCCTTTAGTTTTCTCCAAAACTCCACAGTAAAATGAGTTGAAAATTAACAGAGTAATAGACAGGGACACTGTAAATTAGATTTATTTGAAAGATTGGGCAAACCTATAAAGAAAAATGTTTTATGAGTGTTGAATGTAGAACATGACAAATGTACTGAGTCTTTTTTTTTTTTTATAACGGAAACGTCTTTCTGAAGCGTTTCACATGTATTTTGACCGCTCCCACCACCCGTACCGTAAGTGCACGAGTAGACGCGCAACACTAAACAAAGTGCGGCTGGCTTAACCGTGTATTTTCAAGACGCGGCTGGCTTAACCGCAGTCCGCTATTCACAGGTAAAACAGTTCACACGTTGAGTCACACACACACACACGCCCCCCGAACAGTGGCATAAAACAATGCCAGAGAATTTACCTTTTCATCTGAAGAAGATTGCGATTCCGATGAGGAGCGTTTGCATTTTGAAGAGCGAGGACTTTCCAGCAAGTTGCTACGATGAGTAAGTTATTTAGACTACATTCTGATCATATAAAACTCATATTGTTTGTAGTCATCTCTGCCTAGCTTTTGTCAGCATTGCCTTTTAATGTTACAACAAATATCCACCAATATCTGCTCATTTGTAACATTAACTGTTTGTAATTGTATGCCCTAAATATTGTTGACGTTATATAAAGTTATATTTTAGCCTCAGTTCAGTTTTGGTTGGTGTCACTGATCATCCTGAAAGGCTGTTATGTAGTGTTAGCTAGCAGAGATGTTCCAGAATGCTCAGGTGTAAATGCTATCTGTACAATGCATGCTAACAAATATATTGTTCAAGTGTATTCATCAAAAATACTGAAAAATATATTGTTTGGTTATTTTTAAGAGTGTGGCTGCATCACCCCTGCCTTCACTGGAAACTCACACCAGGCCACGCAGGTGTCGCTCCATTTTGAGTTCAACCGAGAATCATCCTGAGTAAGTACATATTTTATATTTTCCTAAATTATATTTAGTTTGAATCATTATTGCTTTGTATGACATGCAAACAACTTTATCCAAGACAATATTATTTGCTCAGCTGTAAATGGTGATGGTGTAAATGTCTGAGATGCATTATGGTCTATGGCCCATCAACAAACATTTATCTGTCCTATTGCCCATCAACAAATAGGCCTATAGGTTGTACAATGCATGCTAACAAATATATATTGTTCAAGTTTATTCATCATCCTAAAATATATTGTTTGATTATTTTTGGGAATGTGGCTGCATCACTCTTGCCTTCATGGAAACTCACACCAGGCCACGCAGGCGTCGCTCCATTTTGAGTACATATTTTGTATTTTCTTAAATTATATTTAGTTTGAATCATTATTGCATTGTATGACATGCAAACAACTTTACCAATGACACAATTAGTGATGTTCGTGTGTGTTAGTGTTAGGATGGTTTTCACACTGTTTCACACACATTCCTTTGTCTGCTCAGTGTCTATAGAATATTTACGATGTTAGTCTGTAAGGTAAACAGGGAGTCTTATCTGGACTCACACATCTCCGGCTAGTATATCCTCTTGTCTAAACAGGAAACAAGTTTAGGACAGCCTTTTCATTGTATGTGTATATATACGTTCTGCTGCCTGCAATAAACTGAAGAGGAAGCATTTGCTGTGTGCGGTGTGATCCTTCCCTGATCAGAAAGGCCTACGGGTATCGCAGATCGTATGGAAAACCTCTCCACGAATTAAGTTTCGTTTGGGCATGATAAAAATCTAACAGTGTGTGTTTTATAAACAGATGTGATCAAGCACCTGCTCCAAAAGGGCAAAGGCAGCACACACAGTCCACCATGTCATGGAAGGATCAGACAGATAACGACACAGTTCCACAGACTCTGCGATTCCTGCCCGCACGTGAACCTGAACCTCAACTGAGGTCTTCTGACTCTCATTCTCCATTTAGTCTATTTAAAATGTTTTTCCCGGACAGTGTTGTGTCAACTTTGTGCCACAACACAAATGCTCAAGCTGCCAAGTCAATAGCTAAGGGACGCAAATACAAATGGAGAGATGTAACCGTGAGGGAGATGTATCGATACATTGGGCTCTTATTTTACATGGCAATGGTAAAGTTGCCCTCCATCATAGACTACTGGCGACAGAGCAGTATTTTCACAGTTCCCTTTCCAGCAACAATTATGTCAAGGGACAGATACAGGAACATTTCGTGGAATGTACGCATGAGTCACCCAGATGCAGACAAAGAAAATGACAGAAAGAGGGGCACATCTGAACATGACCGTCTGTTCAGAGTGAAACTGATTATGGACACAATCCGTAAGACCTGCAAAGCAATTTATCATCCTAGAAGACATTTAGCCGTGGATGAGAGGATGGTAGCATGCAAAGCTAACACTGGGAGGACACAGTACATAAAAGCCAAGCCGACTAAGTGGGGGTTCAAGTTGTTTGTTCTTGCTGATTCCTCAAATGGATACACTATTATTATTTAATGCATAGTATTGTAGCCCTACAGGCTAGGATTTGCAGAACCCTACTGTAGTGTATTGTGTTAGTTTTTGTTGCACTCTTTATTTTTTATACATACTGTACTGTATTGTTTTATTGTTACACAATTCCCTTTTTAATGCAGTCCTTGCTAATGTGTATTTTAAATAAACACAAAGGAAACACATTCCTTGTTGTAGTACTGTACTTCTCACTGTGATCCTGCTCAGTGATCCACAGCTCATTATGTAATCGACAGCTCATTATGCGACCCATTGTCTACGAAGCTGTCAGTCACAGCATGTCGACGCCTCTTCGCATATGGCCTTTCAAAGTAGAAAGTGTCTTTTAAATTTTAAATCAAAGTATTGTTTAATGTGAATGAGCAGGCAGGATGATTTTCACATGATTAAAAAAAAAAAACCTACATTAGAAGCTCTGTTCTCAAAAAGTCTTGGGGAAACATGTTTACTATCGGTTTTGTGGCCTTATTTCAGTGAGGTTTTTTTTTTTGCTTTTTTAAAAACCACTCATAAACCTTATTTTGTCAAAAATACAAACAAACACATATAAGTTGTTTACATATTATGGTAGCCCAGTTTGTGCTGAATACAGTGTAATAAGCCTTTTGTCAATAATATATTTTAAAAGCAACTAAAAAGAACCAAATGTAAGAGCACATGTCAAAATCTCTCAAGGGGCCAAAAACACCCTCAGACTCCAGAGGGTTAAAATAAAATTTTCAGATTTCAACCAAATAAACTGTTGGAGTTGTTTCAGGTTGTTGGTGTTTTATATTGTGTTACTAGCACTTATATGGTTTAAAGCAAACCATTTTCTTAAATGAATTGAGTTGAAACACCAAAGGAATAAGTTGTTGCAACTAGAATGTAATAATTGTTCGAAGTAGAAAATAATGAGTACATTTAACTTAAGTGGTAACATTGTTATGAAGAAAATTCATTCAAGTTACTCTTACTTAATAAAAACAATACTTTTACACATCCTAATTTACTTAACATAAAACCACAAATAGCTGAATATTACTTAATAGATTCAATTTTATTTAACCTGTTGCAATTAATACTTCTAACTTCAATTAATTAAGTTATAAGAAAGTATATATACCAAGTTACTTGTAATCAAATATAGTGATTGTTTATATGTTAATTATTAAGTTATTTAACTTAAATTATTTAAAGCAATACACTTGCTCAAATAGTTTGAGTTGAACTTACTTATCAGGTTTAAGAGTGCATATACAGGCGATAATCAGTTCCCAAACATATCAACATTCACTGTTTCTAGTTCAATAACAGAACAAATAGCATTTGTACAGTTCAGAGTCTGATTTTAGGTTTTATTTTAACAATATGTTTGATTGAGTTCTTGCATGTAGATGATACTTTTAATACATTTAGTACTAACTTCATGCAGAATGAATTATAAATGGTACATTAATAAATTAGTACACCTTCATGCAGGATCTCAGCATAAATAGTGAATTTTATAAAAGCTTTTTTGACAAAATAAATGTTATTAAACTGTATTCGTCTTTTCTAAATTATTTAATTGATGACATTAATATTAATCAGCTTCATTTAACTTTAATTTCATCTATTTATATTGCACCTTTCATACACAAACATGCAGCTAAAAATGAAATTAATATAAACCCCATGTATGTTACACAGTAAACAACCAATAAAAACATAAAGCATTAAGTTCACAGACCACATTCTTCCTTTAGACTGTTATTATTATTATGAAAATAATTCAAACTGAAAAATGTACATTATCTCAGAGATTTTTCTGAAGTTTCACTGCATCATCTGTGCAGTACAGAAAGAGATCCATGACAGTGATAGAAGTGTTCGAGCTCCTGACACTGTAAAATACTCTTCTCCCTGTTTTCCTTCTCATTACAAACACAATATCAGACTTGCTGATCTGAAACAGAGTTTTAACCTTGTGTAAGTGTAACAACTGCTCTCTAACTTCTACAGCTTCACCACTACATCACTCAAATACTACTGCCGTGTGCAATCTTCTAATAAACCCTAATAGTGACATGGTGTTGTATTAATGAATAGTTCATTTGAATATTCCTTTCAGATAAAAGTCATAAATAAATAGATTGAAGTAGAGCTGTTCGTGTGTTATTGGTCTATTAAACTGAGTTGGAGAAGTTCTGTTAGATATGAGACTCTCCATTAACAATTTCTGCTACCTAAATTAAATACTGGTATAATATGGAACTAAATGCTCAGTTTAATTTGGATTAATTTCCATCTACTTGAAATAAACTGTAAAACTTAATACGGTCACCATCTACCATCAGTCTAGTGTAATCTCTCACAAAGATACCTGAGATCTGGTCTCTACTTAAAAATAAAAATTCATTAGAAATAAATGAAAATAATCAGGCTGTAATACTGCACTGTATTTAAATGCCTCTTTTTATTCTTCGCTCTGATGTATTTGGTGTTATAGGTTTTGTTTCAGTAAATTCAGACTTTTTGTTTGTATTTAATTTAGTATCTGTTTAATTCCTAATCTCTTATATACAGTAAAAGCCAAACTGCTGTGTGTCTTGTTCTCGCTATTAATGACGTCATTAGAGCTCCACTACTTCTAATTGCATGCTGTGACAGTGAGCTCTAATACACATCACACTGCCACCTACTGGTCATTTATGATTCTGCAACATTCATGGAGTGACTCCGGTCAACTTTCGGTTCTCAATTCAGACACAGTTTACTGTCAATACCGCGTACTAACTGCTTTCTCTATGGAGCTTTATGTAATAAGTGTAGTTTAAACACTCATCAATTAAATACAATTATCAACAGAATGTGAAACAATGACAGTTTGGACTTAAAAACATCTATGTATTATGTAACAGAGATATCTACTGCAGTTAGCATGCTAAGCTAGCCCCGGTCCGTCCTCAGAGAGCAGAGAGTCCCGCTGACCTTCACTCGCTTTATACACAGTTTACAGCCGTTTTATCTTATTTATGACTGTAATATCGCTCTTCTCTCAGGAACAACAGAAAAAAAGTTGTGAAGACATGATATTTTATCCGCTCTTTCCCTCCGTAATGTGCGCATGCGCATAGTGAGTGTGCGCGTGTAAGAGAGAGGAGAGAGAGGAGAGAGAGGAGGGCCGGAGGGCGGAGCATCTCGGTGTGACGTCACAGTAGGGCAACATCTATGTAAGTCAGAACGCGTCTCTGTTTCTCTCATTTCCGAGGTTTGTGCGTGTGAGTAAAGATACGTAAACATGGGGCTCTTCAGAAGGTTTAGAGAGTTTTTTCAAAGCAGAAGAATGAAGAAAACAAAGCAGATTGCTGAAAAGAAGGAGAAGCTGGAACACATAGAGAAAGCAGTAAAAGACTTGGATGCATTTTCTAAAATGATGATAGAGAAGATAACAGAAGAGAGAGAAGAGAAAGCCATTCTACTACAGATGGTGCAAAAGCTGGAGGCTACTTTGGCTATTGAGCAAAAGCAGCGGGAACAGGACATAACTGAGAAAAGCCAGAGCTGGGCGAGAGAACAAAAACAACTGGAGGAACATGTTGCTCAGTTTGAGTTTATTTTGGATCAGACCGCTATAAAGCTCCAGTCTTCCCTGGAAATCCTTGAGGAACAAGAGAAAACTGTAGAATGTGAGAGAGAGAGCTGGACGAGAGAACAAAAACAACTGAAGGAACATGTTGCTCAGCTCGAGGTCACTTTGGAACAGACCACCATGGAGCTCCAGTCTTCCCTGAAAATCCATGAGGAACTGGAGAAAACTGAGAAATGTGAGAGAGAGAGATGGGCAAAAGAACAAAAGAAAATGGAGGAACATGTTGCTCAGCTAGAGGTCACTTTGGAACAGACCACCATGGAGCTCCAGTCTTCCCTGAAAATCCATGAGGAACTGGAGAAAACTGAAGAATGTGAGAGAGAGAGCTGGACGAGAGAACAAAAGAAAGTGGAGGAACATGTTGCTCAGCTTGAGTTTATTTGGAGCAGACCACTATGAAGCTCCAGTCTTCCCTGAAAATCCATGAGGAACTGGAGAAAACTGAAAAATGTGAGAGAGAGAGCTGGGCAAAAGAACAAAAGAAAATTGAGGAATATGTTGCTCAGCTAGGGGTCACTTTGGAACAGACCATCATGGAGCTCCAGTCTTCCCTGAAAATCCATGAGGAACTGGAGAAAACTGTAGAATGTGAGAGAGAGAGCTGGACGAGAGAACAAAAACAACTAAAGGAACATGTTGCTCAGCTCGAAGTCACTTTGAAACAGACCACCATGGAGCTCCAGGATACCCAGAATCACTGTGAGAAAGTAATAAATAGTGCAGAGCATGAGAGAGATCACTTGATGAGAGACAGAGAGCGACTGGAGGAAAGTGTTGCTCAGTTTGAGCCCGCGTTGGATTTTAAAGAAAAACAAGAGGACGAAAGAGAGAAAACTAAACTTGACATAGAGGAGAGGAACAACTTACAGCTTCAGACCAACAGGGGGCGCCGGGATACCCAGAATCTCTGTGAGGACGAAAAGAAGACTTCAGAGAATAAAACAGATCAATATATGAGAGTCCGAGAGCGATGGGAGGAAAGTGTTGCTCAGCAAAGACAAGAAAAAATGAAAAAGAAAATGAGAAATAGAAGAAGAAGAAGAAGACGAGAAACAGAGAGTCTGAACATGCCTTTTTCCTCTTTCTGTTTCTCTTAAGGCTATTTATGATAGTTTTACACTCATAGTCAATAGTATGAAGCTGAGTGTAAAGCTATTGTATCTTGTAGATCGTCTCGTCTTTTGATCATTTTTTATTTCTGTCTTGTAAAATATACTGATTTTAATCTTTTACTACATCGAGACACAATAAACGCTATTAACATCATTTCAGATGAGCTTCTGCAGATGAGAGAAGTGATGCAAGAAATTGCATAATTATTAAAAGATGTAGTTGAACTATGAATTTTGTCTTCCTTACAAATGCTGTATGACCTCCTCATGGATTCTTCCACCTCTTGTGGGGCAGGGGCTGTGGCTCGGGGTCATAATGCTGAGAGGGAGAAGGTCAGGAGGGAGAGGGAAACTGGTCCTCAGTGCCACATTGAGCAAAACACCACACACCCTGATAATCTTGCACACTTTTTCCGGGTGGTATTGAAAGTCTTCCACCTGAGACATCCAGAGCTCCACATCTGCATTTCAGGAGGTGAGGAGCGTCTGAGGGGTGAAGCCTCTGTCACCTGTCATATTATAGACTACGTCAGGACAATGTTTACAATTTCTACATGTTGTTGACCTCACCAAGAAGCCAGTCATCACGTCCTGCTGCCTGTAGTCTGTTCCCTACACTGCTATGTGCAGAGGTGGGAAGTAACGGAGTACAAATACTTCGTTACTGTACTTAAGTAGATTTTTCTGGTATCAGTACTTTACTCCACTATTTATTTTTCAGACAACTTTTTACTTTTACTCATTACATTTTTACACAAATATCTGTACTTTTTACTTCTTACATTCTTAAAACCGACTCGTTACTTTAGTTTTAATCCGTTGATTTGGTGAAATATATTTTTCATTTTCACTGTGCGCCGATTTCAGCCGAACAACCGATTTCCTTTTACTACAGAGCTTCAGAGAAAGTGGAGGTTTGACAGCAGCTGAAGGGGCGTGGCAGGTGGTTTCCTCACAGTTCACAAACATGTATGTACATTTTTATAGCATGCCTTCATCAAACAAATCGCGGCAACGCTGTTGTGTAAAAAAAAAAAAAATCATCAGTTATCTCAACGCTTTTTGGCGTCCCCTAGGCCCTCGACATAACCGGGTTCCACTCTATCTATCTATCTATCTATCTATCTATCTATCTATCTATCTATCTATCTATCTATCTATCTATCTATCTATCTATCTGTACATGGTATATACATATATATATATATATATATATATATTATTTTTTACCAAAAGTTTGCGGACACCTGGTCATAAGTACGGTATGTGCTTTTTAAGCATTGCATTCCACATTTAGTCCCAATTTGCTCTGTTATTTTCCTCCACTCTTCAGGGAAGATGTTCCACTAGACTTTGAAGTGTGCTTGTGGACATTTTATCATCAGAACAAGAGTGTTAGTGAAGTCAGGTAGTGATGTAGTTCAGGTGAGGAGGCCTGGGGTTTTTCTTTCCTATCAGTTTAACAGCAGTTACTGAAGCACACAGAGGAACAACTCAGTCATACACTAGGACACATTTCACTACCACATTTATACCTGTTTTTACATCTTTATTATTTCCTAAAGTGTCCATTCACTGTATAAATGTATATAAAAATACAGAAAAGGACATGAAAAGCGAAATACAATTATTTAGCAACATTAGCTAGGCTAACTAGCCAGCTAAATATTCTTAGCTTCGATAGTTTTCTTCCTCAATCTAAATATTAGATTTTTAGTGAACTATAAGTAAGCTTTATTTTATTTATTTATTCAACTTTTAGTCAAAGAGAAAAAGTTTCTAATAAACTAACAAACACAAAAGCAGCGCTAGCAAACCTGGCTAGCATGAGGCTAATGTTGATGTCTCTTACACCATTAGCCGAAAGGTCCATTTCTGCTCACTGCAACATTTATGGAAATATTATCACTCCTTATTATCATTCTTTATTTATATTAATCCACTTTTTTCCTGCAAGTCTGTGATCTTTATGCTAATGATCAGGAGTAAACACAAAATAAGGAACATCGCTTTTCCCCCTCTTCACTCCGGTACCCGATGGTTAATAATAATTACCGTATTTTTCAGACTATAAGCCGCTACTTTTTTCCCACGTTTTGAACCCAATGGCTTAAACAACGAAGCGGCTTATTTATGGATTTTTCCCGGTTTTACAAACTTCAAGCTAAAAAACTGAGCGACATAACATTAGACCAATGAAATTTCCGAACGTAAACGAAAAAACGCACCTCACCTGTGTTCTGAGCTGCACGGCTTTGGGAGAAAAAACTTCCACCGGTGGCGCACGACGATGACAAAAGATAAACTCCCCAGAGAAATACAGTGGTACCTTGACCTACGAGTTTAATTTGTCGCACATCAAATCAGTTTTCCATATTGAAAATACTAAAAATGGCATTCATCCGATCCAACCCTCAAAATGACACCCCGTTTTTATGTTTCATGTTATTAAATTGGATACATTTCTAAATAACAAATCTTGTATAAAAACATAATTGGAAAGAGTATGTAAAGATATAATAAGGTTTTATTCAGTGTATTTTCCTTGAAGATGACACGACTTGAGCTAACGAAAACGCCGGTGGTTGTTTCTACTTTGCTTATCTTAATTTTCATCACAATCTTCGCTTTCTGGCTTCGCTTCGCCATCTAGCAGCGGCGTCTCGACCTTGAGCCTCAATTTTTTGCTTGCGTAACAAAGCAAAAAAATCGACTGAGTGACGCTCAGACCTCGGAAAACTCGTACATTAATGCACTCGTAGGTCAAGGTACCACTGTAGTTGTAAAAGGAAGGAGGAAGACAGTGAACAATGACTTACTTGGTCGGCTAGTGTTTAGATACAAGCCGTTGTAGCGTGTTGAGTCTGGGTGAAGGGAGAGCTCGCTAACTCCAGTTGCAACAGAAATCATATAAGCACAGACAGGTTTCCAAAACTCGTGCTGTTTTTATTTTTCTTGGCAACAGCGTTATGGGTTAGTCAAAAAAAACGGAATACCAGAGGAATGCAGTGACATGCTATTCCCAAAATACCGCTATGCTCCTAATAGAAGCGCAACATATTGCATTTAGTGTCTTTCGTTAAAGCCTGTGTAAAGTTCATTAGTTTCAGTGTAGACATGCGGCTTATAGACATGTGCGGCTTATTTATGTTAAAAATAAAAATCTTTGTCAAATTCAGTGGGTGCAGCTTGTATATGGGTGCGCTTTATAGTCCGGAAATTACGGTATAATTATAATAAATGAAAATCTATGTATTTTAAGAAAATTAAATCCATAAAGCTAGGAAACCGACCATTCCAGGGGTCGTACAGTTCACTTTATCCTGGCAGAGGGTCTTCATTTTCCACCTCCAACACGGCGTCTCTCGGAGCTACAGGAGGAAAATCCAAAAAGAAAAATTCAAAACAAATAATATCAAATATATAATATTAAATATTTCTTATAATAAAAATTTTAAGTAACATTTCAGAGTTGAATCCCAGTGGAAACGCGACTGATCCGAAGCTGCTGCTTTTTAGCTGATACACACTGTGTGGTCAAAAGTATATATATATTTTCTTTTCAGCCAGATGTGGTTCAGTGTTCGGGACTCAGACACTTTTTCAGTGTTCAAGTCGAGGTTGAAAATGTATTTATTCAGTCAAACCTTTTATCAGTAGATTTTTCTAAAGTAAAGGAGCACATCTGGGGGGATCATGGATATCGAGTGTTTGGTGAACTGGGATATTTGTATGCTGTTTTCCCCTCACTTTCACACGTTCACTCAGGTTTGTTGACGGTGGTGTGGTGGGTCGTCTTTTATACCAGAAATCCCCCATGTCTGTGTTACCTTCTGGTTCTCCCTTTTAGCTATGCTGCCATAGCGCGTCTTGCCGGAGTCCCAACTGCACAGTGACATTAGCTTTCATACAACAATAAGGACACATTATAATCCATATCCTTCTCTTCCTGTCACCCCACTCTCTCTTCTCTCTCTCTCTTTCTCTCTCTCTCTCTCTCTCTCTCTCTCTCTCTCTCTCTCTCTCTTTCTCTTGGTAGAGATAAACATGCTACTGAGGTTCCAGTGACCACTGTTCCTGCCCCTCTTCCCTCCGTGGATCTTCTTACTTCGTCCAGGCCTGCCTCTGGATAGTGTCCACTTCATTTGGAGGCCACTATGCTCTATATCTGGAATAAATAGACATTCGGTGCAACCCAGACGAGGACAGGTTCCCTCTTGCATCTGGTTCCTCTCAAGGTTTCTAGCTTTGCCATCTCGAGGAGTTTTTCCTTACCACAGTCGCCACCGGCTTGTTCATCAGGGACAAACATACTTATTAAGAACATATTAAATTTTTATCACCACATAATCTGTAAAAAGCTGCTTTGAGACAATGTTCATTGTTAAAAGCGCAATACAAATAAAAATTTATTGAATCGAACTAAATTGAATTGAATGGGGGAGTGCAGGGGATTTTTTTCTAAGATCCACTCCACAGACGTGATGACTGCCACATTATGTAACCTGTTGCTGACAAGGTTGATGTCCAGTGTGCATAAACAAAACAGACATTTTCATGATTTTTCTTTAACGAAAATAAAAATACAAATAAAAATCAGAGGCTCAAGAACTGGGGGTCGAACCTAAGACCTGCATGTAAAACAGACGTTATGACCACTACACTTCGGAACCTGTTACTCGGAAGGCTGATGTCCAATCTGCAAAAATAGGAACATCTGAACAATGTGAATTAAACTTAGAAAACTCACTGACTCAAATGTCCCCAGGTTTTGCCCAATAATAGTTTTAGCCATTCAAATGAGTTTCTTTTTCTAACTTCGCTCTGTGTTTTACTATGGGAATCGCTTTGGGCGTGACCAACTATGGAAGCTCCTATGACACCACATCTGTCTTGACAGGTCAACCTGTCTGTCCCACCCTTACAATGTCATTCATGCTTTCTTCGCATTAGGGACTACATTAAGCTCTCTCAGCATATCCAGTTTTTAATGAGTTCAGGGAGGTTGCATCTCACCCGTGTCCTTCATTACAGTGGAACCCGGTTATGTCGATGTCCAAGGAGGTTGCAAAAAAGCGTCGAGGTAACCGATGATCGAGATAAACGAAAATCAAAATGGCGGCAATATATTAACGTGCTTGAAATTTCTTTATGTACATGATGTGCGTTAATAAATGAGAATGTCCATGCACGTGTTTTTGAAGGTTTTTTTTTTACACAACAGCGTTGCCGCGATTTGTTTGATGAAGGCATGCTATAAAAATACATACAGTGCATGTTTATCTGTCAGGAATCCACCTGCCACGCCCCCTTCGGCCCCCTTCAGCGTGTCAGGTGCTTTCTCGGCCGCTTTCTCTGAAGCTCCCGGCTTCAATCGCGCACATATGGTGCTCGTTTAGCATCATCACCAGCTCCTATTTAAACTTCCACACTCTCACTGTCCGTTATTGTTGGTATATGTTGGTTCATGGCGGTCGTTGTTATCGCTCATGCGTTTCCTGGTATGTGCCTTCCCACCGGCACTCTCTCAACGGCTGCGCTTCCCAAAGCTGCGCTGCGCCCCTACTAACACTACGAACACTAGCACTAACTAACAGCAGAGATTCACCAGTATACAATACAACACCTGTAGCAGCTGTAAGACTTGATTTTTCCGCCACTTCCGCGAGTTCTTCTGCAGCTGCACCGAGATAACCGACGTTAAATCGCAAATTTTTTTCCCCCTTGTGCTCGAGATATAAGGGTTCGGCGACATAAAAAAAGTCGACATAACCGATAAAAAATGCTTAGAAAAAGCGAGAATTTGGCGGTTTCACTTCAAAAACGTTGACTTAATAGGGTTGTCGAGGTAACCGAGGGCGAGATAAGCGGATTCCACTGTATATGGAGGAACCATCTTGGGCAGGGACCCTCACCTGATGTTCATCGCGTGCATGGGCCCCGTAACTGCAATGGACGAAAAGCATTCCAAAATTAGAATCAGAGGCTCAAGGGCATGGCTCCACTGGGGCTCGAACCCAGGACCTTCTGCGTGTAAAGCAGACATGATGACTGCTACACTATGGAACCTGCTGCTGAGAAGGTTACATAAATAGAAACATATCTTTCAAAATCTAACTGAAAAAATATTAATTAAACTTAGAAAACTCACTGACTCAAATGTCACAATCATCTCAATCATCAAAAGACAGCATTAAAGTGGAGGTACATGAATAAACCTTTAAAGTATAACTATTGTTGAGGTAGAGTTAAACACTTTACAGGTTTATTTACAGGAGAAGATACATACAAGATGTATGTTTGTGTCATGTAATGTGGAACATTTGATTTAATATTTAATTAATAAAAGAATGCTTTCTTGTGGTGTGTGTGTGTGTGTGTCTGTGTGTGTGTGTGTGTGTGTGTGTGTGTGTGGCTGTGTATCACACAGTTTCGAGAGTGAATTGTTTTATGTTTTGAGGGTCCCTGTGAAGTCAACCAGAGAGGCCAGGGGGGTTATCTGGCTTTCGGGGTGGTGTATATGTGTGTGTGTGCGTGAGTCTGTGTGTACTGTGTAAGATATAGAGACTGGTTTGTGTTATTAGTTGAATGCTGCTTTAAAGTCAGCTGGAGAGGTCAGGGTTTGTCCTGCTTCGTGTCTTCCGGGGGGTGTAAGCCGTGGTGCTCAACCTTTGATTAAAATGCAGATGTCAAGAGTTAAAACGAAAGCCTGAGACATAAAGTCTAAATGACCTGTGCCAGACGTTACAAGTTATACTAATTGGCCAAAACTAAAGCACTGACATTTGACCCTTGAAAATATTAAAATTGTGAATTTACCTCAAATATCTGGGTCACAAGTTATAGAATCAGTGATCTGAAAAAGTAAACTAAATTAAATTACTTTTAAGATGGACTATCTTACAACTGTGTGTGTGTGTGTGTGTTTGTGTGTGTGTGTGTGTGTGCAGACCTTTTGTATAATTCTGACATAATTTATAAGAAATTTTGAGCAGTAGATCTTAGAGCTGAAACTGTACACCTCTGCACATTCTACAGTTTTGTCGTTGCACAAAGAGGCAGACGCACTTTGATCTATGGACTGTTTAGACACTGCTTTGGTGCGTGCATGCTTTTTTTCACAGAGAAAGTTTTACAAAATAAACCACAAAAAGGGACACATATTTGTATAAAGAATAAGTATAATGTTATTTGAATGCATTTTACCACAAAATGGTGGTAGCTTTAATTTAGATGAGGCATATGACCCGTTAGCTAGTTAGCATCTGAAAGCTAACAGCTGGAGCTATCACCAATCATAATTCAAATACCAACAAAAACGGAAATTGTATATGTCATTTTAATGTTTTCAAGAAATTATACAGCAAGCAAAGATCACATAAATAAATATAAAGAGCCTACAAGGATCTTATAAAGACTTACGACTCAAAATCTGAATTTAAAGTAAAAGTCAATAAATAATATTCATATAATTCAATTCAATTCAATTCATTTTTATTTGTATAGCGCTTTTAACAATGAACATTGTCTCAAAGCAGCTTTACACAGATAATGTGGTGATTAGACGTAAATATGTTAAGAATCTTAAGAAACCTTAAGAGGAACCAGACTCAAGAGGGAACCCATCCTCATCTGGGTTGCACCAAATGTCCATTTGAAGCAGATATACAAAGTTGCGGGGTACAGTGATGACGATCAGAAGCAAACTGCACTCCCGAGTCAGTGCAGCAGACCGCCGACACCAACTACAGTCCAATCCATCCTCAAAGCACCCGTTCTACTCCGGGATTACATGGAACCACCCAAGGTGTTGATGAGATACCGTCCCAAGCTGCACAGAAGTGTGAAGATCCACGGAGGGGAGAGGGGCAGGAACAGTGGTCACTGGAACCTCAGGAGCATGTTTAACTCGACCGAGAGAGAGAGAGAGAGAGAGAGAGAGAGAGAGAGAGAGAGAGAGAGAGAGAAGGATATGGATTATTAAGTGTAACTATTGGTGTATGAAAGTTAATGTCACTGTGCAGTTTGGACTCCGGCAGGACTCGCTATGGCAGCATAACTAAAAGGGAGAACCAGAAGGTAACACAGACATGAGGGATCTCTGGGATAAGAGACGACCCACCACACCACCGTCAACAAACCCGAGTGAACGTGTGAATGTGAGGGGACGACAGCATACAAATATACCAGTTCACCAAACACTCTATATCCATGCTCCCTCCAGATCTGAGCCTTTACCTAACAAAAATCTACTGATAAAAGGCTTGACTAAATAAATAAGTTTTCAACCTCGACTTGAACACTGAGACTGTGTCTGAGTCCAACACTGGTTGGAAGGCTGTTCCATATCTGTGGGGCTTTATAAGAGAAAGATCTGCCCCCTGCTGTAGTCTTCATTATTTGAGGAACCAACAGATAGCCAGCACCTTTTGATCTAAGTAGGCGTGGAGGATCATACTGGTACAGAAGTTCACTCAGATACTGCAGTACGAGACCGTTAAGTGCTTTATACGTCAGTAGTAGTATTTTATAATCAATGCGAGATTTGATTGGGAGCCAGTGTAGACTGATTAAAACAGGGGTGATGTGGTCGTATTTCCTAGATCTAGTGAGGACCCTTGCTGCTGCATTCTGGACTAACTGAAGCTTATTTATGCACTTACTCGCACACCCAGACAGTAAAGCGTTACAGTAGTCTAATCTAGAAGTAACAAAAGCATGAACTAGTTTTTCTGCATCCTGTAACGACATCATATTTCTAATTTTAACAATATTTCTAAGGTGAAAGAAGGCGATCCTGGTGATATTATTCACGTGAGACTCAAAGGAAAGACTCGGGTCAATAATCACACCAAGGTCTTTGACAGCCGTACACGCTGAAACAGAAACACCATCTAGAGATGCTACGTAATCGGAAAGTTTGCTTCTAGCTGCATGTGGTCCTAGTAAAAGTACTTCCGTCTTATCTGAGTTGAGCAGAAGAAAGTTATTAAGCATCCACTGTCTAATGTCCTTTACACACTTCTCAACACTGTTTAGCTGATCTCACTCATCTGGCTTTGCTGAAATATACAGCTGTGTGTCATCAGCATAGCAATGGAAGCGAATCCCATGTTTATGAATGATAAAAAAATATACAATGTTATAAATGCAATCTATAAAAATATTTATAAAGAGATCACATTTTCAGGCTTTATGTGATGATGGAGGAAGCTGATCTAAGGCACTTGGTGACGGCTGAGGGAACGCGCTCGAATGTGATCTTGTTCTGCTTCAGGATCAGTTGCAAAACAAAGCCCAGATGCTCGTAAGCTCTTAGTAAACACTTTGTAGAGAAAACATAAAAAGGAAAAGCATTTAAAAACATGCAAAGGTTATTAAATCCAACATGCTCTTAAATTAAAATACAGTGGTACCTTGACCTACGAGTTTAATTCGTTCCGTGGACGAGCTCGTATCTCATTTTGCTCGCACATCAAATCAGTTTTCCATATTAAAATTATTTAAAAAAGCATTAATCCGTTCCAACCCTCAAAATGACACCCTGTTTGTATGTTTCATGTTTTTAAATTAGGAAAATAAATTTCTAAATAACAAATCTTGTATAAAAACATAATAGAAAGAGTATGTAAAGATATAATAAGGTTTTATTCAGTGTATTTACCCTGGAAATGAGACGACTTGAGCTAACGAAAACGCCGGTGGAGGAGTGGTGGTGGGGGGTGTTTGGTAGAGACGATAAGCGGAGGCGAAGGGAAAACTCGTTTTTTTCTATCACTCATGTACACTACATATCCCTAAACTTTCAATTTTTTTTTACTTTTACTTCTTTGCTTATCTAAATTTTCGTCACAGTCTTCGTTTTCTGGCTTCACTTCGCCATCTAGCAGCAGCGTCTCGAGCTCGTACCTCAAGTTTTTGCTCGTGTAACAAAGCAAAAAAATCAACCGAGTGACCGCTCAGAAAACTCGTACATTAATGCAAGGTACATTAATGGTCAAGGTACCACTGTACACCCAAATACACAGGACCAAAAACAGAGTGTTATCAAAAAAGGGGCTTATCTGCAGTTAATGATGCTTTTTCTAAAACAACTCATATAAAGTGCCAGGAAAATTAATTTGGGGTTTTTAGTCACTTACTTACAAAAACGTGCTGTATGTTACCACTGAAATGTTGCAGTAGTTCTATATTGTGAATCTGAACTTTTTAACTGAAGATTAAAGCGTGGAGTAGAAGAAACTAATAACACTGATAATAATAATAATAATAATAATAATAATAAGAGGAAGAAGAAGTAGTGCATTAGTTATATAAACAGTTGAATTGTAACCCACAGGTCACATTGACAATTGTCAGTCTCACACTGCCCTCTAGTGGCACTGTCAGTGCTTTATTGTTGCTTATTCTGTACTAAAAGTATAAATCATTTGTTTGTTTTATATGTTTATGATTCTCATTCTCTCTCTCTCTCTCTCTCTCTCTCTCAGACCAGAGTACAGATGTGTGATATTAAGATGTGTAAGGATGTTATCAGTGTGTCTGGTTACAAACAACTGATGTATTTGGTAGTGTGGATGAGAGAGCTGGTCTTATATTGCTCCAAAAAAAATTAAGTTACTGAAAATAATTTGCATTGTTTAGTGGCTGTTTCTCTGATGTAGTGACTGTCAGAGTAATAAAAATACTCCACCATGTACAGTAATTGGGTGACAGTAGGTGGCGCAATAATGACATTGTTTATTCATGACTTCAACTGTAATGAAAAACAAACACAAAGGTGAATGAGAGAGATCTCAAAGTGAGCTACCGAGTAGCTGAACTCGTAGCCTAATCAAAAAAAGCCCCACACTGTGGCAGAGACATTAATGCTACCTGCCTGCAAAGCCGCTGTCAACAAGATGCTCGTCCCTGAAATAAAGAAATAACCTTTTTTTTCATTTTGTAAATTAACCACTTAAAAAAAATTAATAATTTAGAATTATTATAGTAGATTTATTTTAACAGAGACAGAATACAAAACAAACATACTGTAACATTAAATTATATATTACAAATGATATATTTTAACACAAAAAGAGAGTTATTATTTGTGCCACTACAAGTCAGTGTTAAATAGTGAAAAGACCCAAGTCAGGACCACACACGCAATCTTCCATTTATTTCACCCACTGGTAACACACACAGCAGGTGAATTTCGGCATGAGCGCGTGTTTTCCCGACCCAGACCAAACTCTCATATTTCATACACTGTATTTATACCAAGAGATCTGTACAATTAACACGATCATGGTAGATAAAAAAGTTCACTCACTTAATTTGATTACATTATATACATTATATTGTACATTGTAGTGTTAAAGCGTCATTTTGAACACAATACTGTAATTTAAATTTAAATAATACGGGAAGAAATACTTCCGCGATCGTCTTCAAAAGTATAAAATGCTTCAATCTTGTTAAAAAAGTTATCCTATAAGAATATTACTGTATAAATATTAGAAATATGTTAATGGAAAGATTTGACGGTAAAACTTACAGATAAAACACGATGAATCTCTGGATTCCGCTTCACATCAGCGCCATTTAGCCACGCCCACATCGCATGTGCCGTAACAAACCTGTTCCTCGTTTTAAACCTATAGATGTGTGTAACAGGTGTATAATTTACCCTATTAAATTTACATGTCCTGTTTCAATTCATACGAAACTATTGATTTGTCTTGTTTATACTCATATCTGTGTTTATAAATGTAGTTACCTGATCAAAATGGTTGCTTCCTTTAAAAGCCTTGATAATAGAAGCTGATGTCACTTCCTGTCCTGACTCCTCCTCTTCCCTTTCTGTATTGTATCTCATTGGAGTGGTGGGTTTCTCCTACATTTATGATAAACTGGTTTAATTTTATATTAATTACTTTTATATTTATTTATTATTTATTTATATATTTATAGGTTGAAAGAAGCTGAAATGGAGGACAGGGTAGTGTGGAGGAGGATGATCCGCTGTGGCGCCCCCTAAAGGGAGCAGCTGAAATAATTTTTAACTTTTTTTCTCACTGAAGTTTTTGTGAGGTTTCTTTATCTATCTGTGTGAATATTTTACACTTTTTAGGTGTATTTTTATGAATGTTTGGGCACATGGTGATAAGTCTACCACACACACAATAAGTGAAATATCACCACAGGGGCTGCTGATTTGTTGTGTGTTTTTTTAGAAGAAACATTAAATACTTCCAGTGAGCTGCAGTCTGCAGTCCTGTGTCTGATTTCACATCACACCACACAGAGTCAAGTATTTTAACTGGTGTCGTCGATAGTGATGAGCGATACCAATCATGTTCTTTTCAATCCGATACAGAGTACTTTCAAGACAAGTATCTTCGATACAATACTTCTATGATATATGTATAAACAGTTTTAATACAAATCTTATTGAAATAAATTAAAAAATCTACAAAAAAAAAAAAGTCCAGTTGTAATATCTTCATATCTGAAACAATCTGTATGGTATAAAGTAAAGCTCTCTGAAAAGCTTCTGTTAAAGATTCTGAATCAAGCCAGAAGATGGGGGTCGTGTCTGTGTTCCTCCTCTGCTCTCCTCAGCTGTACTCAGACATGCTCTATATCAGGGATCACCAACCTTTTTGAAACTGAGCGCTACTTCTTGGGTACCGATTAATGTGAAGGGCTACCAGTTTGATACACACTTCTGAAATGACAAATTTCTTAACCTTGCGCTACATTAGGATAAAACCTTGAGAGGAACCAGACTCAAAAGGGAAACCCATCCTCATTTGGGTGATATCAAGTGTGTAATTATTAATCTTAAAACAATACAAAACACCAAGGAGTAAAAACTACCATGAGCACTGGAGTGTGTGATGGTCTGTAATCTTCATGAGGTGTGTGTGTATTAATCTGAAGTTTCAGGAGCCACCCAGTAAACTCCATGCAGTGGATCCAGTAGAATGGGGAGTAATGCAATCAGAGACACAGGGTTTATTTTTATGTTTTTATTTTTGTTGTTATTGTTTTAGATTTTTGTTTGTTAATATTTTAAAGTGATTATTTTTGTGATATTTTATCTTTAGGTGGTGGTGAAGGTTTGGAGGTGATCATCTAAAAAAACATCAAGATCACACACTTTAACAGCAGGAACAAGAAGCACACGATTGCATGTTCATTAGCTGAATGAGATACAACACACTCGTTCACAGTGTGGTTCAGTAACAGCGTCTGCTTTGAAGCTGCGGCTTGAGACGTGTCTGGACTCTAACGTCTGTTCTGATGGTCACTGGCATAAACAACTATAACTGCAAAGGAAGAAAAAAACACATTTAACACAAACAAAAAAGTATGATTTCCAGCATGATGAAATGATACATGATTACAGGCTCATTTACTGTGTGAGCTCTAACACGTTCTTTTACACACTCGTTCACACACTCATTCACACACATTCACACACTCATACACAGTGGTTCTGTAACAGCATCTGCTTAGAAGAGGAACTTACTTCGGTCTGTATCCTGCTCACGTAATATCATATAATCATGAGTGATGACATCAATATAAATATTGTCAATATTTGTCTGGGCTCTGGGTATACTGAGAGAGAGAGAGAGAGAGAGAGAGAGAGAGAGAGAGAGAGAGAGAGAGAGAGAGAGAGAGAGTTCTCAGTATCTCTCTGTTTTTAGTTTCATCAATACGTTTGGTAATTGTGTGATCTGAGAGGAACTTTAGCTATTTCTTTAACTGCGTCAGGGTCGAGCATCTTGTTGACAGGCAGGTAGCATTAATGTCTCTGCCACAGTGTGGGGCTTTTTTTGATTAGGCTACGAGTTCAGATACTCGGTAGCTCACTTTGAGATCTCTCTCATTCACCTTTGTGTTTTTTTATTTTTTATTAAAGTTGGCATCATTAATTCTATTGTCTTGAATAAACAAGGTCATTATTGCGCCACCTACTGTCACCCAATTACTGTACATGGTGGAGTATTTTCATTAATCTGACAGTCACTACATCAGAGAAACAGCCACTAAACAATGCAAATTATTTTCAGTAACTTAATAATAATTTTCTATGAGACCAGCTCTTTTATCTACACTCCTAAAAACATCAGTAGTTTGTAACCAGACACACTGATAACATCCTCACACATCTCCTTAATATCACACATCTGGTCTGAGAGAGAGAGAGCGAGAGAGAGAGAGAGAGAGAGAGAGAGAGAGAGAGAGAGAGAGAGAGAGAGGTAACATACAGCATGTTTTTGTAAAGTAAGTGACTAAAAACCCCAAGAGAATTTTCCTGCCACTTTATATAAGTTATTATAGAAAAGCATCAATTAAATGCAGAGAAGCCCCTTTTTTAATTACACCGTTTTTTGGTCCTGTGTATTTGGGTGTGTTTTAATTTAAGAGCATGTTGTATTTAATAACCTTTGCATGTTTTTAGGTGCTTTTCCTTTTCATGTTTTCTCTATGAAGTGTTTACTAAGAGCTTACGAGCACCTGGACTTTGTTTTGCAACTGATCCTGAAGCAGAACAAGATCACATTCGAGCGCGTTCCCTCAGCCCTCACCAAGTGCCTTAGATCAGCTTCCTCCATCATCACATAAAGCCTGAAAATGTGATCTCTTTATAAATATTTTTTATAGATTACATTTATAACATTGTATATTTTTGTACATAAATAAAATACACAGTAGATCTGCACAGCGGTGCTCGTTGTCTCTAATAGTTTATACAGTGGCAGGTCTTCAGTCCCAATTCCCCTCTTAATAACATCATTATGATGCCACAGCTATAGAATTATACAGATATGCAGTATAACAGAGCGCTGCATCACAGACATTTCATACAGCGTGAATGAATGCCGTTAACTAAAGCAGGAAACCCAGTGAACACAATTCAACAAGTCTGCTTTTTACTGCAGCCACAGCTGCACCGCCTCATTCATCATCTCTAGCAGAAGCGACGATATTAACCTCATAAAATATCCCAGAGTTTCCATGCGATTTTATGCATTTTTTCCTTCCTATGCTTTTCCGGCTCCTCCCTCCATTCACAAACCAGCATCCAACCATCACAAACCAGCATCCAACCATCACAACCAGCATAAAACCATCACGCTCTCCATTATCCACCGCATTTCCTGTCTGAAAGCCGTCTCGTTGTACTTGATGATGAGACTCACCATAGTCATGTGACTGGTTAACTTGAAGATTTGAGCTGTGCATTGCAGCACAGTTATGAATCACAGTGTGAACAGCTGGTGACTGAGGATACGGCCCTGAGGCCCCAGTGCTCACTGTGATGGGTTTTACTGGTCCTGATCCAAACTGTCTGATGACTCCATCATGGAGTCTAAAGTTTAGATGTAAATCACTATAAAAGTAATCTATTAAATTAGTCATAAAGAGAGTCTAAAGGCGCTTGTGACGGCTGGAAGAATGAGCTTTGTGATGTCTTGCCACCATGATTCCAAAATTTTCAGAGCGACTTTGGGGTTGCTGGCTGCCAGATCATGAGTGGCATAAACCACTGCAAGCTGCAGCTCCCACGGCAAATCTGCACACAAAATCCATCATAAAATTAGGACTTGCTGAAGCACTTTCCTGTTGATAGAGAACTAAAAATCAGAGAATAAAGATTTAATGATATCTTTCCTGAGTTTTTCTTTTCCAAACACAACTATGCTTTTTGTCAGATTTTGGACTGACACTGAGAGGTTCTCCTTAAGCCCTTGTTGGCCAAGTCGTCCTGTTTCAGATGGACAAAGAACATGAGTGAAAAACTGAACAATCCACAAATAATGTGAGAAGATGCTTAATATCAGGATTTACAGTAAACATACCAAGTAGCCTGAAAACTGCTGCTACAAAGACGTCTCAGTACGGTGTTTGCTCTGTTCTTGTTTGCAACAGCCAAGTTCAGGATCAGCCAAAGGTCCTCTCTGGTAAATAAAAGATTTGGATATACAGTAATCCCTCGCTTATTGTGGAGGTTACGTTCCAGACCCCCCGATAGGCATAAGAAGGTAAAGTGGCAACCTAATATGTACAGTACAGTATACAGAATTCCTGTATATCTTAAGGCTTTATAAACCACATCGACACTCTTATGAACCTTTCTTCTGCTTTTTAAACCTTCAATATTCTCAAAACTACATAATTTTAAAATAAAACTTCTATATGGGTACTCACCAGTGAAGATAAAACTTAAATGATGAAGATGATGTTGAATTAAGTGTGCAGTACTAATAATAATGAAGGTGATGATGAAATGAATGTACTGCATACCCAAGAAGAGCATTACAGCTCTTCATCAGGTGGTGCAGTATCTTCGCCCTCGTCCATAACTTCTGTTGTCGCTAAAGGCATATGTGTAACTGGTGTCTTCTTTCGAGTGATGAACACAGTTATAGGGAGTTGCTGGTGCTGCTTTTTCTTCTGGGTGAGAAGGTTTTTATAAGCAGACATGTTACCCTCGATTACATTTGAGAACTGCAACAAGCATATGGGGATCACATTTTTGAGCAAGTTGCTGAAGTTCTTTGGACAGTCTGACAAGTGTTGTGAGGTGCTCGAGTGTTAGGCCAACCTCCTCTTCTTCAACTCCTACTCCTCTTGTTCCTCTTCCTCTTCTTCGCTTGCTGACATTGTCATCTCTATCAGGTCTTTGTCAGTCAACGGGTGTAAGTGGGCATTGATGAGGTCATTAACGTCCTCAGGAGTCATATCATCAAAGCCGTCTCCTCCCAGTAGTTTTGCCAGCTGAAAAGAGATTATATCCAGAGATTATTGCTTGTGGCATAATGGAGAGAAGAAAAAATCTAGATAGCGAGAAATAAACACATTAAAGACGTTTTGCAGTCAGTACACTATAAAATTAGTCAGAGTACAAATCCAGCCCAGATGTGCACAAAGAAGGTCCAGACTTAAGATGTAGTCAAAGGAAGCCGAACAGAGATCATCACCATACCAGATGTTCTTCTCGAATGTCAGACTGTTGTCTTTGAGAAGAGCCTTCAGTGTGCTGGTATAGAGGATGTTTCCTGGAGGCTTCTGGGGGAAAATACATCTTTTCTACAATACCCAGTTCAATAAAATGATGTTTACAAAAATATAGTGATAACTGACAAATTAGTTAAATATGAATTTATAAGGAATTTGTTCCACTAGATTACACTGACACCTTGAAATTAAAAGTAGATTAATACTAAGTTTGATGATTAAAATTAGATGAAAAGAGAATCAGCTCCTTACCTCATCCCAGAGAAGATACTTGCTGAGTAAAGGGCTGTGTTGGTCCTTGTTTAGTGATAAATAATTATTTTTACATTTTTTCATATATGTTAGTATTAAGATGGGCCTCACCACGGGCATCGTAGATCGTATGGAAAACCTCTCCAAGAATTGAGTTTTTGTTCGGGCATGATAAAATCTAACAATATCCAAAAAAAAGAAAGGATGTCAAAAAAAAAAAAAAAGTGTGTTGCTTTAAAGGTTTTAATTTCACTACTTTTTTTTATAATATTTATTTATTTATATATGTAATTAAAATGGAGAAATGCATGCTGCATTAATTGCACATTAATAAAAATTTGTGCTGTAAAAATACATTTATCATTAACGCGTTCATTTTAAAAGTTTTTTTAGTATAAAGGACATTATATAACAGTCAACCTTTAAAACTGTAATGTAAGAAAAATGCACAAGAATCTGTATGTGCTCTGCTATACTGCATGTATCATATGCTGTATAATAATGATGGTTTTTACAGCTGTGGCATCATATTGATGTGATTAAGAGGATGATTGGGACTGAAGGCAGATAATTGAGTGTGAAATGCACGACCCGCCACTGTAAAGAGACAATCAATAACACTGTGCAGATCTATTATCTATTTTATTTATTTATGTACAAAAAATATCAAATATTTAATCTATTAATGTCAGGCCGATGACGCGGAAGCGGAAATAACTCAATCATTGTCTTTATTGAAACAGTTCAAAACAAAACCACTCATTTAAACCGAGGGGAAAAAACAAATAAAGATATCCGCTCGAGTCGAGAAATCCACAATGAAAGTCAATGGCCAACGGAAAGCAAAACGAAAGCAAACCTCCAATTGCAAAGAGGAGTCCAACATGGAACGGAGTTCGGAAACTGAATCAGCGGCGCATGCTGGCGGCCGAGCAGCCACGGAAAGCACCAGCATGACATTCAAGAACCGACAGCCTGCGACTCGAGAACATGAGTTTATATAGTCTAAACCTAGATGAGCCACAGCTGTCGGTTGTCAAGACAGGCACGGGATAATGAGGCAGCGTGACTGCTACCGAGGGGGGCGTGGCAGGGTGAATCCCTGACAGCGGCTGAGAGAGGCGTGGCAGGGTGAATCCCTGACAGCGGCTGAGGGAGGCGTGGCAGGGGATCCCTGACAATTAAACAGTATTTAATGTAATCAATTTATTTGTCTTTGTGCAAACAGAGAAAGCTGATCTGCTTAAGCCTTCAGAGTGTAGATTGTCTATACAAATGTTTGTATATAATTAATAATTATTAATATATATAAAAAATGAATATATAAACATAAAAAATATAATAACATGCGAGATTAATATCATATTTATGTTATTTTATTATTATTTATAAAGAAAGAATTTTAAGAAATAATGATGTAGAATTATTTTTATTATTATAATTTTTCCCCTTCTTCTTCTTGTTCTTTCTCTTTTTGCCAAAGAACATCTATGTTTCCTGAAAGAAAAATGCAGAGGGATTTTAGTCTACACATCATATATATATATATATATATGTGTGTGTGTGTGTGTGTGTGTGTGTGTGTGTGTGTGTGTGTGTGTGTGTGTGTATACTCACCGACTTGACTCCTGCTTCTCCTGTTTTTTAAGGATTATGTTCATTTCATCCACCTGCACACAAACACACACATATACACTTCTATCATACGTGTGTCACATGCATATAAAGAGTGAATAGAGGAGTGATGTGTGTGATTATGAATAGATGTAAATGAGGAAATGGTGGGTGGGGTTTTGTTTTCACATGACCAAAACCAAATCGTTTTAATATAATATTATTTAACACAATAATACACTCGTTACTACAACCACTTATTACAAATCATTCCTAAATATAATAGTAGTGTGTGTGTGTGTGTGTGTGTTTGCTCACTTTGGCTTGCAGAAGATCAGGATCTAAAATCATGTTAATGATTTCAAAGTTGTTTTCACTCCCAATCAGCATCCATGAAATTCTATTCGCTTCAGCCGGGTGGATTTTCTCTATAGGCAACAGGTGATCATCTGCAGAGAGAGAGAGAGAGAAAGCGAGAGAGAGAGAGAGAGAGAGAGAGAGAGAGAGAGAGAGAGAGGAGAGAGAGAGAGAGAGAGAGAGAGAGAGAGAGAGAGAGAGAGAGAGAGAGAGAAAGAGAGAGAGAGGGAAAGAGAGAGAGCGTGTGCATGTGTGTGTGTGTGTAACACTTACGTGCCATTTGGATCTGCATTTCAAAATCTGCAGACTCCAACATGTAAATGGTTAAGCACTTCTGAGGTGCTGCAGCCATGGATACATCCTGCACATCTGGACCATGAGGTGGAGCTGGACTCTGTTCTTCAGCTGAAAATTGAGGTGGAGCTGGACTCTGTTCTACAGCTGGAACTTGAGGTGGAGCTGGACTCTGTTCTACAGCTGAAACTTGAGGTGGAGCTGGACTCTGTTCTACAGCTGAAACTTGAGGTGGAGCTGTGGAACTGTGTCTACTGCTGGGGTATTTTCTTTATTTTTCTCTACCTTCTGGCTTGGTGTGAAAGAGGGAGTTATATTCTGAGTCTGTAACACACAGACACACACACAGCTGTTAACAATTCAGTTCATTTTGTTTTTATCAGATCATCATCACTGCTAGCAGGAGGCTCTTAAAGGGGACCAGGTAGAGGAGGTTCTTAAACCTTTTCAGCCAGTAACCCATTTAACTGCAATATTGAACTTCAGCATCAAATCATTTTAATGTGGACAGCACGGGGTCCATCGTGATGATTCAATTAAAACGGTGCGAACAAACACTAAATCTAAAAGCGGCAAATATCAGCATTTGTACACCAATGCATGTTTTTCTTTTTTTTTTCATTAAGTCTGTTAACTTGCTGCGTTTTTCCATTTCATTCTCTTTTTATAGCATTTGTCTACAACAGTAATTAATCTGTTCTCAAACGTGATTTACTGCGTTCCTGTTTCCAATGTTTGTATATTTAATTTATGCAAATATAATTTCACTATTATACAAAATTTAATTCATTATATATTCTAGATGTTTATATCATAAAAAACTGTTGTATAATATTTATATAGATTTTTTTAAGTGTTTGTCAACTTAGCATCTGTAAAATACAATACAAATATTGATTTACACAAATTGCTTCATCTTTCATACTCAAATAATTTTTTTTGTTTTGTATTTTTTACAGAAAGAAGAAATCCAACATGAGTGAATGTGTTCAAGGTGAAATCCCACATGCACTCGTCAACAAGCAGCTACTATAACCTTTATAATGTCTAAATTAAAGATTGTTAATTGTTAAACTTAATATGTGACTTTTGCATTTGTTTAAAGTTCATTTTTATACATAAATACCCTGAATTAGCGTTTTATACAGTTATAATAAGCAAACATCTCATTAAAAACTTTGTTGTTTTTCCAATTAATTGGGATTAAATTGGGATTTGTTTCTCTATAATAATAATAATAATAATACTACTAATAATAATAATATAATTATTATTATTATTGTTATTATAGAGAAACAATCACCCATCAAACAAGTGGAAAGGCGATCAGGACCATCGGTATCGGATTGAAGAGGAGAAAAGCGATCTGTTCCTCATTTATTGTCTAATCCTATCATTAACATTACATTTATGGACTTGCAGGAAAAAAGCTGATAAATTTGACAAAAAAAAAAAAAAAAAAGAGCGATAAAATTTCCAGAAATGTTGCAGTAAACAGAAATGGACCTTTCGGCTAATGGTGTAGGAGAACATCATCATTAGCCTCATGCTAGCCGGGTTTGCTAGCGCTGTTTTTGTGTTAGCTAGTTTTTTTGAATATTTGACTAAAAATTGAACAAAAAGACAAATACATTCTATTATTCTTTATTAGGATATTTATAATTAATTTATAGCTCACTAAATTTAGAATATTTAACCTGAGGGTGAAACCTATTGAAGCTAAGATTAGTTAGCCGGCTAGTTAGTCTAGCTCAGTGATTCTCAAAGTGTGGGAAGGTGAAACCTATTGAAGCTAAGATTAGTTAGCCGGCTAGTTAGTCTAGCTCAGTGATTCTCAAAGTGTGGGACTCTGTGTTGCAAAGAGAATATAACCCATAAAGCCTAGAAAGTCACTGTTGCAGGGGTCTTACAGTTGCTCCATCCTGGCAGAGGGTCTTCATCGACCACCTGGAACACGGAGTTTCTCCCCGAGCTCATTACTGATGATGCAGAGTAGTGATGAGCAGTGTTGGGCAATAACGTGTTACTGTAATGCAGTTACTTTTGACAGTAACTAATACTGTACCGCATTACTTTTTAAAATAAAGTAACTCCGTTACCATATGGTGTATGGTACCGTATACTTTCTGGTTCGAAGGTCATATCTACTGCGATAAACAGCAACTCCAATCTGTTGAAGCTCCTCCAGAAACTCCACGCCTCGAGGAAGCTAGAAGCTAGAAGCTAACCCGGTGTTCTGTTGTACATTGTTTAGCATACTTAAGCTGTGAAAGGAACATTTTTAAAGGTTCAACACAACAGCTTTTATGATGCAGAAGCCACTTTAGTTTTTGATTCTGAATATATATTCAGCTCGGTTTGTTTATTTCAGAAATCCTTGTGATATATTCAGTTTGTGCTGGTCTGACTTAAATAAAATAGTGTTTAAAAATTACTTTGTGTTTAAGTCAGTTTTGTATTTGTAGACCATAACGCATAAAAGGGCATTAATGGGAACATTAAAGAACGTTCTTTAAAAAGTAACTAAAAACTTACTTTTAACAGTAACGCATTACTTTTTGGTGTAAATAATCAACAAAGTAATTGAGTTGAATGAAGTAACGAGTAACTGTAACTAGTTACTATTTCTTAGTAACGAGCACAACACTGATGGTGAGATGCGGCTAATCTGCTCTACTGTTGGTAGTGTGTACAGTATGAGGTAATGGTCTGTAATATCATCACTTTGAGGTAAAATATCTATATCAGGGACGTCTACTCTGTGGAATATTATTAAGTCTAGCGTGTGATTAAAAAGATAAATCGGTTTAGTTATTTATCTAGGTTAGTTTAAGTTTAGTAAGTCTGCAAATGATATTCCTAGGGCATCATTTATATCATCTACATCAGGGGTGGCCAACCCGTGGCTCGTGAGCCGCATGCGGCTCTTTGGCTGGTTTCATGCGGCTCTTACTTTCATATCAAAGTTTGTGTTTGTGTTTTTTTTTAATGTGCGTGTTCGCACAATACGGTATTTTTAAGACTTAAATAATCTTGCCCCTACTGGGAAACTTACTGGGAAACTTTGCGGTATTTTCATCTCACCTACATGCGCATTCCCACTAAGTAACATGCATAGTAAAAGAAAAACGCAATTGTAAATTATTATATATTTTTTGTGGACTTGGTTAAACTAAGAGTTTGTGTGTGTGAGACAGTGCACACAATGTTCATTGTTGAAAATGACTGTCCTGTGGTCTTAGTACTGTAGGAGTCAATTTCTGTCATTATGTTGGTGTGTGACATTTACAATAAATCTGGCTGAGCAGAGGTGCGTGTGTGTGTGTGTGTTAGAGGAAGGGATGGGTGATGTTCATGTGTGCCCATGTGTATGATGTGGCTCTTTGCGGTAACACAGTAAAAAATGTGGCTCTCTGTCTCTGACTGGTTGGCCACCCCTGATCTACATGAATAAGAAAAATCTTCTACAAGCAGCACTTTATCAAAATTAACCAAGAGGTCTGAAAAAAATTGCAAAATCTTGAAGAAAATCAATGTGGAGCCCTGGGGGTCTACTGACTGAGAGATAGTAGGGGTTTTTAATCTATGTCTAAAGGTACAGCATTAAGAATAAGCACTTTAAATGATTTAAACCTGAATCCTAATCTTTGACTAACATGAAGAAGGGTGCTTTAAACGGTTGCTAGACCACCCCCATGACCAGTCTGACGGGGATCTTGTAGTGTATATATTCCTTGATATTTAAATAAACTTTCTATAAAATTACCTATATGTGTACTTGTAACTATTTGGTTTGTTGTACAACAGCTACCATCATTGTGAATTGCATGATGTCTTACCAGTCAGACGGAGTGCATCATCCTGAAGATGTCTGATTGGAATCCCACAAAAATTCTGCTGGGGAATCAGCAAAAAAGAATCAGGGAGGTAAAACCAAGGACGCTCACAGAAAAAATCCAGTTATCAACAAAGGGTAGTTTGTGTTCTCGACACCATGACTGTAGCTATTCATTTAAAACAAAAAGTCTACTGAACCGCTCAATTCCTCTATGTAATGTGGGAAGTGGTCCATGACTATGATCCTCGTTGTGGGTGATGTGCTACATACTGTCTCAACCATAATAAGGAAATGTCCCTCTACAGGATCTCCATTTGCCTCAACCCGAAGTCGTTCGTTCCAGCATGGAGGACAACAGCTCAGAAGATCTTGTTCATTATCAGGATCAGGTACCTGCGCAGCGACATCGAGAACACGAGCACCAGGAAAAAAACAACATGCAAGTGTACATACTTAGTGTTACATTTTACTGCTCATCAAACTGTAAGTACTCAGTGTTACAATCTACTGCTCATTAAACTGTACATACTCAGTGTTATGATCTAATGCAGGGGTGTCAAACTCAAATTCACAGTGGGCCAAAACTAAAAACTGGGACGAAATCACGGGCCAAACTCAGTATTTATTGAAAGTTTACTGCAATTGTGCATGTTTTCCCTTCTCTCCAGTGTATTGTTGAACCTTTTCATATGGAAACAAACTTTAGTTTTGCATAAACATTGAATCTGGAACAACCAAAGTTTAATATTATAAACACACAAGAAAATAATTTTAAATAAAACACACATCAGTGGTATTAGTTTCTTATTACCTCTCTCTCTCTCTCTCTCTCTCTCTCTCTCTCTCTCTCTCTCTCTCCCCCAAACTTTCTAATTCCATTTTAATGTAAACCTTTTACAGGGCAACAACACAGCCCAAAATAATAATTTCCTTCAATTAAAAAAAAATCTTTCAACTATTAACAGTCCATGCCTTGGAGTAGAAAAAGTGCATAAAGACAACAATCATTCAAGCTCAGTTTTTTCACTCTGATTTACTCTGATAGTTGAAGCCAGATACCTGCATCATGTCTGGGTTTAGGCTCTGAGTTGAGGAAATACTCAGGATTGAGTGAAGGCGTTTATCAGTGAGACTCCTGAGTGTTATTTTGTTCATCCTTATTAAAGAGAACAGTTGCTCACACAGATATGTGCTGCTGAACATAGAGAGCGTTTGAGCAGCTTGGGCACGGAGTGTGCAGTCTGTCGGGGAGGAAACATGGAAACTGTGCAGCACACACAGAGTCGTAGTTTGATTTAAGCGTGTCTCTACACTGGATTTCAATCAGCTCCATTTGGAGGTTGGTTGGTTGGTGCGCTTTTCACGTCAACCACAAACGGATTACTGAGCAGTTCAAATCTGCATTTCTGGGCTTCAAAGTCGGCAAATCACCTGGTAAATTAAGCGCTGATTTTTTCAGCGGTCTCGGTTGACACGCTAACGCACTACAAAGCATTCTGGGATTTGTAGTATTAGCGGTGTATGCGCTATATACCGGCGGGCAGCTCTAATACACATTTAATATGATCTCGCAGGCAAAATATAATTACACCAGATTTGGCCCTCGGCCTGAGTTTGACACCCATGATCTAATGCATATCTAGCTGTACATACTACTCAGTATCCCTGATGATCAAGGAACTGTGTTACAGTCTACTACACATGTAACTGTACTGTACATACACAGTGTAACAGTCCACTGCTAATACAACTGTACATATTTAGTGTTACAGTCTACTCACTGCTCATGGAACTGCACATACTCAGTGTTACAGTCTAGTGCTCATTTAACTCTACATACTCAGTGTTTAATCTACTGCACGTTTAACTTTATATACTCCGTGTTACAATCTACTGCTCATGTAATTGTACATACTGAGTGTTATAGTCTACTGCTCTTCTAACTGTGCATACTCAGTGTTACAGTATACAGCTAATGCAAGTGTACATACTCAGTGTTACAGTATACTGCTAATGCAAGTGTACATACTCAGTGTTACAGTCAACTTCTCATGTAACTGTACATACTGAGTGAATGTTATAAACTATATTAATGCCAGAGGGAATTTCACTGTGAATTCATGATGAGTTGTACATAATAATCTGTAAGTGTACATACTACTCTTTACCCACTGTACATAGTGTTATACTCTTAGTAAAAGCTGCCATCATTGTGTACTATGTGTTCTACAGGGTGGACTATCCGCCTCCACATAGAGCACAAGTGACACAATGAGTTTTGGCGTCTCTGTGACGTCACCGTATTGTTAAAAACACAGAACGCGGAGCAGCAGCCCACAGACTACCTTCTATTAAGTGTCAAACTTCTCCACCACGCAACTAACCGCGATCAATTTCAACTTCAAAAGTGTCAACACACCAGCGGTATTTACCCCAAAACACGTTTTGGATCTATTCCTACAATGATACATGTTCACTAATGTTCGCGATTCATCGTTAGTCACTCGCTAGTCACGTGCTTACACAGATCTAGCATGAAATGCTTACTCTATCTAGCATGAAAGTAGTTTAGCTTTAGTAAATACCTAAAGTAACTACCTAAATCTTAACGTCACATTAACACGATCATTAATAAAGTAAAAAAAAAAATACTTTTAGTGGCTGTAAGTAAAAGCATCAGTCCAGTGAGTAAAAGAGCATAAAGACCGAACCGGTAAAATCCCGACATCACACAGGAGCTAAACTGCGTGCGCCACGCCCCCAAAGCCACGCCCCCTTCGTAATGGAACCGTGTAGACAAATAATCTTTTTTTTTTCTTGCCCAAAAGAAGTTACAAGTTACACAAACTGAATTATACAATTAACTTTCAACAGTTAACAGAACAAAAAATAAGTAAAAGATATACAGTATAAGCAAACAACAAAATATAATTTAAATAACACTAGACAGACCAACAATCAAATAAATCAATAAAGGAAGGGAAAAAACCCCTAACTAATTAGAAAAAAACCCACAATGTATCAATGATTAGATCGGAGTGTCGAGACACTTTCACAGAGGATAGGCAATATTTTAGGCAGTGATATAGAAAATGTATCATACAAACTGTCATTTTAACATGAAATTTAAATAATTATGAATCAAATTATAAATGTAATTTTCAAGTACCACATCACAAGTAAAAAAAGATGAGAAATAAATTTTTCTGTTGGTTGCAAAATGTACAAAGAACCATAATGTTCACATTTTTCGCAAATATGGAATTAAAAGGATAAATACAGTGTAATATTTTAAACTGAACTTCGTTAACCTGGTTTGGAATAGGATATTAGTATGAAATGAGCGTTTTTATCCAGTTTATGTTATCAATTATTTAAACCCAAAAAAAGTAACTTTTTTGAACGTTCTTGTTTAGGTTATGAATTGTTTGGCGTATGTGTTTGCTTGTTACAGGTAAACGGCACCTGTGGTTGGTTTGTTGTACGTAGTTACTATATCACACGCACCAAGATGAGATTTATAAAGTTGTAACAAGCCACTTGGGATAGCATTGATCACTGATTTGAAAGAAATTCAGGTTTGTTTTTGAATTGTTCATATGTAAGTAGAGAACCTGAACCATCAAGTATATTACTGGCATTTCTTCTCTTGGCCATCGACTGTGAGTGACATCACTTCCCAATACTAACACGCCTAATAATATAGTCCCACTCCTTAAATTTGATTGACAACTTTCAGTGCACAGCTTTGGAAATTCAAATGCAAAGGAATTGTATTTTCATTATAGTTTTGTCAGGCAACATACGCGACCCAGAGAAAGTGAAAACACAAACGTGGTAATTAATATTGTATTTAAATGTGACATATCATAACTCATAAGACGTGAAATACAGTTGCAAATAGACTTTACTTTTCCATTTAAAATATGAGAGTCACTGCATTCACTTGCGACAAAGCAAACAGTAATGCAAGATTTACAATTGTTTTGGATTATGTCACAATTTATGCGTGCATATATAGAAAACACAATTACAAATACAATTTGCAATTCCTTTTAAATATTGTACGGAATAATCTTCCATAATACATACAAACACACACACACATATATATATATATATATATATATATATATATATATATATATATATATATATATATATATATATATATATACAGTGAGGAAAATAAGTATTTGAACACCCTGCTATTTTGCAAGTTCTCCCACTTAGAAATCATGGAGGGTAGGTGCATGTCCACTGTGAGACACATAATAAAAAAAAAAAAATCCAGAAATCACAATATATGATTTTTAACTATTTCTTTGTATGATACAGCTGCAAATAAGTATTTGAACACCTGTCTATCAGCTAGAATTCTGACCCTCAAAGACCTGTTAGTCTGCCTTTAAAATGTCCACCTCCACTACATTTATTGTCCTAAATTAGATGCACCTGTTTGAGGACGTTAGCTGCATAAAGACACCTGTCCACCCCATACAATCAGTAAGAATCCAACTACTAACATGGCTAAGACCAAAGAGCTGTCCAAAGACACTAGAGACAAAATTGTACACCTCCACAAGGCTGGAAAGGGCTACGGGGAAATTGCCAAGCAGCTTGGTGAAAAAGGTCCACTGTTGAAACAATCATTAGAAAATGGAAGAAGCTAAACATGACTGTCAATCTCCCTCAGACTGGGGCTCCATGCAAGATCTCACCTTGTGGGGTCTCAGTGATCCTAAGGAAGGTAAGAAATCAGCCCAGAACTACACGGGAGGATGACCTTAAAAGAGCTGGACCACCGTTTCCAAGGTTACTGTTGGTAATACACTAAGACGTCATGGTTTGAAATCATGCATGGCACGGAAGTTTCCCCTGCTTAAACCAGCACATGTCCAGGCACGTCTTAAGTTTGCCAATGACCATTTGGATGATCCAGAGGAGTCATGGGAGAAAGTCATGTGGTCTGATGAGACCAAAATAGAACTTTTGGGTCATAATTCCACTAAAAGTGTTTGGAGGAAGAAGAATGATGAGTACCATCCCAAGAACACCATCCCTACTGTGAAGCATGGGGGTGGTAGCATCATGCTTTGGGGGTGTTTTTCTGCACATGGGACAGGGCGACTGCACTGTATTAAGGAGAGGATGCCCGGGTCTTTTGGGGAGATTTTGGGGAACAACCTCCTTCCCTCAGTTAGAGCATTGAAGATGGGTCGAGGCTGGGTCTTCCAACATGACAATGACCCGAAGCACACAGCCAGGATAACCAAGGAGTGGCTCTGTAAGAAGCATATCAAGGTTCTGGCATGGCCTAGCCAGTCTCCAGACCTAAACCCAATAGAGAATCTTTGAAGGGAGCTCAAACTCTGTGTTTCTCAGCGACAGGCCAGAAACCTGACTGATCTAGAGAAGATCTGTGTGGAGGAGTGGGCCAAAATCCCTCCTACAGTGTGTGCAAACCTGGTGAAAAACGACAGGGAATGTTTGACCTCTGTAATTGCAAACAAAAGCTACTGTACCAGATATTAACATTGACTTTCTTAGGTGTTCAAATACTTATTTGCAGCTGTATCATACAAATAAATAGTAAAAAAATCATACATTGTGATTTCTGGATTTTTTTTTTTAGATTATGTCTTTCACAGTGGACATGCCCCTACGATGACAATTTCAGATCCCCCCATGATTTCTAAGTGGGAGAACTTGCAAAATAGCAGGGTGTTCAAATACTTATTTTCCTTAATGTATATATATATATATATGTATGTGTGTGTGTGTGTGTGTGTGTGTGTGTGTGTGTGTGTGTGTGTGTGTATTGGAGTTAAAGTTCTAAAAAAATCTAAATGTTTCCTTTTCTTTTCCACAGAAGGGCCAGTGTTGAAAACCAGCTTCTGGAACTTAAAGGTGTGTTTAGTTTTGATGGTTTTGCCTTCAGTGTGTAAAACAGTACAAGCATATTACTGCATTATACAGTTCTATTAAATAAACAATGTAATTAGTGGGATCTGAGCACTATTCCATTTTATTTTGGTATTTGTTTTACAGAAACAGACACCAGACAAAATCTGGAAATGTAAAGCCTGGAGAGCAAAGTCAGTAGCCCCAAGAAACGCATGCGTTTAATTAAGGTACTCATCACATGCAGACATCATTAAACTCTTAGTGAGAATTGTGACTAAATGAAACTAAATGCACTTGTGTTGGATTTGTCAGTTGATCTTTGTTTATGAACCTCAACAGGAAGAACTCTTCAAACAAGAGAACGAGATGAACAAAGGTAATACTGAATCCCTCATGAGTTTTGTATATTTCGATTACAGAGGAAAGTGTTTCTCCAGGCAGACTGAGAAAGAGTGTGTGTGTGTGTGTGTGTGTGTGTGTGTGTGTGTGTGTGTGTGTGTGTGTGTGTGTGTGTGTGTGTGTGTGTGTGAGTAAGTGTGTGGGTGTGTGTGTGTGTGTGTCTGTGTGTGTAGTTTTTATATTAAATATAAAAATAAAAATATAAAACTTAGGGCTGTCAAAATTAACACATTAATAACGCGTTAACACAAATTAATTTAATTCAATTTAAAGTAATAATGAATTTCTGTGACTATTTTTATTAAAAATATAAATAATAAAAAAAAAAGGGCAAAATTAAAACCCTTAAAGCAACACATATTTATTCACTTTATTCATGTATTTCTTCACTCAGATATAAAAAAATTAATGAGTAAACTCCACCGGAAAATAATTTTTAATCACTAAACATTTGTTTATGACGCATATTGCAGCACAACTGAAAATTAAAACCGTCCGTGTGAAAACACAGCAAAGGTTCTGTTTTGTGTCTTAAAAACACCATAATTTCTTTTAAACATTTACAAGAATATTTTGTCTTTATGTCCTCTATGTTAAATTTGGTTTCACTAATAATAAACATACATTTGCATAAAGCATAAATATTTGTCCATGCCCATGTTGATTAAAGTATTAAAAACTTAAAAAGTATTAATTTAAGGTATGTTTAGAAAAGATAAATATGTGCAATTAAGTTGTAACTCATGACAATCATTCGCTTAATCGCGATTAATTATTTTAATCGATTGACAGCCCTAATATAATTATGATGCAAAGTCCAGTTTCCAGCGTGACACTAAAACAGGTAGTAGTAACGACTACCCTTTACTTAAGCACATGTCAGAGCCCAAACTTCTTTCATTTTACTTGAGGAAAAAAGATCGTCAACTTTACTATAACAACTCAAGTAAATTCATGAGTACCGTAATTTCCGGACTATTAAGTGCACCCTTATATAAGCCGCACCCATGGAATTTGACAAAGATTTTAATTTTGAACATAAATAAGCCGCACCTGTCTATAAGCCGCTGTCTACACTAAAACTAATGAACTTTACACAGGTTTTAATGAAAGACAGTGCCTGTTACAAAGCTTGTATCTAAACAGTAGCCTACCAAAAAAGTCATTGTTCCCTGTCTCTCTCCTTCCTTTCACAACAATTTCTCTCGGAGTTTATCTTTTGGCATCGTCATGCGTTTAAAAATCACCACCGGTGAAGCTTTTCTCCAGATGCTGTGCAGCTCAGAACACAGGTGAAGTGCGTTTTTTCATGCCCGGTTGTTTTCAGCGTGACAAATTAATCTCCTTTCCTGTAGACAGCCTGAGTGAGAGGCAGGTCAAAGGTCAGAGGAACCTCATCCATATTTATGATGTGGTGCGGCCCGATTCAGTGGGAGCGCATCTGATTTAATATAAAGAGTTTCATTGGTTCACCTGATTTTATTGGTCTAATGTTATGGGGTTCAGTTTTTTGGCTTGAAGTTTGTGAAACCGGGAAAAACCCAGGAAAAATCAATACATTAGCCGCTTTGTTGTTTAAGCCACGGGATTCAAAGCGTGGGAAAAAAGTAGCGGCTTATAGTCCGGAAAATACGGTATCTGTACTTCTATTTAAGTGAAGTATGTGTGTACTTTTGCCACCTCTGTTTTTTATAAAATAGTATGTAATTCTCGTATGGCCGCCTCATGACCCTCTGTCCCGTCCCGTCTGTTCTTTTGAACATGTATTACTCTTTACAAATCTCCCTTCAAGAAGAAGATATGTTGTGCTCATTACTGCCTCATTACTGCTGATTGTAATCACACATTAAGCACTTCCTTGTACACTGACTTTGTTGTGTTTATTTTACAGACGCTAACACCAGTCAGAATCTGGAAATCCAAGACCTGAATTTCAAAGTCAAAAGCCTTGAGAAAAGCATCTGTTTAATGGAGGTACTTTCTTTTAAATTCAATGCATTCATAATTGATCTTTTAGTGACAACTATAACTAAATGGAACATGCACTTGTGTTGGATTTGTCGGTTGATGTTTGTTTTTTTATCTTTTACAGAAAAAACTCTCCAAACTGGAGAACGAGTTGAACAAGGGTAAATCTCTGAGTTTTTTGTATATTTTGATGTTTAAGGTATTTGCATTGATTTAAGGCATTTGCCTTTATTGGACTAAATTGGTTCTTGTCATTACAGAGAAAAAGAGTTCCTCCACTCAGACTGAGAATGAGCAGAAAGCTGAAAATGGTATTTAAATGGGACATGTTGTAACTAATCTTTTTCTGGGGGATGTACAATTTAATTTTAGCCTGTGCTAAAGCTATGTTCATTCTTCTCCATTCTTCTCTACTGAAACAACAAGGCCAGATTTATGTTTGTTTGTTAAATGAAGAAAGAGTCGCCAATGTAAACATCCTGAGGAACCTAAATGTGTAACAGTCAGGAGTTTGAGTTTGGTACACAGAGACCTGACAGTTTCCTGGACAGTGTTATAAAATACAGTGGCAAGTAAAAATATCTTGGACGTAGGCAAAATAAACTATATGGAGAAAATATCATTTATGAATGTGAATTTCTTTGTTAGAATTGCTGTAAGAAATTAATTATAACATTTTTATCAGCAAAGATCATTGTATTGTATAAAATAGTATGATTAATTTGTGTGTGTGTGTGTGTGTGTGTGTGTGTGTGTGTGTGTGTGTGTGTGTGTGTGCGCGTGTGCTTGTGTGTCAGATGTCAAATCTTCCATGTCAGGAAATCAAACCCAGACAAACCTGAGAGCAAAGAGAGCTGCATCAGACATGCCACCACCCAGTGCTGCTAAAAAGCCTCGACTTGATGCTGCACCTCACAAACAACACACAAAACAGTCCCTCATCACTAGTGCATTGGAAACACTAGAGATTTCCTGTTATGATGTTTTATCACCAAACTCAATTGATGCACTACTTAACAGAAAATGTGAACTTCCTGTTCTAACATATGAAGAAAGATTTGTCATTTCCAGGTTTTGTGTGAACGAGGTCAGTGATTATCTTCTGTTTTATTTAGTGTGCATTTAATTCAAATGCATGCATTTTATTTAGTGTGCATGCATTCCTTAATCTGTGTATTTGAGTTTTCTTATTTTTAATAGTCAATCCATAATTCACTGGTCCTGATGTTCTGAAATTGAACAGTAGATATGATTTGTCATGTAAAATGTTTACTCCAGGTTTTGGTTTATGCAAAGTCTAGTAGTTTTCCTAAACCTAATCTACAGTCAAGTCTTAACTCCCTTATATTTGTTTTAAATGCATGACTTGAATACATGTTTGATTTAGTTGGATGTTGGTTGATATTTTTCTTCCGTCTCATTTAGTCGTTGGCAGAGACGTTTCTGGAAGTGGTTTTGGACAAGATCAAGGCGGAGACAGAGTCTATGGGACATGAATTCCTGCAGTCTCTCTGTAGGGTTTATGTGGGATTGTGTCGAAAGAGAGGAGACTCTCATAAAGCACATGCCCTCGCCTACAGATTTCTCAAAGAAAGTGAGATTATATTGACATTTCATTACATATATCCTAAAAATAATCTGGACAGTCATACAGAGAAGCCAATTGTGTTCTGTTTTTGGTTTTGTATTTTATTTAAAAAAATGTATTTTAAATCTGTGATATAATTTTTTTTCTTTGCAGACTTTTCTGAAGCCCCAAAACTGATAATGGTCATGGTGACAGCATGGCCAAGTGTTTTCTCCCAAAACAGCCCTTTATGCAGAGCCATTCACATCGTGTGCAAAATGAAGACATACGGAAAGATTTATTACTTGCTCAGCAAATATCTGCACTGGGATACGGTAAGTAGCTGATTCTCATCAAAACAGTCATCAGAAAAGTCATTAAACATCGTTTTTCAACTGGAATTTTCATGTGTTTTACTGCATTCTTAATCTACTTTCAATTTCCAATGTCCATGTCATCTATGGAGCAAATTCATTATAAATTCATGTTGAATTAAATCAATAAGTATTTCATTTTTTTTTCTTAATTCAAACAAAAGGTGTTACAGGACATCACTATTTTAGACTTTTTTATTAGTGTGAGTAAACGCTGATAACCAGCAGCAAAGAAACTGCACTTAACTCCAGCGTTAATGACACTGTTTATGACAAAATGATCAGATCAGTGCAATAAACATGCAAGCTAATAAATCTGTATTTCATAATATACTCATAAAGGAAGTGATATAGAACCACGTGACACTGTGCTCAATACTGAATAAAGAAACTAACTTTGTGTCTTAATTACATACTCATGTACTATTCTAGAGCATTATTTACCCCTGCTACTGTCTGATACATAAACCCTTCAGTAACGTGTGCTATTTTCATTTGTGTTTAAAATCTTTTGGTCATTTGGAGGTCATTTTCTAGGACTCCTCCTTACATAAAAGTAATAAATGGAGGTTATAAAATGATTGTAAACATTGTTTCATTGATCTGTTTTTTTTAAATATGTATTTTCTGCCAGGAGCCTTCAGGAAACATCTACAGAACCATCACCAGCACACTGAAGGCTCTTCTGGAAGACAAAAATCTGACATTCCAGAAGAGCAGTTGGTATGGTGATGATCTCTGTCCTGCTGCCTGGGACTACGTATTCAGCCTGGACCTTCTCTGTGCACAACTGGGCTGGATTTGGACCGTCTCCCATGTTATACGGTACTAAATGTAAACTGCTTCAACGTATTTAATTCTCATCTTTCTAGTTTTTTAAACATTTGATACTGGCAAACCGGCAAATTTAAGACTCATGTGAGACAGTGTGTGTCCCAAATACTGCAAATTTTCCATTCTTGTTGCATAAACTTGTTATGCTAATTCTTTTATTTATTAGAAAGGATGTTTGGCCCAATTTGAAAATTTGGCTGTTGAGAACACAAACAGAGGAAAAACAGTTAAAAAATGTCTCTGTAGCAGCAATTATAAGGCTACTTGGTAAGTTTCCTGTAAATCCTGTCTTAGAGCATTATCTCTCATTATTTCTGGATTCTTCTGTTTTTTCCTCATGTTCTTTGTCCATCTCAAACAGGGCGACTTGGCCAACAAGGCCTTAAGGAGAACGTGGCAGCATCAGTCGAGGATCTGGCAAAAAGCATAACTGAGTTCGGGACACAAAAACGTTCAAAAGGTATCACTAAAGGATCAAATAAACAAGTCCTTTATCAATCTTTATCTTTATTCTCTGATTTTTAGTTTTCTATCATCAGAAAAGTGCTTCAGCAAGTCCTAATTTTATGATGGATTTTGTGTGCAGATTTGCCGTGGGAGGTGCAGCTCGCAGTGGTTTATGCCACTCATAATCTAGCACCCAGCAACCCCAAAGTCGCTCTGAAGGCTTTGGAATCATGGAAGAAAGAACTCACAAAGCCCGTTCCTCCAGCCGTCACCAAGTGCCTTGAGCAGATCAGCTTTCTTTGTTCTTAAACAAAAGCAAAAAATGTTATTAAATTAAATAATGTTTAATAAATTAATCTCATGGAATTGTATATTTTTGTACAAAAATAAAATACATAATAGATCTGCACAGTGTTATTGATTGTCTCTTTACAGTGGCGGGTCTTGCATTTTACACCCGAACATCTGTCTTAAGTCCCAATCATCCTCATAATAACATCAATATGATGCCACAGCTGTAAAAACCATCATTATTATACATCATATAATACATGCAGTATAACAGAGTGCATACAGATTCTTGTGCATTTTCCTTACATTACAGTTTTCCTGGTGTTTTGAAATTAAGTCAAATTGTGTGTTTTTGTACAGATTTTACAAAAGAAAATGCAAAAGTGTAAATGGCTCATAAAAAGCTTAACAACTGTTTTGTACTGTTTGGGTTGATAAAGGGTTAATGTCCTTTATACTATAAAAACTGTCGAAATTGACGCGTTAATAACACGTTTACCCAAATTAATTTTAACAGCACTAATTTTATTAATGCACAATTAGATATGTAAATAAATGAAAATTAATAAAAATAGGCGAAGATAAAAACCTTCAACGCAACACACATTTATTTATGACGTCTTTTCTTTTACTCAGAAATAAAAATACAAATAACCTGTTTTATCACTAAACATTGTTTTACAGATGCGCCAATTAAAACCATCCAAAACAGATACATATATATATATACACACACATACACAGTGGGGCAAAAAAGTATTTAGTCAGCCACTAATTGTGCAAGTTCTCCCACTTAAAAAGATCAGAGAGGCCTGTAATTTTCATCAAAGGTACACTTCAACTATTAGAGACAAAATGAGAAAAAAAATCCTGAGAATCACATTTTCTGATTTTTAAAGAATTTATTTGCAAATTACGGTGGAAAATAAGTATTTGGTCACCTACAAAAAAGCCAGATTTCAGGCTCTCACTGACCTGTAACTTCTTTAAGAGGCTCCTTTGTCCTCCACTTGTTACCTGTATTAATGGCACCTGTTTGAACTTGTTATCAGTATAAAAGACACCTGTCTACAAAGTCAAACCATCAGAATCCAAACTCCACTATGGCCAAGACCAAAGAGCTGTCAAAGGACACCAGAAACAAAATTGTAGACCTGCACCAGGCTGGGAAGACTGCATCTGCAATAGGTAAGAAGCTTGGTGTGAAGAAATTCAACTGTGGGAGCAATATTATAAAATGGAAGACATAGAAGACCACTGATAATCTCCCTCAATCTGGGGCTCCACGCATAATCTCACACGGTGGGGTCAAAATGATCACAAGTACGGTAAGCAAAATTCCCAGAACCACACGGGAGGACCTAGTGAATGACCTGCAGAGAGCTGGGACCAAAGTAACAAAGGCTACCATCAGTAACACACTACGCTGCCAGGTCCTCAAATCCTGCAGTGCCAGACGTGTCCCCCTGCTTAAGTCAGTACATGTCCAGGCCCGTCTGAAGTTTGCTAGAAAGACATTTGGATGATCCAGAAGAGGATTAGGAGAATGTCATATGGTCAGATGAAACCAAAATACTTTTGGTTAAAACTTAACTTGTCGTGTTTGGAGGAGGAAGAATGCTGAGTTGCATCCAAACAACACCATACCTACTGTAAAGCATGGGGGTGGAAACATCATGATTTGGGGATGTTTTTCTGCAAAGCGACCAGGACGACTGATCCGAAAACCTCCTTTCATCAGCAAGGGCATTGAAGATAAAACGTGGCTGGGTCTTTTAGCATGACAATGATCCAAACACACCACCTGGGCAATGAAGAAGTGGCTTTGTAAGAAGCATTTCAAGGTCCTGGAGTGGCCTAGCAAGTCTCCAGCTCTTAACCCCATAGAAAATCTTTAGAGGGAGTTGAAAATCCATGTTGCCCAGCGACATCCCCAAAACATCACTGCTCACAGAAAACGTTTGATCTTTGTCATTGCAAACAATGGGTATATAACAAATTATTGAGATGAACTTTTGTTATTGACCAAATACTTATTTTCCACCATAATTTGCAAATAAATTCTTTAAAAATCAGACAATGTGATTTTCTGGATTTTCTTTTCTTATTTTGTCTCTAATTGTTGAAGTGTACCTATAATGGAAGGTCGCTCTCATCTTTTTAAGTGGAAGAACTTGCACAATTGGTGGCTGACTAAATACTTTATTGCCCCACTGTATTAGAGGGTCACATTGTATGTAAGGGTCGTGTAGGCATTTGATGCATGTTGACTCTTGAAATTACTTTTTGTGTTTCATGTTGCAGTTCTCCCTAATACAGTACAACGGAAGTGGCTGATGTACTGAAACTGAGGGTCATTCTAGATGATGAAAACTTTGAGAGGCTGATTTTTCCCTCTCGTCCTGAGAATGTACACGGCCTCATTGTTGAAATTAAAGATAAGTTGAACTTGAATTTTTGCTTTCGGCTTCAGTTTGAAAAAACAGAGTTTGATAATGCACTATGCAATTTAGTTAATATCGAGGACCTTGCCTCCTGAGCGACTGTTAGAGTAGTTAAACTGGTTGAAACAGATCTGAGTTCTTCCAGTTTAGACGACACAATGCTACTGTCGGATAGATTAGAGCACCTTAGCCGAATGTCCAGAGGTCTTTGTTGTTCCCCCATTCTCATACGAGGTGGAGTACACTCTAAGAGAAGGCAACGCTGCATTTTCGACAGAGGGAAAACTTTAAAGCTGAAAAGGGATCAAAAACACAACATACTAGATGTGATAGCTGTTAAAATGTATAAGCATAAAGCCTATCCTAGTTCCAAACAGATTGGCAAGGCTGCAGAAACTCTAGTATTCAAGCACCACTGTCTAAAAGAAAAAGGTTCCACAACAAGTTATGAGGGTTGGAAGAACAGCCTAGGCTTCAAAATGGGCAACTACAGGACTGAACTGACCAGGGCTGACATAAAGGATGTGGCTGTGAAAGTAGGAAAGTGAAGCAGGACAAATCCAGAAGGTTTAGCATCCAGGGCCAACATCAAATGACCCAGAAGAGGAGAAATCAATTTCCTTCCCAATTATCCCTGTGGACAGGCTAAGGACATTTTGGAAACCAAGAGGCTTGAGATGGTGGACCAGTTCAAGAAGGCTGTAGAAGGAGGAGACATGACTCTCATTAATCAGCATATGCAACACACCTTTCTCTCAGGCATAAAGACATTGTGAATTCAGCTCCTTTAATTGCTGAACTAAAAGATAGCTGGCCTGCACACTTTTGTAAAGCTCAACTAAGTAAAAGAAAAAGTCTTAATTTAATATGGATTGTTTGTTTGTCTGTCCTTTTGTTCCCAATGCAACTTTACAGCGAATTTCACAGGATAAAAATCTAAATCTGCCATTTTCTTTCTATGCTGCTCTTGACAAATATACATCTCAATTTCTGAAACTGTATTAAAAGAGGAAAATAGGATATTTTGGTGAGAAGATGGAAGACTTTTTGATGGCATATGAAGAACATGTAAAGAAGATATTTTAAGTGCATTGCATTACATAATGGTAAATGTGAACACTCAACCCTGAGATCTTTGTGCAATGTATTTGTGTTTCTGCAAAAGGACAAGAATGACACCAATGTATCCAGAACAGCAGCCCTGGCAGGCCTTTCACTTTACTTAAAGAGGACTCCTCACAGATCTTCAACAATTGCAAGGTATTGTTATTGTCTTTTCACATATCTGCAAGTAAAATGCTTTCTTTCAGCGTCTGCCCTTCCTAACGCAACCCTCTCCATTTATCCGGGCTTGAGGCCGGCACTAAGAGTGGCTGGGATGGTTCCCTGACCTGGGATCGAACCCGGGCCGCAGCGGTGAGCGCGCGCATCCTAACCACTAGACTACCAGGGACCATCTGCAAGTACAATTACCTTATTAAATATTCTGAGGTAAACATTGCTATAAACAGTGGTAAAAACATTCAGACTACAATTGCACCCCAATATACAGAAAAACAAAGAGCAAGAATACATCCCATAATTCTCTTATATTCATTTAAAATGTTAAAAATACTAAATTGGAGATTGGAGATCTTTTTTAAATTATTCTATTTAAAACCATGGATGGTATAATATAAAAATATTAGTTTTACATACAGTAGAACCTCGGGTTACGAGTAACTTTGAATACGAGCAAATTGGAATCCGAGAATACATTTTAAATACATTTTGTATTGCATCGACCTGCGAGCAAAACTTTTTTGCTATATGGGCATTTTTCACAAGTACGAACGAGACTCTCGAGCGATGCGCAAAAAACAACGCATTGCCTCGGTCTCCGAGCAGCACACGTAGAAGCACTTCAAGATGTTGTAAGTTAAATAATTTAAGTGAAAATTGTACCACATTTTCATCCCAAGGAAACTTGTGATTACATCCATGTTTTATTTTAGGTTGAACTTAAGTAAACAGTAGAAAACTTTTTTGGATCTTTTGACATTGAAATGTCTTGTATTTTAACCCTCTGGAGTCTGAATTGCCGCCGGCGCCCAAACGTGCTTTTTTTTCAGATGCCAGCAAAAAGAGCTGAAACTGCTCGGTCATATTTGATCAAAAATGTCAAAGTAATACATCATTTAAATCTGTAAAGGGTCTACTTTCATTTGTGTATGCTCACTACATAAACAAAACGTTTATTTTTTTAAATGAATAAAATAGTCAGGGTGCGCCATCTGTCGCCTTTGTCTGCGTAAACTTTGTTTAGAACGCGTCATCAAAAAGCGCTGAAACTCGGCCAATAGCTGACACACGGAAATAAAAAATATATCTTTAGACAGCTTAAAGTGTGTAGTTTTAGAATAAGTCGGTGAAATAAAAAAACATATGTTTTCAATGAATGTAAATCATGTAAAACCAAGTAGAGCACAGATTTTCCACCGCAGCTCATTATCTGATAATGAGCTGCGAGCGGACACGCCCCCCGCTATTCACAGGTAAAACAGTTCACACGTTGAGTCACACCACACACGCCCCCCGAACAGTGGCATAAAACAATGCCAGAGAATTTACCTTTTCATCTGAAGAAGATTGCGATTCCGATGAGGAGCGTTTGCATTTTGAAGACGAGACTTTCCAGGCAAGTGCTACGATGAGTAAGTATTTAGACTACATTCTGATCATATAAAACTCATATTGTTTGTCATCTCTGCCTAGCTTTTGTCAGCATTGCCTTTTAATGTTTATAACATCAATATTGTAAATTTTTATTTTTTGTATTATTTGGTTGGTGTCACTGATCATCCTGAAGGCTGTTATGTAGTGTTAGCTAGCAGAGATGTTCCAGAATGCTCAGGTGTAAATGCTATCTGTACAATGCATGCTAACAATATATTGTTTCAAGTGTATTCATCAAAAATACTGAAAAATATATTGTTTTGATTATTTTTAAGAGTGTGGCTGCATCACCCCTGCCTTCACTGGAAACTCACACCAGGCCACGCAGGTGTCGCTCCATTTGAGTTCAACCGAGAATCATCCTGAGTAAGTACATATTTTATAATTTCCTAAATTATATTTAGTTTGAATCATTATTGCTTTGTATGACATATGCAAACAACTTTATCCAAGACAATATTATTTGCTCAGCTGTAAATGGTGATGGTGTAAATGTCTGAGATGCATTATGGTCTATGGCCCATCAACAAACATTTATCTGTCCTATTGCCATCAACAAATAGGCCTATAGGTTGTACAATGCATGCTAACAAATATATATTGTTCAAGTTTATTCATCATCCTAAAATATATTGTTTGATTATTTTTGGGAATGTGGCTGCATCACTCTTGCCTTCACTGGAAACTCACACCAGGCCACGCAGGCGTCGCTCCATTTTGAGTACTATTTTGTATTTTCTTAAATTATATTTAGTTTGAATCATTATTGCATTGTATGACATGCAAACAACTTTACCAATGACACAATTAGTGATGTTTGTGTGTGTTAGTGTTAGGATGGTTTTCACACTGTTTCACACACATTCCTTTGTCTGCTCAGTGTCTATAGAATATTTACGATGTTAGTCTGTAAGGTAAACAGGGAGTCTTATCTGGACTCACACATCTCCGGCTAGTATATCCTCTGTCTAAACAGGAAACAAGTTTAGGACAGCCTTTTCATTGTAGTGTATATATAGTTCTGCTGCCTGCAATAAACTGAAGAGAAGCATTTGCTGTGTGCGGTGTGATCTTCCCTGATCAGAAAGGCCTACGGGTTCGCAGATCGTATGGAAAACCTCTCCACGAATTAAGTTTCGTTTGGGCATGATAAAAATCTAACAGTTTTGGTGTCAGAAGCGAGATACTTTCAGCAATATCCAAAAAGGGAAATCACGCATCAAGGTAATTTTAAGGTACTTCCTTGTTGGCGGGGATTGTCCCGTATGCCAGCCAATAGGCTGCATATGTTTTCGTGTCTTGGTTATGCATTAATTGTTAATGATAATTTCCTTTGGTGGATGATTTCGTCACGACATTGGTTTCCTCACCTTAGATGTAAGATGCAAGATTAGAAGACTCTTCTTACGGTCTGTCTAATATAGCGATATTGTCTGAAGTATCCAAAGAATCCACGATAATTTTTATATGCCCGAAAAAAATAGATAAATGAAAAATTAATTGTTTAAAAAAAAAAAAAAAAAAGTGAGAGAAAGAGAAAAGGAACTAAGAAAAACGGACATTTTGAAAAGACTTTACAAATTTTCAAAAGATTTCAATCTTGTTTTGGCTTTATAGTCTATTTTTTTCTCCTAGCTAACAAAATTTGTGATTCAATTGGAGAGATTGGATTACTTTTTTGTTTGAAGACTGCGATCCCCCTGGTGCCTAGTGCAGCTGTATTGTCTAAGTGTTATGTGTTGTGTGTATCGTCTGTGTGTTAAGTGTTGTGTGTCTGTTCTTTGTTCTATGTAAAGAAGATGGGTCATGACATTTCTCGCTTATTGCCGGAAGAAAATCCCAAATATTGGATGTATAGGAATTGTGCCGGTTATGGAACTAATCCTTATTTAGATCATGAAAGTGAAGAGTGAATTTAGAGTGAAATAGTGTCACATCTGGATACTTTTTCCTAGAGATTTAGATGCTGCTAGAGGTTTCTACTATGCTCCAGGTTAAGTTAACCCGTTATGCTCTGCACTGCAACAGGAAGTGGTGCATTCCAGCCTCAGCACAAAACTCAAGGAGGAGGTCCTAGGAAAAAGGGGAAGTTCTTCTATTAGGGAATAGATAGATTCCAATTTCATGTCCTGTAACTCACCTTTTGCCTGTAGTGACACCGACTGGTACTAATTTTTATCATAGCTTTACAATATTTCCAAACTCGCCTTTAAACCTTTTAGGAAGAGATATGATGCATAAAATGGGAATGGAGATTCTGTTTTTTGAAAGCAATGTCTCACTGTCTTTTCCTTCTGTCCTCATGCTCTCAACCGAGCCACAGCCACATCCGGAAGATTTTTTCCAAGGTAGTACAGAGGTCCTGCCTGATGAACCAAATTTAGGTGAAGTTAACCCTAAATTATGGGCCTCTCACAAAGATGAGGCAGGTTTAATCCAGGTAAAACCGTATCATGCACTCATGAAAACACACCATCCGATTTTTGTTAAACAATATCCATTGTCGAAAGAGAAGAATGTTGGCATTGCTCCAGTTATTGACAATTTATTGTCACAAGGTGTTTTGATCGAGACACATTCACCGTATAACACACCGATTAATCCCGTCTTGAAGGCAGATAAGAAATGCTGGAGGTTAACACAAGATTTACGTGAGATTAATAAATTAGTTATTCCGTTAGCTCCTTTGATGCCCGATGTAGCTACCATTGTTAACTCTATACCAGCGACTCACAGATTTTTTACTGTGATTGATCTTTGTTCTGCTTTTTTCAGTGTCCCTTTGGACTCAGAGACGCAGACGCTTTTCGCATTTACCTATAGGGGACGTCAATTCACCTGTACCCGTATTCCTCAGGGTTTTGTTGACTCGTCAGCCGAATTATGCTAAACCTTTTCACCTATATGTGCACGAACGTGGTGGTACGGCTGCGGGGATCCTAGCCCAGGAACACGGTGACAGATATCGCCCTGTTGCGTATCTTTCCAAATCTTTAGACAACATAGCACAAGGGTTGCCCTCGTGCTTGCGTGCAGTGGCTGCTGCGGCTCTGATGGTCCGGGATGCTGAGAAAACGGTGCTGTCACATCCTTTGATACTGTACATCTCACATCAGGTAACAGCTATTTTACACAACCTCAACACACAACATATGACAGCACAACGTAGATCTGGTTATGAGACTACGCTCTTGGCAACGGAAAACTTAACTATTAAGCCTTCTTCTCAGCCGCATTCAGCTGTAGTAGCTCTGCGTGATCTGCTAGACGATATTGACTTCAATGGTTTTGACGACACACATGATTGCCTTAAATACATTGAACAAGAGACCTCTTGTAGGCCCGATCTTTTGGATACGGCCCTGAAAGAGGGGGATTGTCTATATGTAGATGGTTCATGTTCAAAACCTTCTGATGGTGTGTATTTATGTGGATATGCAGTTGTAAGATTACCTGATGTAATAGTTGAAGCTAAATCATTACCATTACACATCAGCATAAGCTGTACACACAGTACATACAAATCCTGAGATCTCGATGATGTCACATATCTCCAATATACCAGACATTGACCTAAAAATACTTCAAAGTCAGCCTACTGAGGAGGACATCAAGTATTGGTCTTACAAACAATGTAAATCAGATTCTGCTGGTATCATTAGAGATGTAGATGGCAAAATTGCTCTTCCTAAACTAGCCTAAATAGTGATGGTGAAGCATTATCATGGGATGTCACACATTAGCATAGCTAAAGTCATACAGGCTATAAATGCATTATACTGTATTGCTGATGTAGCTAAAACAACCAAGCTAGTGTTGGATTCATGTTTGACTTGTGCCAAAACTAACATACATCGACCTGTACAACATACTGCGCTTACTTTTCCTGAAGCCCCTTTCCAACACCTACAGATAGATTTTACACATATGCCACCTGTAGGAAATTTGAGATATCTGTTGGTAATAGTTGACAGATTCAGCAAGTGGCCAGAACATTTGCATGTGCGACAGAGAACGCTAAAACGGTTGTCAAAATATTAACAAAAGAGATAATTTCTAGGTTCGGTATTCCTAGTGTGATTGAAAGTGATAACGGCATACCTTTTGCTTCGAAGGTAACACAACTTTTGGCTAAAAGCTTAGCAATTGATTGGCATTTTAATATTCCCTATCACCCACAGTGAGCTGGAGTGGTAGAGAGAACAAACAGAACCATTAAGGAACGTATTACTAAAGCCTGCATTGAAACAGGCCGAAATTGGACTGTTGTTCTCCCGGCAGTACTCACAGAAATGAGAATGACCCCATCTTCAACTACCAAACTGTCACCTTTTGAAATTCTAATGGGCCGGCCTTTCCCGACCCCATGGGTCAGGGGACGCACTGGCATTTCTTCCTTAGGTAACCTGGAAGTGATGGTGGACGACTACGTTTTGCCCTGGTTGAGAAATTGAATTCTATCAGTGCTGATGTCTCACTAACTCTTCCTCTGCCCACAGATAAGCCAACACACCCTTTTGTGCCTAATCAGCAGGTCCTGATACGAAGTCTGAAGCCTACCAAGGTCGGTGAGCCGAAGTATCTGGGTCCAGCGACTGTTCTAGCTGTAACCAGAACTGGAGTTCTGACTGATTATCAGCCACAGTGGATACACGCAAGCAGGATCAAATCAGCACCCACTTATTCTATGCACTAATTGGTCTGTTGGCCTAAGAAGCCTGCCTAAGTGAGTATTCAGGGCTAAAACAGTTGAGAGCCCACGGACAGATCCTTTCTTTATAGTAGAAAGGGGGCCACCTCCGGGGTGAAGATCTGACTCACTTAACTGTTTGTTAAGCTCACCCTGATACCTGCTCTAGGTCTAAATTCTATAACTATATGTGCATAGTTGTAACTAGACTCCGAATTTTTCTTATTTCCTTTGAACACATTATTCAGTGAGAAGAGACTGTACCTGTATACCTTATAATACTGCTAATAGACATACTGAACAAGCACTGAGAAATAATTGTCTCATGATGTCTTGGAGAACGTGAAACAACTGCTGAACAAAGTTTTTTGAGAAGATTAAGAGTTTGTTTACAAGTGTTGAACACTATTTTGTTTTAGGAATGATTCTTTTATTGATTGTTGGAATTATACTTTGTATGTTGCCATGTTTGATGATGATGGTAAGACAGGCCATAAAGGCCTCGATTGGAGTGGTGATGATGAAGGATTATATGCATGTAGGGAAAGAATGAAATGGAATCTCTATGTTTTTGTTTGTCTTTATCTTTTCATTTGCAGTTTATGTCACCAGTTCTGTTCCCAGGATGACCATCCTATGTTTTGGTGTGTGATGCTAAATCATAAATGATTTAAAGTGGCCATTGTTAGTGTTAGGATGGTTTTCACACTGTTTCACACACATTCCTTTGTCTGCTCAGTGTCTATAGAATATTTACGATGTTAGTCTGTAAGGTAAACAGGGAGTCTTATCTGGACTCACACATCTCCGGCTAGTATATCCTCTTGTCTAAACAGGAAACAAGTTTAGGACAGCCTTTTCATTGTATGTGTATATATACGTTCTGCTGCCTGCAATAAACTGAAGAGGAAGCATTTGCTGTGTGCGGTGTGATTCTTCCCTGATCAGAAAGGCCTACGGGTATCGCAGATCGTATGGAAAACCTCTCCACGAATTAAGTTTCGTTTGGGCATGATAAAAATCTAACAGTGTGTGTTTTATAAACAGATGTGATCAAGCACCTGCTCCAAAAAGGGCAAAGGCAGCACACACAGTCCACCATGTCATGGAAGGATCAGACAGATAACGACACAGTTCCACAGACTCTGCGATTCCTGCCCGCACGTGAACCTGAACCTCAACTGAGGTCTTCTGACTCTCATTCTCCATTTAGTCTATTTAAAATGTTTTTCCCGGACAGTGTTGTGTCAACTTTGTGCCACAACACAAATGCTCAAGCTGCCAAGTCAATAGCCAAGGGACGCAAATACAAATGGAGAGATGTAACCGTGAGGGAGATGTATCGATACATTGGGCTCTTATTTTACATGGCAATGGTAAAGTTGCCCTCCATCATAGACTACTGGCGACAGAGCAGTATTTTCACAGTTCCCTTTCCAGCAACAATTATGTCAAGGGACAGATACAGGAACATTTCGTGGAATGTACGCATGAGTCACCCAGATGCAGACAAAGAAAATGACAGAAAGAGGGGCACATCTGAACATGACCGTCTGTTCAGAGTGAAACTGATTATGGACACAATCCGTAAGACCTGCAAAGCAATTTATCATCCTAGAAGACATTTAGCCGTGGATGAGAGGATGGTAGCATGCAAAGCTAACACTGGGAGGACACAGTACATAAAAGCCAAGCCGACTAAGTGGGGGTTCAAGTTGTTTGTTCTTGCTGATTCCTCAAATGGATACACTATTATTATTTAATGCATAGTATTGTAGCCCTACAGGCTAGGATTTGCAGAACCCTACTGTAGTGTATTGTGTTAGTTTTTGTTGCACTCTTTATTTTTTATACATACTGTACTGTATTGTTTTATTGTTACACAATTCCCTTTTTAATGCAGTCCTTGCTAATGTGTATTTTAAATAAACACAAAGGAAACACATTCCTTGTTGTAGTACTGTACTTCTCACTGTGATCCTGGCTCAGTGATCCACAGCTCATTATGTAATCGACAGCTCATTATGCGACCCATTGTCTACGAAGCTGTCAGTCACAGCATGTCGACGCCTCTTCGCATATGGCCTTTCAAAGTAGAAAGTGTCTTTTAAATTTTAAATCAAAGTATTGTTTAATGTGAATGAGCAGGCAGGATGATTTTCACATGATTAAAAAAAAAAAAAACCTACATTAGAAGCTCTGTTCTCAAAAAGTCTTGGGGAAACATGTTTACTATCGGTTTTGTGGCCTTATTTCAGTGAGGTTTTTTTTTTGCTTTTTCAAAACCTAATTTTTTCAAAAATACAAACAAACACATATAAGTTGTTTACATATTATGGTAGCCCAGTTTGTGCTGAATACAGTGTAATAAGCCTTTTGTCAAAAATATATTTTAAAAGCAACTAAAAAGAACCAAATGTAAGAGCACATGTCAAAATCTCTCAAGGGGCCAAAAACACCCTCAGACTCCAGAGGGTTAAAATAAAATTTTCAGATTTCAACCAAATAAACTGTTGGAGTTGTTTCAGGTTGTTGGTGTTTTATATTGTGTTACTAGCACTTATATGGTTTAAAGCAAACCATTTTCTTAAATGAATTGAGTTGAAACACCAAAGGAATAAGTTGTTGCAACTAGAATGTAATAATTGTTCGAAGTAGAAAATAATGAGTACATTTAACTTAAGTGGTAACATTGTTATGAAGAAAATTCATTCAAGTTACTTTACTTAATAAAAACAATACTTTTACACATCCTAATTTACTTAACATAAAACCACAAATAGCTGAATATTACTTAATAGATTCAATTTTATTTAACCTGTTGCAATTAATACTTCTAACTTCAATTAATTAAGTTATAAGAAAGTATATATACCAAGTTACTTGTAATCAAATATAGTGATTGTTTATATGTTAATTATTAAGTTATTTAACTTAAATTATTTAAAGCAATACACTTGCTCAAATAGTTTGAGTTGAACTTACTTATCAGGTTTAAGAGTGCATATACAGGCGATAATCAGTTCCCAAACATATCAACATTCACTGTTTCTAGTTCAATAACAGAACAAATAGCATTCGTACAGTTCAGAGTCTGATTTTAGGTTTTATTTTAACAATATGTTTGATTGAGTTCTTGCATGTAGATGATACTTTTAATACATTTAGTACTAACTTCATGCAGAATGAATTATAAATGGTACATTTAATAAATTTAGTACCACCTTTATGCAGGATCTCAGCATAAATAGTGAATTTTATAAAAGCTTTTTTGACAAAATAAATGTTATTAAACTGTATTCGTCTTTTCTAAATTATTTAATTGATGACATTAATATTAATCAGCTTCATTTAACTTTAATTTCATCTATTTATATTGCACCTTTCATACACAAACATGCAGCTAAAAATGAAATTAATATGAACCCCATGTATGTTACACAGTAAACAACCAATAAAAACATAAAGCATTAAGTTCACAGACCACATTCTTCCTTTAGACTGTTTATTATTATTATGAAAATAATTCAAACTGAAAAATGTACATTATCTCAGAGATTTTTCTGAAGTTTCACTGCATCATCTGTGCAGTACAGAAAGAGATCCATGACAGTGATAGAAGTGTTCGAGCTCCTGACACTGTAAAATACTCTTCTCCCTGTTTTCCTTCTCATTACAAACACAATATCAGACTTGCTGATCTGAAACAGAGTTTTAACCTTGTGTAAGTGTAACAACTGCTCTCTAACTTCTACAGCTTCACCACTACATCACTCAAATACTACTGCCGTGTGCAATCTTCTAATAAACCCTAATAGTGACATGGTGTTGTATTAATGAATAGTTCATTTGAATATTCCTTTCAGATAAAAGTCATAAATAAATAGATTGAAGTAGAGCTGTTCGTGTGTTATTGGTCTATTAAACTGAGTTGGAGAAGTTCTGTTAGATATGAGACTCTCCATTAACAATTTCTGCTACCTAAATTAAATACTGGTATAATATGGAACTAAATGCTCAGTTTAATTTGGATTAATTTCCATCTACTTGAAATAAACTGTAAAACTTAATACGGTCACCATCTACCATCAGTCTAGTGTAATCTCTCACCAAAGATACCTGAGATCTGGTCTCTACTTAAAAATAAAAATTCATTAGAAATAAATGAAAATAATCAGGCTGTAATACTGCACTGTATTTAAATGGCTATTTTTTTTCGCTCTGATGTATTTGGTGTTATAGGTTTTGTTTCAGTAAATTCAGACTTTTTGTTTGTATTTAATTTTAGTATCTGTTTAATTCCTAATCTCTTATATACAGTAAAAGCCAAACTGCTGTGTGTCTTGTTCTCGCTATTAATGACGTCATTAGAGCTCCACTACTTCTAATTGCATGCTGTGACAGTGAGCTCTAATACACATCACACTGCCACCTACTGGTCATTTATGATTCTGCAACATTCATGGAGTGACTCCGGTCAACTTCCGGTTCTCAATTCAGACACAGTTTACTGTCAAATACCGCGTACTAACTGCTTTCTCTATGGAGCTTTATGTAATAAGTGTAGTTTAAACACTCATCAATTAAATACAATTATCAACAGAATGTGAAACAATGACAGTTTGGACTTTAAAAACATCTATGTATTATGTAACAGAGATATCTACTGCAGTTAGCATGCTAAGCTAGCCCCGGTCCGTCCTCAGAGAGCAGAGAGTCCCGCTGACCTTCACTCGCTTTATACACAGTTTACAGCCGTTTTTATCTTATTTATGACTGTAATATCGCTCTTCTCTCAGGAACAACAGAAAAAAAGTTGTGAAGACATGATATTTTATCCGCTCTTTCCCTCCGTAATGTGCGCATGCGCATAGTGAGTGTGCGCGTGTAAGAGAGAGAGAGAGAGAGAGAGAGAGAGAGAGAGAGGCCGGAGGGCGGAGCATCTCGGTGTGACGTCACAGTAGGGCAACATCTATGTAAGTCAGAACGCGTCTCTGTTTCTCTCATTTCCGAGGTTTGTGCGTGTGAGTAAAGATACGTAAACATGGGGCTCTTCAGAAGGTTTAGAGAGTTTTTTCAAAGCAGAAGAATGAAGAAAACAAAGCAGATTGCTGAAAAGAAGGAGAAGCTGGAACACATAGAGAAAGCAGTAAAAGACTTGGATGCATTTTCTAAACTGATGATAGAGAAGATAACAGAAGAGAGAGAAGAGAAAGCCATTCTACTACAGATGGTGCAAAAGCTGGAGGCTACTTTGGCTATTGAGCAAAAGCAGCGGGAACAGGACATAACTGAGAAAAGCCAGAGCTGGGCGAGAGAACAAAAACAACTGGAGGAACATGTTGCTCAGCTTGAGTTTATTTTGGATCAGACCGCTATAAAGCTCCAGTCTTCCCTGGAAATCCATGAGGAACAAGAGAAAACTGTAGAATGTGAGAGAGAGAGCTGGACGAGAGAACAAAAACAACTGAAGGAACATGTTGCTCAGCTCGAGGTCACTTTGGAACAGACCACCATGGAGCTCCAGTCTTCCCTGAAAATCCATGAGGAACTGGAGAAAACTGTAGAATGTGAGAGAGAGAGCTGGACGAAAGAACAAAAACAACTGAAGGAACATGTTGCTCAGCTCAAGGTCACTTTGGAACAGACCACCATGGAGCTCCAGTCTTCCCTGAAAGTCCATGAGGAACTGGAGAAAACTGTAGAATGTGAGAGAGAGAGCTGGACGAGAGAACAAAAACAACTGAAGGAACATGTTGCTCAGCTCGAAGTCACTTTGGAACAGACCACCATGGAGCTCCAGTCTTCCCTGAAAGTCCATGAGGAACTGGAGAAAACTGTAGAATGTGAGAGAGAGAGCTGGACGAGAGAACAAAAACAACTGAAGGAACATGTTGCTCAGCTCGAAGTCACTTTGGAACAGACCACCATGGAGCTCCAGTCTTCCCTGAAAGTCCATGAGGAACTGGAGAAAACTGTAGAATGTGAGAGAGAGAGCTGGACGAGAGAACAAAAACAATTAAAGGAACATGTTGCTCAGCTCGAGGTCACTTTGGAACAGACCACCATGGAGCTCCAGTCTTCCCTGAAAGTCCATGAGAAACTGGAGAAAAGTGTAGACTGTGAGAGAGAGAGCTGGACGAGAGAACAAAAACAACTGAAGGAACATGTTGCTCAGCTCGAGGTCACTTTGGAACAGACCACCATGGAGCTCCAGTCTTCCCTGGAAATCCATGAGGAACTGGAAAAAACGGTAGAATGTGAGAGAGAGAGCTGGACGAGAGAACAAAAACAACTAATGGAACATGTTGCTCAGCTCGAGGTCACTTTGGAACAGACCACCATGGAGCTCCAGTCTTCCCTGAAAATCCATGAGGAACTGGAGAAAACTGTAGATTGTGAGAGAGAGAGCTGGACGAGAGAACAAAAACAACTGAAGGAACATGTTGCTCAGCTCGAAGTCACTTTGGAACAGACCACCATGGAGCTCCAGTCTTCCCTGAAAATCCATGAGGAACTGGAGAAAACTGTAGAATGTGAGAGAGAGAGCTGGACGAGAGAACAAAAACAACTGAAGGAACATGTTGCTCAGCTCAAGGTCACTTTGGAACAGACCACCATGGAGCTCCAGTCTTCCCTGGAAATCCATGAGGAACTGGAAAAAACGGTAGAATGTGAGAGAGAGAGCTGGACGAGAGAACAAAAGAAAGTGGAGGAACATGTTGCTCAGCTTGAGTTTATTTTGGAGCAGACCACTATGAAGCTCCAGTCTTCCCTGAAAATCCATGAGGAACTGGAGAAAACTGAAAAATGTGAGAGAGAGAGCTGGGCAAAAGAACAAAAGAAAATTGAGGAATATGTTGCTCAGCTAGGGGTCACTTTGGAACAGACCATCATGGAGCTCCAGTCTTCCCTGAAAATCCATGAGGAACTGGAGAAAACTGTAGAATGTGAGAGAGAGAGCTGGACAAGAGAACAAAAACAACTGAAGGAACATGTTGCTCAGCTCGAAGTCACTTTGAAACAGACCACCATGGAGCTCCAGGATACCCAGAATCACTGTGAGAAAGTAATAAATAGTGCAGAGCATGAGAGAGATCACTTGATGAGAGACAGAGAGCGACTGGAGGAAAGTGTTGCTCAGTTTGAGCCCGCGTTGGATTTTAAAGAAAAACAAGAGGACGAAAGAGAGAAAACTAAACTTGACATAGAGGAGAGGAACAACTTACAGCTTCAGACCAACAGGGGGCGCCGGGATACCCAGAATCTCTGTGAGGACGAAAAGAAGACTTCAGAGAATAAAACAGATCAATATATGAGAGTCCGAGAGCGATGGGAGGAAAGTGTTGCTCAGCAAAGACAAGAAAAAATGAAAAAGAAAATGAGAAATAGAAGAAGAAGAAGAAGAAGACAAGAGAAACAGAGAGTCTGAACATGCCTTTTTCCTCTTTCTGTTTCTCTTAAGGCTATTTATGATAGTTTTACACTCATAGTCAATAGTATGAAGCTGAGTGTAAAGCTATTGTATCTTGTAGATCGTCTCGTCTTTTGATCATTTTTTATTTCTGTCTTGTAAAATATACTGATTTTAATCTTTTACTACAGCGAGACACAATAAACGCTATTAACATCATTTCAGATGAGCTTCTGCAGATGAGAGAAGTGATGCAAGAAATTGCATAATTATTAAAAGATGTAGTTGAACTATGAATTTTGTCTTCCTTACAAATGCTGTATGACCTCCTCATGGATTCTTCCACCTCTTGTGGGGCAGGGGGCTGTGGCTCGGGGTCATAATGCTGAGAGGGAGGAAGGTCAGGAGGGAGTGGGAAACTGGTCCTCAGTGCCACATTGTGCAAAACACCACACACCCTGATAATCTTGCACACTTTTTCCGGGGTGGTATTGAAAGTCTTCCACCTGAGACATCCAGAGCTCCACATCTGCATTTCAGGAGGTGAGGAGCGTCTGAGGGGTGAAGCCTCTGTCACCTGTCATATTATAGACTACGTCAGGACAATGTTTACAATTTCTACATGTTGTTGAACTCACCAAGAAGCCAGTCATCACGTCCTGCTGCCTGTAGTCTGTTCCCTACACTGCTATGTGCAGAGGTGGGAAGTAACGGAGTACAAATACTTCGTTACTGTACTTAAGTAGATTTTTCTGGTATCAGTACTTTACTCCACTATTTATTTTTCAGACAACTTTTTACTTTTACTCATTACATTTTTACACAAATATCTGTACTTTTTACTTCTTACATTCTTAAAACCGACTCGTTACTTTAGTTTTAATCCGTTGATTTGGTGAAATATATTTTTTATTTTCACTGTGCGCCGATTTTAGCCGAACAACCGATTTCCTTTTACTACGCGTCTTTTTCAGTCCGCTGGTGTATAAATTCCTGACTCTCACTCTTTACGAAGATAAGAATCAGCAGGCAAAAGGCAGTAAGAAGTTTGGGGTTAACATGGATGAGACAGAGGGAGTCAGTGATGTAAACATGACATTGTCATTAACACGCTATCAGTTCAGCGCGCATTTCTGTTTTTACCAGTTTTAAAACGGTGATCGCGTTCTTAGTGATTTTGTGAGCGATCTTTGTGTTTGCAATGTTGGAGAATATAATAAAGGTTTGTATCGAGAATCGACGGTGGTTTGTATAGTATACTGGTAAATCTCTGCTGTTAGTTGGTGCACATATGCCTTTTGTTGTTGTTATGCGATGAACGGGAGGCGAAAGCCGAAGTGAAAGCAAAACAGTTTATTGCAGCACAGGGCACAGCCAAACACTCGCCTTGAAAGTGAATATTGCGGTGGTGCGCTCTGGGAGCGCGGTCCACTAAGTCTGAAACTGAAAAGAGGCAGTCTGTATATATAATCCACGGGTGCGCTTGGTAAAAGCGCGGCGCTGAACAGCACACGGGAGAACGTGGGATGAGCAGCAAAAGCATAAAATTAACAACGGCAGGATCGGGGGAATCCGGGATGCGCTTTGGTTAGAAAAGCACAGCCGGTGAGAGAGTGCGGAGTCCGAGTGGGAAGGCACGTACCGGGATACGCATGAACGATAACAACGACTGCCGTGAACCAACATATACCAACAATAACGGACGGTGAGAGTGTGGAAGTGAGGGGTTTAAATAGGAGCTGGTGATGAGTGCTAAATGTGCGCGATTGAAACCTGGAGCTTCAGAGAAAGTGGAGGTTTGACAGCAGCTGAAGGGGGCGTGGCAGGTGGTTTTCCTTACAGCTAACAAACATGTATGTACATTTTTATAGCGTGCCGTCATCAAACAAATCGCGGCAAGAATGTTGTGTAAAAAAAAAAAAAACACGTGCATGTACATTCTCATTTAATAACGCACATCATGTAAATAAAGAAATTTCAAGCATGTTAATATACTGCCGCCATATTGGTTTTTGTTTGTCTCGATCATCAGTTATCTCAACGCTTTTTGGCGTCCCCTAGGCCCTCGACATAACCGGGTTCCACTCTATCTATCTATCTATCTATCTATCTATCTATCTATCTATCTATCTATCTATCTATCTATCATGTACATATATATATATATATATATTATTTTTTACCAAAAGTTTGCGGACACCTGGTCATAAGTACGGTATGTGCTTTTTAAGCATTGCATTCCACATTTAGTCCCAATTTGCTCTGTTATTTTCCTCCACTCTTCAGGGAAGATGTTCCACTAGACTTTAAAGTGTGCTTGTGGACATTTTATCATCAGAACAAGAGTGTTAGTGAAGTCAGGTAGTGATGTAGTTCAGGTAGGAGGCCTGGGGTTTTTCTTTCCTATCAGTTTAACAGCAGTTACTGAAGCACACAGAGGAACAACTCAGTCATACACTAGGACACATTTCACTACCACATTTATACCTGTTTTTACATCTTTATTATTTCCTAAAGTGTCCATTCACTGTATAAATGTATTAGGGATGTCAATTTCGACAAATTCTCATGATCGATCGTCGTTTAAATTAACGATCAATTAATCGATTAATCGTTAACCTTCATACTGCAAGATGCGTCTACAGTAGTTATCGCATGAATTGTTGTGCAATGACACTAAAAACGCAAGCGTCCTCCCACAAAGGAAAGGGTTTTTTCTGTAAATAAAAGGCTAGTAGGATTATAAAATGAATCGATTGATCATTTCATATAATTATTTAATTCAAATACAATGACTAATATAACGCAGTCTCAGATGCACTCTGACATATGAGCTGAGCGAAGCGGAGTGGTAATATTTCCTTAAGAGCGCAGAGCGCCTTTCTGAAGATTCCACTCCGCTCGCTCAACCAGTTCACAATCCAAGCGTTCTAAGTGCATTTTATCTTGTGTGTGCTTTTCACATGCTTTATAATCCATGTGTATTTTGTAAAGATCTACGCATATTTCATCTCGTGTGAGTGTGTGCGTTTTTGTTTTAATGAGCCTATTTTGAATATTCTATTGAACAACAACGGCACTATTTTCACGGAAATAAAGTGAATGAAAATCAAATACACTTTTTCAGTATTTGCATTTTAGGAAATTCCTTAATTTGAAATAAAATGATCCCAAACAAAACTCTTGCGTGCTCGCTTCATTTTCCTTCACAACTGCTGTACTTTAGGCATAAGCCGCGTGCGTCGTCCTCTTTTGGCGGTTGGCAAACCAGCTAGCTGCCTACGTCTCAAACTATGCACGTTAATGGTGATCATGCTTAATCGACCGTCGATAAGGTTTATCGATTAAAATATTTATCGACAATTAATCGATCGTCGATTAATCGTTGACATCCCTAAAATGTATATAAAAATACAGAAAAGGACATGAAAAGCGAAATACAATTATTTAGCAACATTAGCTAGGCTAACTAGCCAGCTAAATATTCTTAGCTTCGATAGTTTTCTTCCTCAATCTAAATATTAGATTTTTAGTAACTATAAGTAAGCTTTATTTTATTTATTTATTCAACTTTTAGTCAAAGAGAAAAAGTTTCTAATAAACTAACAAACACAAAAGCAGCGCTAGCAAACCTGGCTAGCATGAGGCTAATGTTGATGTCTCTTACACCATTAGCCGAAAGGTCCATTTCTGCTCACTGCAACATTTATGAAATATTATCACTCCTTATTATCATTCTTTATTTATATTAATCCACTTTTTTCCTGCAAGTCTGTGATCTTTATGCTAATGATCATGAAATATCATGAAATATCATTTATGAATGTGAATTTCTTTGTTAGAATTGCTGTAAGAAATTAATGATAACATTTTTATCAGCAAAGATCATTGTATTGTATAAAATAGTATGATTAATGTGTGTGTGTGTGTGTGTGTGTGTGTGGTGTGTGTGTGTGTGCGCGCGTGTGCTTGTGTGTCAGATGTCAAATCTTCCATCACAGGAAATCAAACCCAGACAAACCTGAGAGCAAAGAGAGCTGCATCAACATGCCACCACCCAGTGCTGCTAAAAAGCCTCGACTTGATGCTGCACCTCACAAACAACACACAAAACAGTCCCTCATCACTAGTGCATTGGAAACACTAGAGATTTCCTGTTATGATGTTTTATCACCAAACTCATTTGATGCACTACTTAACAGAAAATGTGAACTTCCTGTTCTAACATATGAAGAAAAATTGTCATTTCCAGGTTTTGTGTGAACGAGGTCAGTGATTATCTTCTGTTTTATTTAGTGTGCATTCAATTCAAATGCATGCATTTTATTTAGTGTGCATGCATTCCTTAATCTGTGTATTTGAGTTTTCTTATTTTTAATAGTCAATCCATAATTCACTGGTCCTGATGTTCTGAAATTGAACAGTAGATATGATTTGTCATGTAAAATGTTTACTCCAGGTTTTGGTTTATGCAAAGTCTAGTAGTTTCCTAAACCTAATCTACAGTCAAGTCTTAACTCCCTTATATTTGTTTTAAATGCATGACTTGAATACATGTTTGATTTAGTTGGATGTTGGTTAATATTTTTCTTCCGTCTCATTTAGTCGTTGGCAGAGACGTTTCTGGAAGTGGTTTTGGACAAGATCAAGGCGGAGACAGAGTCTATGGGACATGAACTCCTGCAGTCTCTCTGTAGGGTTTATGTGGGATTGTGTCGAAAGAGAGGAGACTCTCATAAAGCACATGCCCTCGCCTACAGATTTCTCAAAGAAAGTGAGATTATATTGACATTTCATTACATATATCCTAAAAATAATCTGGACAGTCATACAGAGAAGCCAATTGTGTTCTGTTTTTGGTTTTGTATTTTATTTAAAAAATTTATTTTAAATCTCTGATATAATTTTTTTTCTTTGCAGACTTTTCTGAAGCCCCAAAACTGATAATGGTCATGGTGACAGCATGGCCAAGTGTTTTCTCCCAAAACAGCCCTTTTGCAGAGCCATTCACATCGTGTGCAAAATGAAGGCATACGGAAAGATTTATTACTTGCTCAGCAAATATCTGCACTGGGATACGGTAAGTAGCTGATTCTCATCAAAACAGTCACCAGAACAGTCATTAAACATCGTTTTTCACCTGGAATTTTCATGTGTTTTACTGCATTCCTAATCTACTTTCAATTTCCAATGTCCATGTCATCTATGGAGCAAATTCATTATAAATTCATGTTGAATTAAATCAATAAGTATTTCATTTTTTTTTCTTAATTCAAGCAAAAGGTGTTACAGGACATCACTATTTTAGACTTTATTATTAGTGTGAGTAAACGCTGATAACCAGCAGCAAAGAAACTGCACTTAACTCCAGCGTTAATGACACTGTTTATGACAAAATGATCAGATCAGTGCAATAAACATGCAAGCTAATAAATCTGTATTTCATAATATACTCATAAAGGAAGTGATATAGAACCACGTGACACTGTGCTCAATACTGAATAAAGAAACTAACTTTGTGTCTTAATTTACATACTCATGTACTATTCTAGAGCATTATTTACCCCTGCTACTGTCTGATACATAAACCCTTCAGTAACGTGTGCTATTTTTCATTTGTGTTTAAAATCTTTTGGTCATTTGGAGGTCATTTTCTAGGACTCCTCCTTACATAAAAGTAATAAATGGAGGTTATAAAATGATTGTAAACATTGTTTCATTTATCTGTTTTTTTTAATATGTATTTTCTGCCAGGAGCCTCCAGGAAACATCTACAGAACCATCACCAGCACACTGAAGGCTCTTCTGGAAGACAAAAATCTGACATTCCAGAAGAGCAGTTGGTATGGTGATGATCTCTGTCCTGCTGCCTGGGACTACGTATTCAGCCTGGACCTTCTCTGTGCACAACTGGGCTGGATTTGGACCGTCTCCCATGTTATACGGTACTAAATGTTAAACTGCTTCAACGTATTTAATTCTCATCTTTCTAGTTTTTTAAACGTTTGATAGATTGCAAACCAGCAAATTTAAGACTCATATGAGACAGTGTGTGTCCCAAATACTGCATATTTTCCATTCTTGTTGCATAAACTTACAATTGATGGTACAAGCACAATGGCCAATCTATTACTGCTAGAACTAACACTTGATATGTTAATTCTTTTATTTATTAGAAAGGATGTTTGGCCCAATTTGAAAATGTGGCTGTTGAGAACACAAACAGAGGAAAAACAGTTTAAAAATGTCTCTGTAGCAGCAATTATAAGGCTACTTGGTAAGTTTCCTGTAAATCCTGTTTTAGAGCATTATCTCACATTATTTCTGGATTCTTCTGTTTTTCCTCATGTTCTTTGTCCATCTCAAACAGGGCGACTTACCAACAAGGCCTTAAGGAGAACGTGGCAGCATCAGTCGAGGATCTGGCAAAAAGCATAACTGAGTTCGGGACACAAAAACGTTCAAAAGGTTTTACTAAAGGATCAAATAAACAAGTCCTTTATCAATCTTTATCTTTATTCTCTGATTTTTAGATTTCTATCATCAGAAAAGTGCTTCAGCAAGTCCTAATTTTATGATGGATTTTGTGTGCAGATTTGCCGTGGGAGGTGCAGCTCGCAGTGGTTTATGCCACTCATAATCTAGCACCCAGCAACCCCAAAGTCGCTCTGAAGGCTTTGGAATCATGGAAGAAAGAACTCACAAAGCCCGTTCCTCCAGCCGTCACCAAGTGCCTTAAGCAGATCAGCTTTCTTTGTTCTTAAACAAAAGCAAAAAATTTATTAAATTAAATAATGTTTAATAGATTACAATCATGGAATTCTATATTTTTGTACAAAAATACAATACATAATAGATCTGCACAGTGTTATTGATTGTCTCTTTACAGTGGCGGGTCTTGCATTTTACACCCAAACATCTGTCTTAAGTCCCAATCATCCTCTTAATAACATCAATATGATGCCACAGCTATAAAAACAATCATTAATATACATCATATAATACATGCAGTATAACAGAGTGCATACAGATTCTTGTGCATTTTCCTTACATTACAGTTTTCCTGGTGTTTTGAAATTAAGTCAAATTGTGTGTTTTTGTACAGATTTTACAAAGAAAATGCAAAAGTGTAAAGGGTTAATGTCCTTTATACTATAAAAACTGTCGAAATTGACGCGTTAATGTTAGGCGAGGTACGGAGGCGGAAGCCGGAGTAACGGCAAACATAAACTTTATTCAGCAAAAGCAGAGCCAACACAAAATACCCGTGCAGATCGGGATAATCCGGCAAACGGCAGTTCAAATATAACATTCACGGTGCGTAAGGAGGAAGCGCGGCACGGGGGAAGCGACGGGGAAGCGTCGGTAGTCCGAGGTGCGCTGGGGAAGCCAAACGCGGCCGTGGAGTGAGCGAGGAGTCCGGGCGAAGAAGGTATGTAGCGGGAGACGCACAAACGCGAACACACACCAGAATTAACCTGCACGACCACGCATGAACGTACAATAACGGACCCGAGTGTGGGTGAGTGAGTGGTTTATATGGAGGCAGGGAATGAGTCGATAATGCGCTTCAGCTGTGTGTGATTTCCGCTGCACGCTTGGAGCGCGCAGAGGCAAAGGCAGCCTCTGAAGGAGGCGTAGCAGATGGATTCCTGACAGTTAAAAACACGTTTACCCAAATTAATTTTAACAGCACTAATTTTATTAATGCACAATTAGATATGTAAATAAATGAAAATTAATAAAAATAGGCGAAGATAAAAACCTTCAACGCAACACACATTTATTCATGACGTCTTTTCTTTTACTCAAAAATAAAATACAAATAACCTGTTTTATCACTTAACATTTTTTTACAGATGAGCTAATTAAAACCATCCAAAACGGACACACAACATATATATATATATATATATATATATATATATATATATATATATATATATATATATATATACACACACATATACACAGTGGGGCAAAAAAGTATTTAGTCAGCCACTAATTGTGCAAGTTCTCCCACTTAAAAAGATCAGAGAGGCCTGTAATTTTCATCAAAGGTACACTTCAACTATTAGAGACAAAATGAGAAAAAAAATCCTGAGAATCACATTTTTTATTTTTAAAGAATTTATTTGCAAATTACGGTGGAAAATAAGTATTTGTCACCTACAAAAAAGCCAGATTTCAGGCTCTCACTGACCTGTAACTTCTTTAAGAGGCTCCTCTGTCCTCCACTTGTTACCTGTATTAATGGCACCTGTTTGAACTTGTTATCAGTATAAAAGACACCTGTCTACAAAGTCAAACCTCAGAATCCAAACTCCACTATGGCCAAGACCAAAGAGCTGTCAAAGGACACCAGAAACAAAATTGTAGACCTGCACCAGGCTGGGAAGACTGATCTGCAATAGGTAAGAAGCTTGGTGTGAAGAAATTCAACTGTGGGAGCAATATTATAAAATGGAAGACATAGAAGACCACTGATAATCTCCCTCAATCTGGGGTTTCACGCATAATCTCACACGGTGGGGTCAAAATGATCACAAGAACGGTGAGCAAAATTCCCAGAACCACACGGGGGGACCTAGTGAATGACCTGCAGAGAGCTGGGACCAAAGTAACAAAGGCTACCATCAGTAACACACTACGCTGCCAGGTCCTCAAATCCTGCAGTGCCAGACGTGTCCCCCTGCTTAAGTCAGTACATGTCCAGGCCCGTCTGAAGTTTGCTAGAAAGACATTTGGATGATCCAGAAGAGGATTAGGAGAATGTCATATGGTCAGATGAAACCAAAATACTTTTGGTAAAAACTTAACTTGTCGTGTTTGGAGGAGAAAGAATGCTGAGTTGCATCCAAACAACACCATACCTACTGTAAAGCATGGGGGTGGAAACATCATGATTTGGGGATGTTTTTCTGCAAAGCGACCAGGACGACTGATCCGAAAACCTCCTTTCATCAGCAAGGGCATTGAAGATAAAACGTGGCTGGGTCTTTTAGCATGACAATGATCCAAACACACCGCCTGGGCAATGAAGAAGTGGCTTTGTAAGAAGCATTTCAAGGTCCTGGAGTGCCTAGCAAGTCTCCAGCTCTTAACCCCATAGAAAATCTTTGAGGGAGTTGAACATCCATGTTGCCCAGCGACACCCCAAAACATCACTGCTCACAGAAAACGTTTGATCTTTGTCATTGCAAACAATGGGTATATAACAAATTATTGAGATGAACTTTTGATATTGACCAAATACTTATTTTCCACCATAATTTGCAAATAATTCTTTAAAAATCAGACAATGTGATTTTCTGGATTTTCTTTCTTATTTTGTCTCTAATAGTTGAAGTGTACCTATAATGGAAGGTCGCTCTCATCTTTTTAAGTGGAAGAACTTGCACAATTGGTGGCTGACTAAATACTTTATTGCCCCACTGTATTAAAGGGTCACATTGTATGTAAGGGTCGTGTAGGCATTTGATGCATGTTGACTCTTGAAATTACTTTTTGTGTTTCATGTTGCAGTTCTCCCTAATACAGTACAACGGAAGTGGCTGATGTACTGAAACTGAGGGTCATTCTAGATGATGAAAACTTTGAGAGACTGATTTTTCCCTCTCGTCCTGAGAATGTACACGGCCTCATTGTTGAAATTAAAGATAAGTTGAACTTGAATTTTTGCTTTCGGCTTCAGTTTGAAAAAACAGAGTTTGATAATGGACTATGTTCCCCCATTCTCATACGAGGTGGAGTACACTCTAAGAGAAGGCAACTTTACAGCGAATTTCACAGGATAAAAATCAAAATCTGCCATTTTCTGTCTATGCTGCTCTTGACAAATATACATCTCAATTTCTGAAACTGTACTAAAAGAGGAAAATAGGATATTTTGGTGAGAAGATGGAAGACTTTTTGATGGCATATGAAGAACATGTAAAGAAGATATTTTAAGTGCATTGCATTACATAATAGTAAATGTGAACACTCAACCCTGAGATCTTTGTGCAATGTATTTGTGTTTCTGCAAAAGGACAAGAATGACACCAATGTATCCAGAACAGCAGCCCTGGCAGGCCTTTCACTTTACTTAAAGGAGGAATCCTCACAGATCTTCAACATTTGCAAGGTATTGTTATTGTCTTTTCACATATCTGCAAGTAAAATGCTTTCTTTCAGCGTCTGCCCTTCCTAATGCAACCCTCTCCATTTATCCGGGCTTGAGGCCGGCACTAAGAGTGGCTGGGGATGGTTCCCTGACCTGGGATCGAACCCGGGCCGCAGCGGTGAGCGCGGCGCATCCTAACCACTAGACTACCAGGGACCATCTGCAAGTACAATTACCTTATTAAATATTCTGAGGTAAACATTGCTATAAACAGTGGTAAAAACATTCAGACTACAATTTCACCCCAATATACAGAAAAACAAAGAGCAAGAATACATCCCATAATTCTCTTATATTCATTTAAAATGTTAAAAATACTAAATTGGAGATTGGAGATCTTTTTTAAATTATTCTATTTAAAACCATGGATTGTATAATATAAAAATATTAGTTTTACATACAGTAGAACCTCGGGTTACGAGTAACTTTGAATACGAGCAAATTGGAATCCGAGAATACATTTTAAATACATTTTGTATTGCATCAACCTGCGAGCAAAACTTTTTTGCTATATGGGCATTTTTCACAAGTACGAACGAGACTCTCGAGCGATGCGCAAAAAACAACGCATTGCCTCGGTCTCCGAGCAGCACACGTAGAAGCACTTCAAGATGTTGTAAGTTAAATAATTTAAGTGAAAATTGTACCACATTTTCATCCAAGGAAACTTGTGATTACATCCATGTTTATTTCAGGTTGAACTTAAGTAAACAGTAGAAAACTTTTTTGGATCTTTTGACATTGAAATGTCTTGTATTTTAACCCTCTGGAGTCTGAATTGCCGCCGGCGCCCAAACGTGCTTTTTTTTCAGATGCCAGCAAAAAGAGCTGAAACTGCTCGGTCATATTTGATCAAAAATGTCAAAGTAATACATCATTTAAATCTGTAAAGGGTCTACTTTCATTTGTGTATGCTCACTACATAAACAAAACGTATTTTTTTTAAATGAATAAAATAGTCAGGTGCGCCATCTGTCGCCTTTGTCTGCGTAAACTTTGTTTAGAAACGCGTCATCAAAAAGCGCTGAAACTCGGCCAATAGCTGACACACGGAAATAAAAAATATATCTTTAGACAGCTTAAGTGTGTAGTTTTAGAATAAGTCGGTGAAATAAAAAAACATATGTTTTCAATGAATGTAAATCATGTAAAACCAAGTAGAGGCACAGATTTTCCACCGCAGCTCATTATCTGATAATGAGCTGCGAGCGGACACCCCCCGCTATTCACAGGTAAAACAGTTCACACGTTGAGTCACACACACACGCCCCCCGGAAATGGCATTAAAACAATGCCAGAGAATTTACCTTTTATCTGAAGAAGATTGCGATTCCGATGAGGAGCGTTTGCATTTTGAAGAGCGAGGATTTCCAGCAAGTTGCTACGATGAGTAAGTTATTTAGACTACATTCTGATCATATAAAACTCATATTGTTTGTAGTCATCTCTGCCTAGCTTTTGTCAGCATTGCCTTTTAATGTTACAACAATATCCACCAATATCTGCTCATTTGTAACATGAACTGTTTGTAATTGTATGCCCTAAATATTGTTGACGTTATATAAAGTTATATTTTAGCCTCAGTTCAGTTTGGTTGGTGTCACTGATCATCCTGAAAGGTGTTAGTAGTGTTAGCTAGCAGAGATGTTCCAGAATGTCAGGTGTAAATGCATCTGTACAATTGCATGCTAACAAATATATTGTTCAAGTGTATTCATCAAAAATACTGAAAATATATTGTTTGGTTATTTTAAGAGTGTGGCTGCATCACCCCTGCCTTCACTGGAAACTCACACCAGGCCCGCAGTGTCGCTCCATTTTGAGTTCAACGGAATCATCCTGAGTAAGTACATATTTTATATTTCTAAATTATATTTGTATTGAATCATTATTGCTTTGTATGACATATGCAACAACTTACCAAGACATATTATTTGCTCAGCTGTAAATGGTGATGGTGTAAATGTCTGAGATGCATTATGGCTTATGGCCCATCACAAACTTTATCTGTCTATGCCCCATCAACAAATAGCCTATAGGTTGTACATGCATGCTAACAAATATATATTGTTCAGTTTATTATCATCCTAAAATATATTGTTTGATTATTTTGGGAATGTGGCTGCATCACTCTTGCTTCACTGGAAACTCACACCGGCCACGCAGCGTCGCTCCATTTTGAGTACTATTTTGTATTTTCTTAAATTATATTTAGTTTGAATCATTATTGCATTGTATGACATGCAAACAACTTTACCAATGACACAATTAGTGATGTTCGTGTGTGTTAGTGTTAGGATGGTTTCACACTGTTTCACACACATTCCTTTGTCTGCTCAGTGTCTATAGAATATTTACGATGTTAGTCGTAAGGTAAACAGGGAGTCTTATCTGGACTCACACATCTCGGCTAGTATATCCTCTTGTCTAAACAGGAAACAAGTTTAGGACAGCCTTTTCATTGTATGTGTATATATATGTTCTGCTGCTGCATAAACTGAGAGGAAGCATTTGCTGTGTGCGGTGTGATTCTTCCCTGATCAGAAAGGCCTACGGGTATCGCAGATCGTATGGAAAACCTCTCACGAATTAAGTTTCGTTTGGGCATGATAAAAATCTAACAGTTTTGGTGTCAGAAGCGAGATACTTTCAGCAATATCCAAAAGGGAAATCACGCATCAAGGTAAGTTTTAAGGTACTTCCTTGTTGGCGGGGATTGTCCGTATGCCAGCCAATAGGGCTGCATATGTTTTCGTGTCTTGGTTATGCATTAATTGTTAATGATAATTTCCTTTGGTGGGATGATTTCGTCACGACATTGGTTTCCTCACCTTAGATGTAGATGCAAGATTAGAAGACTCTTCTTACGGTCTGTCTAATATAGGCGATATTGTCTGAAGTATCCAAAAGAATCCACGATAATTTTTATATGCCCGAAAAAAATAGATAAATGAAAAATTATTGTTTTAAAAAAAAAAAAAAAAAGTGAGGAAAAGAGAAAGGAACTAAGAAAAACGGACATTTTGAAAGACTTTAAAAATTTTCAAAAGATTTCAATCTTGTTTGGCTTTATAGTCTATTTTTTTCTCCTAGCTAACAAATTTGTGATTCAATTGGAGAGATTGGATTACTTTTTTGTTTGAAGACTGCGATCCCCTGGTGCCTAGTGCAGCTGTATTGTCTAAGTGTTATGTGTTGTGTGTATCGTCTGGTGTTAAGTGTTGTGTGTCTGTTCTTTGTTCTATGTAAAGAAGATGGGTCATGACATTTCTCGCTTATTGCCGGAAGAAATCCCAAATATTGGATGTATAGGAATTGTGCCGGTTATGGAACTAATCCTTATTTAGATCATGAAAGTGAAGAGTGAATTTAGAGTGAAATTGTGTCACATCTGGATACTTTTTCCTAGAGATTTAGATGCTGCTAGAGGTTTCTACTATGCTCCAGGTTAAGTTAACCCGTTATGCTCTGCACTGCAACAGGAAGTGGTGCATTCCAGCCTCAGCACAAACTCAAGGAGGAGGTCTAGGAAAAAGGGGAAGTTCTTCTATTAGGGAATAGATAGATTCCAATTTCATGTCCTGTAACTCACCTTTTGCCTGTAGTGACACCGACTGGTACTAATTTTTATCATAGCTTTACAATATTCCAAACTCGCCTTTAAACCTTTTAGGAAGAGATATGATGCATAAATGGGAATGGAGATTCTGTTTTTTGAAAGCAATGTCTCACTGTCTTTTCCTTCTGTCTCATGCTCTCAACCGAGCCACAGCCACATCCGGAGATTTTTCCAAGGTAGTACAGAGGTCTGCCTGATGAACCAAATTTAGATGAATTAACCCTAAATTATGGGCCTCTCACAAAGATGAGGCAGGTTTAATCCAGGTAAAACGTATCATGCACTCATGAAAACACACCATCCGATTTTTGTTAAACAATATCCATTGTCGAAAGAGAAGAATGTTGGCATTGCTCCAGTTATTGACAATTTATTGTCACAAGGTGTTTTGATCAAGACACATTCACCGTATAACACACCGATTAATCCCGTCTTGAAGGCAGATAAGAAATGCTGGAGGTTAACACAGATTTACGTGAGATTAATAAATTAGTTTTCCGTTAGCTCCTTTGATGCCCGATGTAGCTACCATTGTTAACTCTATACCAGCGACTCACAGATTTTTTACTGTGATTGATCTTTGTTCTGCTTTTTCAGTGTCCCTTTGGCCTCAGAGACGCAGACGCTTTTCGCATTTACCTATAGGGGACGTCAATTCACCTGTACCCGTATTCCTCAGGGTTTTGTTGACTCGTCAGCCGAATTATGCTAAACCTTTTCACCTATATGTGCACGAACGTGGTGGTACGGCTGCGGGGATCCTAGCCCCAGGAACACGGTGACAGATATCGCCCTGTTGCATATCTTTCCAAATCTTTAGACAACATAGCACAAGGGTTGCCCTCGTGCTTGCGTGCAGTGGCTGCTGCGGCTCTGATGGTCCGGGATGCTGAGAAAACGGTGCTGTCACATCCTTTGATACTGTACATCTCACATCAGGTAACAGCTATTTTACACAACCTCAACACACAACATATGACAGCACAACGTAGATCTGGTTATGAGACTACGCTCTTGGCAACGGAAAACTTAACTATTAAGCCTTCTTCTCAGCCGCATTCAGCTGTAGTAGCTCTGCGTGATCTGCTAGACGATATTGACTTCAATGGTTTTGACGACACACACGATTGCCTTAAATACATTGAACAAGAGACCTCTTGTAGGCCCGATCTTTTGGATACGGCCCTGAAAGAGGGGGGATTGTCTATATGTAGATGGTTCATGTTCAAAACCTTCTGATGGTGTGTATTTATGTGGATATAGAGTTGTAAGATTACCTGATGTAATAGTTGAAGCTAAATCATTACCATTACACATCAGCACAAGCTGCAGAGTTGGTCGCACTCACAAGAGCATGTCAGTTGTCTGAAGGTAAAGTAGTGACTATATACACTGATTCTAAGTATGCTTATGGTGTTGTGCATGATTTCGCCGAAACATGAAAGCAAAGAGACTTCAAAACAGCTGATGGAAAGCCCATAGCACATTTTAATCTCATAGGTGACCCTTTAAAAGCTGTTCAACTCCCTGCCAAAGTGGCCATAGTGAAGGTTAAAGGACATGCCGTAGGTGATTCAGAGGAAATTCAGGGAAATACATTAGCGGATAAAGTAGCTAAGGAAGCAGCAAAACAACCAGTAGATTTGGACACAGTACATACAAATCCTGAGATCTCGATGATGTCACATATCTCCAATATACCAGACATTGACCTAAAAATACTTCAAAGTCAGCCTACTGAGGAGGACATCAAGTATTGGTCTTACAAACAATGTAAATCAGATTCTGCTGGTATCATTAGAGATGTAGATGGCAAAATTGCTCTTCCTAAACTAGCCTTAATAGTGTTGGTGAAGCATTATCATGGGATGTCACACATTAGCATAGCTAAAGTCATACAGGCTATAAATGCATTATACTGTATTGCTGATGTAGCTAAAACAACCAAGCTAGTGTTGGATTCATGTTTGACTTGTGCCAAAACTAACGTACATCGACCTGTACAACATACTGCGCTTACTTTTCCTGAAGCCCCTTTCCAACACCTACAGATAGATTTTACACATATGCCACCTGTAGGAAATTTGAGATATCTGTTGGTAATAGTTGACAGATTCAGCAAGTGGCCAGAACATTTGCATGTGCGACAGAGAACGCTAAAACGGTTGTCAAAATATTAACAAAAGAGATAATTTCTAGGTTCGGTATTCCTAGTGTGATTGAAAGTGATAACGGCACACCTTTTGCTTCGAAGGTAACACAACTTTTTGGCTAAAAGCTTAGCAATTGATTGGCATTTTAATATTCCCTATCACCCACAGTCAGCTGGAGTGGTAGAGAGAACAAACAGAACCATTAAGGAACGTATTACTAAAGCCTGCATTGAAACAGGCCGAAATTGGACTGTTGTTCTCCCGGCAGTACTCACAGAAATGAGAATGACCCCATCTTCAACTACCAAACTGTCACCTTTTGAAATTCTAATGGGCCGGCCTTTCCCGACCCCATGGGTCAGGGGACGCACTGGCATTTCTTCCTTAGGTAACCTGGAAGTGATGGTGGACGACTACGTTTTTTGCCCTGGTTGAGAAATTGAATTCTATCAGTGCTGATGTCTCACTAACTCTTCCTCTGCCCACAGATAAGCCAACACACCCTTTTGTGCCTAATCAGCAGGTCCTGATACGAAGTCTGAAGCCTACCAAAGTCGGTGAGCCGAAGTATCTGGGTCCAGCGACTGTTCTAGCTGTAACCAGAACTGGAGTTCTGACTGATTATCAGCCACAGTGGATACACGCAAGCAGGATCAAATCAGCACCCACTTATTCTATGCACTAATTGGTCTGTTGGCCTAAGAAGCCTGCCTAAGTGAGTATTCAGGGCTAAAACAGTTGAGAGCCCACGGAAAGATCCTTTCTTTATAGTAGAAAGGGGGCACCTCCGGGGTGAAGATCTGACTCACTTAACTGTTTGTTAAGCTTACCCTGATACCTGCTCTAGGTCTAAATTCTATAACTATATGTGCATAGTTGTAACTAGACTCCGAATTTTTCTTATTTCCTTTGAACACATTATTCAGTGAGAAGAGACTGTACCTGTATACCTTATAATACTGCTAATAGACATACTGAACAAGCACTGAGAAATAATTGTCTCATGATGTCTTGGAGAACGTGAAACAACTGCTGAACAAAGTTTTTTTGAGAAGATTAAGAGTTTGTTTACAAGTGTTGAACACTATTTTGGTTTTAGGAATGATTCTTTTATTGATTGTTGGAATTATACTTTGTATGTTGCCATGTTTGATGATGATGGTAAGACAGGCCATAAAGGCCTCGATTGGAGTGGTGATGATGAAGGATTATATGCATGTAGGGAAAGAATGAAATGGAATCTCTATGTTTTTGTTTGTCTTTATCTTTTCATTTGCAGTTTATGTCACCAGTTCTGTTCCCAGGATGACCATCCTATGTTTTGGTGTGTGTGATGCTAAATCATAAATGATTTAAAGTGGCCATTGTTAGTGTTAGGATGGTTTTCACACTGTTTCACACACATTCCTTTGTCTGCTCAGTGTCTATAGAATATTTACGATGTTAGTCTGTAAGGTAAACAGGGAGTCTTATCTGGACTCACACATCTCCGGCTAGTATATCCTCTTGTCTAAACAGGAAACAAGTTTAGGACAGCCTTTTCATTGTATGTGTATATATACGTTCTGCTGCCTGCAATAAACTGAAGAGGAAGCATTTGCTGTGTGCGGTGTGATTCTTCCCTGATCAGAAAGGCCTACGGGTATCGCAGATCGTATGGAAAACCTCTCCACGAATTAAGTTTCGTTTGGGCATGATAAAATCTAACAGTGTGTGTTTTATAAACAGATGTGATCAAGCACCTGCTCCAAAAAGGGCAAAGGCAGCACACACAGTCCACCATGTCATGGAAGGATCAGACAGATAACGACACAGTTCCACAGACTCTGCGATTCCTGCCCGCACGTGAACCTGAACCTCAACTGAGGTCTTCTGACTCTCATTCTCCATTTAGTCTATTTAAAATGTTTTTCCCGGACAGTGTTGTGTCAACTTTGTGCCACAACACAAATGCTCAAGCTGCCAAGTCAATAGCCAAGGGACGCAAATACAAATGGAGAGATGTAACCGTGAGGGAGATGTATCGATACATTGGGCTCTTATTTTACATGGCAATGGTAAAGTTGCCCTCCATCATAGACTACTGGCGACAGAGCAGTATTTTCACAGTTCCCTTTCCAGCAACAATTATGTCAAGGACAGATACAGGAACATTTCGTGGAATGTACGCATGAGTCACCCAGATGCAGACAAAGAAAATGACAGAAAGAGGGGCACATCTGAACATGACCGTCTGTTCAGAGTGAAACTGATTATGGACACAATCCGTAAGACCTGCAAAGCAATTTATCATCCTAGAAGACATTTAGCCGTGGATGAGAGGATGGTAGCATGCAAAGCTAACACTGGGAGGACACAGTACATAAAAGCCAAGCCGACTACTTGGGGGTTCAAGTTGTTTGTTCTTGCTGATTCCTCAAATGGATACACTATTATTATTTAATGCATAGTATTGTAGCCCTACAGGCTAGGATTTGCAGAACCCTACTGTAGTGTATTGTGTTAGTTTTTGTTGCACTCTTTATTTTTTATACATACTGTACTGTATTGTTTTATTGTTACACAATTCCCTTTTTAATGCAGTCCTTGCTAATGTGTATTTTAAATAAACACAAAGGAAACACATTCCTTGTTGTAGTACTGTACTTCTCACTGTGATCCTGGCTCAGTGATCCACAACTCATTATGTAATCGACAGCTCATTATGCGACCCATTGTCTACGAAGCTGTCAGTCACAGCATGTCGACGCCTCTTCGCATATGGCCTTTCAAAGTAGAAAGTGTCTTTTAAATTTTAAATCAAAGTATTGTTTAATGTGAATGAGCAGGCAGGATGATTTTCACATGATTAAAAAAAAAAAAACCTACATTAGAAGCTCTGTTCTCAAAAAGTCTTGGGGAAACATGTTTACTATCGGTTTTGTGGCCTTATTTCAGTGAGGTTTTTTTTTTGCTTTTTCAAAACCTAATTTTTTCAAAAATACAAACAAACACATATAAGTTGTTTACATATTATGGTAGCCCAGTTTGTGCTGAATACAGTGTAATAAGCCTTTTGTCAAAAATATATTTTAAAAGCAACTAAAAAGAACCAAATGTAAGAGCACATGTCAAAATCTCTCAAGGGCCAAAAACACCCTCAGACTCCAGAGGGTTAAAATAAAATTTTCAGATTTCAACCAAATAAACTGTTGGAGTTGTTTCAGGTTGTTGGTGTTTTATATTGTGTTACTAGCACTTATATGGTTTAAAGCAAACCATTTTCTTAAATGAATTGAGTTGAAACACCAAAGGAATAAGTTGTTGCAACTAGAATGTAATAATTGTTCGAAGTAGAAAATAATGAGTACATTTAACTTAAGTGGTAACATTGTTATGAAGAAAATTCATTCAAGTTACTCTTACTTAATAAAAACAATACTTTTACACATCCTAATTTACTTAACATAAAACCACAAATAGCTGAATATTACTTAATAGATTCAATTTTATTTAACCTGTTGCAATTAATACTTCTAACTTCAATTATTTAAGTTATAAGAAAGTATATATACCAAGTTACTTGTAATCAAATATAGTGATTGTTTATATGTTAATTATTAAGTTATTTAACTTAAATTATTTAAAGCAATACACTTGCTCAAATAGTTTGAGTTGAACTTACTTATCAGGTTTAAGAGTGCATATACAGGCGATAATCAGTTCCCAAACATATCAACATTCACTGTTTCTAGTTCAATAACAGAACAAATAGCATTCGTACAGTTCAGAGTCTGATTTTAGGTTTTATTTTAACAATATGTTTGATTGAGTTCTTGCATGTAGATGATACTTTTAATACATTTAGTACTAACTTCATGCAGAATGAATTATAAATGGTACATTTAATAAATTTAGTACCACCTTTATGCAGGATCTCAGCATAAATAGTGAATTTTATAAAAGCTTTTTTGACAAAATAAATGTTATTAAACTGTATTCGTCTTTTCTAAATTATTTAATTGATGACATTAATATTAATCAGCTTCATTTAACTTTAATTTCATCTATTTATATTGCACCTTTCATACACAAACATGCAGCTAAAAATGAAATTAATATGAACCCCATGTATGTTACACAGTAAACAACTAATAAAAACATAAAGCATTAAGTTCACAGACCACATTCTTCCTTTAGACTGTTTATTATTATTATGAAAATAATTCAAACTGAAAAATGTACATTATCTCAGAAATTTTCTGAAGTTTCACTGCATCATCTGTGCAGTACAGAAAGAGATCCATGACAGTGATAGAAGTGTTCGAGCTCCTGACACTGTAAAATACTCTTCTCCCTGTTTTCCTTCTCATTACAAACACAATATCAGACTTGCTGATCTGAAACAGAGTTTTAACCTTGTGTAAGTGTAACAACTGCTCTCTAACTTCTACAGCTTCACCACTACATCACTCAAATACTACTGCCGTGTGCAATCTTCTAATAACCCTAATAGTGACATGGTGTTGTATTAATGAATAGTTCATTTGAATATTCCTTTCAGATAAAAGTCATAAATAAATAGATTGAAGTAGAGCTGTTCGTGTGTTATTGGTCTATTAAACTGAGTTGGAGAAGTTCTGTTAGATATGAGACTCTCCCTGAACTAAATACTGGTATAATATGGAAGTGAATGGCCAATTTTATTTGGATTTATTTCCTTCTACATGGAAAAAACTGTAAAACTTTATATGGTCACCATCTACGATCAGTCTAGTGTAATCTCTCACCAAAGATACCTGAGATCTGGTCTCTACTTTTATAAAATTCATTAGAAATAAATGAAAATAATCAGGCTGTAATACTGCACTGTATTTAAATGCCTCTTTTTTTTTCTTCGCTCTGATGTATTTGGTGTTATAGGTTTTGTTTCAGTAAATTCAGACTTTTTGTTTGTATTTAATTTTAGTATCTGTTTAATTCATAATCTCTTATATACAGTAAAAGCCAAACTGCTGTGTGTCTTGTTCTCGCTATTAATGACGTCATTAGAGCTCCACTACTTCTAATTGCATGCTGTGACAGTGAGCTCTAATACACATCACACTGCCACCTACTGGTCATTTATGATTCTGCAACATTCATGGAGTGACTCCGGTCAACTTCCGGCATCTCGGTGTGACGTCACAGTAGGGCAACATCTATGTAAGTCAGAACGCGTCTCTGTTTCTCTCATTTCCGAGGTTTGTGCGTGTGAGTAAAGATACGTAAACATGGGGCTCTTCAGAAGGTTTAGAGAGTTTTTTCAAAGCAGAAGAATGAAGAAAACAAAGCAGATTGCTGAAAAGAAGGAGAAGCTGGAACACATAGAGAAAGCAGTAAAAGACTTGGATGCATTTTCTAAAATGATGATAGAGAAGATAACAGAAGAGAGAGAAGAGAAAGCCATTCTACTACAGATGGTGCAAAAGCTGGAGGCTACTTTGGCTATTGAGCAAAAGCAGCGGGAACAGGACATAACTGAGAAAAGCCAGAGCTGGGCGAGAGAACAAAAACAAGTGGAGGAACATGTTGCTCAGTTTGAGTTTATTTTGGATCAGACCGCTATAAAGCTCCAGTCTTCCCTGGAAATCCTTGAGGAACAAGAGAAAACTGTAGAATGTGAGAGAGAGAGCTGGATGAGAGAACAAAAACAACTGAAGGAACATGTTGCTCAGCTCGAGGTCACTTTGGAACAGACCACCATGGAGCTCCAGTCTTCCCTGAAAATCCATGAGGAACTGGAGAAAACTGTAGAATGTGAGAGAGAGAGCTGGACGAGAGAACAAAAACAACTGAAGGAACATGTTGCTCAGCTCGAAGTCACTTTGGAACAGACCACCATGAAGCTCCAGTCTTCCCTGAAAATCCATGAGGAACTGGAGAAAACTGTAGAATGTGAGAGAGAGAGCTGGACGAGAGAACAAAAACAACTGAAGGAACATGTTGCTCAGCTCGAGGTCACTTTGGAACAGACCTCCATGGAGCTCCAGTCTTCCCTGGAAATCCATGAGAAACTGGAAAAAACTGTAGAATGTGAGAGAGAGAGCTGGACGAGAGAACAAAAGAAAGTGGAGGAACATGTTGCTCGGCTTGAGTTTATTTTGGATCAGACCACCATGAAGCTCCAGTCTTCCCTGAAAATCCATGAGGAACTGGAGAAAACTGAGAAATGTGAGAGAGAGAGATGGGCAAAAGAACAAAAGAAAATGGAGGAACATGTTGCTCAGCTAGAGGTCACTTTGGAACAGACCACCATGGAGCTCCAGTCTTCCCTGAAAATCCATGAGGAACTGGAGAAAACTGTAGAATGTGAGAGAGAGAGCTGGACGAGAGAACAAAAACAACTGGAGGAACATGATGCTCAGCTTGAGTTTATTTTGGAGCAAACCACCATGAAGCTCCAGTCTTGCCTGAAAATCCATGAGGAACTGGAGAAAACTGAAAAATGTGAGAGAGAGAGCTGGGCAAAAGAACAAAAGAAAATGGAGGAACATGTTGCTCAGCTCGAGGTCACTTTGGAACAGACCACCATGGAGCTCCAGTCTTCCCTGAAAATCCATGAGGAACTGGAGAAAACTGTAGAATGTGAGAGAGAGAGCTGGACGAGAGAACAAAAACAACTGAAGGAACATGTTGCTCAGCTCGAGGTCACTTTGGAACAGACCTCCATGGAGCTCCAGTCTTCCCTGAAAATCCATGAGGAACTGGAGAAAACTGTAGAATGTGAGAGAGAGAGCTGGACGAGAGAACAAATGAAAGTGGAGGAACATGTTGCTCGGCTTGAGTTTATTTTGGATCAGACCACCATGAAGCTCCAGTCTTCCCTGAAAATCCATGAGGAACTGGAGAAAACTGAGAAATGTGAGAGAGAGAGATGGGCAAAAGAACAAAAGAAAATGGAGGAACATGTTGCTCAGCTAGAGGTCACTTTGGAACAGACCACCATGGAGCTCCAGTCTTCCCTGAAAATCCATGAGGAACTGGAGAAAACTGTAGAATGTGAGAGAGAGAGCTGGACGAGAGAACAAAAACAACTGGAGGAACATGATGCTCAGCTTGAGTTTATTTTGGAGCAAACCACCATGAAGCTCCAGTCTTGCCTGAAAATCCATGAGGAACTGGAGAAAACTGAAAAATGTGAGAGAGAGAGCTGGGCAAAAGAACAAAAGAAAATGGAGGAACATGTTGCTCAGCTCGAGGTCACTTTGGAACAGACCACCATGGAGCTCCAGTCTTCCCTGAAAATCCATGAGGAACTGGAAAAAACTGTAGAATGTGAGAGAGAGAGCTGGACAAGAGAACAAAAACAACTGAAGGAACATGTTGCTCAGCTCGAGGTCACTTTGAAACAGACCACCATGGAGCTCCAGGATACCCAGAATCACTGTGAGAAAGTAATAAATAGTGCAGAGCATGAGAGAGATCACTTGATGAGAGACAGAGAGCGACTGGAGGAAAGTGTTGCTCAGTTTGAGCCCGCGTTGGATTTTAAAGAAAAACAAGAGGACGAAAGAGAGAAAACTAAACTTGACATAGAGGAGAGGAACAACTTACAGCTTCAGACCAACAGGGGCGCCGGGATACCCAGAATCTCTGTGAGGACGAAAAGAAGACTTCAGAGAATAAAACAGATCAATATATGAGAGTCCGAGAGCGATGGGAGGAAAGTGTTGCTCAGCAAAGACAAGAAAAATGAAAAAGAAAACGAGAAATAGAAGAAGAAGACAAGAGAAACAGAGAGTCTGAACATGCCTTTTTCCTCTTTCTGTTTCTCTTAAGGCTATTTATGATAGTTTTAAACTCATAGTCAATAGTATGAAGCTGAGTGTAAAGCTATTGTATCTTGTAGATCGTCTCGTCTTTTGATCATTTTTTATTTCTGTCTTGTAAAATATACTGATTTTAATCTTTTACTACAGCGAGACACAATAAACGCTATTAACATCATTTCAGATGAGCTTCTGCAGATGAGAGAAGTGATGCAAGAAATTGCATAATTATTAAAAGATGTAGTTGAACTATGAATTTTGTCTTCCTTACAAATGCTGTATGACCTCCTCATGGATTCTTCCACCTCTTGTGGGGCAGGGGGCTGTGGCTCGGGGTCATAATGCTGAGAGGGAGGAAGGTCAGGAGGGAGAGGGAAACTGGTCCTCAGTGCCACATTGAGCAAAACACCACACACCCTGATAATCTTGCACACTTTTTCCGGGTGGTATTGAAAGTCTTCCACCTGAGACATCCAGAGCTCCACATCTGCATTTCAGGAGGTGAGGAGCGTCTGAGGGGTGAAGCCTCTGTCACCTGTCATATTATAGACTACGTCAGGACAATGTTTACAATTTCTACATGTTGTTGAACTCACCAAGAAGCCAGTCATCACGTCCTGCTGCTGCCTGTAGTCTGTTCCCTACACTGCTATGTGCAGAGGTGGGAAGTAACGGAGTACAAATACTTCGTTACTGTACTTAAGTAGATTTTTCTGGTATCAGTACTTTACTCCACTATTTATTTTTCAGACAACTTTTTACTTTTACTCATTACATTTTTACACAAATATCTGTACTTTTTACTTCTTACATTCTTAAAACCGACTCGTTACTTTAGTTTTAATCCGTTGATTTGGTGAAATATATTTTTTATTTTCACTGTGCGCCGATTTCAGCCGAACAACCGATTTCCTTTTACTACAGAGCTTCAGAGAAAGTGGAGGTTTGACAGCAGCTGAAGGGGGCGTGGCAGGTGGTTTCCTCACAGTTCACAAACATGTATGTACATTTTTATAGCATGCCTTCATCAAACAAATCGCGGCAACGCTGTTGTGTAAAAAAAAAAAAATCATCAGTTATCTCAACGCTTTTTGGCGTCCCCTAGGCCCTCGACATAACCGGGTTCCACTCTATCTATCTATCTATCTATCTATCTATCTATCTATCTATCTATCTATCTATCTATCTATCTATCTATCTATCTATCTGTACATGGTATATACATATATATATATATATATATATTATTTTTTACCAAAAGTTTGCGGACACCTGGTCATAAGTACAGTATGTGCTTTTTAAGCATTGCATTCCACATTTAGTCCCATTTGCTCTGTTATTTTCCTCCACTCTTCAGGGAAGATGTTCCACTAGACTTTGAAGTGTGCTTGTGGACATTTTATCATCAGAACAAGAGTGTTAGTGAAGTCAGGTAGTGATGTAGTTCAGGTGAGGAGGCCTGGGGTTTTTCTTTCCTATCAGTTTAACAGCAGTTACTGAAGCACACAGAGGAACAACTCAGTCATACACTAGGACACATTTCACTACCACATTTATACCTGTTTTTACATCTTTATTATTTCCTAAAGTGTCCATTCACTGTATAAATGTATATAAAAATACAGAAAAGGACATGAAAAGCGAAATACAATTATTTAGCAACATTAGCTAGGCTAACTAGCCAGCTAAATATTCTTAGCTTCGATAGTTTTCTTCCTCAATCTAAATATTAGATTTTTAGTGAACTATAAGTAAGCTTTATTTTATTTATTTATTCAACTTTTAGTCAAAGAGAAAAAGTTTCTAATAAACTAACAAACACAAAAGCAGCGCTAGCAAACCTGGCTAGCATGAGGCTAATGTTGATGTCTCTTACACCATTAGCCGAAAGGTCCATTTCTGCTCACTGCAACATTTATGGAAATATTATCACTCCTTATTATCATTCTTTATTTATATTAATCCACTTTTTTCCTGCAAGTCTGTGATCTTTATGCTAATGATCAGGAGTAAACACAAAATAAGGAACATCGCTTTTCCCCCTCTTCACTCCGGTACCCGATGGTTAATAATAATTACCGTATTTTTCAGACTATAAGCCGCTACTTTTTCCCACGTTTTGAACCCAATGGCTTAAACAACGAAGCGGCTTATTTATGGATTTTTCCCGGTTTTACAAACTTCAAGCTAAAAAACTGAGCGACATAACATTAGACCAATGAAATTTCCGAACGTAAACGAAAAAACGCACCTCACCTGTGTTCTGAGCTGCACGGCTTTGGGAGAAAAAACTTCCACCGGTGGCGCACGACGATGACAAAAGATAAACTCCCCAGAGAAATACAGTGGTACCTTGACCTACGAGTTTAATTTGTCGCACATCAAATCAGTTTTCCATATTGAAAATACTAAAAATGGCATTCATCCGATCCAACCCTCAAAATGACACCCCGTTTTTATGTTTCATGTTATTAAATTGGATACATTTCTAAATAACAAATCTTGTATAAAAACATAATTGGAAAGAGTATGTAAAGATATAATAAGGTTTTATTCAGTGTATTTTCCTTGAAGATGACACGACTTGAGCTAACGAAAACGCCGGTGGTTGTTTCTACTTTGCTTATCTTAATTTTCATCACAATCTTCGCTTTCTGGCTTCGCTTCGCCATCTAGCAGCGGCGTCTCGACCTTGAGCCTCAATTTTTTGCTTGCGTAACAAAGCAAAAAAATCGACTGAGTGACGCTCAGACCTCGGAAAACTCGTACATTAATGCACTCGTAGGTCAAGGTACCACTGTAGTTGTAAAAGGAAGGAGGAAGACAGTGAACAATGACTTACTTGGTCGGCTAGTGTTTAGATACAAGCCGTTGTAGCGTGTTGAGTCTGGGTGAAGGGAGGGCTCGCTAACTCCAGTTGCAACAGAAATCATATAAGCACAGACAGGTTTCCAAAACTCGTGCTGTTTTTATTTTTCTTGGCAACAGCGTTATGGGTTAGTCAAAAAAAACGGAATACCAGTGGAATGCAGTGACATGCTATTCCCAAAATACCGCTATGCTCCTAATAGAAGCGCAACATATTGCATTTAGTGTCTTTCGTTAAAGCCTGTGTAAAGTTCATTAGTTTCAGTGTAGACATGCGGCTTATAGACATGTGCGGCTTATTTATGTTAAAAATAAAAATCTTTGTCAAATTCAGTGGGTGCAGCTTGTATATGGGTGCACTTTATAGTCCGGAAATTACGGTATATTATAATAAATGAAAATCTATGTATTTTAAGAAAATTAAATCCATAAAGCTAGGAAACTCGACCGTTCCAGGGGTCATACAGTTCACTTTATCCTGGCAGAGGGTCTTCATTTTCCACCTCCAACACGGCGTCTCTCGGAGCTACAGGAGGAAAATCCAAAAAGAAAAATTCAAAACAAATAATATCAAATATATAATATTAAATATTTCTTATAATAAAAATTTTAAGTAACATTTCAGAGTTGAATCCCAGTGGAAACGCGACTGATCCGAAGCTGCTGCTTTTTAGCTGATACACACTGTGTGGTCAAAAGTATATATATATTTTCTTTTCAGCCAGATGTGGTTCAGTGTTCGGGACTCAGACACTTTTTCAGTGTTCAAGTCGAGGTTGAAAATGTATTTATTCAGTCAAACCTTTTATCAGTAGATTTTTCTAAAGTAAAGGAGCACATCTGGGGGATCATGGATATCGAGTGTTTGGTGAACTGGGATATTTGTATGCTGTTTTCCCCTCACTTTCACACGTTCACTCAGGTTTGTTGACGGTGGTGTGGTGGGTCGTCTTTTATACCAGAAATCCCCCATGTCTGTGTTACCTTCTGGTTCTCCCTTTTAGCTATGCTGCCATAGCGCGTCTTGCTGCACAGTGACATTAGCTTTCATACAACAATAAGGACACATTATAATCCATATCCTTCTCTTCCTGTCACCCCACTCTCTCTCTCTCTCTCTCTCTCTCTCTCTCTCTCTCTCTCTCTCTCTCTCTCTCTCTCTCTCTCTTTCTCTTGGTAGAGATAAACATGCTACTGAGGTTCCAGTGACCACTGTTCCTGCCCCTCTTCCCTCCATGGATCTTCTTACTTCGTCCAGGCCTGCCTCTGGATAGTGTCCACTTCATTTGGAGGCCACTATGCTCTATATCTGGAATAAATAGACATTCGGTGCAACCCAGACGAGGACAGGTTCCCTCTTGCATCTGGTTCCTCTCAAGGTTTCTAGCTTTGCCATCTCGAGGAGTTTTTCCTTACCACAGTCGCCACCGGCTTGTTCATCAGGGACAAACATACTTATTAAGAACATATTAAATTTTTATCACCACATAATCTGTAAAAAGCTGCTTTGAGACAATGTTCATTGTTAAAAGCGCAATACAAATAAAAATTTATTGAATCGAACTAAATTGAATTGAATGGGGGAGTGCAGGGGATTTTTTTCTAAGATCCACTCCACAGACTGCCACATTATGTAACCTGTTGCTGACAAGGTTGATGTCCAGTGTGCATAAACAGAACAGACATTTTCATGATTTTTCTTTAACGAAAATAAAAATACAAATAAAAATCAGAGGCTCAAGAACTGGGGGTCGAACCTAAGACCTGCATGTAAAACAGACGTTATGACCACTACACTTCGGAACCTGTTACTCGGAAGGCTGATGTCCAATCTGCAAAAATAGGAACATCTGAACAATGTGAATTAAACTTAGAAAACTCACTGACTCAAATGTCCCCAGGTTTTGCCCAATAATAGTTTTAGCCATTCAAATGAGTTTCTTTTTCTAACTTCGCTCTGTGTTTCACTATGGGAATCGCTTTGGGCGTGACCAACTATGGAAGCTCCTATGACACCACATCTGTCTTGACAGGTCAACCTGTCTGTCCCACCCTTACAATGTCATTCATGCTTTCTTCGCATTAGGGACTACATTAAGCTCTCTCAGCATATCCAGTTTTTAATGAGTTCAGGGAGGTTGCATCTCACCCGTGTCCTTCATTACAGTGGAACCCGGTTATGTCGATGTCCAAGGAGGTTGCAAAAAAGCGTCGAGGTAACCGATGATCGAGATAAACGAAAATCAAAATGGCGGCAATATATTAACGTGCTTGAAATTTCTTTATGTACATGATGTGCGTTAATAAATGAGAATGTCCATGCACGTGTTTTTGAAGGGTTTTTTTTTACACAACAGCGTTGCCGCGATTTGTTTGATGAAGGCATGCTATAAAAATACATACAGTGCATGTTTATCTGTCAGGAATCCACCTGCCACGCCCCCTTCGGCCCCCTTCAGCGTGTCAGGTGCTTTCTCGGCCGCTTTCTCTGAAGCTCCCGGCTTCAATCGCGCACATATGGTGCTCGTTTAGCATCATCACCAGCTCCTATTTAAACTTCCACACTCTCACTGTCCGTTATTGTTGGTATATGTTGGTTCATGGCGGTCGTTGTTATCGCTCATGCGTTTCCTGGTATGTGCCTTCCCACCAGCACTCTCTCAACGGCTGCGCTTTTCTTCCCAAAGCCGCGCTGCGCCCCTACTAACACTACGAACACTAGCACTAACTAACAGCAGAGATTCACCAGTATACAATACAACACCTGTAGCAGCTGTAAGACTTGATTTTTCCGCCACTTCCGCGAGTTCTTCTGCAGCTGCACCGAGATAACCGACGTTAAATCGCAAATTTTTTTCCCCCTTGTGCTCGAGATATAAGGGTTCGGCGACATAAAAAAAGTCGACATAACGGATAAAAAATGCTTAGAAAAAGCGAGAATTTGGCGGTTTCACTTCAAAAACGTTGACTTAATAGGGTTGTCGAGGTAACCGAGGGCGAGATAAGCGGATTCCACTGTATATGGAGGAACCATCTTGGGCAGGGACCCCTTACCTGATGTTCATCGCGTGCATGGGCCCCGTAACTGCAATGGACGAAAAGCATTCCAAAATTAGAATCAGAGGCTCAAGGGCATGGCTCCACTGGGGCTCGAACCCAGGACCTTCTGCGTGTAAAGCAGACATGATGACTGCTACACTATGGAACCTGCTGCTGAGAAGGTTACATAAATAGAAACATATCTTTCAAAATCTAACTGAAAAAATATTAATTAAACTTAGAAAACTCACTGACTCAAATGTCACAATCATCTCCACTGTTTTCAGTGTTTTAAGCTCCAGGTTTTCATGACTGCACTATGTCTCTCAGGCCTTTCTTCACTGAAGCAGCGTCGTTAGCTGAAAACTGATTTTTAAGATTTTTTGAGTAGCTCCTTTCAGCCACTCTATGATGATCAATGATGAGGATTAATCTCCCTCATATTAATGAATGAATCATATACTACAGTATTTTTTAAAAAACACTTGTAATCCTCTCAACCGAGAACAGAAAGCTGAGGGTACATTGGGAACAAGTTTCCCAAAACTGTATAGTTGCAAGCTGGAAAACATTTTGCCTGAATCGATATTTCTCTCATTTATGCTGTAGTTGACTGTGATCACATCTGCCTTACATGCAGAAGGTACTTGGTTCAAACCCCAGTGGGAACAAACTAATACATACTCAGAGAAGAGATCTCTCTCTCTCTCTCTCTCTCTCTCTCTCTCTCTCTCTTTCTCTCTCACACACACACACACACACACACACACACACACACACACACAAATCCTTGTTCAAATCCCTGTACACAAAGCCATAGGTTTATTGTAGTTTACTGTAAGGTTTGAGTCATGATTGTTCAGATGGCACAGTGTAGCAGCAATCACACAAACTTTACTTCACTACAAGAGCAAAAAAAGAAAAGAAATAAAAATAGTTTTAATTTTCTCTTATTCTTGTTTATGTCTTAAATTAATATAATATGGGGTAATATGGGGTTTATAGGTTTTTTTCCCCGCGGAGGGGAAAAAACCCCATAAACCTCATCAAGACTTTAATGAGCGCCATAACCACCACGTGACCACTAGGCTGCGGTGCAGGCCTGGTGATGACGCTACATTCTCCGTATAAGTCCCGCCCCTTCTCTCAGATGATTGCCTAACACGATAAGGAAACCCTTCGTTGATTAGTCACATAAATAATGGGCGTGGTCAACAACAGCACTGCAATTCGTCACTCTGGAGGTTTTATCTGTGTAACATAGCAACTATAGTAAACAAACCAGCGGCTAATATTTACAAGGCGAAAAGTTCATTCAATTTGCTCGGGGCTCGTTGAAAGTTACGTTTCTCTCTCTTCTTTATTCCTGCAGCTCATTGAAAGGTACATTTCTCTCTCTCATTTAGATAGATAGATGTTTAGTGTTAGAATTCAGTAACTATAATGAAAACTTCTCGTGTTTTTGTATTTTTGCAGTAATAAACCCACAAATGGCCACAGTTAATCAAGGTGGTGATGGACCATGGAATACTACAGTAGAAAGGTGTGTGTGTGTGTGTGTGTGTGTGTGTGTGTGTGTGTGTGTGTGTGTGTGTGTGTGTTTTGAGTACTGTGTTTTATCTTAGCAAAAAAAAAAGTTCTCATCGTCTGTCTGTTCTCTCTCTCTCTCTCTCTCTCTCTCTCTCTCTCTCTCTCTCTCTCTCTCTCTCTCTCTCTCTCTTCTCTCTCTCGCTCTTTCTCTCTCTCAGGATAGTCATAAGGACACACATGGAAATGGGAGATGCTCCTCCTAGAATCAATGAACTGATGTTACTGCCAACAGGCTCAATAATGTAATCAGATTTCAGCTCAATCCAGACGTATGTAAGTATCTCCTCAAAATGGATGCTGTTACAGAACTACTGTGAATGAGTGTGTGAACAAATGTAATTTAATAATGTCTCATTTTATCACGTTGGAATTTGTTTTATTCTTTTATGTTAAATGCATTTTTTTCTTCTTTTTCAGATGATGTTATAGCCATCAGGCAGAATCCCAACATCACACCCAGATGCATGTAAGTATCTCCTCAAAGCAAATGCTGTTACAGAACCACCGTAAATGAGTGTGTAAACGAGTGTGTGATCGTGTATCATTTCATCATGTGTGAATTTGTATGTTTGATTCTTTATGTGAAATGCTGCTTTTGTCTAGTTTTATATTGTGAGGAACAGAAACACAGATTTCTGCAGTTACAGAGAAATAATCAGTTACAGAGTGATGCCATGTGGCCTCCATGCGGATTCTTTCATCCCGTTGTACTTCACCTTCATGGTACCGTAAACATCCTGGTACTTCTCCTACTCCTAAAACACAGCCATGGAACAGAAGAGCTTTAAACTTTACATCCATTCAATACAAAATAATCTCAGCAACTACAACTAGAAATTTAATTTTAGATAGAATAAAAGTCCATACAGCATGTGGAGGAACTCATCATGTACTGCTTAATGATTAATAAATTTCCTTCTTACTGCCATCAACCTGTTGCACTTCCTGTTAGTCCCAAGAAGCTCTGCCTCTTTCAGCTCAGCTGAGGCCTACACTTAGTCCATGTCTGATACCAGTTTGTAGATCTCACCGGTACACTGGACACCACATCCTTCCTCTCTCCTCTTCCTCCTCCTCTGCCTCGCTCAAAGAATCCTAAAAGTGCACCGACCAAATGCTGTCAGAATTTTTGTCTTTTACACACACATTCAGACATTCCTTAAGACTGAGCAAAATCCAGAGAGACAAAAACATACTAAAGAAGAAGAACAAATACATCAGTTCTGCACAGAGCCTGAGAATTTGATTAAAGTGTTAACTGATCCATTTATCACACTTTTGTAAACATTTAGCAATTTATTGATTATTTTAAAAGCAAAAGGAAACCTGCAATAAAGATTTACAATCCTATAATAATCTATACGTCTATACATTATATATTAATATATTTTATACTACAGCAAATGTGTTGTGGGGAAACCGTTTTTTTTTTGTTTTTTTTTAATGAGGTAAAATTGTATTGAGTTATTCCTTGATCTTATCTAAATCTAATGAATTTTAACAATGTACCATAAATAATTTTTTTTACGTATGTCGATGACTGGGGATGGGCGGATCGTTCCAAAAGTATCAAATATTTTAGATACAGGCATTGTATAAAAAGGATTGATTCTCAAATAGAAGTATCGATTCCATCTGTTTGTTTCAAACAAGTGAGTTAAGAATATTTTATTTTTGATATGCCATATAGTATATAAATATTTATAATGCTTAAATAGGGATGTAGTCAATGTCAATAGGAACTATATCTTCTTCCGCTGTACCACCCCTTATAATGACAGCATTCACTCATTTGGTCTAGGCCCGGGGTGTCAAACTCAAATTCACAGTGGGCCAAAATTAAAAACTGGGACGAAGTCGTTGGCCAAACTCAATATTTATTGAAAAATTGACTGCAATTGTGCATGTTTTCCGTCTCTCCAGATGTGTAATGTTGGACCTTTTTATATTTCAAACTTAAGTTTTGCATAAACATTGAATCTGGAACAACCAAAGTTTAATATTATTAACACATGAGAAATTACATTTGAAATAAAACACACATCAGTGCTATTCGTTTCTTATTATCTCTCTCTCGCTCTCTCTCTCTCTCTCTCTCTCTCTCTCTCTCTCTCTCTCTCTATATATATATATATATATATATATATATATATATATATATATATATATATATATATATATATATATAAAATGGCTTTTCAAATTCCTTAAATTCCTTTTTAATGTAAAACTTTTTTCACAGGGCAACAACACAACCTAAAATAATAATAATTTACTTCAATTAAAAAAAAATCAACTATTAACAGTCCATGAATTGGAGTAGAAAAAGTCCATAAAGACATCATTCATTCAAGCTCAATTTGCTACACTCTGATTTACTCTGATTGGTTGAAGTCAGATACCTGCATCTCTTCTTAGATGCAATGTGCATCATGTCTGGGGTTTAGGCTCTGAGCTGAGGAAATCCTCAGGATTGAGTGAAGATGTTCATCAGTGAGACTCCTGAGTGGTGTTTTGTTCATCTTCATCAAAGAGAACAGTTGCTCACACAGATATGTGCTGCTGAACATAGAGAGCATTTGAGCAGCTTGGGCACAGAGTTGGAGCAGTGTGTCGGGGAGGAAACATAAAAACTGTGCAGCACACACAGAGTCGTACTTTGAATTGATCATGTGTCTACACTGGAGTTCAATCAGCTCCATTTGGAGGTTGGTTGGTGCGCTTTCCACGTCAACCACAAAAGGATTTCTGAGCAGATCAAATCTGCATTTCTGGGCTTCAAAGTAGGCAAATCTCCAGGTAAATTCAGTGCTGAGTACGCACAGTTTTTCAGTGCGGAGTTTTAGCGGTCTACGCACTAACAAAGCATTCTGGGATTTGTAGTATTAGCAGTATATGCGCTATATACTGGCGGGCAGCTCTAATACACATTTGATATAATCTCGCGGGCCTGAGTTTGACACCCCTGGTCTAGGCAGACACAGAGCAGGTTTAAAAAGGGATTTGAGTGCATTGCTGAGATCATGACTGAAAGAAAAATAATTATAATCTAAAGTTATTACACACCAGTTAACGATTATGAAGCTTCATGTGACATGTAAAAAAAAATACACCACTGTGGCAATACCACAAATATAACAAAGCATCTAAAAGTAAAACACCCTATAGAGCATCTCTGAGTACAGCTGAGGAGAGCAGAGGAGGAACACAGACACGACCCCCATCTTCTGGATTGATTCAGTTCTTTAGCAGAAGCTTTTCAGAGAGTTTTACTTTATACCATACAGATTGTTTTCAGATATGAAGATATTTCAACTGGAAATTTTTCTTAACAGTTATTAAAAAAAAAACATTTTATACATATTAAGTATCGTATCGGTGATACTGGTCTTGAAAGTACTCTGTATCGGATTGAAAAGAACATGATTGGTATCGCTCATCACTATCGACGACACCAGTTGAAATACTTGACTCTGTGTGCTGTGATGTGAAATCAGACACGGGACTGCAGACTGCAGCTCACTGGAAGTATTTAATGTTTCTTTTGATAAACACATCAGCAGCCCCTGTTGTGATATTTCACTTATTGTTCTCTAAAAATTAATGTGTGGTAGACTTATCACCATGTGCCATCACATTCATAAAAATATGAAAAATATGTGTAAAATATTTACACAGATAGATAAAGAAACCTCACACAAAAACTTCAGTGAGGAAAAAAAAAAAAAAAAAAATTTCGGCTGCTTCCTTTAGGGGGCGCCACATCAGATCATCCTCCTCCACACTACACTGTCCTCTATTTCCGCTTCTTTCAACCAATATATATATATATAAAATACATAAATATAAAATTAATTCATCTAAAATTAAACCAGTTTATCATAAATGTAGGCGAAACCCACCACTCCAATGAGATACAATACTGAAAGGGAAGAGGAGGAGTCAGGACAGGAAGTGACATCTATCATCAGGGCATTTAAGAGAAGCACCCATTTTAATCAGGTAACCACATTTATAAACACAGATATGAGTATAAACAATACAATTCTGTATGAATTGAAACAGGACATGTAAATTTAACAGGGTAAATTATACACCTGTTACACACATCTATAGGTTTAAAACGAGGAAAAGGTTTGTCACGTGTCATTGTTAAATAGCGGCACGGGCGATGTGGGCGTGGCTAAATGTCGTTAATGTGAACCGGAATCCAGTTTATAAGTTCTTCTTCTTCTTCTTCTTTCGGCTGCTCCCATTAGGGGTCGCCACAGCGGATCATCCGTCTCCATACCACCCTGTCCTCTACATCTGCCTCTCCCACACCAACCACCTGCATGTCTTCCCTCACCACATCCATGAACCTCCTTCTTGGCCTTCCTCTTTTCCTCCTACCTGGTGGCTCCATCCTCAGCATTCTTCTACCAATATAATTCATGTCCTTCCTCTGCACATGTCCAAACCATCTCAATCTCGCCTCCCTCACCTTGTCACCAAAACATCCTACATGCGCTGTCCCTCTAATAAACTCATTTCTAATCTTATCCATCCTCGTCACTCCCAACGAAAACCTCAACATCTTCAGCTCTGCTACCTCCAGCTCCACCTCCTGTCTTTTACTCAATGCCACTGTCTCTAAACCATACAACATCGCAGGTCTCACCACAGTCCTATAAACCTTCCCTTTCAATTTTGCAGATACCCTACTATCACAAATCACTCCTGTCACTCTTCTCCACCCACTCCACCCTGCCTGCACTCTTTTCTTCACTTCTCTAACACACTCTCCATTACTTTGCACTGTTGACCCCAGGTACCTGAATTCCTCCACCTTCTGAAGCTCTTCTCCCTGCAACCGGACCACTCCACTGCCCTCCCTCTCATTCACACACATGTATTCTGTCTTACTCCTACTGAGTTTCATTCCCCTTCTCTCCAGCGCATATCTCCACCTCTCCAGGCTCTTCTCAACCTGCTCTCTACTCTCACAACAAATCACAATATCATCCGCAAACATCATAGTCCAGGGAGACTCCTGTCTGACCTCGTCCGTCAACCTGTCCATCACCACTGCAAACAGGAAAGGGCTCAGGGCCGATCCTTGATGCAGTCCAACCTTCACTCTAAACCAGTCTGTCGTACCTACTGCACACTTCACTGCCGTCACACTGTCCTCATACATGTCCTGCACCACCCTCACATACTTCTCTGACACACCTGACTTCCTCATACAATACCACAACTCCTCTCTTGGCACCCTGTCGTACGCCTTCTCTAAATCCACAAATACACAATGCAATTCCTTCTGTCCTTCTCTATACTTCTCTATCAACATTCTCAAAGCAAATAAGGCATCTGTGGTGCTCTTCCTCGGCATGAAACCATACTGTTGCTCACAGATGGTCACCTCTTCTCTCAGCCTGGCTTCCACTACTCTTTCCCATAACTTCATGGTGTGACTGATCAACTTAATACCCCTGTAGTTACTGCAGGTCTGCACATCTCCTTTATGCTTAAAGATTGGTACCAGCACACTTCTTCTCCATTCCTCAGGCATCTTCTCACCTTCCAAAATCCTGTTAAACAATCTGGTCAAAAACTCCACTGCCATCTCTCCTAAACATCTCCACGCTTCTACCGGTATGTCATCTGGTCCAACCGACTTTCCACTCTTCATCCTCTTAATCGCTGCTCTCACTTCCTCCTTACTAATCCTATCTACATCCTGCTTCACCAACTCCACATCATCCAACCTTCTCTCTCTCTGATTTTCCTCATTCATCAGCTGCTCAAAATACTCCCTCCACCTTCTCAACACACTCTCCTCACTAGTCAACACATTTCCCTCTCCATCCTTTACTGCTCTAACTTGCAGTACATCCTTTCCAGCTCGGTCCCTCTGCCTGGCCAATCGGTACAAATCCTTTTCTCCTTCCTTAGTGTCCAACCTCTCATACAGCTCCTCATATGCCTTTTCCTTGGCATTCGCCACATCCCTCTTAACCTGCTGCCGCATCTCCTTGTACTCCTGCCTACTTTTCTCATCACTCTGTCTATCCCACTTCTGTTTTGCCAACCTCTTTCTCCTTATGCTATCCAGTTTATAAGTTAATAATATGTAAATATTTATCGTGTTTTGTCTATGGTTTACTGTCAAAAACTGAAACATGTTTTTATGTTTATACAGTAGTATTATTATAGGAAAGCTTTTTTTAACAAGATTGAAGCCTATTATACTTTTGATGACGTTTGGGGAAGTTTATCTTCCCGTAATGCATTGCGGCATTGACCAGATTAAATAAATATAAAATTCTTGAAGAAATAAACATTAAAACAGACAGTATTGTGATCAAAATGATGCTTTAACACTACATTTTACAATGTAATCCAAATTTATTGAATGATTTTTTTTCCCAACTACCATGATAGGGTCAATTGTACAGATCTCTTTATATAAATACAGTGTATGAAATATTTGAGTTTGGTCCGGGTCGGGACTCAATACACGTCTCTTCATAATCACCTGCTCTCACATTCTCTCTTTATCCCCGACCCGGACTACCTTTAATGTGTTTCATTATTTAACACTGACATGTAGATAGCAGAAGTTGCGTGCGTGCGTGCATGCGTGCGTGCGTGCGTGCGTGCGTGCGAGGGAGACTATCCTTGATTACTACTTCTAGATTATGTTGACCCAGAACACTCAGTTCTTGTCTTTATCCTCTCTTCATACGCATCACTGTGAGAAAACCCAGACTGTCTCCTTTTGGTATGGCTAATCGCGTTTTGTTGCTTCTGTTAAACGAGTTACATGACCAGATGTGGAGTTATCATTGTCAACTGTTTTTATGTTCTCCCAATTTGTTAACATGTATCTTGTTGTCATTAGTAGTTATAGTAATTTTGTTGTATGCTTCTGTTGACCAAACCCTGATATTTTTGTGGCATGTGTTACTTTGCTCGTACACACACAGTGGTTCCTGTATTGCTGTTTAGGCTTATCTTTTGCACGTTCAGGTTGCACGCGCACACACACACACACAACACCTGGCAGCCCACCCCTTTTTCTCCATCTCTTGGAAGTATTCTTCATGTGTAAGACAATAAACTTGGAACTTCTCTCTGAAAGCGATCGTGTTTTAATTGAGACTTCCCGTATACGTAGGGAGAGAGGCAAGGCTGAATTCGGAGTATCCTGTCCAGTGACAGAAGGGAATCCTGCTTAAGCAGCAGAGGATAAAACACTTCCTTACAGTTTTGGGGGCTCGTCCGGGATATAGCATTCGGGTAAGTGCTGATTTGGTATATTGTCATACCATACAAAGTGTAGGCACTCACCTCGTATGCTGATATTCGTGTTGTGCTGATTTGGTATCTTGTCATACCGTTGAAAGTGAAAGTGCACTTTCAACAGTTTATCTATCTCGATCTCTGGCCTCCAACCTCTGTGTCTAACATTGTCAGACAGTTGTACCTATATTGGATCATGGGTAATTCTGAGACAAAATATCCTAAACCAGATCCTGAGAAAGCCCCTCGGACTGGATGAATCGTTGTGGTCTCACCTTTTATAGTACCCCAGGCTAGACAATTTAGCAGGGTGGACTGAATCACAACCTCAATTTCTGACTTATCCTCATGGTGGTACCTTTAAGTCTGAATACCTAAAGTCTGCACATTCCCAAATTTATGAAGGTTTGGGCGATCCTAACTGGGTTATTCTTACATGGGTGATAGTTATCAAAAATGGGTAGAAATGAAACCAATCTGGGATAAATATCACTCAATACCGAGCTCAAAAAGAGAACTTAAGTCTCTGCCCAGAATTGAAGCCAAGCCAAAACCATCTTTATCGCCAAATGCTCCACCCCCACCCGATCGGGATGGAGCATCAGTGTCTCCTTCGGTCCCAAAGATCAATCCTCCTCCCTGACCCAAAACTCACACTAATGCGGTATGCTTATGGTCAAAGTCGGCCCGCGCCCCAAAAATTACATCCGCCCTCAATGGG